>HG995169.1:5907500-6638333 GCA_905333005.2 Lycaena phlaeas | reverse complement strand
ATGTCTGTCCATTAAAAACTGCATGGTACTTCCCATTTCATTGGTTTATTTAATTTGGCAAGAAACAACACCCAGCTTAAAGTGTAGAAATAGATACAGGAGTTCTTTGTTTATTAGCTGACTAGCTGTTGCACGCAATCAAGCATCAATCAAGATTTAAAACGGGTCCCTAACTTTTTGAAAATTTAATATAACCTATGCTCAGCGGGGATAGTGTAGCTTCCCAACAGTTGAAGATGTTTTCAAATCGGTCTAGTAGTTAAAGAGCCTATACAATACAAACAAGCAATCAAATCTTTCCTCTTTATAATCATCATCTACCTAGCCTTTTCCCAATTATATAAAGGGCGACCCCTTCTAGTCTAACCGGATTCAGCTAAATACCAGTATTTTACATGGAGCTGCTGTCGGACCTCCACAACCCAGTGACTGGGTGATACGATACCTCGCGGTTAGACTGGTTGTCAGATTCTCGGGCTTTTGACGACCCGTAACGACTGTCAAAGATCCACGAATGACAGCCGGGACCAACGGCTTAACGTGCTTTCCGAGGCACGGAGGAATGTAAAGACCCATCCACCCACGGACCAACCTCGGCAAGCGTTGCTTAACCTGGTAGATCGATCCGCGCGGCTGTTACCACTGCGCCACGAGCTCCTCTTTCCTATTTATAATATAAGCATGGAAAATACTTTTTACAGAATCCCCAGCATACCAGTCTTACTTGTAGACAGTTTTAGCATAGCATATATAAATACAAGTTAATAATATAGAATATTAATTGTCGTGTATTAATTATTCAGAGGAGGCGGTTTCGATCGCGGTCGTCGTGACGGAGGCCGCGACGGCGGGCGCGGAGGAGGCGGCGGCGGCGGCGGTGGCGGCGGATTCAAAAGGGACGGAGGTCGTGGTACGTACGAGCACTTCGATGGAGACCGCCGCGCCCCTCGCCCGGCTGGAGGGTTCACTGGTAACATTACTAACATACACTCGGACACGTCCATTGATTATGTAACCAATATTAGATGCATCATGCAAGGGAAGGGCTTGTTGTTATTAATACACCCAAATGAGGCCAATATAAATATTTTTAATAAAAATAGATATATAGTTGTTTATCTTGACTGCTTAATTTACCTTCTAAATATGGAATGATATCGGGTTTTTTGAATTAAGATTGAGAGAGTCAAAGATAGTCCTTTGTCTTGATGACGTAATCACTGTGTAAATAAGCTAAAGAATCTTTATGTCCAATGAAATTAAAGTTAACACGAGCTAAATTAAACGATTCAGTTGTTTTAAGACTTAACACAATAGTAATAATAATAAATCATTATTATTATATTATATTGTGTTTGTGTTAGTATAATATCATAAACTTCCTAGCGCTACGTTTTCGTGCGTTCCGTTGATACGTGTCCGCAGTAGCGACGGATCTTGAGGCAAGAAGTCTTCGCTTAAAACGTCCTGCAGGTAGCAGTTCGGTACTCGCAGCATAAACGCCTTGAAATTGGCGTTGCGGTGTGACTCCACGTTCGGCACCCTTGGGCATAAATTCAACCTCTGGCTCACGTAGTCCGCGATTCTGCCGATTCAAAACTGCAGACGGAGGCATTTTGTGCCCCGCGACGCATGTTCACTTTAGATGCCTTTTCAGCTGACTACTTCTTCCTCTCTCAATATTTTGCTATTCCTATAATGTACAAAACAAATCTTATAAGATCATAATTACAGACTCGTAAGAGGTAGTGCCATCATTGCAAGTTAAAGTAAGAAAAATGAACGTCGTGTTTCCATGTAGCGTTGGTCGCATGTAGTCCGGCTGCTAGCGTAAGGCCGAATGCTTATTTACTTTCTTGGATTGGAAGAAAAACCTGTTTGATTTAAAAAAAAAAAAAATCAACAGAATAGGATCACTCGAACTAAACTAATACAATTAAGTACATAATCAATGGAATAATCCTTAAAAAGATTTGCCTGATAAAAAATACATTAGTTGTTTTTAGAAATCATGAGAATTTCCTAATTGTAGAAAATTCTCATGATTTTATTTCCTAATTACACAATAATATTATATTTTGAAAAACAAAAAAAAAACATCCCATCTATATTAATACTTTCAATGGAAAATGGGAGAAGATAATATGTTAGTTTTGCCTAGTGTAGATCTTTTAATGTGGTGTAGTATTAATAAATTTATCTTTTCTTTTACACACCAATTATTTCAAACATTTTGGAAATATTTGATGAAATAGACGAATAAAAAAACATTTACATTTTGGCACGAGTGAAATAATTTAAATTATCTGGTCATGGTTTGTTTTGCAAATTTTATTAGTCTAGCAGAATACGTTTGTCAAGATATTTATTGTATTATGTATCTGTATGGTGGTTAGGAGACTTCCATTAATTACTTCACATGAATTTAATGATGTTTCGAAATTCGACCCCTTCGACCAACCGTAAAAGGACGACGTCCTTGTTACGGTTGCTCACATTTATGAGTCTCCTCCCTTTGTAGTGAGACATCCCATTTTTTGGAAATGTTATATACATAAATGTAACAACTTTTACGAATTTTAACGCATCATTCCGTAACCATGGTTCTGTAAAGTATCCGAAGCGACAGGCATGTAAAAAATAATAAATCGCGATAAAATTCGTAAAAATTGTTACATTATAATCACAGATATTGGAGTTAAATATCAATTTTTTTTCTTTTTTTCTTTTCTCCCACGTGATGTTGTGTTGTGGCGTAATTAATGGATGTCACCTTACCAGAAAATAAATCTACTTAAAAGTTAAATCAGAGACAAATCTTTTTATGCTCAATATTCAAACATCTATCAGGCTTCATCCCATTACTTACTAACTAAATTAACTAAAATGATCATAACCTGTGTTTGCATTGTTTTCTGCATTAACATTAAGCCTGTACCTCACCTCATACGAGGTTGTGGTTTACATTTTCAAAGCTTGATTGCTATTTTGCAAGTTAAACTGTAAACAGCTTTGCAACATAGAGGCCTGCAGTACACTCTTAATTTTATTCTAAAAATGGCTCAATCAACACAGATAAGGTAAATAATTGAATACTTACTAGTTTTAATTAAAATCTACAATTTATGAACACCACATCAGAAGAAAGAAGCAGGGGTTTTTCTGAGAATGGTCTATCAAAATAAGGTCAGAACTATATGATTGTACGAGAGTTACACGTCGAATAAGATTGCGTGAATTACCTATAACTTACGTCATTGCTGCATGGCTCTGCCTGGAAATGCCACATCACAGGGCAAATACAAAAATATAACATATATATTGTGGTAAATTAAATTGTCTAAATATTGTCGGTTACTGTCATCAGTATGTAACACGAATAGGAAACGTATTTAGCGAGGATCATTATCATAATGTCTTTTGAAGACGCTTACATCTTCGCCACGTTATATAACAAAAAATATAAAGACTAATATAAACGTGAGTGTATTTTTTAGAACGCGACAGGGGTAGCGGGGGCGCGAGTGGCGAGAGGTGGACCGAGCGCGGTGAACGGTGGAGCGAGCGCGGCGGGCGAGGCTCGTCCGAGGAGCCCCGCCCACCCGGCGAATGGGGCCGCATGGGCCGCTCGGGTGCGCCGCCTGCCGCGCGCCCCGCGCCTCGCCGCTTTGACGACATGCCTCCGGCGCGACCAGCCGCAGCTGGTGTGTATCCCATATATTTGAGGTTTTGGACTTAAGAATGGTTTCAATGGTTAAATGGTATAAAACAGTCTGGTATAGTTAGTGTTTGGCACTAATAGGTACTAGAAGTAACATGGGATACATTAAAAAAGAAACGCGAAATAACGTTTGAGTGCTGTTAAAGTTAAAAAATAATAATGATGAAATAAAATTCTGGTAGTCTTCTTAATTGGTCTTTTTTGGTTATAATTTTGTTATTAAAACATCTCATCAAGGTTAACCAGACACTTGTTAAATGCGAGAAAAGCAAACATTTATTAATTATAATCTATGAGAGTAAATTATGTGGATGTATTAATCCTTTTTTTTTCAGACACACCTGGTAGGCCAAAACTAAAATTAGAGCCGCGAACAGTAAAGGAGCCTGTGAACTCGCTCGCGTCGACGAGTCAGGCCTCGTCAATATTCGGAGGTGCGAGGCCGCGCGAGGAGCGGCTCAAAGAGCTCGCGGGGGAATAGATCACGCCCCCAACTATACTTTTACCAACTATTCCCCTTCCTGTGTGTAAATGTATCGCCTCGATACCCCCAATACATTACGTATTTTTCGATATTAATCAAAATGGTGAATTATGCTGTAAATCATTTAAATGCTTTTGTTAGGTTGTGAGGTTGTAAATCATTTTATATTTTATTATTATGTATTATAATATGTATTGCAGATCGATTTAGCCAGCACCTAACTTGTTAATAAAAGAAAAGCATTTAAACTTTAGGTGTAACATGTTTTAAATTGCTTGCATTATATTTATGTCAAAGCTTGTTTGTTTGTTTAAGCTTATGTTATTATTTTCTATGATGTGAAACATGCCTCTATTGTTCGTATTTTCATTTTCTAACTCATATAGTTGCATAATTTGTCAGATTTATGGATTATTATTTTTATTTTTGTCAATTTATAAACTGTTTAATAATCACAAAATAATATAAGTCAATGATAATGTGAATGTGTTTATATTATCATTGTAAATTAATCCAGTGATTAAGTGGATTTCTATTTCATTAGGTACTGTGTAATTGTGTAATATTGTAAGTTCCATGGCAAAAAAATCGCAAAATTGTAACAAATTATAGAAAAATTAATAAAAAGTGAACTCTTTGTATTTATTATTTAGTAACCTTTTTTTATAAAAAAATTGATTTTGTTATTAAGTTTTACAAAAACAAGAACACTAAAAGCAACAAATGCTGTAATTAGCAAAAGATTTTAAAAGTCATCATTAACTTCATCTGTTACTATAGTTAAGATAAACAACAACAATTACAATAGAGATCTGAAATCACATTTTACCATACAAATTTCAGAAGAGTCACTTAGTGGCTCCTTATTTTACTGTAAAAGTATACATAACACTTTATAATATACATGTAAATTCTCTTATAAGTCTAGTCAACAATTCTGAAATACATTCAAATTGCTATATTTCAAGATCATCATCAGGATCTTCTTCGTCCCAGTCATCCACAGCATCCGGCTCATAATACACTTTACCCTGACCTTCATTAATCTTGCTCATATATGGTAGCTTCAATTTGTGTTTCTCTAATTGTTGGATTTGATCTGTTTCTATTTTAAATGTAGATAAATTACTTGGTGATATCTTCTCTGGCTCTTCTGTTTTGCTGGTTATTTGGGGTACAGGACATAGCTTCAAAATGTTATTAATCTTGTCATATGTTAATATCTCCTTGCTTTTGATAATTTTACCACCTTTCTTTATTAGAACACTAATTTTAGTAGAATCTTCTTCTCCAAAAGATATTATTGCATCTGCTATATGATTAAGGTGTATTTGTAATTTAGATGTCGCTGACAGACAATCCCTATGTAGGATCATTATAACTCTAGTAATCAGAGGATCATTTTGCAGATTTTTCAGTTGTATTAGACATTCACAGAATCCCGCATCGAGAACCATTTGATTCAAAGAATCAATAAAATATATAGATTCTACTTTAGACTTGGTGTAATTCTTAGTTGGATAACTCTCATAACATTTGATTTGTAGCCCCTCAAATACTTTCTTCCAGACTGATGCAGGGTGTTCATAGCATAAAACATTGATTACATTGGTCTTTGTATTTTGAACCATATTGACAACTAGTGGAATAATATTTTTATTGTAATCATCCTCGATTAATATTGTAGACACAGTATTTAACTTGAACATAGTCATTCTGTATGAATATACGAGTAAATTTATATTAATACAAAATATTCGTGGACACTTTTCAGCCTAGTGAAAAATAGAAGTAGTATTGCATTTTTCTATTAATTTTGTAATTGTTGCTTGGGTTATTTTGAAATTATTGAACTTCCTTAATAACGTTTAGATAAAGTTTAATTTACCTTTATCGGCTAACCTTACAGTTTACATGAGCTTACAGCAAAGTGTTTAGTGTTTACAGTTCACATCTGTCAATGTCAAGCACACGCCGCAGACAGAGTAGGTAGTGGGAGCGGGGGGAAACATCCGGTCGTACGGTTGAGGTTTTCAGTTTTCCGTTAATTAATTATTATTGTATTCTATTCGTTCGGAGTGGTTTCTATAGGGTTTGTTTTAAAAATGCAATTTGTTTATATTGTGTTTGGTTGGCAAATGCTGCGGACAATTGTTATGAAGCAGTTTCTGTATTGGATTGTTTTGGCGGTTTTCTATAGTGACTGTTTTGGTAGTTTTCTATAGCGTTTGTTTTAAAAAATTGATCCATTATATATTATGGGTTTGAGCCAAAATAAATGTACATTTCTCACATGACTCTTGTGAGAAACATTTCTCACGTTTCTATTCTTATTTATTTTTTCTATTTCACTATTGTCGTAACGAGGTAGTAAAATGGACATGTTTCATTTGTATGGACAAAAAAAATAAAAATTATATAAATTACTTTGTAAAAGAAACTATGAATGTTGGTGTAGAAAGGACATCTAATTTTTAATATACATGATCCAGTGTAACTAAAAATGAATAAATAAGCATGTTTAACGCAATAAACATAGCCACAATTATGGGTTGAAGGCGGTGGACACGATATTTTTTACTCATGTACATTTATTTTGGCTCAAACCCTTATATTGTGATTGGTTCGCAAATATTGTGGCGGACTGTTTCGGAATGGATGGATTTGGGGCCGGGGGTTATAGTTGATTGATGGTGACATAAGGAACCCTTGGCGTTTCCCGCCATTCCTTCTTCTTCACACAAAATATGTGTAGTTTACGTCAGACATGGCAGCATGGCCTCTGGTCTTAGCCGGTTCCAACAGAAACAAATATACGAAAAAAACTGGACATTTCACAATAGAGTCATCGCCACTTTAGAAGTCCGATAGACGCGGCGCTGCGGTCTCATTACTCAATGTTGCCAATTTATAGTGTAATGATTTTCCACCAAGTCTAGTACAATAAAAAATTTAAATAATTATAGGGCCTATGGTCAGTAGTGGATTGATAAAGACTGAGTATGATAATAATGACAAAAATAATTATAGCAGCAAAATAAAAATCTCCCTGCCAGGTTTTAGTAAAATAAAACATTTTTTTAGGAAATATTTCATTCGTGTTTTTTACGTATAACCGATTAGTAGAATTCATCTAAAACAAGCTTCTTCGGATGTGTTCGGCTTTTGCCAGGAGTGACGATTTTCTTAGAAGTAATTGCTGCCATTGTTACTTCTTTTGTTATTCGACCTTTTTTACAGAAACACCTGAAAATATAATTCATCTGAGCAAGGATTTAATTCTTTTACCTTATATTTATATTCATATAAAATATCATAAGATAAATGTAGGTATAGAGTTAATGATAATATTTTAACCATAAATTAGGCAAAATAAGTGACTCTGGCATCTCTAAAATTTACCTGTCATGGCAGTGACATTTATAAACATTTTATTCAACGGGGTTAATTGTTGTTTATTTTTACTTTCTAATTCACAAAATTATTTCACTTTAATGATCATTTTACGGCCTTCACTTTTTACACCTCGCTTTATATTATACGCTCCATATTTCACGTAAAACAATTTAAAATATCACAACTTCTTACTCCAGACAGACGTCAAGATGTCAATGTTGTCAAATTTAGTTCGGCCATTAGTCGCAGGACTTTAAAAGTGGCGACGACTTCACAAATCACAATATTTTTTAACGTAATTATTGAATTATTCGCAAAATGATAAAACAAATTATTTTTAATAGACTGTGTATTCGTAAAATTGCATATGTGCCCGCGTATAATCCACCTGATGTACAAGATACACAAAGACTACGTGACTTTGTCTTACGGCATAATAAACTACTTATATTAACTGGTGCTGGAATTTCCACTGAATCTGGTAAGTTTTGCTATTTACTTACTATAATATTGTATGGAACGAAGGCTAGTAAAGTAACTGAATAGACGCCGGATGATGATAATATTGTTCTTAATTTCTTTATTGATTTAAAATACTCCTAATAGGCGACTAATTTTATAATTTTAAATTTTTACAGGTATTCCAGATTACAGATCAGAAGGTGTTGGTTTATATGCTCGTAGTAATCATAAACCAGTTCAGTATCAGGAATTTGTAAAGTATGCTAAAATAAGACAAAGATACTGGGCACGGAATTTTGTAGGTTGGCCACGATTTAGTTCTATTCAACCTAATAAAACACACTTTGCAATTAAAGAACTGGAAAAGGTAAAAAGAAATAGACAATAAAGATCTAGGTAAAGTATAAATGGTTTTTTGCAATTAAATTTCTTCCCAGATAATAAATCAAAAATCATTAAAGTAAGTCTTATCAAATAAATAAAAATGAATTGCCCATATACAACATGTATGCATATTGCGTACCACTTCAGAGCCACTGCACCAAATTTAATAATTATTTTTTTGTTGGGTTGGTTATTGTCAGGAAAAGGTTTGTATAAAATAATAGTATGATAGAACAGGAGCAAGGGTAGTAAAACATTTGACATTTTAAATACAGCTTGTTATAATATATAAATAATATAAAAAAAAAAAAATAGTATATATTACTTAAAGAGTTCCAACTGAAAATTCCATACAGATATCCACGAAAATATATAAAATCATTGTTTATGGTGCCATTTCGTAGAACGGTTTTGGGCCAGAGTTCTCCAGTTCCACGTCTTTGCAAACTCTACAACAAATATTCCAGCGTGTGTGACGTCTTCCACGATTCAATATATAGTTTTAAGAAGTCTATAACTAAAAAAGTAAATGAGTAGTAAATTGCTGTTACGTGTGTTTATTTCTATGCTTGTATTCACTTTGGAACAATATTTTTTATATTAATTATTTAAATGTCTTGTTCAACCCGTGTTTATTTAATGCATGCTGTGGTTACCAGTAAGTAGTTGTGCAGTTATGTATAGTGTCTATTTTTTGTTTTTCTTTTAATATTTGTATCTATAAAATTGTAACAACTGTTGGTAATCCATAAATAAACAAAATAAATAATTAAAATGCTTTAAATATGAAAATAGCTGGAATTAGTCTATTTCAGTATCACATCTGTGGCTCAATGGTTACTGCATAGGCACTCAAGCCAGGAGGTGGCGGGTTTGAATTCCGCCAGGAAACAAAAAGTTTAATAGTGAGAGTTATAATAAGAATCTTAAATATGTTTATATTTATTAATATAAAAAGTATTAGATTTATGTATATATTTCCGTTGTCTGGTATCCGTAACACAAGTTCTTGGGAAACTTACCATGAGACCAGATTAATGTTGTGTAAAGGCATCCATAGTTATTATTGTTATATATTGTATGTTTATTTTTCTGCATAGTATATGCTGTTTTGATTCATTTTAGAACGGGAAAGTTACTGCAATTGTGACACAAAATGTGGACAGATTGCACCATAAGGCTGGCTCTGAAAATGTAATTGAGCTTCATGGATCAGGATATATCGTCAAATGCCTAGATTGCCCATATGAGATATGTAGGCATAAACTACAAGAAATATTACATGAGCAAAATCCAGACATGAAGAATAATTTTGCCATGATACGTCCAGATGGTGATGTGGAATTATCAGATGTAAGATTTGATTTATTTCCCGGTTATAAACTTATTTATTATCTAAAAATTAAATAATTATTTCATTAATGTTTTCAGGAAGATGTAGAAAAATTCAAAGCCCCCATATGTCCTGAATGCAGTGGTTCTTTAAAGCCCGACATTGTATTTTTTGGTGACAATGTTCCTAAACAGAGGGTTGACTTAGTAAGAAAATGTGTTTCTGATAGTGATGCTATATTTGTTTTAGGATCAAGTTTAACAGTATATTCTAGTTATAGAATAATTTTACAAGCAAAAGAAGAGAATAAGAGTGTTGCATTGTTAAACATTGGTCCCACAAGGGCTGATGGTATTGTAGATTTAAAGATATCCACTAAATGTGGAGACATCCTGACAGATGTGTGTAAATCTCTTAAATAAAAATAATATATTTTATATCTAGGGAAATAAAATAAGAAATGTCTGATCCTCGGTTTCCTTTTTTTATACCCATGGCGTGTGTACAATTTCTCTGCTTGACAATGATGGATGAGGTAACTTCTGTTCACGCTGCAGACCAAAAGGTGATAATTTGCACCTGAAAGTGTGATAAATGTTTTTCTATTTGTAAATAAAAATTTGGAATTTCAATGTTTGTATGTATTGTTTTATTATAAATATTAGCGCCAACACACAGTAACTTACCACTAAACGACTAGGTGACACTTTTTAGAAACCCTTTAACTCCCACAGAAGCCATTCAAACGACCTTTTTACCTCCTTCTTTTGGAGATTTTTACAATGATTTAAAGCTGTTGTGTATTTTGAGTTCCTTAAGCTTTTATTAAATAACATTTCGTAGCTCTTTTAGAGCCTATGTATTGGACATTAAACACATTATTAACAATTTATATAGTGATGAATTATGAAACAATGTAAGGAATTGCATAACATTCATAAGTTGGACTACTTCCCGGATTACGAGCAAACACGGTATTTGTAATTTGTATACACTTTGATTACAAGTACTCATGATACTTAGGTAAAGAAGGTCGGTGAAAAAGTACCTCAGAATACTGAAATAAACTCTGTGAATAAATAAAGATATTAAAAAATCAAGTACCTATCTAAAAAGTAATCTTTTGACCAGGCTAAAAAGAAAAATATGTTTATAGAAGTAGAAAATAAACATAAATTTCTATCAGCATTTTAAACTCGAAACTTTCAGTAGTCAGTACATACCCTTCAAATATCTTGGCGCTTATGGAAGATTTGCATCTAAGATAATTCTAATTTGATCGGCATGTGCTCATCGAGGATATAACTAAATAGAATGATAATATGATCCATAAATATATGAACTTCTAAAAACAAATCGAAACTGATCAGTGAATTCTGTGTGTGTCTCATCAGCCATCGTATTTGGCGGAATTTGTTTTCATACAAAGCACAACAGTACTCCATTCCGGTCTTTTTTTATTTAGTTTTTCTTCGGTTACAAAATATATTGACAGACTAATCCACCGTCTTACGAAGGAACGGCTAAGTTTCCTTTTAAATATATAACGTCCCCTTGAACGCGCTTCTTTCTTTTAATAATTCGATCTTTGGTAGCCCCGGTTGACTTGGTACATGAACCTTAAAGATTTATTGAGTGCCTAACTTCATCTTCAGCATTTATTATGTGGTGCACTTGTTGCTGGTGTTCCATTAGCAATCTTCTTGTTGCTGTAAAATCAAATCATGAATCTTTATTTCATTTGTAAATCAAGACATATTAAGTACTGGGAATTTAAAAATACAAATAAAATATCCTTTCATAAAACTTATATTATCTATGTTTTTCAGCTTTTTTAACATTGGTGTGAAAAATCAAATAAATAAGGAAGTAATAAGATTACAGCCTGGCAAAAGAGTATTTCGTGATAGTCTCAAAAATATTTTCTAAAAACATGTCATGTGCACATGCAGTATGCTACTTGCAGTCTTAATAACCCACATAAAAAGTATTGAAAGTGATAAAAAAGACAAATTTAATTTTTTAAATAAAATTTTAATCGGTCAGATTGTAAGTTGTGATCTACAACTAATTAATTGTTATTTTAGAACACAATTACTGAGAAAAACAAATTTGAAGACATTGTTATCGTTGCCATGAGTTAGGTACAGATTTTAGGCAAACCTTTTATAGATTACAAAATACATTTTTATGAATTAAGGGCTGACATCGTGTGAACTACAACTCAACTCTCTGTGTAATCGGAGAAATTCAGTCTGAGTTACAGGGTTACCATGGTTAGAAATTATACAATCATTCATTCATTATAAATAGTCACCTATATTAATCAAAAACAACCCAGAGTAACTAGTTGTCACATTAAGGCCTTCAACCATCTACTCTTTGCCAGACAGACATCTCTAAGAGTTAAAAAAAATGTATTCTAGAGAGTTTAATTATAATAAATACTACTTATTTTGCTGAACAACGCCAAGTGTTCCTACTGATCCATTGTTGAAGTATAAGGGAATCATAGGACTATCCTAACCTTTTGGAATAATTCTCGGATAATGTTCAATAAACAAAACTTTATAAAGAACAGTACATTCCGCAATTAACAATCACATGTCTATTAGAATCTTCTAACCGTAAAACTATCAATTTTGGTATTCTAGTAATCACAACAGAAAGCAGATTTTACTATTTTTAATTCTAAAACAACACTAATAGTTAGGACTTGGCAGTAAAAAACAGTATGTAGTCAAAATTCTAAGTCACAAGGCATCAATCAAAACAGTTCCCCAACTCTGATAGCGTGCCTTGAATTCTTTAATTATCTTGAATAAGTACGAATATATTTGAAGTAACCGAAGTAAATTTTTTTTTTTTAGTTTTTCTGTTTGATATTGTCACAAGACATGTATGCAAATTCAGAGTTGAGATCCTGCTGACAAAAATTTTTACATACTGTGAAAAAGAAGAAAATTGTCTAACCTTGTCTACAGTACAACAGTTTAAAAAGATATTGCTTAACACTATCCATTTCTGAAGCGAAACATTCAAAAAGACCTCACTTAGTACAGTCCATACCATTCTTCAGCTGAGTTACAATAGCGGACATTAACATACCTGCAGTCTTCATAAACCTAATTAATCCTGTTCAGTAATGGGGTTCTGGATTCAAATTGAACACAATACAACTAGTATTATTAACTAGTAATAATAAGAATTAAATTGTTGTTAACTAAAACACATCCAAATTATACAGCAGTCTTAACATTATAATGAAAAAATGTTTCGTCATTACATTCATTTGAATTGTCTCTAACGCTTAAATATTATAAGAAGTAATCTGCCTGGGGCTTCTTAGACGGTACACCTCGAGACTCCTGCGGCGCCGCTTCGAATATTGTGAATTCACGTTGGAGATTTTCGTTTAATTCTAGAATGGCTGCCACGTTCCCACATCTGAAATAAACATGTAGGTATATATTAATATGAGGATAAATATTTAAACGCCTATTTATAACGAGCGACGATGGTCCACTGAATATGGATATTTCCTCTTAAGTGAAGTTCGGGTTCGATCCTGATTCCTTGTGGTGCCCTGAAATTGGCTTTTCTTAATTTCCAAGTGCCTGAACTGAGACCATCGCTTGCTCACCGGTGAAGGAAAACATCGCGAGGAAACCTACATACAGAAGTCACTGAAGGTGTGTGAAGTTCACAAACTCACATTTGGCCGTCGCCGCTGGCCAATACCTTCCTCGTCTGATTTGGAAGAGGAGAACCTTGCCCAGCAGTATGACATGAGGGTTGATACTGTTACTTTTTATAATTATTGTGCGATTTAAATGTATCGAGTGTACCCGAACTACACAACAAATTAATATATCAATTTGAATAGTGACCGCGTTAGTAAAAATTGTGAAATATGTTATAGTTTATTATGGAAAAGTTTTTGCAATTTTGCAACTAGAGTCCTCGCCACTTTAGAAGTCCGATAGACGCGGCGCTGCGGTCTCATAACTCAATGTTGCCAATTTATAGTGTAATGATTTTCCACGTAGTCTAGTACAATAAAAAATTTAAATAATTACTAAAGCTCCTATGGTCAGTAATGGATTGATTGACAGCAAAATGAAAATCCCCCTGCCAGGTTTTAGTAAAATAAAACATTTTTTTGTAAATATTTCGTTCGTATTTTTTACGTATAACCGATTAGTAGAATTCATCTAAAACAAGCTTCTTTGGATGTGTTCGGCTTTTGCCAGGAGTGACGATTTCCTCAGAAGTAATTGCTGCCATTGATACTTCTTTTGTTATTCGACCTTTTTTACAGAAACACCTGAAAATATAATTCATCTA
This sequence comes from Lycaena phlaeas, assembly GCA_905333005.2. Taxonomy (NCBI): domain Eukaryota; kingdom Metazoa; phylum Arthropoda; class Insecta; order Lepidoptera; family Lycaenidae; genus Lycaena; species Lycaena phlaeas. Next base: position 6,624,206 of record HG995169.1, on the reverse strand, counting down.
AGCAAGGATTTAATTCTTTTACCTTGTATTTATATTCATATAAAATATCATAAGATAAATGTAGGTATAGAGTTAATGATAATATTTTAACCATAAATTAGGCAAAAATAAGTTACTCTGGCATCTCTAAAATTTACCTGTCATGTCAGTGACATTTATAGACATATTATTCAACGGGGTTAATAATTGTTGGAGGACTTTGCTTTTGAGTTGAGTGGCTTATACAAGTGCTTTAACTCAGTTGTGATTTTTTTTCTTTTAATTTTAGTTAAATTGCCTATCTGTGTTTTTGTCTTGGTGAAGGTATTGTGTATTGTATTAGCGTAAGTTTTCTATAGTTTTATTTTAGAATAATGGACAACGAACCTCCAGATCCTGGTGGAGGTTATGTTTCCCCAGTTACATGAACAGATACATCCAATATGGAGGTGGATGCAGAAAAAAGACGTAAACGCCCAAATCCGGACACCTCAACACCAAACCCTAAAAAAACCATAACTAACCCACAAAATGTTTCTCCTTCCATTCAACTAACATTCACGAATCCTGAATTTGAAAACGGAAAAAATAAATACTCTGCAGAGGATGTTGGACCCTTTATTGTTCACATTACAAAGGAGGAACAAGAACCCAACTCTGGAGTAGTGTTAAGACCAATACAGTTTGGACAATTTTTATTTAAAAACAATATACATAATATTATGCTGGATGGTATTAAGCGTGTAGGCAGGAACAAATTATCGGTCCAGTTTAAGACAGCTGCCGATGCAAACTCTTTTCTGGAGCTATCTGTATTATCATCAGGAGGATATATAACATCCATCCCGACATACAATGTATCACGTATGGGTGTAGTTCGCTCCATCCCCACTGAGTGGTCAATGGAAGATGTTGTGTCACAGTTAGTTGTTCCTGAAGGTTATGGTAAGGTTGTTCGAGCCCGGAGACTTAGTAGGAAGACATTTAATGATAATATGCCTGTTTGGGTTCCTACCCAGTCTATTGTTGTAACATTCTCTGGACAAAAGCTTCCTAAACATGTATATTTATTCTTTAACTCTCTTCCTGTTGAATCTTATGTACTCCCCACTATTCAGTGCAATCATTGCTGCCGGTTTGGTCACATCAAATCGCAGTGTAGATCAAAACCTAGATGTTTCAAATGTGGTCAAATGCATGATGGGGAAACCTGTACTCAATCCCCAGCATGTTTATTCTGCTCAGGTAGTCACCCAGCAAATGACCCTTCATGCCCAGAACACTCTAGACAGAAATCAATTAAAGTGGTGATGTCACAAGAATCGATTTCCTATGTGGAGGCATCCGCCAGATTCCCACAGGTTAGAAAGTCATTTGCTGATGCTACCAGACCTTCATCTATTTCTTCTCTCTCCCCTACTCTAAATAGACAAGACAGACCAACTCCCACTACTATATCTTATCGGAAAACTACTTTCTCTCCACGTCGCCCAATCTCTCCTCCACGCCCAGGTTATGACAGACAAGCACACTATGACATTATTCAAACTCCTCAGTCTAGTTCACAAAATGGTTGCGCATATCCCAACAGTATACCAGCAAATACCAACAGTATTTCTTCAAATGATAATCTCATAGAACAATTACTTTCTATAGTTATTAACTTAGTCTCCCGGTTTAGTGACACCGGCCTACCGAACAACCTCATGAACACACTATCAAACTTATTAACCATAGCACAAAAAAATGGCTCACAACGTGATACAATGGAACTGTCGTAGTGTTAGAAATAAAAAACAAGAATTTATTTATTTTGCCAATAATTATAAACCAATTGTCTTTGCCGTTCAGGAGACCTGGTTAAGACCTGGATCCCATTTTGGGGTCCGGGGTTACTCATGTTTCAGGGACGATAGAGATGATGGTAAAGGTGGTGTTGCCATTTTAGTTTCCGGTAACACCACTTATTCTTATATTTCTCTTCCTTCTCATAGTGTAGGACTAAACATAGTTGCTGTTCGCGCTATGAACATATCTTTTCTCTCAGTGTATATATCTGATCCAAATCTTCCTATCCTCTCTGAACTTGAGACTATTATTTCCTCTGTTCCTCCCCCTATTTTTATTTTAGGTGATTTTAATATTCACCACACTAGCTGGGGTTCATACTATTGTGACCAAATTTCTTCCTCCTTTCTTGATTTTATAGATAATTCGAATTTGGTGATCCTTAATGATGGATCTCCTACTCGCAGAGTTTCCCCATTTCAAAATCCTAAGAGTGCAGTAGATTTATCTATATGCTCTCCATCCTTGTCTCCTCATCTTACTTGGAGTACCCTCCAAAATACATTTGGAAGTGATCACTTCCCGATTATTACCTCCATTTCTCTGTCACCAATTCCTACTTCCTTACCCAGCCCTTCCAGATTAAAATATAAATTATCTAAGGCAGATTGGTCACACTTTTATTTAACTACTGATTTCGAAATTCAAAATTTTCCCCTTATAAATATTTATAATGTACACTCTCTTTATAATGATTTTAAAAATTGTCTACTCAGGAGTGCCGACTTGTGTATTCCTCAAAATGTTAGGAGTACAAGGATTTCTTCCCCGCCCTGGTGGGATAGTGAATGCTCAAATGCATGCAAGAGTAGAAAAGAGGCAGAACGGACTTATTCAGCTTCAATGACTCTTGAGAATTTTTTGAAATATAAAAATGTAGCTGCTGCAACTACCAGACTATTTTTAGAAAAGAAAAAACTTAGTTGGAGAAATTTTTGCGAACATCTATCTCCATCCTCCCCTTCCTCTTTAGTATGGAGAAATATAAGAAAATTCTGTGGATCATTCGTATCTAACGACCCTATATCGAACGACCCTTCACTGTGGCTAAACTCCTTCGCGCAAAGACTGGCTCCGCCCTATGTTCCATCCTTAGAAGAATCTGATCCTTTACCCTCTGTATCTCTTTCTTCTTCAGATGATTTTGATTCCCCTTTTTTTTGGGAGGAGTTTCAGTTAGTTCTGGATTCTCTTGAGGACTCCACCCCTGGTACTGATGGCATTCCATATTCTTTTTTTGTTAAAAGTGGTCCGTCTACTAAAAAACTGTGCTTAGATGTTATTAATGCTATTTATTTGACTGGGATTCCCCCAGAGGAATGGAAAACCCAAGTAATTTTGCCGATTCTTAAGCCGGGGAAACTTTCTTCCGATCCCTGTGGTTATCGCCCTATTGCTCTTTCTTCTACGCTAGCTAAGATTTTAGAACATCTCATTAAAAATAGACTGGAATGGCTAATGGAGAGCAGAGGTATTCTTTCAAGGAGCCAATTTGGGTTCCGCAAAGGTCTGGGAACAATGGATAGTCTCTCGACCTTAGTTACGGATATCCAGATTGCCTTCTCTAGACGTGAGACTCTCATTGGTTTATTCTTGGACATTTCTTCCGCGTATGATAATGTACTACTTCCGATACTCAGGCAAAAAATGCTCAATCTGAGTATTCCAGTGAGGATAGTAAATTACATTTTCAATTATCTTTCTTGTCGATCTGTCGTTATTTCTACGCGTAATTTGGAACTACCACCTAGACTAATATGGAGAGGACTCCCTCAAGGCTCTGTCCTTAGCCCTCTTCTGTATAGTATTTACACACACGATTTAGATCTCTCTGTAATTAGTTTTTGCAATATTCTTCAATACGCGGATGATCTGGCTATTTATATTTCTTCTGAGAGTCTCTCGCAATCGGTTGTCCGAATCAATAGTGCCATATCTTATTTAAGTGATTGGCTTGATAACCATGGCATGTCGATTTCTATTGAGAAAAGTAGTGTTGTGGTTTTTTCTCGTTGCAGAACTACCCCTCAGGTGCATATTACTTTTAACAACCAAGTTTTCCCTGTTGGGGATTGTGTAAAGTTCTTGGGCGTAGTTCTAGATTCACGTATGACAGGATTAGCCCATTTTAATACAAAAGTCAAAAAATGTGAAAAAAACATCAATGTCATGCGTTCGCTCTCTGGCGTCTGGTGGGGTTCTCATCCATACACCCAAAAACTTGTGTATAACGCACTTGTTCGCAGCCACTTAGACTATGGATCGTTTTTACTTCAAAACAGTAATAAAACTAGTCTAAAACTATTTGATAAGATCCAGTCAAGGTCGCTACGAATAATTCTTGGTGCCATGAAATCCTCTCCAATTAATGCTCTTCAGAATGAATGTGGAGATCCTCCTCTTCACATTCGTAGACAATATCTTTCCGACCGTTTTCTTTTCAAAGCCTATCAGTATTCTTCTCATCCTCTTATTCCAAGATTACTCATTCTATCTCAACTCACTTCTTCTTCTAATTTCTGGAGACACAAGGAACTACCATGTCTGATTAAATCCTACCTTAAATTGACCAGTCTTCCATGTCCAATTTATCAAAGTAGGCTCAACCCCTTGTACAAGATCCCATATAAAGCCATTACTAGTATTCCAGATGTTGTGCTGAATCTTGATATAGAAAGAGGCTCTTCTTCTAACGCCCAGTTTAATTATAAAATTAACGTTATTTGTAAGGACTGGACACATGTATTTACAGATGCCTCAAAATTAAACCAGGAGGGATGTATCGGATCAGCAGTGTGGATACCGAGATTTAATGTAGTGCTAAATTTTAAATTACCCCCACATTCTTCTGTTTTTACAGGAGAACTTTTGGCTATTTTTGAAGCAATATCCTACATAGAATCTCACAATTTAGACAAATCGGTTATTCTCACAGATTCCTACTCCTCACTTCAAGCCATCCTTTCTAACCAATTTCGAACAAAAGTTAAATACTACATAGTCCTAAAAATAAAACATTTACTTTTCAAGTGCAATCAAAAGGGGATCCACGTCAAACTGGTCTGGATACCTGGACACTCAGGTATTAAAGGCAACGAGGATGCAGATTATTATGCCAAGGAAGCCACTACATCTGGAATACTAACTCAGTACAGACATTACTGTTATGACCTCATGACTCTTTCAAAAACTCGTATGCTCTCGGACTGGGCTGAACAATGGTCCCGGACTAGTCTCGTTAAGGGAAAGCATTATGCTAGCATCCAAGAATCAGTATTGGTCAAGCCATGGTTTTTTAAATATCGCGATGCAAACAAAGCTGTTACCTCGACGATATGTCGTTTAAGGTTAGGCCACGCATGTACACCCGTATTTTTGGCAAAAATACGAGTTAAAGACTCCTCTATTTGTGAATGCGGCTTAGATGAAGGAACCCCAGAGCATATATTTTTTTCTTGTCCTAAATTACGATTCTCTCTATATGACGCTCTCCCCCCCGAAATTCCACGTCCTTCTGACTTTAAATCCTTGTTAATGTTTGTTTTTTCCCCGTTTATAAGTGTATTATGTTCCTTCGTTAAAATTAACAATATAAAACTATAATGGAATGGAAATTATAATCTAACTATTCTTGTTGTGTGTTTTTATTATATATTTATATACATCCATGTAATTGTGTCTTAGGCAAATTAACTTTTATTTCAGGCAAACCTGTGCGGGAATTGGAACCGAACTTGTACTCCCACTATAGCTCTAAATAAGGCAAAGTCAAACCAAAAACTCTGACATTGGCAACTCCGCAAGGGAGCCATTTCAAGAATAATAATAATAATAATTGTTGTTTATTTTTACTTTCTAATTCACAAAATTATTTCACTTTAATGATCATTTTACGGCCTTCACTTTTTACACCTCACTTTATATTATATGCTCCATATTTCACGAAAAACAATTTAAAATATCACAACTTCTTACTCCAGACAGACGTCAAGATGTCAATGTTGTCAAATTTAGTTCGGGCATTAGTCGCAGGACTTTATAAGTGGCGCGGACTATATATTGCGTGGATTGCACATGACTGTCATATTTTATAACAACTACTAGTCTTTCAAAAACATATTTATACGGTTCTTTCTCACACACGTCCAACTTTTTTTTAGTTTGGAATAAACTAGGCAGAGGCCGTATTATGGCAACCAGACAAATGATAGGTTTATGCCTTTATAAAGATATAGATATTATAGATAAATTACGCCCAGACTCAGAACAAATGATCACGTTCACGCATCATTACACAAACATTTGTCCTGGGGGGGAATCGAACCCACAAGCTTCTGGTTTAGTAGTTCTTCTCTTTGTGTTACTTTATTCACATATCAAATCCTTATCTTTATGTAGTAAGTGACAACTTGTACACTTAAAATACGTCAAAAAACTAGTAGGTAAAAATTGTCCTTATCGACATTTGCGGAAATTAAAAAATAACAATCGTTTTCTTTGTTGGAACGATCATAGGTCAAAATTTTGGGATTCATACTTCTTTTGTTTACTTCTCTACTACTCTACAATATTTCCCGGTTTCTGAAACGTTGGTCAAAGTGTATATCAACTAAACATGGCTGTTAATGGTGGTTAACATATGATTCTAGAGTCAAATTTGACAGCTTTTCATTGTAGTGGCTATGTCAATTGATAGGCTGATCAAATTAAGTAATTTAACCATGCTTCTAGCAACTCATTTGACACTTAACAAGAGATTTGGTAGTTGATTTGTTAATTTTTTGATCAGCCTTTCAGAAATCGGGCTTTCAGAAAAATTTAATGATTAAACAGTACTAACCGGTAGCAATAATTGGGTGCAGACCACACGGTGAGCACAGTCTCGTTGAAGTGCCACTTGTAGCCCTCCATGACGAGCTGGTGTGCTCGGCAGATCATGTCGATGTCGTTGGACACGTTGAACTGGGCCACCACGTCCGAGCCGAAAAGGTAGCCCGCGCCTCGAGGAGAAACTCCCCATCCTTGGGTGTCTGTATTAAGAGTATTATCAAATCAAAAATATCTTTATTACGTAGGCACAAATTGTACACTTGAAATAAGTCAAAACATAAGTAGTCAATAAGTAGTAATAGTAATAAAAAAATAAAAAACTCGTTTGAGATGCAGGATCCCCTAAGAAAAATGAGAAAAAAACTTAGGGGTTTGTATACAAAAAATGTCGATGGCACTAAACAGTAATGGGTAAGGATAGGACAAAGATCGCCAGGTTAAGCTAAGTATATAAATTTACCAAGATTTTAAAGAAAATGGTAAATATTAAAAGAATAAATATTATAGGAGTGGGAAATATTGAACTGCTTAATAGTTTACATTAAAAATTCTGTTTTATTTCGTTTACAAAAAAATAGAGTAGGAAAATGTTCACCATCAGTATTTTTATGTCCCTTAATCTTAGTTAACACGGGAAAAGCTGTGAGCAACGGCTAGTACATCATTATATATTACCTTCTGGGTCACTCCAAAGCAAGTCACACATGGGTCCGTCGTGAGGTACTTCCTGTTTTCGGTCTATAGTGCGTATCTGATCTAGGGTCTGTATAGATGGACTTAGTCCTCCATGTACACAAAATATTCTTCCGTCTATTATAGCTGACAATGATAAATAATCAAAGATTTCAGTGCAGTACCTGCAATCACGACTTTTTGTAATGAATTTACACTCATTTAGCTTCATTGCTTTATCTACTTTCAACCTTTTTGTGCATTACAGCTAGTGTTAGTTACAGTTAGTTATAAAACCGATCTGGACATATGGAATACAACTGTGGTCGTCAGCCTGCAAATCAAACATCCTTTGCCTCCAGAGAGCACAAAACAACATCCTAAGGACTATAAGTGGTGCAGCTTGGTTTACTCGCAACTCTGAGATCCACGAATACCTCAACATGAAAACTGAGATTGATGAAGCCAAGCAATACACAGATAAATACACAGATCGATTGAGACGTCACCCTAACCCATTGACAAGTACGCTTCTGATGCGGAACCCAATTAACCGTTTGAAAAGAGCAAATGTGCTATTACAATAAGGAGAGTTAAGGCAGTGGCCCTAACTCACTAAAAGTCAGACCAACTTCCACAAATCTGATTATAGTCTATTGACTGATCGCAGATTAATAATTAAAAAAAAAAAAAAAAAAACAGCTAGTGAAAGATGGATATAAAGATTTTAAATAAAAAGAGTAAAATAAAAAAAATTGGGAAGACACGTTTTTACAGCAAATGTGTGAGTGCACGCATACACTTGCATAAAGCACCAAACTTTCTAACACTGCATATTATGCGTGCATATGCATACTTGCGTTATACTTTGCCACCATGGTGGTGGTGCAAACATAGTAATGTTGGATTCTATTTAATAATTTTAGAAGTTTTAAAACATAAGATGTATATTTTACAAAGTTGATAGTAAATTCATACCTCCATACGGTTACTGATCCATATTTCCTTAGGCATTCATCGTAGAAACCATATACTTGTGTAATCTGTCTGGATTCATGGTTACCTCTAATTAATGTGATGCGGTCTGGGTAGCGAACCTATATGTAAGAAAGTTTTATGTTAATTTAATGTTCTGGAAATCAATTGTTATATTCATGTAGGATTAATGCATAAATCAGCATTTTTTTGTCATATATATTACATTTTACAAGCAGCTTTATTATGTCATAAATTTCAAGTGTGAATAGCCTACTGCCATATGAATCTTTTAATATGGTTGTGACAAACAAATGTATTGAATTGAGTGTTACAAAGTCATCTTAAATGCCATTGCAGTTTCACAACTAAGACTGTAGTAACAATTGATATCAATTATACTGTAATAAAAGTTAAAATTTATAAATTTATTCATACAACATTTTATTGCAATTTGTATGAAACATATTTTCAATTACTTTAGCCGGTGTTGTATTTTTTTTTTAAGTTACTAAATAACCTGGTAGATGAGCCTTGAATATGTTCAAGTAAATGCAGGCGACTTAACGCAACTCATTTGAGTTGCCTGCATTTTTTTCAAAACAGCATAATTTATTTGCCAAAAGGAGTAAACTGGAATTACCTGGGGCAAAAAATCATACTTTTTACCCATATAACAGATTTGCGTGTCTATGTGTCTATATTTCAATATGTCTATCTATTAAATACTAGTAAAAACCAAGTTTTGATTGCAACTAATATACAAAATTCCATTCATTTACCTTTAATGCAAGCAATAATAAAAATGTTTCAACAGAATAAAAGCCTCTGTCAACAAAGTCACCCATGAACAAGTAATTTGTTTCTGGAACATCACCACCCACTTTGAACAACTCCTTGAGATCATAAAACTGTCCATGTATATCTCCACAGACCTAAAAACATTAATTAAAGTTAGTCATAACTTGGTCCTTCAATTGACATTATTGAAAACTATGTAGGGAATTGGCACCATTGGAATTTCTGAACTTATACAACTTAGGAAAGAGCCTACCCATCCAAGTATTACACTTAATATGATACTGGCTGTTGCAAGTTTTGATTGGTGACATGGATCACTTTATAGGAAAGCCTGAAGACCTTATTCAATCAAAAACCTCAGATATGTTACATTTACTATATCAGTTAACCATAAAAGATAGGTAAATATACTTTTTGTTCACATTTCCACATTACCCATACAAATTTAAAAGAAGAACAAAAAGTAAAACAGCATTAATAAGTAGCATTATTTTAATTAATAATGTGTAAGTCACTTATCCTATACTAATACTTTCTTAGCTTTAAATTATGAATTTCAAAAAACAAACTTCTCATTCAGAGTAAGCTTTTTATAAAATAATTATTAAGTAGGTAATGGATGTTTACAGGGGTCAACAGTGACAGACCCTTCAGTCTGGACCACATGGGCCACACTTTCTTAGTCTAATTGTGATTTTGAATTCCTAACCAATTTTCATAGTAACTATAAAACACAATATTAATCTCAGGATTAGCAAAATTTATTATATATAACTAATATTATTTAATACTTCATACTGCTTATGAGATAATTAATAAGGACCAACCCTTATTAATATTTTTTATAAATGTAAATCAAAACGGTTTTTTTTTGTCAAAATAATTCACTGATATGAATAATAAGAAAATGATTTTTAAGAACACTCATATCTTTATTTTTTAATTGGCATTCATACGAGATTCAAAGTACAAATTCTATGCCGAAATAGGTCGTCATAAATGATGTCTTAGAACTGACCTCTTTGAAGGCGAGGGTAGATGACAGTTACCTCCTGCGACACTTAAATAAATTATTTTATATTATGAGTTACAAGTTAAAATTATCCTATGATTGAAATTGTCAAACTGTAGCTCAATTTAAAATATTATGGTTTATATACCGTAACAGGAGAGTCAACTCGTTGGACATTGCTTTCTTCGACTAGAATCTCGCGTGCCTTGGCGCAGAGTGCTTTTACTTCTGATTCCTTTATAATCTCACATCTTTTTAACTGTTCTATTTGCCTATCTAAATCACTTGTCTCAGACATATTCGCCAAAAATGAGAAATTAACCTGAAAGGAACAAAAAATTCAATATTGTTAACGTATCCTATCCACATTGAAAAAGTGTCACAATTGTAATACTGCTGCGTATTTAACATTATAAAGAATAGGTTACCGTAACTACAAATATTGATAATGTTTCTATAAATGTTTTAAAAACCTAATTTTCACTAAATGTCTTTAAATATTTAAATGAATTAATTTAAAAACAATCACAAACGAAAATGACAAAATGCCATCATTATTCATTGCGCTTTCGTAATCTATGACCACTCTATGACCAATTTTTTTTATTTAAATGCTATGGAGTCAAAGGTATTGAGTATAATCTATGTCTTTTTTCCCCACAGCGATGAAAGGTATACATATTGGATTTGCAAAGGTTTTGAAGAGTTGAAATGGATTGTAATATAAAAACAAACGTATTTATTTACTTTGTAGAACTAGATGTTAAAATAAAGGATAGAAAATATATTTCTTTCAAATAAGAAGACTTATTTTATTGAACCTACGTCCTCATTGAATATAGTATCTAAATATTATGACAGTGACTAGACTAAGAATAGACAGAGTACGTTTTCAAATTACAGCACAATGCGCAAAAGGCGATTTTGTGCTGTCGTAGTTTAATCAAAATAATAAATAGTCAATTCAGACTGTGATAAAAAATGAATATAAGTACTTACTTGATACACTATCTTTTTATTAAAAGAATTCAATGAATAATATATTCTTTCAATAAGTGAATTGTTAACAAGGAACTGACTTTATACTTAGCGCACTCAGCTAAACTTGAAACCTCCAGTACTCCCAATACCTTAATATTTTTTAACCCAATGACTGATGAATGTTAATCCCCATCACGGTTCAGGTCTTGTCGTGGCAGTGGGGCTTTGAAGCCCATGGTGACTCCAATACCTTAGGCGAAGCGAATTGAGTCGAGGGGGCTCTTTGTACCCCTCTTATAAGAAGAAGGGACAAAAGAGCAGGAGGCAAGGGGCGCGGACGGGAACCTCGCCTTATTGTACTGTCCCGAAGTTGGGAGGGGTTGTTCTGTGGTGGAAGGCAACCTTTTGTGGAGGTGGCGTCGGTCCCCTGAGGGACTGACTAGCGCTAAGGTGCCCTGTTGCTTGTAGATACATGTCACCTCACCAAAGGCGGCATTGGTGGCACTGGCCGGGTTTTAGTAGGTAGAGCTGCGTCCACTTACCAGCTTTCGGGCACAGCGAGTCCCACATATCCGCCTGGGGAGACCCACTCCCCCGCGGGAGCGTTTAGCGTTTATTTTCCGAGATCCCGATTCTTTATATATATATATATACAAGAATTGCTCGTTTAAATATATATAATATATATAAATAAGATATTGACTAATGACATGTAATATTTAAGAAGAAGAAGACTAATGATATCTGTCATTTGTCATATTTTTTTTACTGGATGTTACTTTCGTAAACAAATCGCGTGTGTATGTTTCTGTTTTTTAATTGTAACTATAAGTAATTTACAAAATATCTTCGCATCGAAAATAAATTGTTTATTCTAGGCTTACCTAGTGTGTGAATATACGAAAAACTATTGTAAAATCATATCATTTTAAAAGTGCCGTAGAATTCCTGTTTACAGTGTTTTGTAAATTATTTCTATCTAATAGAAATGGGAAATGTACACACCGTGGGTCCTAATGAGGCGCTTATTGTATCAGGTATGAAAAAAGTAATTTTAATGTGTATGTTGATCAAAACATCAAAAGTTTATAATTCGGCATGATTGTCGATTGACATAGTATTCCGTCATAATATAAATATTTGTTGAATTATAACGCAGAGAAATACATTAAAATAATAACTAAGCCGACCTTAAATTATTTTATAAGCATCTTTTTTGGAATATCATGCAAATTACAATCATCTCATTGAAGTATCGGGAGACAAAAATTAGTATTTCGTCCTTGACATGAGATACGTATGACGTAATCTACAGACTATAATATTATTTATTTATTTTTGTCTCGGTTGTTTCACTTTTATAAGGTACTAGCTGTTGACGCAGCTTCGCCTGCGTTAACTAAGATTTACAACGGGAGCTTAGTACGCAAAATAACATTTTTTACACCTTGTGTCCGAAAAACCAAAATATCTTACGGAACCCTATTTTTATCAGAATAAAATTTAGCCTATGTTACTCGTGGATAATGTAGCTTCCGAATGGTGAAAGAATTTTTGAAATCGGTCCAGTACTTTTTGAGCCTATTCATTACAAACACACAAAAATAGGTACAAATCTTTCCTCTGTATAATATTATATAAGGTACAACTTTGATGCAGCATTTGCTTTTAACTTTAATAGGACAAAGTATAACATAGGCAACTTAAAATATGTATACCTTCATCCAAATTGTGTGAAACAGACAATATAAATCTAATGCACCAAAATATGATTTGCACAATAATGGTGTTCAGTCAGTATATTAATTACTGTTATAACCTATGACATTTTGCTGCTGTACTATACTAGATAAATGACCCACTTAACGAATGCATAAATTTGTCTATTATGAATGGTAATTGTTGAATGGGCGTTTCCTTCTTTTTAGTCATGTAGGAGGGTTAGTAATCTCTTTAGGTATTTGATGGGTCTACTTGATAGGTCATGCTATTAATAAAGTGATAAACCTCAGTACAAAAGTCAAAATTATTAACCTAGCTATTTCAAAGTTACAGTTATACGAAACTAAAACTCGTTAATTATTCTAGACCTGATCAGCAGTATTGGCTGTTTCCAGAATATGGGTAACTTACGACTTTCTAATTAATGGTCTGGAATAAAATGTTAGTCAATCTGTTAGGTGTCAATCAATTGGTTCATATATAAAGTGGCTTTTTGAAGAGGATATGGCACTGATTTTGAAATAAGTTTTGTTCCCTCAAGTGGCCAGTGGTGGTGCACCGCTGGGTAGTTTATTATACAAGTCTATTGTTCTTAGCCTTCTGAAGGCTCTGTTTAAAACACATATTATGTTAGTGAAGTCAAAATGCTTAAGTTAAATGGCCAACATCATAAAATTAATAGGGATATGTCTTGAGGGCAGTGAGACAGCCAGTAAAATGAAGGTAGGACAAATGATAACAGTTTCATAAGGTACATAGAAGATTAAGTAAATAATCCTTATTCTCATTGTTTAAATTCACATCATGCAGTTATAAAAATAATGTTATGAACTTTTCATCAAGAGACAGAGAGAGAGAGCTCTTTCCTAACTCTGTTTTTTTACAATTTATACCATACCAATAATATTAAAAGGTGATGATTACAATTTTATGTTTTTCTCTCTAATATATCCATACTAGCATCTTGCTAACCTTTAAGATTTTCCCCTATCAAAATGTGCTCAAGTCAAGAATTTTTCACTTCAAAAATAAATACTATTTTATATACACACCAATAAAATAGCACTAGGGTTTGACCTTATTACCAAAAAAATACTACAACAACTTCCAAAAATATGCATGTTTTTTTTCAATTATTCATGGCATCTTACGCGCCCAGTACTTTCCACAAATCTAGAAGCAGACCAATGTGACCCATAAGCTAGGTGAATCTGCTTGTGACACAAGGTCATATAAGCCGATTAGTCTGCTGCCTATACTCTCGAAGTTGTTTGAGAATATCCTTCTTCGCAGACTTATGCCATTGCTCATTGACAGGAAAGTGATTTGTGACCATCAATTTGGATTTAGGCAGAATCACTCAACTGTGGAACAAGTACATAGGGTCCGTCAGGAAATAAGATATGCACTGGAACCAAGAATACTGTGCATCTGCTTTCCTCGATATTGATATTGCATAATGGATTGCTGTACAAGTTAAAGGCTAATATTCCGCACAGCTATTACTTAATTTTTGAGTCGTGTCAGGTAATTTTAAGTAGAGGAGAGTAATGATATGTCACGACTGCATGACAACAAAGTCGGCGTCCCGTTAGGGTCTGTTCTATGTCCAATACTTTACACACTTAATTATTGTAACTGTGAGACATGGCTAAAGAGGCATATTATCCTTGACCTAGACGAAAAAAAAACATTCACTGAGAGGTTATCCTATGGGAGGTATGCCCGCCAGCCATTTTCGCACTCAACATATTTTGCTCATAGTTATGAGAATGATTTCAGATGATAAAACTTCGATCAAATTGGTCGAAGGGTAGGGTAGTAAAAGAATAGGGTACAAGCACATACAGAAGAAAATATATATAAAGAGATCAGCCTGCTTTTAAAATAACACCATATAGTTGGTATCTTACTACAAAAAAGTGCGATGATAGCATGAGTAACACTTCACAAGTAAATAGACTATAATTATCAATGATAAAACAACTTGTTTTTTTTTTATGCCATAAGGAACTAACGAATATTAGACTACCGCCGCCCATAGGCATCCGCATAACCAGAGGCTATGCAGATGCATTGACCTCCTTTCCCTATCTCCGCAATGAACCACTGGAAACTCATGAAATGCACGAATCGCGACAGCATAGCTGTCACTTTACGCCGCTATTATGTGAGCAAGAGGTAGGACCCCCGTCTGCCATGCCTTAATGGCAGTCCAGAACCTTCTACTACATGTTTCTAGCGGGCCCCTTATCACTGAGACGGCGAGGCGCACGCACCGTAGCGGTGTCTACGCCCCTGTAATGCAATCTAAATCAGTTTATAAATTTAGTTCATAACAATTGCAAAATCAATGTAAATATTTTAAGGCCTGACAAAAGTTATTAGCAATAATAGCATCCATTGTATTGCTTTAGTTTATCTAAGGAAACAAATGCATTTTCTTGATAGTTAATAGAATCAGGCGTTACTTTGCGGAAATCCATGTTCAATCCAAAAAGAAAAGCATTTTATTGATTCTGAAATATTTATGATCCCACCCTACAGCTTAAGACGATATAAATTTATGGCGGGGAGTTTTATATTGTAAGATATTGCCTACTTAAAAACAATCCGGCACAATAACGTGTTCTGATTTTTTTTCAGACAAAAAATAATTTTAATAAGTATAAAGTGACAAACTAATTTAAGTGTAGGACTTGTGAGTGACCTATGAAGTTTTTTTGCTGCTAACGTGTACATGACCTTTCCTATGAATTGTATTGAAAAAAATATTGTAAGTATCACCTACATATATATACATACATAATATAATCTTTTGTATCTATTAACTAATTACGTATGACTTCCGGACTACGTGTAGTATGTACTATGTAGTATGCATAGTATGTTTTTATTCATGTAAAAACCGGCCATGTGCGAGTCGACTTGCGCATGGAGGGCTCCGTATCATTATACAATGTATAATATATTAAACCACAGATTTATAAATAAAGATCTTTATTTAAGGGCCTGTTTCACAATCTCCAGTTAAGTTCCCAATATGCTATCGGCAACATATTTGACAGATAGAGTATGGAGTATCTGTCAAGTATCTGTCAAATATGTTGCCGATAGCCTATTGGGCACTTAACTGGAGATTGTGAAACAGGCCCTAAATCTGTGTATTAAACATAAAAAAGTAATGATTAAACTTTTACTGATTGTTAGCTCGGTAACGATTTCTCTGAATTAATACTATTCCAATAAGTGTTTGCTTTTGTTTCTTCTACATTTAAATGACATGTTGAAAACTAGAATTTATTTATTACTTATGTACTAAAAAATAAACATAACAATAAAGAAATGTAGTTTACAAGGCGAGCTTATCTCTATTAGAGATCTCTTCCAGCAAAACCTATGTGTTCTGGATATATTATAATTCGCAGATTTTCATAAATCACCGTTATTCGCACTTAAGGCTACCAGGAGCAATGCAAAACAGAAATTAGTATCTGTAGTCTGTACCCTGACGATTGAAGCAAACATTTTTTGAAGCGAAACTTCTATATCATCGTGATTTCAAACTCAATGAAACGAGACAAACACATAAATGTATAGGATTCCGACGGCAAGAGAATGAGATAGAACACTTTATGTGTTCGGGGTGCGAGGGGAGCTCAAGTAGATGTAGCCAAAGAATATGTATTAAGTAGCCATCTAGCGGCAAGAAGCTAAAGCTGGTGTACTGTGGCTGTAACTGTCGGTAACAGTTCAGGTATGATTTGTTAGGTTTTTATACAGGTACTTTTTAGGAGTTTCACTTCTACCGTGTGTATGCTTATTTTTTTGGCTTTGCTATACTTCGGTAGTATGAGAAATCAGAATAAACTGCTAGTCGTTGCCTATTAATTGCATCATGTAAGTATAATATATGTATCGCAACCGCTGGCAACTGGATAGATCATAGACATAATAAAGAAATAAATAATGAATTCACCAGCAACCTCGTCATGGACACACGCGGCAAGCAAGAGCTCTTGTTATACGGGTACCTACTTGGTACAGAAATAAATTAAATTAAAATTAAATATGCATATCCACTACCCGATGTAGATATTTTATATACATCATACTTAACATGTCTGTAGTAGTCTGTACTTAACATACAGAACCCTGATGTGTTTTAACGGAAGTCGAGCAGACCCGTGTGACCAGTAGTCTGACGGCTGACCACTCGACCAGCTGGCCGTCAAATAGACACAAATAAAAAAAAATATTTTAATATTGCGTTGCACATAGATATTTACTTACAATGGCGGGTATGCCCGCCGTTGTTATCGCTTGGAGGTGCTAGTGTTGTTGGAGGTCATATCGGTTTGACAGCTCCATACTGCGTGTATGGTGTTTTGTACGTTACCTATGCAATTTGTGAAAAATTGCAGAAAAATACGGCACTTTGAGTGTAGTTGAATTAAAAACGAATTAAGGAGAAGAAATGCTAGAATAGTTGGCAAAAAGGAAGACTTCATCGAAAGATAAACCATAATAATTTGCAAAATAAAGTAAGCAACGTGCTTGTTATATGTAGTTGATCCATCACATTTCTGCATCTCTTTAAACTGACAAGCTGCCAATGGATCCATCGGTATTTCTGGTAGTTCTGGTGTGATTGGGTTTATTGAATCGAGTTCAGAAGACAAATCTAAAGATTACTTTAAGACTGATCGCTTTGTTGTACGTTGTTCTCACTACAGTGCTGCTACTCGTGGCTTTTTAGTCCATTTAAATTGGCTGGGCACATCATCTTTCTTAAGTCTAGGTTTTTTTAGCTATAAAATAAACAAAAAATTATAAAATTGATGTTATAAAATATAGGAATGATATAGTTAAGTATTTGGATTACGTTTTATTCAATTATGCTCACAATATTTACGATTTTCAACAACAAAGTACAGAGTCCATCTTTTTCGAGCTTTTGAGATTAGCTGCCATTCACGTCAAAAAATATGCAACGAACATCATCTTACGAAAACGAAAACGTGAGCAAGCCAAATTTATAAATTAACCATATAAAATTAAATACAAACGTCGATATAAATCAGGAAAGATTATTAAAATGGTGGTAAGAACATATTACAGTTGATATTTTTTATTTAAAGTAAGTGACATTAAACTGGCATAGGAGCCGAGAATATAGACACGGTCAAATGACAAAAAACTGAACCCTTATGGATTCGTCATGTCTGTCTGTCTGACCGTCTTTAGGACATGACTTATTTTTCCGAAACTATAAGAACTATTAATAGTGTTGAAACTCTACAGAGTACTACTACATTATCATGTAATCTTCCACCGAAAATTGGTTTGTAAGAGATGTAGTAAGTAGTTTTTTTTAATAGGATTATTAATCGTAAACCGCAATTTACTCATTCTACTCAAATATAAAACATCGATCAAAGGTACATCGAACTACGAGAACCTTTATATTATTTTACCTGCTACTTCGAGATCCTTCATGGGTGAGTCCGACTCGCACTTGACCGCTTTTTATAAAAACAAGTCGCTCGTAATATTCTCGTAATGTCATGGTGTGTCATGTAAGGATGGTCACCATCTACGGACCAACCTGGGCAAGCATTGCTTAACCTGATGGATCGATCCGCTCTACATTATACATAATATTATGTCTACACGCCTAATAATAATTAAAAAAAAAATCAATGACTACGGTCATTTATATAAGACCAAATTCATAAAGTACGAAGTTTATTGACTAGCAGCACCCCGCGGTTTTACCCATGTTCTTTGTTATTGTTATGTGGAAGCTATATTATTGTAAATTTTTATTAAATTCCAATCAGTGGTGAATAAAATCCAATAATATTAGGATTACAGCTTCAGATTCTTCTTACTCTTAAACAGGGATAAATAAAACTAAATAAATATCTTGATACTTCCTATTATAATTAATTTCAGGTAATAAACAATCAGTTTCTTCCTTCTTCGTACATAATACAAAGTTACGATAAAACAAAAAATAAATTAATTAAGATAGTGTCGTTTTATAGATAATGTTTACTGCTACTGCTCAGTCTATTTAAGATTTCACACCATAAACTGCATTCATCACGAACACGAATAACTCTACACATTGAGACTTAGTCTTGTCATAGTCAAGAAAATACTCCACTTTAACACTCTGACATGTTTACCTTAATAGCCCCATGCCAGTAATTAGAACATCATTGACATGAAAAGTCAGAACACATTGAGTTTTAAAATAGTTGCCATTTATTTTTAATCATAAAAGCAGCCTTTTCTCCAATCATGATGGCCGGTGCGTTTGTGTGCGCTGCGATCGTTCTGGGAATTATACTACTGTCTACCACACGGAGGTTATTAATACCGTACACCCGTAGCTGTGGGTCTACTACTGCAGTAGGATCTGACGGTGGTCCCATTTTACATGTTGCTATTTGGTGATGAAGCGTCGACGTGAGAGTCCTTATAGCACATTCCCAATAAGGATCGGAGTTAAATTTAAATTGTTTGCAGTTAGGAAATGGTTTTTCGTATAATTTTGTACCGTATTTCTGGAATGGCGGTGTATGCGTCATTTTTATAATGTATCGTATAGCGGCGATCATAGTTGCTGTGTCCATTGGATCTGTTAGATAATTGCCGTAGAGTTTCGGATCATCAAATGGATTTGTTGATCTTAGTTTTAAACGACCCTTGGATTTTGGATGCAGTAACATAAACAATACAGAGAAGTTTTCAACTTTCTCAAGGGGTTTATAAACATCCTCATAAAGCCAATCGGTCATGTGTATTCCTTTGGCTACCAGAGTGCCTCTGTCAGTAGAAAAAGAAGCACATGTACCTAACAGTTCTATATCTGGATAATCACCTCTTTCTTTGGAAATATTAGTTTTTATATATCCTATAGTTTCAACACCAGTAAGCGAAGACATTGGCCCATCACCAAATTGGGTGAAACGTATAGCATTCTCAATCGTCGCTACGTTGTCTTCCAGTAAAGTCATTCTGGTAGTATTAACGGTAAAAGTCAAGCCAGGAAATGAAATGTGATCGTAAAGGTTTTCGCCAACTTTTAAATCTTGAATAACTCTTATACCCATTGACTCTAAATGTTTTTTCGGTCCGACCCCCGAAAGCATTAATAAATGTGGTGATTCTATAGGCCCAGCCGAGAGTATAACTTCTTTGGAGGCAAAAATGTCGTATATTTTGTTATTTCGTTGAAATGTAACGCCTATGGCAGTTTTCGTTACTGGATCAATCAAAATTTTTGTTGCTCTACTGTTTGTGAGGATGTGTAAATTCTTTCTTGATTTCTTGCTATGCAAAAATGCTTTACCCGCACTCACCCTTCTACCTTCACTTACTGTGGCTTGTATATAATCAAAGCCAAAACCATCTGGAGTATTATAATCAACTCTTCGATGTCCTAATGCTTTTGCTGCATCTAAAAATGTCTTCGCTAATTTTGATCTGAAAAATTCAACGTTTCGTAAGATTGTATAGAAATTTTTATCAATTATAATTGTAAATTAACTATAAATACCTGAAAGGTGGATATTCTACGTTTAGTTCACCGTCTTTCCCATGCCAAGTAGACGTATTTTTACGTCCCCGTAGATATGCCCTTTCCGACTTCATATAAAACGGAATGACATCTTCATACGACCTAAACAAATGTTACTTATGAGTGGCCACGTAAAGATATTATGTTATTTATAGGGATTATATAAATATTATTATAGGTTGATTTTCACTAGATAAAGTATTTCGGAGATAAACAGTGCAGGGGCTGGTCCTCGTTGGTAAGTGGCGGTGCATCGGCCGTCTTGACGCTCGTTAATAGAGCTACATATCAAATGAACGGAAAAGGGTTGTCGATGATACGAATTATTTGGGAGCAAGCAGTGGCGAAATTTCCCTTGGAAACAGTGCGTAAACCCATAGATTATTGGCTAAATAGATTAAAGGCCTGTATAAAAGCCAAGGTGGCCATTTCGAAGGAAATATTTTTTTATTTTTTTAAACTAACAAATAGGTAGTTATAAATACTTATGTATTAATAATATTGTATTTAAAAAAATGCACTCTCATTTGCAATAACACTTATATGGTTGAACTAGGTATATTTATATTATTGTAAATAATTGCTCCTTCACGGTTCAGGCGTTCAGCGTTAAGGAAATCTACGACCAAGCTATATTATAATTTTAAATTAATAATATTTTTTTTTGTTTCAGGTATGGCAACTTCATTGGCCTTTGGAACTATTTTAGCACATCATCAATATAATTAGGTAAAAAAATAGCTAATATAGCGAACAAATTTACCCTATCTGTACCATATCAGATGCTTTCCAAATAAGTTCTTTAGCATATTAAACTAATGCTACTTGTACGAGTAGATAATATTGTGATTTTTACCATCCATAGTTACCATCAGCGGCAATTCTGTCCCAGTCCTCCTTCATCCCTCTGGTATATATCATGTAGTTAACGACACTGCTCCCTCCCACGGCTTTACCTCTTGGCCAAAAGCATCTTTGATTATCCATACCTTTAAAAAAATCATAATTTGAAAAAATATAATTATTATATTAAGGGCCTGTTTCACCACTTCCTGATAAGTGCCGAATAGGCTACCAGATATCCAACAGATAGAGTATGGAGTATCTGTCAAATATGTTGTGCATAGCCTATCCGGCACTTATCAGGAAGTGGTGAAACAGGCCCTTAATGACGTAAAAAACGTGATATAGGTACGTTACTCATTAGCTAAGTAAAAAAATATTAAGTAAATACTGACTTCCACGTATTTTCGAGTTTTGCGGATACAAACATACGACCTGACTTTGCAAGTATAAATATTTCCTTATTAGTATAATTACAAGTCTTTATTATGAAATACAAAATATAAATAAAATGAATATTATGAATGTAAGGGCCTGTTTCACAATCTCCTGTTAAGTTCCCAATAGGCTATCGGCAACATATTTGACAGATATTTGACAGATACTCCATACTCTATCTGTCAAATATGTTGCCGATAGCCTATTGGGAACTTAACTGGAGATTGTGAAACAGGCCCTAAAGATATTATTTAAATCGGTTGTATTTTTTTACCGGAATAACTCGGAAAACTAAATATGTTTTCATAATAACTCGAAGTTAAACGACTATCAAGGATTTTATTAAGTTTTGTACACGCCTGGTGCTTCGAATACTTCACAACCTTGATCATAGAGATGGTGGTAATTTTGTTGTTAAAGTTGTTTGTTCCGTTATAACGAGTGAAAAACAATATATTACTTGGTGTTCAGAAGCATTTCAAATAACTGCAATATAAAGTTTGCATTGATTGTACGGATGGATTTCTTTTACCAATAATATAATTAGTTGTTACACTTTTTACAGTCATAAGAAGGCAACCGAGTGTCGGAGCCTTATAGATGAGATGCGTTGCCTTCCTTTTTCCTATTACCCCCCTCCCCCTTCCAATAGGCCATCGGCAACTTACAAACCGCACGAAACGATACAGCACAGCTGTCACTTTACGCCATTGTTATTTGAGCGAGAGACCACTCAGTCTTTTATTCAAAATATAATTTCGCACATTCATTCATTCGTTATGGTCACTAGTTTGGTTTTCGGTTTGACGAAGCTCCACGCTATAGATCGAGCATTCAACTTGTTTGTAGTTTCCATTAGTTTTGTTTATTGCACAAAGGATTTTTTCCTTAAATAATAATATAACATTAACCCAGATAGTGCAAAAAAACAGGTAGCGAAAATTAATTTATGTACATCAATTATTTCTTTAACTTGAATCACTTTTATAATTATCACCATCAGGACCTTAAAACTTTATTAGTTTTTTGAATTAATTTTTAAAGTATTTTTTTTAGTAACAAATATACGATTCTATAATAATACCTTAGTTTCTACAGCTTTCTTCCCCTTTTATGTAGATTAGAAAAAAGAAAATTATAGAAATAATGTGAAAAGTATAGAACTCACGCGTGGGTACACAATTTCACCCCAGTTTGATGTGAAAATAATGAATTTCAGTCAAATCTAAGCGTAAGATCGACAATCGAAGAGTGTACGGGATATGTTATAAATATTAAAAACTAGCAGCGCCCCGCGGTTTTACCCGCGTACTTCCCGTTCCCGTGGGAGTACGGGGATAATTTATAGCCTATGTGTTATTCTGATATATGAGCTATATTATTGTAAAGTTTCATTAAAATCCATTCAGTAGTTTTTACGTGAAAGAGTAACAAACATCCATACTCACAGACTTTCTCGTTTATAATATTAGTAGGATAAATACTAATTACTCACCCATGCAAACACCCTCCTGTTGTTCCATCAAGTACTGCCATACGTATTTTGTCTGCTGAAATACTGGAGACAATATTGGTACGCCGGCCACAAACGACTCCCCCGTGCCGGCTTCCAACAGTAGAACTGAGGCGTCATGGTCCTCACTTAGTCTAGCTGCTAGAACGCTTCCCGCGGAGCCTGCTCCGACCACTATAAAGTCGTATCTTTTCAATGGTCCTTCGAAACCTATGTAATAATAAATTAAAACTTTAAAAGCCAAACCGCAATAAAAGGAGATATAGAAGAGGTTAACCTTGAAGCAGCCTCACTTATTTTAACAAAATATGTCTAAGAATCACCGTTACATCCTTTTTTTTCTTATACGCCGGGCAATGCATCGAGGCATCCCGAAAGATGGCAAGTGGACGCAGCTCTACCCACTAAAATCCGGCGAGTGCCACCAATGCCGCGTTTAGTGAGGTGCCCCGGATCAGCAGTGCTATTCTGTAAGAAACGCAGCGCTGTCGCAACGCTGTGACAGCGCTGTGAATTCAACTTGGTATTCACTACGCTTTTCAAACCATGTCCAACACCCTAGCAGCGTCAACGCTGTGGGCGCTACGAGCTCGTCGCAGCGTTGCGACAGCGCTGCGTTTCTTGCAGAATAGCACTGCAGGGCACCTCTACGGCTACTCAGTCCCTTAGGAGAACGACGACAAGACCTGAGCCATGGTGGGGATCACCGTTAGATCCTTCTTACATATAGACATGCCACAGATAGACATTACGACGAGAGTTAAATATATAACAAAATATATTATAATATAATTAATAAATATAAGCGATTTTTTTGCGTTTATCTTTATGGATATTTATGATACGGAACTTTTCGGCTACTTGTACTTCCTTAGTTTTTATTATTCTGGTTATTATTTGTTTGATAACTAATTTGCTTCTAATTACTGTTCTGGTAAGCCGGTTCATTCTCCGTTCTCTCTACCGATAACGTTATAAATCACGTAATAAATGACATAATATGTAGTTTTTATTTCATTAATAAATAGACATGATTGATTGGCTTCTTATTTTTTTTAATGAAGTCCATAATGTCGCATTAACATAGAGAGTCGGGTTGACGTGGAGATGAATAAAGATAGTTCAACTAAACTTTGGGCACGCACTTATATTACCGTGTCAGTTTACATACAGCAGACATATTTCTTTTCATGTTTATAACCTGATCGCCTAATTTGTATACAGGGATTTTAGCTCTCCTTCCGAAATAGCCTAGCTACTTAATCGGTTTTTAATATAATCGAATAATTTAAAGTTTGAATATTGGTTTTCGTAAAGTAATGAAAAAATACAAAATGATTATTGGCTTGTCATTTAATTAAATGACCTTAAACTAAGTCTCACGTACTATTGTAACTGTTTCACACGATAGAGGCAGGTAGAGTATTTTACATCTGAATTCTGAATACAAAACTTGTATTTCGTTTCCTGGACTTTTAAAGGTCCATTATAATGTCAATAGATTTTAAAGTGTTTTATAGTAATAAGTGTATGTAATTATGTATGTTTATAAAAAATTGTAAACTATATTTTGAAAGGAGCAACCCAACAGAGTTTCTTGCTGAATTCTTCTTATGTACTATACTAGTATAGTACTATGTATTGTTTGTATTACTATTTTTTGTAATATTGTATTTGAAAATAATAGTTCCACTGAGTTTGTTTCGCCGGTTCTTCTCAGTGGACTTACTTTGGAACCGGTGGTAGACTCAATTGACCTTCAAAAAGATACTTGGATAGTACTATTTTGAATAAAATTTTTGACTTTGACTTGACTATATTATACATATTATAAAGAGTTTCAATAAAAATTGTTTAGTCCATCCGTCCGTTCATGTATCATAGGGATGTTGACTATTTTTTTAATAGATTTTATTTGATGGATATACTATAGACAAACACGGAAAAAAGACTTTTGTAAAGAAATATGTCCAATTTTAACAAAAAATTCAATAAAGAAAAAAGGTTTTTAAAATTGCCGTTAAAACGCTCCAAGCGTCATTACGTCACACACCGCATTCAGAGCTCGCGCTATGTTAGGTGAGTTAGGACAGTTTGTACATTAACTCAATGTTCAGTGACGTCATCGCCTTATTGGCGTTTACAGTCACGTGATAATGCATGATAAAAAACGCATTTTAAATTAATTTTCTAAATTTTAAGACAAATAAGTAGACTTTTAAAATGTTATTTTAGGTTTTTAAATACTGTATTTAATATGTAAAACATAACTTTACATGAATTTGTAATATGTGTCAACATCCCTATTATAGTACATTTTCCTATACATATTATTTATACGCGAAAGCTTGTGTAAATGTTTTCCCTTTCATGCAAAAAATACTGAATGAATTTTAATAAAACTTAACAATATATAGGATAATTATTCATCTTTGCACTCCTTCGATAATGAGAAATACGCAGATGAAAAATATTTTGTGAAAACATACCTTTTGCAATTAAAAATTTGTAATCACAAAGTCGAGATTTTGTCAATTGCCTTTAAATATATGTAATAATTTAATAGATCTGTAAAATCTGCTCTTAATACTGCACGAACTTATTTAACTTTCTTCTCTTGCCCTTTTTGATGAGTTCAATTTAACATGACCATACTTTAATATACAGTGGTACTACAGATAAAATAAAAAAAATACACATTGTGTTAGTCTTTGTAAGGGTCTAAACGTTAGACCCTTTAGACTCTAAAAGGTAGTCAATAGGCCATCAAATTTCTAAGTGTCCCTATAATTAAGCGATATATAATTTTAATTTCTAGATTCATCCAAATTTAAAGTAGGGCATTGTGATTTATGATTGAAATTATTTTCTCACGAATCTGTTTTTATGGATTTTCCTCGCCAAATCGCACAACAACATTTTTATACATATTTTACACCTAGCAGTTACAGACGACAACTTTTATTAATATATGCCGGCTTAAAAAGATAAAGAATTTCATTTAAAAAAAAAAAACACCGCAAGTGGTACCGTGCTGTGTAACGGTACTTAATTTGTTTTCAAACTATATATGGGACGAATATAAGCTTTTCTGTATACTAATATTCATCATCACCATCATCAGTAGTTATCAGTCTACTGTTATAGAACATAGGCCTCCCTCAATAAACGTCAAGACGACCGACCGGCAACTGCATAGAGATCGCCTTCCCACCTACTACTGGTACACTTAACAACACTTAACGTTAACACTAACGGACTAGAGAAAGAAAATAAGCCTAGCTAACGTACAAATTGTTCTACGGCCTCTTTGGAACAAAATTTGTCGGATTCTGATCGCATGCAGTGCGTAACGGCCATTAAAAAACTGGTAGCTCTATCACTTGTGCTCTATGATATGTTCAAAAATAATTTATTAAAACATGAAAATGAAAATATATATTATATTAATCATATCTATAAATACAACAGTTTTTTTTTGGTTCTTTTTTGGAATTATGTTAACTATTTTAACCAGAACATTTTTTTAAACTGCTTGAAATTTGTAATTTTCACAATCCAATCACTTGTGGCCAATTTTAGGATTTTTATCTGTTTATTGTATAGTCTGAAAGTTTATCTTGAAAATGTACAGAAAATTTTTAATAAAAGCTACGTACCCTCAGGTAAAAAGTATTGGTCCTCAAACAAGGAAAATATATCCGATCCAGGGCGAGCTAGTTTGTACTTCGGTGTTTTCATCATTACGTCCAAAATTTTACTCTTAATTGTATTCCTTTTTGCTCTTCCTTCCCTCTCGTCGTAACAATAGCCCTGACATGACTTCGGGACGGCGAACTCTTCGTATGGATTGGCTTCTTTGCCCACTTTATTTCTGTTCTGAACACATGTCACACTATCATAAATAAACAATGTAATAAATATAATTATGATCATATTCATTGCAGCTGGTTTACTAGTCGCTAAATAAACCGCGGCGCGGAAGGAATTGCCTTATATCAGCGACACTCTTGCTCTCTCTTTCTAATCCATGCGAAATGACGTTTTGTATAGTTCCAAAGTCTTAAAATAACAAAAAAAAAAAAAACAACTACTTGACCTTCTTAACGATAATAATTGTACGTATATCCAGTTTATAATCAAGTATCAGAGAACTTGTTTTCCGGAGTCTTTAGGGTCGCTGACTTTTGTCAGAAATCACAGAACGATTCTTTGCAGTCGGACGCATTTTGACCAAAAAATGGTATATTAGTATCGAACGCGATAATTTTATTAACATTCTTCGTTATTGTGTATTTGTATCCAATTTACGCAAACTAGCGTTACGATAAATGCACATTTACCTCATCTAACACGTCTCGTACATGTCACACGCGTTGTGCGGTTCTTACTCGTCTAAAATTTATGAGACATTTAGGTATAGATATATTTTATAGTCGTAACTTAAGTATAATATAGGCCAAATATATGTCAAAATATACTTATTCAAAACTTAAAATACACTCTACGTCGCTACACTATACTTAGTCTAGCGACGTAGAGTGTAATAGGTCGTAGAACCAAAAACGAAGCATATTGTACCATTAAGAGTAGCTAAATTTTCGTCGAATTTAAAATTCCTGAAATTTTTAATCCCAATAGACATCTCAGAGACAAAATCGTGATTATAATATAAAGAAGATTAGTCTAGTTCACAAGTGCCATTTCCCTCGAAACTTGTTCGCCACCACCGAAAATAATAATTTTGAACTCATTCGATTCGGAATGACATCTACAATGGAATCAAAATTCCAAGAGGGTCTGAAAAAAAATTTAAAGTTATAAACAATAATGTAAAATAAAAAAATGGGTTTGGTTTCTTTGAAATACTTTAAAGACAGCACTAAAAATTATCATCAAGGATGAAATTCCAAAGAAAAAAGTTTTCAAACAATGCATTTGTTTGCATAAATAACAATTATTTAAATAAGCCGCTTTTTCGCAATTATTTAATTAAGCGCGTAAATAAGCCGATGCAAGTGACGTCATAACACAATTTTCTTATTCATTCATAAGAATCACTTTTTCACTTGGGGTAGGAAACCTAAAAATGAGGATAATTATCTCGTGCACTTTATTGCTACACTGGTGAGGGAGAAACTATCGCCACATTCTAAACCATGTATGAACATTTAAAGTTTTAGCTAAAGTGAGGTTAAATGGGTGTTATTTAACTGGTTAGCATAGTATTCGTATTTTTGTGAGTAAAAAAAAAATATCTCTATGATTCTATTGTTGATCTGAATCGAAAAGTATAATAAGTACCTAGTTTAAGTGTCACAATATATTATGTAAGGGCCTGTTTCACAATCTCCAGATAAGTTCCGAATAGGCTATTCACAACATATTTGACAGATGTATGGAGTATCTGTCAAATATGTTGTGAATAGCCTATTCGGAACTTATCTGGAGATTGTGAAACAGGCCCTAAATATTTTATAATATATTGTCACATATACTTTTCCTTCCAGTTTGCGGATACCAATATGTACACGGAAGCTGATTTTTTAAACATAATCAATTTATAACTAATAAAACAGGTCTTTTTGTTCGAATGTATAATTTTGATTACTTAAAATGTTTGCGATTAATTTTTGGGAATTAATAATTTCCTAGATAAAATAAAATGCGACGGTATTATTGATATTCTAAATCAGCAATTAATAAATTTATATTATAAAATAATACCCGGTCAAGTGCGAGTCGGACTCGCGCACGTAGGGCACTATACCATTATATACATATACAAAATTAGACATAAAAAACATTGTTTTTGTTTAAACTATAAAGTAAAATAAAATATATGGCTCATGACTTTTTAATAAAACCGCCATCTAGTCACGTAATGATTAAACTGTAATTGATTATGAGTTTGGATACGATTTCTCAGATATAACACTGTTCCAATAGGCATCGCTTATGCTATAAATGATTCGTGTACGGGGGCCCCCCATTAATTTTGATTTTCTTCTGTTTTTAGGACTTGTTCTTATAACGGCAACAGAAATACATAATAATATTATTATGTTAAAATTTCAACCTAACTATGACGGCCCGTGAGATGCAGCCTGGTAACAGACAGCAGAGTTTTATTGATAGTTGTATACGGGATTCTAAAAAGAACTTCTAGTTTTGCTCATTTTCACTTTTACTTTACTGCTTACACTTAATGAAAACCTAATGAGATATCGTCCGCTCTTATTTGCTTGCACAGTGCATCATACATGTCCGTAGATATTTTAGAAGTGACTATGAGCAGAATGCCTGTATGCCAGAACCCGGAATGGCTGTCTGATAATATGATTTCGTTTTGGAGTTGTTATGATTCGTGTTTGAAAAAACTGTTCATAAGTATATATTGCCGACTGCCGTATCGAGCGTTTAATCGGATACCACCAAATTGGAGGTGCGACGCTGCGCTGGTTACGCTCCGAGGAAAACTTCAACTCACATATTTTACTGACCAGATTTATGGAGTATACTGTAAAAATAATATTATATACAGTTTAGGGGCACGTATTTTGGCTAAATAATGAATTAATCATAATATGTAATGTATGTACCTAAGTAGGTAAAGATACATCAACTCAACTTTGCGAGATGATCGTACGCAATGCTTGTTATTACATAGTTTTAATTGATGTAGCAGAGATCCGACAGTCTGTCTTTTTAACAGCCGCCATTGTCACGTAATTCTTACTATTTACTAAAAATATTTAGTTCTACTTGTCGCCACGTGATACTCTTTTAGCCAAACTGGTTTTTTTTACAGACATTATTATTTGAAATTTTAATAATTATGTCTTTAATTTATAACTTATAAATATTTTTATAACAACACTGTATAACGTTTATGTAAAATTATGTTTCCCTTCATTATATTGGAATAGTTATTCCATATGTTTTTATTTTATTATAATTTGTTATTAAGCACAACAGTATAAATTGTTATATAAATGTTGTTTAAAGTCATAATGTTAACACATTATTAGATTCTGTTCATCATAAATAGTATAAGTAGAATAGGAACTATTAAACTGTGATTCATTCGTTTTGTAATCGCCTAACATTAGAATTACCTAATAATACAAGAGTAAACATTTTCTCCTACTGACCGCCACCTTGCTCGTTACAATACATACTTGTAACTCCTGAATAGAGTAAGTTTATAATTATTAAAGGTAAAGGTAATGAAATAAACAAATTTTTAATTTTATTTAATTTATTACTTTTTTTTAGATTTTCCTAATATCTAAATTCTCCAAGTTGATTTTATTAAATCAGCCGCTTTTAATCCTATAAGTGTTGCCGGTGCATGAGTATGTGCTGCTATTGGACGTGGTATAATACTAGAGTCTGCCACACGTAAGTTATAAATGCCACGCACTCGAAGTTCGGGGTCTACGATTGCTTGGGGATCACTGTCAGGTCCCATGCGGCAAGTACCGATTTGATGATGTAATGTAGCGGTCAAAGTACGTAAGGCACATTCCCAGTACTCATCCGAATCAAAAGTAGTCGATGAACAAACTTTATATTTAGTTGGATATACCTTTGCCCCAAATCGTTGAAACGGTGGCGATGCTGTTAATTTTTGTATATATCGAATTGCTGCTATAAATGTATCAACGTCTTTCCGATGTGTTAAATAGTTGCCATACATAAGCGGATTACTAAATGGATTTTTATCCTTCAATCGCATATATCCGAAGGATTTCGGGTATAGCAACATTGGAAACGAAGACCATGTATTCGTGTTGTCGATTGGTCCAAACGCTTCATTCGAAACATCTTCTTTAACTCGCATTCCTCTTCTAATTGATCTGCTTGCACCTGGTCCTCCGTCTGATACAATTGAGCCAGCTAATGAAATAAGTTCTATATCGGGTACTCCCGGATCTGGGTCATCAGATTCTTTAGTTTTTATGTAGCCTATACCTTCAACGCCAGTTGATCCTAATTCACTATCGCCATAAATCAACCAGTCGGATATTGTCTTTACGTTTAATATTTGGTTTTCAAGAATACTTACATTGGTAACGTTAAGAGTAAATATTAGGCCTGGGAAGCAGATGTGATCATAAAGGACACGTCCCACTGGAAGATCTTGAAGTAAGGGTATTTCTAATAAATTTAAATGGTCTGCGGGCCCGATACCTGACAACATCAGCAATTGAGGCGAAGCTATCGGTCCGGCTGATAAAATAACTTCCTTACGTGCTATTACTCTGCGAGTATTTTTCTTGTGTTGATATTTAACACCATATGCGGTTTTCGTAATAGGGTCGATAAGTATTTTAAGCACTCTGCTCTCTTCAAGAATATGTAAGTTTTTTCTATTTTTGTGTGGATGTAAATATACTTTGGCAGCACTGAATCGGTGTCCATTTTGCGTATTGGTTTGAACTGTTCCAAATCCCAATCTTTCGGGTGAGTTGTAATCTACAGTTGGACTGCCTAATAATTCTCCGGCTTCTAAGAAGGCGTTTAGTAATTTGGTCCTGTAAATCAACGAATAAAAGACATATAGTTTCAGTTAAGACATATAGATTCAGTGAAGATTGTACTCACTTATATGTTATGTTATTTGGTTAAATCAGTACCATACTATGTTCATCACTAAAAACATAATATGATAGCGGTTGATCCATTAATCGGATGAGAGGATAATCAAGCTGTGAGATTTTTAATTTGTACGATAAATTTAGATTGCTTTGTGTTTTATTTATTAATTTATTTATTAGGAACAGCAACCGTTATGTTATATTTCAAAAACTTTTTGCTTGTTATATTATCCGTTCCGGACGAAGTTAAATACTTACTTAAAAGGTACAAAGGATATAGGGATGTCACCATCACGTCCTCTATGCGGTTTATTTTCATAACCTTCCAGATTAGCCTTCTCCATGCCTATGTAATACTTGATGATGTCTTTGTAAGACCTGAAAATAGAAATGCATCATTTAATTCTTGTTTTAATCATGAAAATAGCAACGATATCCATCCGTTTATTTTTTACGATATGTCTATCGTTGCTATTCACTTCATAAAATTTGCCCTTAATTTTTTTTTAGATTAGATTCGAACCTATCAAAGTATTTAGAAAATGTTATTTTTTTCAATTTAAATGTCTTTCATGACCTTTTTAATATAAAATAAAATAAATAAATATGTTTTTATTGTGCACATCAAAAATCAAGAATTTATAATCACAAAGCCAGATTAGTATAACTGGTTTATTGGTAGAAGGAAACATTATGTAGACATTTGTATCTATTCTAATATGTATTACTAGCTGTTGCCCGCAGCTTCGCTTGCGTTAACTAAAATTTACAACGGGATCTTAGTACGCAAAATAAGTAACTTTTCTGGTTGATTTTTTACACCTTGGGTCCAAAAACCCCAAATATCTTACGGAACCCCATTTTTTTCCAGAATAAAATTTAGCCTATGTTACTCGTGGATAATGTAGCTTTCAAATGGTGAAAGATTTTTTTAAATCGGCCCAGTACTTTTTGAGCCTATTCATTACAAACATACAAACATACAAAATAGGTACAAATCTTTCCTCTTTATAATATTAGTGTAGATGTAGATAAAGAGGATCAATTTGCTTGTTTGGTTGTAATGAATAGGCTCAAAAAGTACTGGACCTATTTCAAAAATTCTTTCACCGTTTGAAAGCTACATTATCCACGAGTAACATAGGCTAAATTTTATTCTGAAAAAAAAATTGGGTTCCGTAAGATATTTGGGTTTTTCGGACACAAGGTGTAAAAAATCATCCAGAAAATTACTTATTTTGCGTACTAAGATCCCGTTGCAAATCTTAGTTAACGCAGGCGAAGCTGCGGGCAACAGCTAGTATTTGATAAATTAAAGTCTTTGAGGGTGTGTGGAATTCGCCAGCACTTTAGCGAAATTTTGATACGCTTGATTTTGAGCGGAACAGTTGTAAGCCAAAGGTCACATATAGTAGTTCTTACGTGGTTCAGTTTTGTCTTTCTTAGTTCTTATTACTTATTACTGTAACGTTAAATTAAAGTGAACCTCACGAAAGTAAGATTTTACCATCCATAATTTCCAGCGGACGCCAAACGATCCCAGTCTTGTCGTCTACCTCTGGTGAATATCATGTAGTTTATAACACTAGTCCCACCGATCGCCTTGCCTCGTGGCCAGTAACACCGCTGGTTGTTCATTCCTGAAATCAAAGGATTCTCTTTACAATGAATTGCAAATATCTTGGTAAATCTGCAAAAAAGTAAGTAAATATTAAATAGTCCAAGAGTCAGATAGGGCCACATCATTGATATTTTATAAAACTTGAAAGTTTTTCTATTGATGATTATATATATTCGCGGTGTCTTTGGCAGGTAATATGTAGTAAAGGTGTAAAAAATTGTGTCTCAAATTCGTAATATTATAAAACTTTGATTCCCTAAGGCTGGTACGAATGTTGGTTGGTAAATCACCCTTTTTGTGGACGGACCGGATACGTTGGTAGAGATTCATTTTCAGATTGCTAAGAACCGTCTAACCACCAACATTCGCTGCAGCGTTTGGGCCAATGCATGTTTTAGATCCACATATTGGATGAGTTGCATGTAATCTTTTTTCAGTGACACGTTATAATAATATCTTTGCCAGCCTTTTTTTATGAGCGTCCTTAAGTGTTTACTATTATATAATTGGCTTAAATATACAATATAGCATTGTACATGTTTAGTTCTTAAAATAAAACATTGGTTGTGATTAATTCAATTGATCTATATGACGTTGCAGAAAATAATTTCTATCGAAGTCTGCTCGAACTGATTTCGTCAAACATTTCGACAAATGAAAATTGTTTCAATGCGCGTATAAAATCCGTGAACACACCAAATATGTAAAATACCTAATAAAGATATTCTTACATTATTAGTAGCGTTAATTTGATTTAGGCATGTAGTTTATTCTTTGGTTTAAAAGACAAACCAATATAAAACCAACATAAAAACAGGTTCTCCGCAACTATACATTAACAAAAAAGGATCGAACTTCATACAAGTTTTAGGTACGTGTAATAATAGTGATGATGATTAAATCATTAAGCTACAATACGACCGGCTGCTGTAGAGGGCAATGACAGAGCAGCATTCATAAATTTTACGTGAATCGTCAAAATAGGCTTATCCGAACAATTTTTAGGAAAATTTAGGTATACATTTGAGAGTATCACAAATTGTTCAAAACATATTTTCTAAAAAATCAAAATAAAAATAATCAATAATATAAGATATAGTATAAATAGAAAAATGATATAATATACAATAATAAGGGGAACATTAGTTTATATTTATCGATTGAAATAAGATATTTGTAAGGAATAATATATAAATTATAACTAGAGCAATTTGAACTATGGATCGTAGCATCGCGACGTCTTTTCGCATGACGCATCTATTTAATTTCGTAGCGGGACAGTGACTTCTGAGAGCGAATCTTTCCCCACTTCCATTTGCTTAACCCTCTCAATACATTTAGAGCTCTAAACTTTTTGAGGAGGAATAATAATTAATAGACTTATAATCTTCCTCAATAATACGCAAAAACGGTATAATATGCTAAAATATCTTTTAAATCAGATGGTTCCGAAGATTAACATTTAGATAGATAGAGCAAGTCTATACTAGTATCGATAATTAGTTCATAATTTATACAGATTTGTATTTAAATAACATACCCATGCATACTCCTGGTTGATTCTCCATATAATATGGCCATGAATAGTCGGTGGATTGTAAAATCGGCGCCAGAGCCGGTACATCGGTCAGTAACATTTCTGCCTTTCCTGCCTCTAGCAGTAGTACTGTTGTGTTTTTATTCTCAGTGAGCTTCGCTGCTAAGGCACATCCCGCAGATCCGGCGCCTACGATAATGAAATCGTATTCTTGCATCGGCTCCTTACGTCCTGAAAATATCAAGTACATACTCTTATAGGAGGCTGAATTCAGAAAGTGGGAAATATTGGGTGTGTTTTTTTGTTGACGAACATAATGGGCACACATTTGGTAAGAGGGGGGGGGGGGGAGGTGCCAAAATAAGGTCGTTATTTTAGCATTACCATATGATACTTTTGCCACGGGCCTCTAACGGTATAGCTACGCTTTTTTTACTTTCTTGTATTGTTAAATAGACACAGAAAGTAAACTTTCTGCCAAACTTTAAAATCGTTCGCTTTGTAGTCCTGTAAGACAGATAATGTTTTCATTCGCTCTATAATAAGCTGTCGCTGTAGGTGACAAAACCCTTTAAATATAAACAATTCATAAATACAATTAAATTTGGGCAGACCAATTAGCAAGATAGTCACGTAAGAATTTAAAGCAAGTCAAAGACCGCAATGGCACGAGAGGTTTTTAACCCTGTCGCTTGTTTGTGCGTTGTATGTCCTATGATATTATAATACTTTGTTTTATGTTATATTTCACATGATTGCATACTTTGTGCGGACGTGGCTCTGATATCGTCGAAATGCGAACGCGCGAAATCCACAGAACTTTTAAAATAAAACATTTGACTTAAATCTTTGACAAAGGTAGAAAAACAAAAAAAACATAATAAAAAAACGTATTTTGAAAGTAACGAATGCTAATTGAAAAAAAAAAAAATCATCAGAACTAAATGAGAAGAACTTGCCAGAATTCTTTATGATTCATGATTTTGGTTCCGTGACTGCAATGTGGTGAGTAATATGGAATTGATTTGATAGAAAGGTGTCTAAATTTAATTTAATTTTATGATCAAATTTTCTTATTCCTTATTCGTTCCGATAATAAATATTTAATAATATTTATGAAATTGCTTCAATCGTCAAAATACAGTGCGGTGCAATCAAGTTTAGCCTACGCCGCCTGTGCACGGATTGACAAGCAAATTATACCTTTAGTATTAAGTACTCCACCTGTGATTTATAGTTTTAATAGTATTTGATACCAGATATTACTCGTGCCATGGCGCGCTTTATCTTAAAATATCAGCCGTCTCTGATCTAATTTAAGTGATTTGAGAACATTCTTTAGAATATAATATGGCATTGACTTAAATAATTAGACACGATAACATAATATTTGTTTGGAAAGTTTACTATAACACCGATCTCTACTTTTTTTGGGTGTATGATATAATAAAACATTTCGGCGTGGCTTGGCGTTCATTAAGGGAGGCCTGTATTCAGCAGTGGACAGATAAGCGCCGATGATGACAACGATAATAATGACATTTATCTAAGAAAAGGTATTCAAATCAATCTAGAGTTACGTATTATGCAATTTGAGGTGTACAAAATAGGAGGAAGGGATGATAAGTCGTTTTTTTTTTCGAAAGGTTTAGACTTGCCTGTTGGCCTTTAAGCTCAATCGGTAGGTGAGCAGATGGCTCACCTACCGATTGAGAAATTGGGATGATAATTGTTCGGCCTGACCCGTGAGCACAAACGAGTTGAAAAAAAAGCCTTTTCATGTCCATGTCTTGATGATGCCACACTGCAGAAAAGAGACGCAAAATAAGAGAGCGACGGCCAAAACCTTACATTGTTAACGAAATAGTTTCGCGTTAGCATATCTCTATCTTTCTTCCCCTAAGCAGCTTATTTTTGTTCACCTGTTCATTTTAATAGTACCGATCATTACAATAAATTATTTTATGATTACATCTTTTTCAATAAAATAAACGGAAAAGATACATTATTGAAAAGTTGTACCACTAAATAAATTCTTATTTATTTTGTGGTTGTACCTCTTTCCTCGTCCGATTATATGCTGTCCCTAGCTTCAGGCAAGATTAGATTAATAAATTATAACATCACTTCCTTTGCAATAAAAATAACCCATCGAGGAATACTTTACATAAGCTTATAATACAATCTGTTTACTGACACAGTTTCACTTAATCACCACCTATAGATCCGATGAAGCGTAAAGGCCTTAAGGCCACCAGCATAGGGCCATACGAAAAAAAAAACTAATAGATGTACCATTTTAATATATCGTACTTTACTAGCTTTAATCAGTTGTTGGTTGTAATGGAAAACAATTTTAGGCTATCGCGGCTTTGTCTAAAAAAATCTATCATGCAGTTCAATCAATTTGATATCGTACTTGCTTGCATTACATTAGTTAACAAGCGGGCCAAGGTAATATAAACATAGTAGCGTAGTACGAACCAGTTCCCTAATAATTTTAAAATTATAAGAAATCATAAAACTCAATTGGGGCTTAAATTGTTTATCCTTCATATGATATTTAGAAAATAGAAAAAACCAACCGCAACCTATCCATAAACTTAAATCCACAATAAATACATATTTAAATGAAGACGATTATGGAGGATTTAATTAGGAATTTTATATGTTTTTGCGAATAAGTTGAACGAAAAATGCAATTAATTTTAGCACAATTTTACTTTTCAACTTCAATTTAAAGTGTATGTTTTCATTAACATTATAATCAGCTCACATGGATCTCTTCTGACGCACTGTGCATCTACGTCCGGCAAAGAAAAATAACAAAATATCAACTTCCAATTTATTAAATAGAAAATTAAATATTTATATACCAATTTTTTTTTATCGTTGCTTTATGTCAAGTTGTACAGATATTTTTGGAGTTGAAACAAACTTTACGTTTGAAAAATGTCGAAGTAATTTGAAAATAAAAATAATTTACGTACCATCTGGCAGCGGATATGAGTCTCTGAGTGCGCCGAAAATATCAGCTATACTGTCACCATTAACACTGTGCAGCATATTATCCAAAATCATTCTGCCTTTTCTGCCCCTTGAGTTCTCTTCGTCCATCACACTTTCATATTGTTGGGAGATTGTAATTATAAATAATAAACATGTTAGAACTTTCATTGGGGTAGTATTCATATTACAACAGGTTTGCCGAATATCGCGCGATGTGTGTTCACTAAATGGCTTACAGTGCTTAAATGCGAGAACTGGTCCTTCGACTCGAATCTCGGCATAATTAGACTGCGATTCTTGCCTAAGAAGCCTAATTAAACAGAAAAACAGCCAATTCTGAGACGAATTCGCGCACCGACTCGACGGTTATACATTTCGACTTCAAAAAATTAAGTTTTTACAGATCCTCAATTATTGTAGAATTTGAACCTTTCACACTAAGGTGATAAAGGTGTGTGTGTCTATTCTACGCTTTTATCTTAGGTCGTCATCATTGCTTTCAGTCATGTTTTCATTCAATTTTGCCAAGTTGCCAAGAATGGGGGACTTCTTCGTGCATTTATTTGCAGTGACTCATTACTTATTTAGTCAGCAATTGTCAGCAGGCTATCCTAAAATTTCTGTTTCCTTTTTTTAATGTTCAATAAGAATTTATTTATCTCTTATTTTAAACCTTTTTTTTGCAGAAAATAATTTTAAATACCTCGCTTTTGGATTTTTACCAATATTGTCCAAAAAAAATCCTGAAAAAGCCATGTAGAACGAAAAGTGAAACTTGAACCAGTGACATGACATCTGTATTTGGTTACTTACCCATGTATATCTTGGCATAGAGTCTGCGCTACTTAAGGCGCGGTCTTAGCTCAAAATTCACAAAACTGGGTTTTTTTGACGCTCCAGTACGAGGAAACTCAATGAATATAACTAATGCAAAAAATACAGAGCATAGAAAAGGGTCTAAAGAAAATGTTTACGGTAATATAATATTAAATATTTGTTTAATATATCCAATAAAAAAATTGTAATTTCCTTCTCAAAAATAACCTTATACGTTGGAGTTCTCTGTATTTTCAGCGGTAACAACATATTTTTTTGTAAGAATATAATAAGAATATGATTTTATTAAGAATTTGTCCCAACAGATATTGAATTTAATGCGTATATTCTGAGTTATTAAAGAAAAACCCGCAAATTAAATGTTTATTTACAACATGGTTACACTTCTGCTTTGCAATTTTTAACCTTATTCGATGTGTGGTAAATGTAGCATTAGATAACGCTGTCATATTCAGTTCTCGGGCGACGCTCGAGGTGGTTGGTCCGTTCCGGACGCTCTTCTTGTGAAATAAAACTTCGTGGTTTATGTGTAAATTGTAAAAATTTATTGGAATATTTTGGAAAGTATAGGATGGATAATAAGGCTATAATGTTTTTTTTGTTGAAATATACGATATTGTGTGAATTTGAGTAATTGCACAAACATAACATTCTAAATCCAAAAACATTCAATTTATATGCGCATAGAATACATATTTGAATGCGCCAGGTGCAAGCGTGGTTTGTCTGCTACGTCGACCGACTCGGCTTGCATAGTAAACGTAACATAGACGAATAATATTTTGTATATGATGTTTTCTTTTTAAGATCAACAAAATGAATCATCATTATCCTTTATCCGTCCACTGCTGAACATAGGCCCCTTCTAATGATTGCCAAGACGACCGGTCTACCGATCTCTTGCCACTCGAATACAACAAGAACAATATACCATCATCATCATCATCCTTTATCCGTCCACTGCTGAACTTAGACCTCTCCTAATGAACGCCAAGACGGCCGATCCCGTGCTACTCTGATCAGGCAGCAGTGCCGCCGATGCGACTTCATCATTATCTGCGATTGTCAACCCGCCTGCTCAGCGTGGCAGTTAAGAGCAAAGGCGAATTACAGATAACAGCTTAATTACATATAATTATTGTTAGTAAAAACCACACATCTTTAGTAGTGAAGTGTTTGCTCACTCATCATCATCATCAGTCTAAATCCGTCCACTACCAAACATAGGCCTCTCTCAATGAACGCCAAGACGACCGATCCCGTGCTACTCTGATCAGGCAGCAGTGCCGCCGATGCGACTTCATCATCATCTGCGATTGTCAATCCGCCTGCTCAGCGTGGCAGTTATGAGCAAAGGCGAATTACAGATATCAGTTTACTTACATATAATTATTGTAAGTAAAAATTATACATCTTTAGTAGTGAAGTGTTTGTTCACTCATCATCATCATCATCATCATCAGCTTAAATCCGTCCACTACTGAACATAGGCCCCTTGTAATGATTGCCAAGACGACCGATCTACCGATCTCTTGCCACTCGAATACAACAAGAACAATATACCATCATCATCATCAGCCTTTATCCGTCCACTGCTGAACTTAGACCTCTCCTAATGAACGCCAAGACGGCCGATCCCGCGCTACTCTGATCAGGCAGCAGTGCCATCGATACGACTTCATCATCATCTGCGATTGTCAATCCGCCTACTCAGCGTGGCAGTTTTATGAGCAAAGGCGAATTACAGATAACAGCTTACTTACATATAATTATTGTTAGTAAAAACCACACATCTTTAGTAGGTAGTGAAGTGTTTGCTCACTCATCATCATCATCATCAGCCTAAATCCGTCCACTGCCAAACATAGGCCTCTCTCAATTAACCCCAAGACGACCGATCCCGTGCTACTCTTATCAGGCAGCAGTGCCGCCGATGTGACTTCATCATCATCTGCGATTGTCAATCCGCCTGCTCAGCGTGGCAGTTATGAGCAAAGGCGAATTACAGATATATGTCTGATGATGATCATTTTCTATTCTAATAATTACTAAGTTTTTGTATTAAAATGTATATAATATGTACCTACTATGTTATCTTGAACATAAAAACATATAATATCCCTTCGCAGACTTTCTGTAGGCATATTTCATCATCATCATCATCAGCCTTTATCCGTCCACTGCTGAACATAGGCCTCCCTCAACGAACGCCAAGACGACCGATCCCTTGCTACTCGCATCCAACGCGGACCTGCCACTGCACGGAGATCGTCTTGCCATCTGGTTAATGGCCGACCAACACTTCGTCTATCTAAATGCGGCCTCCACTCTTAAACCTTAACGGCCCATCGGCCATCCCTTCTTCTGAGTGCGTGACCAGCCCATTGCCACTTCAACGTGCT
This sequence comes from Lycaena phlaeas, assembly GCA_905333005.2. Classification (NCBI taxonomy): domain Eukaryota; kingdom Metazoa; phylum Arthropoda; class Insecta; order Lepidoptera; family Lycaenidae; genus Lycaena; species Lycaena phlaeas. The sequence continues at coordinate 6,582,992 of HG995169.1, read as the reverse complement.
TATTCTTCGCGTGATATCGGTAACTTTAGTTCTCTGGCGAAGGTCTTCGTTTCGAATCCTATCTGTCAAAGAAACACCCAGCATAGCACGCTCCACAGCACGTTGAGCTACGGCAAACTTGCGGACCAGTCGTAAATAAGGAGGCCACGTTTCGGCCCCGTAGGTCATCACGGGGAGAACGCATTGGTTGAAGACTTTCGTCTTCAAACTCTGCGGTATAGACGACGTGAGAATATGGCGAAGCTATCTAAATGCTGCCCATCCTAATTGAATCCTCCTATCGGCTTATTTAGGATACTATTATTATATATTCCACCATACTTTAATTATATTATTACACCTATCAGAGTTGATACACCATGGCCTTAGATACCAGACCATGGGCGTAGCCAGCCTTGGGCTCAACGTGGGGCAACAACCCAGGATTTTTTTATAAATTAAGCCGTTTGGGCTGCACCTATGCTAATTTGTTAATCTGTAAATTTTGAGGGTTTTCGGACCCGCTTTTTGTTTTGATCGCATTTTTTTTTATGTAGACTAATTTTTTGATAATATGATTGTTGTTAATATAAGAAAAAAATATTTTTTGTTTAATTAGGTACCCTATAGGTCAGGCCAGGGTGGGGCAAACGCCCCAGCTTGCCCCACTGTGGCTACTCCCATGCACAAGACAACCGCCAGTTCGAATCATGGCAACACGATTTATTTTCTTGTGCATTAATTTGATTTTGCCATATCTCCTAAAGTATTCATTTAATTTGCACGATGTACAGGGCAAAAATAATCTTCATGAAGTGCAGATGCCAATTTACTCATTTAAAATGGGATTCATACCGTATTCGTGTAAATAACTTTCAAACTATCACGTTATAGTTGCCCATTTTTTTAAGTATTAAATTGATATAGTATGATAGCCCTAAGAGATAGACATATGTCATCGCGGACTTTTTTGTAGGCCTATTTAAGATATACAATTCCACCATACATAATTTTGTTATATCTCAAAGGGTTTAGGCAACGTTTTCGTTGAAAACTCCCAGACGGCCTATTTTTTCCGACACCTCCAACAATTATAGTTATAATTTAGCCAATGTATATATAAACTTAATAAATTATGTACATAATCCTTCCTCTTGAATTGTCCTATCCATGAAAAAAAAACCGCTTCAAAATCCGTTGCGTAGTTTTAAAGATTTAAGCGAAGATTTTTTAATAATATGTAGTGATATGAGTAGGAAATGTCTGATTACTTTGTAATAAAAATAATTTTATTTTTTGTTTTTTATTTTATTTAACTAATGATTGTAACTATCTATTATAAACATAAAAGTATATGCATTTATGCTGGTGGTTACACTTTTTTATTTTGAATATAACACCCATGTTTACTCTGCTCGTTGCGTATAACCATGCATCTTTCTGTGAGCAAAAATGGTTGATGGCGCGTGTGTGTGTGTTACTGTATCGCGCGTAGATATGCGGTTGTGTGAGTGAAATCGCATTTTTAAATCGTACTAAGACCGCGCCTTAAGAAGTCCGATAGACGCGGCGCTGCGGTCTCATAACTCAATGTTGCCAATTTCTAGTGTAATGATTTTCCACTAAGTCTAGTACAATAAAAATTTTAAATAATTATAGAGCCTATGTTCAGTAGTGGATTGATAAAGACTGATGATGATAATAATGACAAAAATAATTATAGCAGCAAAATAAAAATCTTTCTGCCAGGTTTTAGTAAAAAAACATTTTTTTTAATATTTCGTTTGTATTTTTTAAGTATAACCGATTAGTAGAATTCATCTAAAACAAGCTTCTTCGGTTGTGTTCGGCTTTGGCCAGGGGTGACGATTTCCTCAGAAGTTATTGCTGCCATTGTTATTTCTTTTATTATTCGACCTTTTTTTACAGATGATAAATGATAAATGATTTGAAAGTATAATTCATCTGAGCAAGGTTTTAATTCTTTTACCTTGTATTTATATTCATATAAAATATCATAAGATAAATGTAGGTATAGAGTTAATGATAATATTTTAACCATAAATTAGGCAAAAATGAGTGACACTGGCATCTTTAAAATTTACATGTCATGGCAGTGACATTTATAAACGTATTATTCAACGGGGTTAATTGTTGTTTATTTTTACTTTCTAATTTACAAAATTGTTTCACTTTAACGATCATTATACGGCCTTAAATTTTTACACCTTACTTTATATTATATGCTCCATATTTCACGTAAAACAATTTAAAATATCACAAGTTCTTCCTCCAGACAGATGTCAAGATGTCAATCTTGTCAAATTTAGTTCGGGCATTAGTCGCAGGACTTCATAAGTGGCGCGGACTCTAGGTTCACGTCACATTCACGATTGTCAGCGACGTCTACGGTGGAAAATAAACCAAAACGTTCACCACCAACAAATAAAAATCCTAAATGCATAAACTAGAATATAGAACTTGCGACTAGGCTCTGAAAGTATTTTTTGAAGTAAAAACTTGTTTTATCGCACCGCAGACAGATTTATTTGTAGGCTTTAAGAGAGGCTGATCTATCACGCTCTGAAGTGAAAGACTCGATCGGCTGAAGTCGGACTGCTGAGTGTACCCGAGCAAAATTAATGAATGTTTACGTAACTATCGCCATGTGGTGGCACCACAGGAAGACCAACACAGCCACAAATATATTACTACAAACTTGGGTTCTATCATCAAGCCCAATTGGACGCCTCAGCTGCTGTACTCTCCCACTTGACCTAGTAGTAGTCAAGACCAGTAATTAGATAAAAGTAGGTTGAGAATCCAATGTAACTTCTATTATCATAAAAATCTAGGAAAATGATTAGGATAATAAAGGTTCAAAGGTTAAATTTAATACACGTATGCACTTTATAATAATTAAAATATTGATAAACACTACTTATTTGTTAGTTTTTATCTCATTCTAGCTGGGTTATATTTTCGAACTCCACACGGGTGAAGTTGCGAGCAAAAATTAGTTATTATATAGTTCTACTATTATTGTCGTTGTAATTACTGTTATAACGTATGTCTTAAAAATCGCCTTGCCTGATTGTAAAGTCTCCAAGCGAGTAACGCTCAATTCCCAAGCTAAGTACCAAACAATGTTACTTAAGTAAATTGCGATACTTACTGTACATTCACCAAGCTCGTTTTTTTAGAGAAAGATGTTGAAGCAAGGCCCCCCACAGCAGTTATATGAAAACGTTAATGTCGATAAGATAAGCGAATTTGTTTTGATGTACGTGAACCACCGTGAAGTTAAGTAAATTGGCATTGAAATGTGTGCCATCTGCCAGTTTTATTCCTTTATAATTTTAGATTACATATTCCTTTAAACTTTTTTTTGGAAATTTCCTCCTTTTTGAATCTTATTTCAGATTCGGAATATCTAAAATAGTTTTTGAGAAATAAGCAAAAAACAAAGTTCCTTTTTTTTAATTTTAAATTGTTTACAACTATTGTAATTTTTGCTGTGCGCAGCTTCAATTTTTTTTTAAAAATTATCTACATGCGGTTCCGAATCGAATCTCAACCTGAAAGCTATCCATTGCTTTGGGTGCTTATGAGCGTGAATAATTAATTATTTTGCGCCTGCGGAAATTTTATTGAAGACACCTGCCTGTTCGAACTATCTATTAAAACGTCGCTTAAAATTAACCTTAATTCCGATAACGAGTTGAATGGCCGAACGGGTTCAAAGTTATGCCGTTAATAGACCCCTATTTTGGCAAAACTTGCTGAGTTTTGTATTCTAGAAAATTCTAATTTGACACTTCGATTTCGTACGAGAATTTCGGTTGTTTCGTGCTTATAATGTTACTCGCTGATGTGGCTTTCCATAGGTGAGAATTTTTAAATTTTGAAACAGACAAATCTTTTTCTCTTTATAATATTAGTATTTAAATAGATAATATAGATGATATCTGTTTTTTTCATCTTAAAGTATATTATGTCATATCAATAAGTAAGTCTATGATTAGTGATAAATATTTCCTTTTCTAATTCTTTGAAACGTGAACGTTTTTATTGATTAAACTAAATTAAGAAGGACAGTTATGCTAATTATTAATTAGGATTTTTTTTACTGGATAAGTTTTTTTACTGGATAAGTAAAAAAACTTTGAGTAGCCATAAAACCCATAAATAATTACAAACCTGGTTGGTTGGCTCCAAAAGTTTTTGGCGGTATAAATTATTGACTTCTGTCTAGAGGTATGACGTCACATGATTTTTTCACTACCGTGTCGTAAGAAGCTTCACCTTGATAAATATAATATTTCAGCAATCATTATTTCCAATAATTAATATAAAACATATTATGTGTCACCGGGTGATAAATAATTTTGACAGTTTTGAATCGATTCAGACTCATAGGATGCGAACTTGCAAGAATTAAACAACGATCGATGCATTTTTTCTAAAAATTAATTCACATACTTATTTAGGATTTTATTTAAGAATTTGGGTTTGGAAAGTTTGATTTGGAGTGGAATGCGAAATTGTACATACTTGGAATTTCTATGTAGGCGACAGCAATAAGCGTATATTGATGAGAATACGTTGGAATATACTTTAAAGCTGACATATTTTTTTGTACACAACAAATCACAATGTACCTAACTACCTTATTAAAACCTCTATCCTTTTGAAAGCGGAAATTCGTAAGATGTTATTTCAAAATAAAACATTTCACTCATAATTTCATTTTGTAGTTGCGTACCTTGACCGACTTGTTGCAAACTCATATGAACTGCAATGGCTCCTTTTGCATCTTTCATATTTTGCTCTTTTTTACTGACACTATCATATTCTATGTAGTTATTTTTGGTTGAGTAATTGGAGGCATTTGGTTTATCATAATTTAAAAAATATATGTGGTACTTAAATTTTTTTTACCTATTTACTTTATTTACTTTAAATGCTTACCTTCTATTTAATTATTATCTTTTGTTTCAGGTAAATGGGCGTTTAAAGAGGCTGTTTCGTGCCTTAAAAGTTACAGCCGCACACGTCTTTCGGACTTTAACTGCAATTGTTCATATTTTATGGAAATTATAAATGCCTATTTTTGAGATTTTAGCAAATGATTTATAACGGGACTTCGTAGCAAAATTTAATTATCATTATTGCTCATTTTATCTTTTTATAAATTGAAAAGTTTGCAAATTAAAATGTTCTTAATTATGTTAAAACATTAGGGGAAGGTCTTATATATACACTTCAAAGTAAGTATTTGTTTTACAAAATAAAATGAATAAACATGGTATGAATCATCATCATCATCAACCTTTATCCATCCACTTCAGAACATAGGCCTCTCTTTATGAACGCAAAGACAACCGATATGACCAGCCGCATTCAACACGGACCGGCCACTGCACGTAAATCGCCTTCTCACTGACTTTGTTTATGGCCGATTAACAATTCACCTACCTAACCTATTGAACCTTATTGGATCATCGCCATACGTATGAACATGGAAATATATTTTTATGATAAGCATGAAAGGCGATTGTGTTTGGGTTTCGCATATCATACGTCTAATGGTCTGGTCGAGGAGTAATGAAAAAAAATTCCATACTTCAGACAAAATGTACCTAGTTTGTAGAATGTAGCTAGTTTTGCTAGTTAAGGTAAATGTGGTCTTGATATTGCTAAAAACAAGTATAGGAACAATTACTATCCTACTCATCCCTACTACAAATTATATCAAATGTTTTTTATATTAAAACATGATAAAAGCAAAAATAAAAATTTTAAGGCTTTTTAAGATTTTACGTCAAATAAATATGACTTATTAGTATAAATTATAAATAGTCATTAATTTTTTTTCACTGCGTCCTCTGCATTAGGGTACGAATACTAAAGTATATTAAAGTTTTCACTTTTCGATAATCGTAAAATGTGTACAATAAACCTATTCGGCAAGTGGGTTTTCTGAACGTTTTAAATAGCAAAAAAGTTTTTTAATGTTGCTATATTATTTCTGATAGGCGTTATGTTACTATACTATATTGCACACAATATTATCGTCAACAGACATGGCTGACAGACATTGTATATAATATGTGTATGGCCGAAATGTAAATCTAAACCAATTCCACTTAACACACAAATTTTGTTAAAAGCAATCCAGCCGTTTAGGAGGTGTTTAGTTTAATACATGCAGGAGAATTATTTATATATTACCAATTATTACACTAGAACTCCTACGGAAATAAAATATATAAAATAACATAACACAAGTCTTCGATGTTAATGTATATTATTGAATTAAGTTACTATCACTACTTTAAATAGGCATTTTAAGTATTCTTAAGGTTCAAATTGCACAAAAAACAATAAATATTATTATATTAATACTATACAATAATAATTAAACATAAATCACAGTCAAGCTTAAAATACATGAAGACTTTCCTATATAACTTTTGTAATAATTGAGGTTGTTATAATTCCTTCCAATCTTCCCTTATCATGTCAGCGCCTTTTTCGGCAATCATAAATGTTGGTGCATTTGTATGACCTGATACTATTTCAGGCATTATACTAGCATCAATCACCCGTAAATTAGAAATACCATGTACTTTTAATCGATCATTGACAACCGCTGTAGAATCTTTTGCAGGTCCCATTTTGCAAGTTCCACTTTGATGATAAATTGTGAAAGTGAACATTTGAGCTTGACAAGCAAAATATGCATCACTGCCAAAGGGACCGTATTTCAAACACTCTGTTATTGGGACGTCGTATAGTTTTGCTCCAATCTTTTTCATACCTGGCTGTCTTGAGATTTGAATTGCGACTTTTATACCTTCTACAATTTTTTGTAAGTCTTCAGGATCTTCAAAATAATTTGGAATAATCTTAGGGTGCGCTTTTGGATTTTTACTTTGTAACAAAACTCTTCCTTTAGATTTCGGTCGCATTAACATAGGGAAAATCATAAATGCTTCTTTTTCCCCTAAGGGAGAATATGTTTCTGAATAAACTTTATCATCAAATCCAAAATTTATCGGTAAAAAAGGATCTGAGTTGAGACCACCGGTAATAAACAACAACTCCATGTCAGGCCATCCTGTTGCATTGAATTTGTCTGCTAAATTCATAAATATCAAAGCCTCGCAGCCACCGGGAATTGACAGTGGTCCTTTATGGGTTTTCATCCATTTGAAAACTAAGTCTAAATGATTCATCATGTAACCAAATGTGATCTTTACGTTTTGTTGTTGTACTAAAAACTGAAGTCCACCAGCTGCTATATGATCCATAAGATTTTGTCCAACTGGTAAATCTTTGATGACTGGTATATTCAAAGAATTTAAATGATCTTTAGGACCAATGCCCGACAACATTAATAGTTGAGGCGAGTTAATTGCACCGGCTGATAAAATTACTTCCTTTTTGGCCAGTACCCTGTATTTTTTACCTCGTTTTTCTATCTCTAAGCCAACAACTTTCGTATTAGTGTCGTCAAATATCAACTTAGTCACAAGACTTTGTTTGCTAACATGTAAGTTATTTCTTTTTGCTATTGGGTGTAAGTATGCTCGACTCGAACTGTGTCTTGTACCATTTTTCATGGACAATTGCAAGAAAGAAACTCCGGAGGGTTTTTCTCCGTTATAGTCGCCGTATTTAAACCCTAATTCTTGTGCACCTTTAATCCAAGCTTTGCCTTTAGTAGTTCTATATGGTGCATATTCTACGTTTAAAAATCCATCGCGGCCATGGTATTGATCGTTATCGAATGAGGGAATATTAAAGTTTTCAATTTTCTTGAAATATGGAAGCACATCTTTCCATCCCCACCCCTCGTTGCCCATTGCCTCCCAGTTGTCATAATCGTAGGACGCGCCTCTTGTATAAATCATATAGTTTAGAACACTCGACCCGCCCATAACTTTTCCGCGGGGCCAATTACACTGTTTATTTTCGAAGCCGGCGCAATATCTGTCTGATGGCTCGGTTTTATATTTCCAATTTGCTGATGTGAATTGTAAATAGTTTGCCATTATAGGAATATCCATTACAAAATTTTCATTCATTCCAGCTTCTAATAGTAAAACTTTCCATTTTCGTACTTCTGTTAAACGATTGGCAAGTACGCATCCTGCAGTGCCCGCTCCGACGATTATGAAATCATATTCGCTAAGAAGATTATTTTGGTCGGGTGGTTCGTTGTCAAACTGATTTGCTCCTTCTTGGAGGAATTGTAATAGAGACGTCATCGGATTGGCATACTGTGTCCCAATTGGATATATAAGTATCATCCAGATAAGCACAATTGAAGCCGACGTTTGAGGCTGGTTTAACATCTGAAAATGAAATTAGGAGTCATTAGAAGACATTTCGAAAATATAAGAAACGAAAACACATACATATCAATTATTAATCATTGCTTTTATGGTGACAGGAAACATGATTAAATAAATGATTTGATCATTTTAATTTCTACAGTCTACATTGGCCAGTGTTTAAGTTTATAGCTTTTTGAATTAGCTATTATTATATTATAAATAGCATTGTTAAAATACGATGACGAAGCAAAATAAAAATATTTTAACATTTGCTACTAGCAGGGTAGTTTAGTTAGCCCTAGTTTCTTTACTTAGCAATACTTTCGCAGGAATTTCGGGGATAAATTATAGCCTATTTGTTATTCTGATGCTTAAGCTACCTATATTATTGTAGTAGTAGTTTCATTAAAATCTATTTAATACTTTTTGCGGGAAAGATTAACAAATATCCATTTAAACTTTTGCGTTTATAATAATACTAGCGGCGCCCCACGGTTTCACCCGAGTATATACTTCCCATTTCCGTGGGAATACGGCGATAAATTATAGCCTACGTGTTTTTCTGATGTATAAGCTATGTCATTGTAAAATTTCATAAAAATCCAATCAGTAGTTTTTACGTGAAAGAGAAAAAACAAACATCCATTCATCCAAGCATTCTGACAAACTTTCGCATTTATAATATTGGTAGGACTAGCTGTTGCCCGCTATTTTCTAGCTTTAAATGATACCTAACATCTAAAACTCAACGTCGAAAATACAACAGTGCTCAATAGAAAAGCGCCGCGCTTTAAAGACACTTTCCTGTGAGCAGGTACAACAGGAACGGGATTTAATACGACACTTACAAAGCGCTCGTGCGAACGGGGCCTAAAGCCTATTAGAGTAGCTATTGTTTAAAGCTATGAAATATACATACATGTTTTTTTACTTTTTGTCGGATAGACAAATTATGTACATAGAAAAGACAAAATAAACATGTCATTTTTAATTCCGCAACTATTATTATTTAGGACATGCGGAACTCTGAAAAAAGCTTTAACTGATGTGTGACGCAAGATTGGAGTCAATGTCAGGGTTTCTTGACATTGAGTGGGGTCATTTGAGACAATGGCTTGGTTGTTTAGACATAACCATTACGTTTTTGCCGACGTGATTGACGTCTATTATCTGTGCAAGTGATGCGCCCTCGCAATGAATCTTTTACCGCTTTACTTATTGGGAGTGGCATAGAGTCGCAAATTACTCGCTCAAAACAATTAGGCGTCTCACAGGAATGCGGTTACGACGCCGCCTGAACCCTGCCGTCATCCTGTGCTTCCCCTAATTTCCCCTTGCAATTACAATTCTTCACTTTTATAATTTTCCTAATTCAATTGAAGTACTATATAATAAAAAGCCTTGTTGCAATTATCTACATGACGTGTTTATTATTTACGATCTCTTATGATCACTTGGTCTAGCGGGATCCTGTGAAATGTAAAACATCACTTACAAATAGAATTTAGCAATTTTGGATAGTTTTAAAACTAGTTTGCATAGCTCTGGGGCCCTTGTAATCCGGGGGCACCGTATCATTGTTACGGCTGATACAGCGCTTCACGCCCCTGATCTAGTAGATGCCTATAGGGTACAGAGCGGTTTTGGTTGACAAGAGGTCTTCCACGACGAGTAAGAGAGTACAGGCTTCGAGCTGACCTCATGCCCGGGTACCTTCGGCCACGGTAAACAGTAATATTTAACTAATGCAAAAGCTTCTGTAAAAATATTAGCTGTAATAATAGAGATGAGCTATGCGCCCTGTATCTGCATTGATACCATCATCTTTCTTATTTCTTTCGTGAAACAACCATGCTGTTTCGGAAACAAGGGAGGGAAAGGCGGCCAGGAAAATATATATATATATATCTTTTTATATATCTATAATAATATGTATATATGTAAAAAGACTAGGATTATGACTTTTTATCGTAGAAGGTTAACAACTTTCTAAATTACCGTATTCTAGGAAACGTATATTTTATTTAGTATAGTAAAATTTAGTTAAAAACCGACATCCTGTTGTTTTCGACCCATAATCATCCTGTCCGTTCTATAATACTCATACAAACAAAAATATATACGTATGTGCGTTTGAAAAAAAATCAATGTTTTGACATTCATACGTTATTATGACTCGTAAAAATATAAAATGAATATAAGTATTCAAAACATAATGATAAAAAAATAATTGTAATATGACTAGTGTTATTGTAAAGTTAGAATATATAATACATATAAATATTAGTAAAGATATAATTAGGAACGTATTATTTATAAACTTATAACGTATGAACGCACGTGCAAATTATGATTAAGTATTTTATATGAAGTGTTGGTCGGCCTTTAACCAGGTGGGAAGACGATCTCGGAGCAGTAGCATAGGGTTGGATACGAGGGGCAAGGGACCGGTCGTCTTGGTGTTCATTAAGAGAGGCCTATGTTCAGCAATGGACGGAGAAAGGATGATGATGATTTTATATGTTACGCAGTGTGAAATGCTCTTCTAGGTATGACTTACTAGGCTAACCTTGAATAGTCCAGGCGACTCATTCATGTATTGCCTAAGAAGTGTGTGACTACGCTGAATGTTCTGCCCTACTTTGCAAAATATACCAAAGCTGTTTGACGTTAGAAATAGGCAGGAATATATTGCCCTTCCAGACGAGGACTTAGCAAAAGTACGTCCCTTCATCGGTAAAACCTTTGGAAGGCTGGCAATGCACCTGCAAGCCCTTTGGTCAAGGCGGTGTCTACCGATGTCGGTGACCACTTACCATGGTAAAGGTTAAGACCATAAAGAGCTATTGTTTAGCAATCGAAATAGATTAAAACCGGTTTAAATTATAAACTGGTTTTTTATGTAAGTGTATAATCAAGTTCTAGGTCTTTTAAAGTATCAAGATTGTTTTGATTGCGATCGGTACTAGTTTATGTATATTATTTTGATAATTTACACAGCTGATAAAAATAGAAAGTATTTTCCAATTTTTCGCCGTGTATGTGTAATATTAGTCAGCTTTTTATTTTCACGGGAGCTTAGGTATTTCGATTTTCGAACATGTTACGTGGCCTGTACATATTCCATAGAACCGTATTCATGTATAAAATTACATAATACGGCCTGATACGTTTAAAATTTTGTGAGTTTTAAAGTTTTTGTGCGTTTGCTTTTTTATTTATATCGCTATAAAGAAAATTCCGTGAGACATTTAAACACAATAACCTTGTAGTAAGTACATCTTTAAAGTTTTTTGTAAATGTTTTTGTTTCGTAATATTAGAAAAAAATATTCTAACTTGCGTTTACTCATTTTTAATATTAAATAACTAATATCCTTCCTCTCACAACTTATACTAATATATAAGCGGAAGAGAGAGCTAAGAGAGTTTGTTTGAACGCGATAATCTCAGGAACGATTAGTCGGATTTGAATGATTCTTTCAATGTTCGAATATCATTTATCTAGAAAGGATGTAGGCTATATAATCCCGCTGTAAATTTTGCGTTGCGGGCAACAGCGAGTATTTGATATTCCTGTTTATGATCGGCGTTGACTATTTACCACATTGTTTGTTACCAGCCATATCAAAATAATTCATTATATCAAACATACAAAGCTCAATTTAGTAAAACGCAAAAGCTTTGGTAAAACGTAACTTAAGTAAAGTAGCACTCAGAAAGATGAGGCGAGAATTTTAATATCGCACATTTTTGTGCTGTAACATGCTCTACGACAATATGTGAGATCTTGGATGTATGAACATTTTGATCTTTTATCTTTTTTCCCAAACTAATTCTTTATGCTCGCCGCTCCTTACAATATGACTTGCAATGTATTAATGTCAGTTAAGGTAGGCCGACGTGACACCCCCACCATGGTTCAGGCCTTGTCGTGGCGGTGGGGCACAGTAGCCCAGGGTGACCCAAACACCTTGGGTGAAGCGAATTGAGCCGAGGGGGCTCTTTGTACCCCTCTTATAAGAAGAGGGGACAAAAGAGCAGGGGGCAAGGGGTGAGGATGGACACCTCACCTCATTGTACTGTCCAGACGTTGGGAGTGGTTGTTCTGTGGTGCGGGGCAACCGCTCTGTGGAGGTGGCGTCAGTCCTCTGAGGGACTGACTAGCCGTCGAGGTGCCCTGTTGCTTGTAGATCCGGGGCACCTCACCAAAGGCGGCATTGGTGGCACTCGCCGGGTTTTAGTGGGTAGAGCTGCGTCCACTTACCATCTTTCGGGCGCAGCGAGTCCCACATACCCGCCCGGGGAGACCCACTCCCCAGCGGTATGCGTCAGTGCATTTCCCGGCGTAAAAGAAAAAAAAAAGGCCGACGTGACACTCGGCAATAAATTGACTGAACCATTAATATAAACGAGTTTATTCGTAACTAATGCCATATTAAGCTAATCCACACGGTCTCGTGACTCATCCTTCCGTCCTCGCGAGTCATGACTACGGTACGTACGTGATTATACGCGATATTAGTTATACTGTCTATCCTGCCCTTCATTCCGGAACACTACAAGGCTGCATACGAGAGAATGACGCAGGATTGAGGCCACCAAACCCATCACTACCTATCATTCACGTTACAACAGTAACGCGGGCAACAAACAACGCGGATGCTGATACTGATGTTGTAAACGATAAATAAGTTCCGTTGTTAGTAACGCAACAACCCTACTATTACTCGCTTTAATAATTTTTATTATTACAGAAGTTGGATTAAGTATTACAAAATATATAGATAAGTATATATTAATGAATAGGAAAACATGGTTATTTATTGATAGGCGGGTTTTGTTCTTCTGATTTTTTTATTAACTGTACATGTAATAAAGGATGGAGGTTAACGAAAATATATCTACCCGCTTACAGTTATGAATATTACGGATATATGGTCGCAGAATCAAGTTTATGAGGCGTTGGAATAGGAAAATCCCAGTTGATCGACCGCCTTGTAGGTGATCTCTGACGACTGTATGGTATAATAGTAGGTTATAAGGTCCGGGGTCAATACCCGGTAAAAATAAAAATCGAACTAATTTTTAAAATGACGTATCGTTTATAGGTTCCGGATTTTCATCGTTTGTGTAAAGCTTATTAAACGGACTTAATCGCAGTTTATTATGCGTTAACTGTTTCGACGTTTGAATATTTGACAATAAACATAGTTATGGGAATAAGGAGTACAGCAGTGCTATTCTGTAAGAAACGCAGCGCTGTCGCAAGGCTATGACAGCGCTGTGAATTCAACTTGGTATACACTAAGCTTGTCAAACCATATCAAACACCCTAGCAAAGTCAACGCTGTGCGCCGAGACGAGCTCGTCGCGGCGCACAGCCTAGAAAATGACTCTTACAGAATCAGGGGGCAGGGGGCCTAGCCAAAATGCCATTAAGAAAGCATTAGCGAAGTTCGAAATGATAAAATATATAGGATGGACCACGTGATTAAGCACGGCCTTATGTCAATTCCATACATTTTATCATTTTCAAACTTCGCTAACGCTTTCTTAATGTCATTTTGGCTAGGCTCGCTGAAGTGAGGCTACTGGCCTCGCTTGACAAGAGGTCCTAATATCAAAGTCATTCTATGAACTCCGATATTCTTCAATAATTGTAATCAGGTATCAAAGAATGTGGGGTTGACTATAATATGTTGATATACAGTCTAAAAGCTAGCCCTATCTCGTTTACCATAACATTTTGTATAACTGAATTTTATCGCTATTTTTTTATTTTTAAAAGAAATTAAAAATATTAGATTAATAGAATATTAAATTTTTAGACGACGTCACCGATGTCGGCCCCAAAAAAGATGGCGTGACGATCTAGACGCATACCAGGCTGACTGGCCGGCGCGGCGGTAGCGCAGGATCGCGATATGTGGAAAAACTTGGGGGAGGCATTTGCCCAGCAGTGGGACAGCATAGGCTAATAATAATAATAAAATGACAGTTAATAACTAATTATTAACGAAGTATAATAAAACTTACGTGTTCCGTCGAGCGACGTCATGTCCAAAATAAAATTGAACTAAACATTGCGGATGTTTCATTATATACAAAAACTTTATCAGTTCGTCAGTCTACGATAAGTCAGTATGGAAATATTGGTCAATTATGTTAAGATAAGAATATATTACAAAACTAAAAATATTCATAGAACAATACCTACGATACAATGCAACTACCGCGAATACGGAGAGTATTATTTCGATGAATAATCAATATTTATCATTCAAATGGCTGCATAGAGTATTTATAAGAACTTTATATGCAGATATTGTCATCTAGTTAGGCACTGCACAGACGATGTAAGATTGAATCGTGATCATGATATTTATGCAAATCGTTTTTTTTATAATAATGATGTATTGGCAGCTGCCGCCGCGCTGTTTCAATCGCTCGAAAAATAAATTATCTGTATTTTTTAACTTCTTTCTTTTAGCTAAAAAAGCTTTCAACTTCTCATAATAATTGGACTTTAGGATAAGTAAATAAGATATTTTTTATCCAACGGCCGCTGCGTTCTGGAAAACATAGCAACTCGTCGGACACATTTTATACATAATATATTGAGTACCTGGTTGACCGAGCATTTGCTCGGTACCCTTAATGATAAAATACGATAAAAATTTTCTTCTAAAAAAATTATCTTAAAAAAAGAAAAAAAAGAAACTCGGACTGGAGATTCGAACCAGGTTCGTTCGGATTTAACTGCCTAATTTCACAACTATGCTACCATGACATATTATTTGACAGCGAAATTTACATTCGTATTCTAATCATATTTTGTCGATGCCTCAAAGCACGGATAAAAAAGTTTTCTAAAAATTTATCCTAGCTAGATCGATTTATCGCCGTTTTTAACACATGTAAGTATACAAAATTTCTGTCTGTAAAAGACTGTACTACGAATAAATTTATTTGAAAAAAAAATATATGTAGATACTAGATAATTTAAAAAGAGATACGATAAATTCTTTATATCTTTATATATGAAAGAAAACACACGAATCGTCGAAACTATTGAGCGGATATACTTGCGGCTTATAACATTGGCTCAGATGACTGTGGAAATAGTTATTGTAATTTAATAATAATAATTAAGGCATTCTTAATAAATTCGAATACCACGTATTATGGAATAGTAATATCTCACTATTTTTATTAGCTTAGGACAGTGAACCTCTCCATTAAAATGTAAAATCTAAAAATAAAGTATTTCACAATATTATATAATACATTTTTGTAATTTTTGTTTGTGTTATGGGTGTTTTGATGTGATTATTTTGTGTAACATTAGTATTGAATTCAAGGAGGAGACTCTTGCCTAGCAGTGGGACATATATTGGTTGCTACTACTACTAATTAGTATTGAAAATAGTGCGTTAGTGACATTTAACTTCAATACAAGGGTTCAGTTAAAATACACTTTAAATATAACATGATATGGCCCGGTCAAATTATCTTCAACAATAAGGTTATATTAATTCGCACAAAGATGAAAATTGGCATGAATGTTGGGAGCACTATTATAAACTATTTGTCAAAAATACCCAACGATCCAAAGTCCTTGAATGTCTATTTTGACTGGGCTAGATAATAGGCACATCGTCAAGTAAATATATTTTCGAAAACGGTGAGGCTGCCGCCTGCCTTACGGTTGATGTCCTCCTGTCGTATCCGACAACGGCGACCCTCGCTATGGATTCCTTTGATGGAAACGGATGTGACTTGCAAACCTATATGAAGGATCTGACTACTAGAGTTTAGACTTATACTATTTTTGTTAATTTTGAAAAATGAGCATTATACGTAGGAGATACGCTCTTTGACATATTACAGGCTACGTGGGTACTATCCTGCTTGTTTCTCTCGTAAGGTTTGCTGTGTTTCGGGAGAAGTGCAAGAGAGGAAATGTAATTACTAATTACAGGCATCGAGACATAACATCTTAAGTTTCAATATAGGCAACATATAAATAAGTTGCCTTGGCAAATTCCAGGTCCACGATCCTCCATCAGATGCCATGTCTACCAGTTTTCTTATACAAGTAACTTAAAAAAAAAATATGTGCAGAGTGTGACAGTGACAGTTTTAAATATTACAATAAAAGTTAGAAGCCACGTCTTTCTAATTGTTTATATAGTTTTGTAAAGATTTTTACGACATATCCTACTAGTCCTACTAATATTATAAACGTGGAAGTTTGGCACTCTTTCACTTAAAAACTACTGAATGCATTTTAATGTCACTCTACAATAATATATCTTATACATCAGAATAACACATAGGCTATAATTTATCCCTTTACTCAAAAGGGAATCACGGGTGAAATCGCGGGGCGCTAGTCCTTTATAAAGTTGACTGCGACTGGCTCGCCATTTCTTTCTCATTGAGTCATTTCATTTTGTGTCATCTGCTTGGCTCGTCGAATTCGTTTGGTTCACGAACACATTATGTTATTGATGAGAATGTCATGTAGCTGGACACCGTGGCACGTCTCATTCACCAGATCTATCCAACTTTGTATGCACAGTTCGTAAGCACACCGCCGCTCGCATTTTTATTTTCTCCCAAATAATGTAAGGGCCTCATACAAGCCAGTAATGTAAATTAATGTAAATCACATAGAGCATTGTATATTTTTACATTATCTTGCGTATCACACAACGAGTAACGCTCGTATCCTGTTGCTTATAGCCTTATGTTTATGCCTTTTTGTATCGATGCCCTAGTCTGTCGTTAGGTTTTTAAGATCGTATATTTTATTGTTTATCAGTAGGTACTATGCAAATGAAGTTATGGGAACAATTATTTGTTGCCTTATGTACGTAATAACAATATTAGTAGTAGGTAAGTACGATTTTTTTTTTGCTGATTTCCGTAACAATAGATTTTATACGAATATTGTAAATACGCTAAGAAGCTCTGTCGGTTATATTGTTTAATTTTCAGGGTTCTGTCGCCAAACGGCAAAAAACGGAACTGTTGAACCTTGGGAAGTATTCGCATTAAGATTTTCACACAAAAATAGAAAAGAAAAACAATAAACTCTGCGATCGGTTAAATTTGAAACTCAAAAATTTTCTTATTTATTTACGGTATCCTTCATGGGCGAGTGCGACTTACACTTGGACGCTTTTTTTAAATTAATATGACGGAATAGTTGAGAGTTTGAAAGGAGTGTAAGTATGCGATGGAAGCTTTTGCAACGACTTTTTAAAACTTACGAGCTATATTCATATTGATGCTTTAATCATGTCACAGAGCTTAAACTTGAGCTTTAGCAAATAAATGTTATTATTATTATTATAAAGTAAGTAATATAATAGAACATTCAGTATTATTAGTTTGTAAATGTACAGCTAAGTACATAAATAATGTTTGAAAAAATTAAACGTGAAAAAGAAAAATAGCACGATGAAACCCATCGGCAAAGAAAGAGAATATAACAAAAATTAATGGAAAACTAATATACGTGCGATGGAATCGGAAAGTGGATGAGCGCGCAAGGAATTCGAACGCGAAAGGAAGGTCATAGGACTTGTATTTGTATATTCTCTTTTTTCTCTATTATTTTCTTTTCATGCTACTATTTTTTTTATTCTATAAATTGTCTATACTGATCTAAACAACCAGTTACCGTTTCGACATTAAGAACATAATAACTTATAGTTAATTAAAAGTTTACTTCGAATTATATACTTTTACTGTTTAATTTAGGAACTTAGAACACACCACAACGCCATGACACAAAAACATAATATCCGACCTCGGTAGAGTTCGGACCTGCGACCTTTCGGAAGAGTCTAACCGGTATTGATCACTTTCGTCCATTATACGACGAATATGTCGATAGTCTGTATGATAGCCGATGTCCTTTTTACATTTTAACGAGACTACTTAGACTTTCAGTAAACTCGAACAAAGTCGCAGGCGACTCTAGCGAAATGAATTATAGGCTTAGAATACAAGCAGCTTCGGCCCACGTAACTTAATTTAGCCGAAGATATTAAGACGGAAATTGTCTTTTTATACGCGCGTAGATAGACTTCTTCGTCTTGCAGTCAAGTGTCAAGTTAGTGTCAAAGGTCATCCTTCTTGGATTATGAGTTTTTTTACACGTTGCGAGCAAATGAAAATACGCAAATGTGGTGGGACGAGATGCCAATTTATTTTATAATCTTTTTGACATATTGATAAGAAGTTTCACGTTTTTAATTAATAACATCATCGACAGTATCTTTTTTATAATTCCGTATGATATTAATGACATAACAAATTAAAATGTTTTCATATCAAATAATATAATTAAGGTAAACTGCATCATTATGTGCGTTGTAGTAACACTAGTCCACCGGTGGTACATTTTGATGGCTTTTTACTTTATTATTATAATTGGCGTCCCTGTAGGGGTCGAAATTCAACCTTAATTTGATTGTGTCTACTATTTTGAACAAAGATTGTTTCGTCATTTGGCAAATGCCCTTGACTGATATATTATAAAATATAGACAGTGTTTTAATGTGTTTATAATTTGTTTATATTTTTTTTCTCTTGTAACGCAAACAATGCACGACATAGTTATTTTATTCCTTGCTCTGTTTCACCATTTTTTTAAATAATATACCACGAATATTAGTATACATAGGTACACAATACACATCCCACTAATATTATAAACAGACGTAAAATGCAAACATTCCTACAAGCTTTCCCAGCTTATAAACATGCATGCATTCACGAACTACACAGATTTTGAAGAAACTTTACAATAATACACATAGTTTACATATCAGAATAAGACTGGCTATAACTTATCCTCGTGCTCTCACAGGAATGGGAAGCATGCGGTAGAAATTGCGGGACACTGCTAGTTATTACATATATTAAAAAAATATATATACTAATATTTGTAGCAAAACTACGAACGTGCCTGCGTACATTCCTAAACACAAACTACCCTTTCATATCCTAATCTCTTCTATTCCATATACTGTTGTCATCCTGTTACATTATTGAAAAGTTGATAAAACTTAGTATTTACATTAATTTTAATATGGATATAACTTTTTTTATGTAGGGAAATCTTTATGGATATAACCTAGGATGTTCCTGACCTCGGACTTGCTGCTTGCATTTGGGAAGGGCATATCTAAAGTAAAACCGTCTTCAGCTGCTTTTTGGGGGATCTGTAGGCAAGAGAACAGTGATGCCAACTGCTAATTTTTCCCCCTAAGCCTTTTTTAAAATCCCCTAAATCCCAACCAATATACCCTATTTTTTTTTAAATAAATAAAAAATCTAATTTAAAGTTCATATTTGTTATAACTTATAATAAATTAATTAAACTTTGTATTCTTTCAACAATAAAACTTCAAGTAGAGGTTACATAAAAATAATACATACGATTTTCAAGAAACGGACAATTATTTTATTCATTTATCAATTATTTATAATTAAAAATATTTTCTCCCTTAAAAATACCCTACGAAATTTTTCACCCCAAAAATCTCCTTTTCTAAATTCTTCCCCCTAAATTTAGGGGAAAATCTCCCAAGTTGGCGTCACTGCAACAGAAGCACCGAGCACCATAGCGAAGATTATTATTATTTATTACGTCTAACAGAGTGCAATTGATCTCGGTATTGTAAAATAGCTCTTCATGGATTTTTTTTATTTAAAACTAATAACATACACTTAATAACTGACTACAGGTATAATTTGTTAAATTATTAGAAAATATATCAAATAAGAATGTCACTATATTTCCAGTTGGTATCCGACAAATTTCACAATCGTGTGTGATCGTGGCTATATAATATGCACTCGTAGAGTATAAAACTAATGATAACGATAAAAAATACCGTTTATTACAATAAGATTTTCCAACTTAAATTACGCTTTAATTGAAGATACCATTTAAAATTAATTAATAAATAACATAACGTTTGATGCTTTTGTTATGTTATTATAGTAAATACGACATTATTCACATAATATAAAATAATGTATTCATTTAGGACATAGTTATTATAATCATTCTGTTATTGTCGATGATATTATTGTTTATAATAGGTATATTCAATAAGGATCGATGGTATATAAAATGGATTTGGTGAAGATGCGGACTAATGGTCATTTCGTATTTTATGTTCTCAACTTATTTTTCTTTTCTTGGATGTGTCTATAAACGATACATAATTACTATACTGTACATGAGATTAATTCTGGATTTGTTGATCTGGTAGTGTTTTAACGAAATTTTGCACTCCAAATGAATTTGTACCAGGTGAGCCATCTGCTTACCTACCTACCGATTGAGCTTAGAGGCCATCAGGCTTAAAAGTCTAGCCTTTCGAAAAAAAAAAAGCCAAGTGAAAATAGTAACAGTAACACCCCAAATGAAAAATGTAGAGCATTTGAAAAATATAAACGTGTGATGATTCTCAGGATCAGAAACGTAGACGACAATGATTCAATTTCAATTTTGATGATTTTCATATTACGGGGCTTACCTACACGCGAATCGCGTCGAATATCTGTTTTTTTATTTTTTTTAATTAACTTCCCGCCATAATGTTCAGGACTAACAAAAGGTAAAAAACATCGGGAGCAAACCGGAATTCTGAATTAGATTAAGTATTTTAGGGAATGTAAAGTTTGGTAACATATATAGGCCGCTTTTAAATAAGCTTATTAATTGAGTAGTTAATCAAAGTAAGAATCTTAAAGGGCATTACGTGAAGTATTTGAATATTTTCAAATGCTTCACGTAATGCCCTTTAAGATTCGGAAGACAGTACATGTCTCGTCGTACACTAAATTCGTTAAATCCACAAAATTTGAATTCATGTTATTTCGCCTCTAAAACTAAAAATAAGTTGGCCGTATTGTTTGCTCTTTAAAACTCATTTGCTAAGTTAAAACTCATTTATTATAAAATATTTTTTTATATTTCATTCATTTGTGATATCAACGAGGTTATTGAGGCCCGACGAAGTATGTAGTCGTCGTTAAGAAAATAATTTAAATTTTTGTGTAAATTATTCAATATTTTAGTACACTTAAAGTAATTGCACTCTATGACCTATGTCACGGCTATAGCCTGTCCTTTTGCAACATTCACAGATGACAGATACAAACTCCGATTAGTTATTTATGGCTAATCATTGATTAACTAAGAAACGAAGAAACTTAAAAAAAAAATGTTGAATAGAAATAAATTTCAATATTTTTCCGTTTGTTCATATTATTCACACTATTTGTTCTACCGGAAAAGCTTGTAGATAAACATTCACCACAAAAAGGTAACAGCAGACATTTGGCATTAGTCAATCCCAACATCAGATAAAGAACCTGTAGATGGCACGTATCTGACGTCAGGGCTAGTTAAACAAGAAATATTTATTGCATAATACTTTTCAAAGAAATGGACGCAAATTGTTTCTTTGTCCCTGCCATCTAATAACTGTCAAATGTGACAGCTGTTGACTAAACAGATATTATTTTAACTTTGAGTAATTTACGCAGCGCTCTATAAAAAAGAAATCACACAAGTTGCCATTAGGGTGCAGTTTTCCGAAAGCGGGAAATCATTCGGCCGCTGAAAAATGGTGCTATTACATTCTCGTCATAATTCGTTTTTATTCGTGAGGCACGTTCAGCGTGCTTTAACATTTAATACTAGGCAACGGATCGGCGTTTGGAGCCATTTTTGACTCTAAACTATGTGCTTTAAAATGAGCGCACGGACTATCGTTCTATAGGTGAAATGAAATGAAAAAAGAAATGTGGTGTCGTGGGACACCAGGTAGGAACGAAGTTCCTTCGGCTAAAAATATATAAATAAATAAATATCTTACATAATCCCTTTTTTTCAGAATATAATTTAGTCTATGTTACTCGTGGATATACATTATCCATTTCGAATGTCGAAAGAAATTTTGAAATCGGTACCGTACTTTTTGAGCCTATTCATTACAACCAAACAAACAAACAAACAAACAAAGTTTTCCTCTTTATAATATTAGTGTAGATGTAGATTTAGGATTCTATTATTACGCTACCCATTCAAATTACGGCAACACGATTTATTTTCTTGCGTATTATTTTAATTTTGCTATATCTCCTAAAGTAATCATTTAATTTGCATGATGTAAAGGGCAAAAATAATCTTCATGAAGTGCAGATGCCAATTTACTCATTTAAAATGGGATTCATACCGTATTCGTGTAAATAACTTTCAAGCTATCACGTTATAGTTGCCCATTTTTTAAAGTATTAAATTGAAATAGTATAATAGCCCTAAGAGATAGACATATGTCATCGCGGACTTTTTTGTAGACATATTTAAGATATACAATTCCACCATACATTATTTTGTTATATCTCAAAGGGTTTAGGCAGCGTTTTCGTTGAAAACTCCCAGGCGGCTAATTTTTTTCCGACACCTCCAACAATTATTGTTATATCTTGGCTAATGTATATAAAAACTTAATAAATTATATACATAAACCTTCCTCTTAAATTGTCCTATCTATTAAAAAAAAGATATTATATACACTACTCGCTTGTGTATGCGACTGTCGCGCCTGCGCACGTCTCATTTAACGCTTTTTAATTCCACGCACAAAATCTTACGGTTTTACTATCACATTTTTTTCGGTTCGGTCGCCCAGCAAAATCCCTATCCCCTCCAAGCCTGCCGTAAGGAACTTCGTTCCAAAAATAAGTTTGAAATTTTAGTTTTAGATTTTTAATTATCTGAAGTTATAATTAGGCTTGGCTTGGGCGTTTGTTGTCTGTGCACATGTGATGTAAAAACTACGGCACGCGAATTCATGCCGGTGTAACATTTCACTCTTAAGTAGACATGTTTATTATAATGAAACAACTTTTACGGATTTTATCGCGGTTTTTTTAGTTTTTTATGAGCCCGACGTTTCGGATACTTTACAGCAACCATGGTCATGGGTCACTCATAAAAAACTATATAAACCGCGATAAAATCCTTAAAAGTTGTTTCATTATAATGACTGAAATTCGCGTAAACATAAGAAAACAATAGACATCGTTTAGTTTATTTTATTGTTAAAAACGTCATATGTGTCATTGCAGATATTACCATGGATGGGAATCGACTGCTTTTTGTTCAATATACTGTGTAATTTATATTCATGAAACATAAGGGTCGCCAGTATGGTCTTTTAATTTGCCTTACTACCAATTCTATAGTTTATTATAAGATTTAAAAAATACATTGAAATCGACTATCTCATTGGACGGGTAAACTTACTACGGGATTTTTACTCGTGACTTAATTTTTGTAGTCAAAGTGCAAAGTCTTATATTTGTTCTTCTTAGCAAGATAATTAGAACGTCCGCACGTTGGGAATTATATTCATTTATCTAAGTATAAACACATTTATTCGCTGCATTATATTTCTTTATTCTGTACTGGTTTATAGTCTTATTGGTCAAATTTAAATGTGGATATTTTATATTTCTTGTATTATATTTTTTTCATCATATTCGATTGTTATGTTGGTACAAAAATTGAAAGATGACCGTAAAAATTCTCAATCTTCAACTTACTACATATTTAATAATTAGACTATATATATATATATATATATATATATATATATATATAGTCTAATTATTAAATATTATATATTGTATTGTTTGCTCTTTAAAACTCATTTGCTAAGTTAAAACTCATTTATTATAAAATATTTTTTTATATTTCATTCATTTGTGATATCAACGAGGTTATTGAGGCCCGACGAAGTATGTAGTCGTCGTTAAGAAAATAATTTAAATTTTTGTGTAAATTATTCAATATTTTAGTACACTTAAAGTAATTGCACTCTATGACCTATGTCACGGCTATAGCCTGTCCTTTTGCAACATTCACAGATGACAGATACAAACTCCGATTAGTTATTTATGGCTAATCATTGATTAACTAAGAAACGAAGAAACTTAAAAAAAAAATGTTGAATAGAAATAAATTTCAATATTTTTCCGTTTGTTCATATTATTCACACTATTTGTTCTACCGGAAAAGCTTGTAGATAAACATTCACCACAAAAAGGTAACAGCAGACATTTGGCATTAGTCAATCCCAACATCAGATAAAGAACCTGTAGATGGCACGTATCTGACGTCAGGGCTAGTTAAACAAGAAATATTTATTGCATAATACTTTTCAAAGAAATGGACGCAAATTGTTTCTTTGTCCCTGCCATCTAATAACTGTCAAATGTGACAGCTGTTGACTAAACAGATATTATTTTAACTTTGAGTAATTTACGCAGCGCTCTATAAAAAAGAAATCACACAAGTTGCCATTAGGGTGCAGTTTTCCGAAAGCGGGAAATCATTCGGCCGCTGAAAAATGGTGCTATTACATTCTCGTCATAATTCGTTTTTATTCGTGAGGCACGTTCAGCGTGCTTTAACATTTAATACTAGGCAACGGATCGGCGTTTGGAGCCATTTTTGACTCTAAACTATGTGCTTTAAAATGAGCGCACGGACTATCGTTCTATAGGTGAAATGAAATGAAAAAAGAAATGTGGTGTCGTGGGACACCAGGTAGGAACGAAGTTCCTTCGGCTAAAAATATATAAATAAATAAATATCTTACATAATCCCTTTTTTTCAGAATATAATTTAGTCTATGTTACTCGTGGATATACATTATCCATTTCGAATGTCGAAAGAAATTTTGAAATCGGTACCGTACTTTTTGAGCCTATTCATTACAACCAAACAAACAAACAAACAAACAAAGTTTTCCTCTTTATAATATTAGTGTAGATGTAGATTTAGGATTCTATTATTACGCTACCCATTCAAATTACGGCAACACGATTTATTTTCTTGCGTATTATTTTAATTTTGCTATATCTCCTAAAGTAATCATTTAATTTGCATGATGTAAAGGGCAAAAATAATCTTCATGAAGTGCAGATGCCAATTTACTCATTTAAAATGGGATTCATACCGTATTCGTGTAAATAACTTTCAAGCTATCACGTTATAGTTGCCCATTTTTTAAAGTATTAAATTGAAATAGTATAATAGCCCTAAGAGATAGACATATGTCATCGCGGACTTTTTTGTAGACATATTTAAGATATACAATTCCACCATACATTATTTTGTTATATCTCAAAGGGTTTAGGCAGCGTTTTCGTTGAAAACTCCCAGGCGGCTAATTTTTTTCCGACACCTCCAACAATTATTGTTATATCTTGGCTAATGTATATAAAAACTTAATAAATTATATACATAAACCTTCCTCTTAAATTGTCCTATCTATTAAAAAAAAGATATTATATACACTACTCGCTTGTGTATGCGACTGTCGCGCCTGCGCACGTCTCATTTAACGCTTTTTAATTCCACGCACAAAATCTTACGGTTTTACTATCACATTTTTTTCGGTTCGGTCGCCCAGCAAAATCCCTATCCCCTCCAAGCCTGCCGTAAGGAACTTCGTTCCAAAAATAAGTTTGAAATTTTAGTTTTAGATTTTTAATTATCTGAAGTTATAATTAGGCTTGGCTTGGGCGTTTGTTGTCTGTGCACATGTGATGTAAAAACTACGGCACGCGAATTCATGCCGGTGTAACATTTCACTCTTAAGTAGACATGTTTATTATAATGAAACAACTTTTACGGATTTTATCGCGGTTTTTTTAGTTTTTTATGAGCCCGACGTTTCGGATACTTTACAGCAACCATGGTCATGGGTCACTCATAAAAAACTATATAAACCGCGATAAAATCCTTAAAAGTTGTTTCATTATAATGACTGAAATTCGCGTAAACATAAGAAAACAATAGACATCGTTTAGTTTATTTTATTGTTAAAAACGTCATATGTGTCATTGCAGATATTACCATGGATGGGAATCGACTGCTTTTTGTTCAATATACTGTGTAATTTATATTCATGAAACATAAGGGTCGCCAGTATGGTCTTTTAATTTGCCTTACTACCAATTCTATAGTTTATTATAAGATTTAAAAAATACATTGAAATCGACTATCTCATTGGACGGGTAAACTTACTACGGGATTTTTACTCGTGACTTAATTTTTGTAGTCAAAGTGCAAAGTCTTATATTTGTTCTTCTTAGCAAGATAATTAGAACGTCCGCACGTTGGGAATTATATTCATTTATCTAAGTATAAACACATTTATTCGCTGCATTATATTTCTTTATTCTGTACTGGTTTATAGTCTTATTGGTCAAATTTAAATGTGGATATTTTATATTTCTTGTATTATATTTTTTTCATCATATTCGATTGTTATGTTGGTACAAAAATTGAAAGATGACCGTAAAAATTCTCAATCTTCAACTTACTACATATTTAATAATTAGACTATATATATATATATATATATATTAAAATTTGATTTTTACATATTTTAAATAAAAACACGTGGCACAGCGCAATCCTCCCAATGGTAAATTTACTAAAAATAATGTCAAGAAATATGATTGTTTCTCCAGGGTTTGATTACACTGTTATTTGTTAATATTACAATTTTATAGCTACCAGACAAATTAGAAAATTTTGTCATAAAATGTTTTTATGTCTTCATACTTCATACCCTGGCAGATTTAATGAATTGAATTTACAAGAAAAAATAAGATAAATTCGAATGTATAATATGCCTGTGTTATTTTTTGAGGGCTAAATTGTATTATCGTGTCTCATTGAAAAGTGCATCTGCGTTGGGAACATTTTCGTACTATGATTTTCTATGATTTTAAATGTGACCTTAAAACCAGACGAGTCATTTGGTCGAACTCAAAAATCTTGAGGATTTTTTCTAAAGCAACTGTCCGCAATTCTAGTGCAGTCGTTTATTGTCGTTGGGACATGAATGAAGAATTAATGGTCGTACACCGACTGCAGCTACCGAGGGAAATATGCTAGCAGTGAAAGATATAATTTTGGCAAACAGACGAATAAAATAAGAAGAATCATCTACTGCAGATTGGATCAAGAAGCGTTCACAAGATTCTACACCTGTACCTTAGCGTAAGAAGAATAGTTTTGGGCTGCGCGCCGCATAAACTCACTGTAGCTCTGAAGCTGGCCCGTGTAATTATTCATAAATTATAAGAACAAAATATCATTAAAAAAAAGATATTATTTTACATATTAATTAGCCAATATCCGGCGAACCATGCAGTCTTTACAGTAAATGTGTGAGTGCACGCATATGCATGCATATGCGTGCACAAAACCGTATTAATTTTAAAATATCATTTTAAAATCAATACGGTTTTTACTTTTATTGATTGCTGATATAAAACGTTTGTGGTTATAGAATATTTTTTTTTGAGTTTGTGAATTTGCATTGCTGCTTAGTTAAAAATATGTTTATTTTGTCTCTCAGATTAGTGTATAATGTAATAAAAATACAGGATACTATTACATTATTTCTTATGAGAAGAATTTTTATAGATTTTTTTATAATTTTAATATATTTTAAAATATATAATTTTAATTTTTGACGTTATGTAACTTCATTAGTAGTTGCATATAATGTATAATGAGATTAAAATTATTCTCATGATTATTTTAGTCCGCACGCGTAAAAATGTTTACCCGCGTAGTCTATATTACTCGAAGGATCACCTTCGAAGGTGATCTGGCTTCCTATCATCCTCATCATCATCATCAGCATCTACCCGTCCACTGTTAAGAAGGCTTCCTTCATTAAACGGCAAGACGGCTGTTCCTTAGAGCCTGTCCAGACGGAGCGCATTTTACGCGCGAGAGCATCTGGACAGGGTGTATGTAACTCTAGTACCTCGGGTACGCGCGAGTGCAAAACGTTTCGTCTGGACAGGTTCATAGACATTCGCATCCAACACGAACCGGCCACTGCACTTCGACTTGGCTTTGTATACGTGAAATATTTTTTTAAATCGCTCCAGTAATTTCGGCGCCTATTCAACGCAAACAAACAAATAATTAAATCTTTTTTTCTTTAATACTATTGCAGATATTACACGTATTGTCACAAAACAATATGCATTGTGCTATCGGATTCGTCTAGATTCTGATAGGAGACGTCTCATGTTCACGAGTGGAACATAATGATTAAGCAATTTTCATTTATTAGACTATAATTGACCGGAAAATCCCATTCTATTTTAACGTCTGCAATGACGTGCCTAGTATCCGTCCCCTTGTACACGCCGACTTGTTATTTGTCAGAATTAGATCCACCTAATAAAATATTTCACAAAATTTTATATTTTCGCTGCGATGATGAGACCATCTAGTGAGTATGGGCTTGGTGTATTGAATGAGATATCCAGGTTTGATCCGGAAACGAGTTTTTCTAAATTAAGACGTGCAACTGATCATGAGATCATCGCTTGCTCACCGGTGAAGGAAAACATCGTAGGAAACCTGCATGCCTGGGAATGAAAATCTTTGAAGGCGTGTGAGGTTCAACAACCCACATTGTTGGACAAGAGCATTGGTAAGCTATGGGCCAAGACACTCCACGCCTAATTTCCATGACAACCGTGACCAGCTTATAAAGGTTAATATTTTTTTTTTTCTGAATCTATTTCGTTTCCTATTCTTTGATTACGAGGGCGACATTGAAAATTCTTAGAATTGGCAATATGATATGGCAAATCGAATTATCTGTGTCACTAAATTTAACACAAGATAATCTTCGTGCAATGATTTTAATCCTTTTCAATGTCATCAAATGATATTCGATCAACGATTAAGCTATGATAGATTTCGATTATTCTTTCATCATGATGCCCCATCTCGTGCCACTAATCTCTAATCTAATTGAAAAAAAAAAAAACAACTTTCTATAATTATTATTAATTAATAATTGTTTTGGAAAATCGCGTATTTGTAAAACAATTATTTTTAGGAGCATATAATATAACACCCACTCGAATCAGACGAGTTATAACAATAGCCTGTGATATAAATACACAGATATAAAATAACAAAACAATCTACAAGTTATGTATATTACATAACTTGTGGCTTGTTTTGCAGTTTTTGTCATATACAGATATACACTATTAAGGCTATATTAAGAGCATGCTTATAGGTATACTTTAGTTGGATTGCGCTCATCCTAATTATATTATAAACGGAAAAGTTGCTCAAGCTGGAAGGTAGCGAGTTCGAATCCCGTGAGGGAATAAAAAGTTTTCTGTGTTCCTGGGTCATGGATGTGTATTAAATATAAGTTAAATGACGTATTATATAGTAAAAATCTTAATTATATTCCCATTGTGTGGTACCCGTATCTAAAGATCTTCGAGAACTTACCACGGGCGAAACACGTTCATAGATATTATTATTATTATTATGTTTGTTACTATTTCACGCAAAAGTTAGTGACTTCATTTTGCTAAAACTTATGCAATATAACATAACATAAAAAGCGGCCAAGTGCGAGCCGGACTCGCCCATGAATTGTTCCGTAGCACCAAGTAACATAATATAAATAACATAATTTAAGTTGATTGAATGTACTGGTAAATTGCGGTTTACGATTTATGACGTATTAAATAAACTACTTTCTATATCTCGTTTAAACCAATTTTCAAATAAAAAATAAAAATAATTGAGCTTCAATTCTAAGTAGGTACCTATGGGTAACCTCCTGGACAGACAGACAGGCATGGCGAAAATATAAGAGTTCCGTTTGTTGCTATTTGGCAACGGAACCTTAAAAGATCCAAGTGCCATGAATACTGAATGTAAAATAACAACAGCAACAGCAAACGGAAATATTGAAAAATATCAAATATGTTTTTTTTATAAACTCAAAATTGATTACTTAACATACATATAATTATTTGGATTGTTATAAAGTAGAGATTTAAAACAGTTTATATGGAAACCCTGATGAAGAGCACGCAGAGCTTATGGTTATTATATCAAGATAAATTTAAATTATACGAGCCATTGTTTACGTATTAGGAAAGAAATGTGTAAAAATGAAAAAAAAAAAAAAATCAATGAATAAGGATAAGTCACAGTTCCTCTGGTAAACATTTCTAATATAGATACTGAGAATTTTATATTTTGGTACGGGTTTTGACTTAGAAATAGGCACGTAAGCGTGGACGATTTAATATTTTAATAGTGATCATGTGCTAGTCCGGGGAAGCGTGAAAACGTTTTGCGAGTATAAAAAAATATTGCCCACTAACTACTACGAAAAAAATGTTTGTATTTCAGTAAAAAATAAAATACAAATATCTGTAAAAAGAGATAATAAAATGTATAGGCAGTATTCCGTCCTCTGTTTTGCGAAAGTAGGTACTCCATTAGTATAAGATTTATAGCGATTTAGCAATTAAATAATTATATATTATTTAATGTGAGCTATTATGATATATTTCTTTCTGTTTGTAATGTTAACATAAGAGCGATTTAACTTAACTCTATTTTATAATTTGGAAACTTTCAAATTTCAAATTGAATTTAAAGTGTAGGTATTATTAAAGTTATCTTCTGCCTGTCTGTTTGTATCGCCTAAAATGATAGGACCGATTTTGAAGGAATTAGTGAGTAGGTGACTTTTTTATAATCTTTATTATTAGGTTTGTGCGAAGAAATACAATACATTATCTAATCAATATCAAATGAAACATACGTTTTATCATGGATGATTATTTTTACTCTTTGTTTCTATTCAGAAAAAACAAATTCACCATTCAGTACTGCCTCCCCTAAAGGTGGACACAGCTTCGTTTCTAGTAAACTTTTAAGCATTCAGCCGATGATATGTTTTGGATCCGTGGATAGAATTACAAACAAACTTAACACAACGGGTTTACGCATTAAATTCACTTAAGTTATCCGATGCTGTATGTGATAATCTCAATAGGATCGTTTATGAAAATAATAATAAGGTATTAGTTACAGCAAGAAGAGGTAAGATCCGTTCTGATGCGCATGAACGACCACAGTATGCTGTAGGTACACTGTACCCTGCCATTATATGATGGATGCTGGTATATTCGAATACCAACTATCTTCTTCTATTTACGACGAATATCTATTGACGACCCCTGTGGCTCAATGGTTAGCGCGTTGGCGCTCAAGCCAGAGGTGCGAGTTCGAGCGGGTTCGAATCCCGCCAGGAAACAAAAGATTTTTTGTGTTCTTGGGTCATGGATGTGTATTAAATACGTTCATTATATAGTAAAAATCTTAAATATATTATTATTATATTTACACATATTTTACTTCTTTTTAATATTTCTGCGAACTTAATTTTCAGCAATAAAACTACCTTTAACTTATTCGCTGTGATGTTTAAACGAATAAAATGTGAAATATATATTCATACATACTCTAGTAAATAATATTATTACATCTGTTATATGTGTTAGCCGAAACAACCCGCCAACGAATCCTACTATTATTATAAACGCGAAAGTTTATAAGTATGCATGGATGGATGGTTTGTTGGTCTTTCACGTAAAAACTACTGAATGGATTTTGATGAAACTTTACAATAATATAGCTTATACATCTGAATAACACATAGGCTATAATTTATCACTATACTCCCACGGGAATGGGAAGTACGCGGGTGATACCGTGGGGCGCTGCTAGTAATGATATAACTGCCGCTTAGGTTTATTCGAGCAGGTTTTTGTTAATTTACTGTGATAGAAATGGTGACGTAATCGAAGTTTTGTTAAGTGTTGTTTAAATTTATGATAATTACAAGATAATTTTCTTTGTTTGAATGAACTCGTTTATAGTAATTTGCGGTAGTTGAATATAATTTTTTTATAAATAAGTAATGTAAATTAATAGTAAATAGTAGAATTAGATATTATTAAAAATAAACTGATTTATTATAATATATTTATATTTATCTATGTTTGATTTAGAATAGCATAATTCTATACCTAATCTACATTATTACTTTGATGAATTTAGCGAAATAAATTGGGATCTGGTAGACTTTTCGTTTAATAATATTAACTAAAAATGTGAAGCTTTTAGTAGTACCTATGTACATTTTTTACAATAAAGGTTACTTCTTGCTAATGTGATAGAAGAATAGTTGTTGTAATTATATACCAATCGTTGTATGTTAGTAGCTGTTGTAGCTTCGCCCACAAATATCGGAATCACAAATCATATAACAAGTATAAGAGTAAAAAAGTCAATATTGTTTAAGAATCAAACGATTTACTTAAAATTCTAGGCACTAATTATTGCTGTGTTAAATTAAGTCTTATTATTTGTGCCTTTATAATCATTAACTCTTTTGTTATATTATTTATAAATTACTAGTAGTAAATGTATTGTTAATTTTATTTCTTTATTGTTTATTTTATATGAATTATTATTTATTTTAATTGTATGTCAGTCTATTTCATTATATTATTTGAAATCATATTGGTATAAAATAAAAATAAATAATATAATACAATAATATAAGATTGTAAAGTATTTTATCAAGCAAACATCGATGTATTAAAGTTTGATAAATATTTAAAACAGTCTTGTTTTCAGTTTATTTTAATAATATATACTATATTATAAAATATTTTATTTATTATTTTATCACTTAATATTGAATGAATACTCACTTTGTCTATAAATGTTAACATTCGAAACATATACTCGGACGTACTATATGCCACTTATTCACAACTTTGTCCACAATAAAGCTAGTGAAAATTTGCACACACAGCCGTGCGTAGGATCCGGATTCCGAGTAGCACTGGTGCTGTTAATGTATTAAAATCAAGTTATATAAGTCGAAGGTAACTCATGTAGCTTATCAATCCACAATTGTCGTTGACGTTCAAGATCACGACTGGAACTAACTCACGCGTAGAGGGCTGAGGGAAGTCGACTGCTTATATTCGAATTTTGAAATGTTTTTTTTTTATTGCATGACGGCCGGACAGCGAATGAAGAACATCACAAATGTTGTTGAATAATTAATATTTCTTTAACTCTACTTGTTTATCAATCGTTAATGGGCAGAATAAAGTATTTTTTAAATACAATTTATAAATATTGTTAAATGTACGTATTATGTATATTCACTTTCATATCAAAAGACAAGTAAAATAAAAGAGTAGAAATAACTTTCCTTGAAGTAAATATATTATTATGTATATTCATTGCGGGAGGCCAATGCTTAGCATTTTGGCTGAAAATGATGATGATAAATATTATTTTATATTCTTTTATGACAACAGCGCTGTTAAAAACAGAGGATTAGGCTGGAGAAATGGAAATGTTAATACTGTATATTACATGCACACAGGACGTCCGTTTGATTTTATGTTAATA
The DNA here is from genome assembly GCA_905333005.2 of Lycaena phlaeas. Lineage (NCBI taxonomy): Eukaryota > Metazoa > Arthropoda > Insecta > Lepidoptera > Lycaenidae > Lycaena > Lycaena phlaeas. Next base: position 6,549,252 of record HG995169.1, on the reverse strand, counting down.
CTAGCTGCCCCGACAGACTTCGTTAGATGTTGGGCGATTCTCAGACCTACTGAACATGCATTTAAAATTTTATAAAAATGGGTCAAGCCGTTTTGGAGAAGTATGTAGTAACTAACATAACTACTAACGTGGTCATATTTCTGTATATTTATTGTATATTATATATATTTATTGTACTTGTCAATTAGGTAATTGTATTATACTGAGTTGAATCCATATCACCCACAGACCTTCGTGGTCTATGTGATATTATGATTATAATGTTATTGTCGTTTTTAATGTATTAATAAATAAATAAATAATTTAAAAAAAAACACTGTGACACGAGAATTTTATATATTAGATTAGAGTTTCCCATTAATGAAAGGCTATAGTGAAAAATAATACAGCATCAATATGCTGTCTTACTATACTAGCTGTTGCCCGCGTCTTTGCCCGCGTTACCTTAGATTTACGGAAGTATCCGAATTGAAGATGATTATTTTTTTAACCTAAGTTACTCCATGTTACATTAGTTATCTGCTTGTGAAATTACGTCGAATTCGATCCAGCCGTTTCAGAAATGAGCCAAAGTAAATAGACAGACAGACAAAAACTGTACAAAATGATATTTTACAAATAGACATTCCAATTTAATTTACCTGCAAAGATAGTTTTATGCCACTGTTTTACGCTGCAATGCAGTTTGTACTTTTGTAGTCTAGCTTTCGAGTCGAGTTTACTTTAATCCGTGCCAATAAATATTTCACATTAAAATTTAACAAATACAACATATACAATAACAACAACAACAACAAATATCCAATATAAAGAAAAAAACAGAAATAAAACGGTTTCCAGTTTATGTTGTTGTGGATTAGGGATTTTCCTAACACATTTATTATTTACGCTGCGAGACCTAGCTTCTTGCAAAATTTGATCACAGTATGCCAATGGAAAGTATCGTATAAGTAAGTAGTAATAGTAATATTTGACAGACAAGACCGACAACCCTAGTGAACGGAACCCTAAATTCTATTTTTGAAATCCGTTTAAGTACATTAAAAAAAGCGACGATGATCCAGTGGGTATATGCTTAGCCTCTTGAGCGAGAGGGTCCGGGTTTGATCCTGAATAACCTATATTGACTTGAAATGAGTTTTTCTGCATTTCTAAGTGCACCCTGAGCACGAAACCACCGCACGCACACCGGTGAAGGAAAACATCACAAATAAACCTATATGCCTGATGAGATTTGTCTTTGAAGTTGTGTGAAGTTCACCAACCCGCATTCGACCAGCGCACAGAGATGTGGCCCTAAAAGTTGGCCAAAAATATTTAATACCTTTAATGGCTTTCTAACATTGTTTTATTTCATTTGTAGCTTAGATAAGATATAAATAGGCATACGTAACATATATAAAACATTTATTCGTCATATAAAAGCATTTTTGTTTGCATTCTAATTCACTTAATTGTTCGCCTGCATTACTGAGATGTAAAATTAGTCGTTTTGCTATATGATCCATGATATTTTGAACCCTTACTTCAGCACATGTTTTAGTTGATGGATACGGTGGATTCAGGATAGAACTCTTTCTTTAACTTTTGCGAAATCGAATAACATGGATAAGGCTTGGATAGTTTTTCGCAATATTTCATATTGGGCTTGTATTAGTCCTGCTTCAGTATACATTAACAAGGCATGTAAATGTGATAATTGGTTTTATTTGTCCTGTTCTTCTTAAACGATACCTACTTTTTTATCGCTGCTGCATAGGTAGAATATAGGTAGAATACCTACATTTTTATCGCTGCTGCATCCCAGAAGGGCAAGGAAATATCCTTGCCATTCTGGGACTGAAGTCTGACTTTTTGTCAAGTTTTTTTACAATTTTTGACGCATCTACTTCGCTCGTCTCCCATTATTTCATCTGAGTTCCATACAACAAGCCAATTCAGGTGTGTCAGACGATCTGACTTTTTTCGTATTTCGACTTTTGTTTCTTTCACTCAAGTCTGAGAATGACTTTTGAGGTCTACCAGTATTTACTCTTGTAAGCATAAGAGACTCTGATCCCGCAGACAAACTGTGTAAACAGTTTTGCGGGACAATTTCATAACGCCACATTTTTATTAAATATAATATAATAATATAATAATCCTACTAATATTATAAATGCGAAAGTTTGTGAGGACGTTTGTTACTCTTTACTAACGCAAAAACTATTGAATGAATGTTGATGAAACTTCATAGTTAAATAGTTTATACATCAGATTAACACATAGGCTATAAATTATCCCCGTATTCCACCGGGAACGCGGGATAATATAGACTATAATATCATCCCGCTAAGATGCCGTTGTAAATCTTGGTTAACGCAGACGAAGCTGCAGGCAACAGCTAGTAATAAATAAAAAGACAATAGTTGTACTCTTACTCATTCCTTACATTTCCACCATTACTACCCCCAAATTAAAATTTAAGTAATAAGATAATAACAAAAGCATAGCTAAAGAATAGAAGTAATGGAATGGTGGGTATCATTTCCCTGCTTTTGGTAGTGATATGCATCCTCTCCAGCCACTCGTCATGTTTTTCTAGGAATCTTGCCTTTGTATTACGAGCAGCTGCCCATTTTTGTTTGAGCAGGTGACTGATAATTGACATTAACATTAGCAATAATTTGGTAATTTTTTTTCATATTGGTTGAATTGTTCCCGTTCCATAAATTACAATTTTTTAATAATTGTTAAGGTATCAGAGCGTTCCATTGTATTAAATAAATCATTACGAGTCAAAACCCTCATTCCAAAAGATCCTGTGACAAAAATACACAAAATATAACTAAAACGTAATTGACTGAGTAACGAAACTATCTACGGATATTGCATGTGCATAATCCACAATGAAAACCAATAAAAAATCGTTAAATCACAAGGTGGCGAATACTTCAAAACAATTAAATTTGTGCTCATCGAACAATCACACGGACGCTTTGGGCGAACGATAACTTCCGAGTGAACCCACCACTTTATGGATGGTACTAGCGCTTTGTGTTTTTTGATATTGCTTGGAGTGGTTATACTAATTTTTGGAAATAATAACTTTGAGGAAGTAGAACTAAAATAAAAAAAAATTATTTTGGCCAACTTTTAGGGCCAAATATCTCTCTGTGCAGCGCATCGGTGAACTATGGCCCGATACCTTCTTCACCTGATTTCGAGGAGGAGACCCGTGATAAGCAGGGGGACATAATATATGGGTTGTTACTTTTTTACATAAAAAAACACGTAGAAAATAACCAAGCTTTTGAAAAAAGCACGAGCACTTAAAGAAGTATAAAATATCTTAAGTGATAATCAACTTATACGTAAACAGAAAAAACATGAATCTATGTGATAATCTCAAGAACTATTGGTCGGTTTTGAAAAATTATTTCAGTGTTACATAGCCAATTCAGCGAGGAAGACTATATGCTATATAATATCATACTGCTAAGATGCATTTGTAAATCTTAGTTATCGCAGGCGAAGCTGCGGGCACAAAGGGAGCCGACGACTGGATGTCACGATTGTGGCGCGGCGGTGGACTTTGCCCAGCACACCCTCGAGGTGCCCGAGATGGACGGCGCTGTGTCATGATGTGACGTCTGTCATCGAAGGGGACTTGTCTTTGTCGAGCGTCATCACCGCGATGCTTGGCTCTGACGAGTCCTGGGCGGCAATGGCCTCTTTCTGCGAAACAGTGATGTCCCAGAAGGAGGCCGAGTGAGAAAGGAGGCCGCTGACGTAGCCTCCCCCCGTAGACGACGAACGGGGGTGCGTCGGAGGCGCTATTTAATGCGCCTTCAATAAAGCCCCTGTGCTCGTGTCGGGCTAGGGATGGGAACCCGGGCCCAGCTTAAGACACGACGTCGTGGGGACTGCCAAGTCGTAGCCGGCCAGTCCCCCTATTGTGGAGAATGTGGTCTTGCCGGGACCAGTCTGTCGCTGAGGGTATCCCGTCGCCTCCACAGATCCGGGTTCCTCAAATATAGCGGCTGAAGGCTCACGCAACGGTTTTAGTGGGGTAGGGCACCCAAATGCGAGTCCCCACACACGCCAGTGCGCCGACCCAGGCCCTGGTATGGTCGTAAAGGATTTCCGCTGCGTCATCAAAAAAAAAGGCGAAGCTGCGGGCAACAGCCGCATAATATCATCATGCACGTGTATGAAAATACAATGTAACCACAATGAAGGAATTAATTGATTAATTACTCTATTTTCAAACGATTTTTATTGTAAATTGTCAACTTGATAATGATGAGTTCAATTGTTTCTTACTTTGTATACCCGTTTACATAATGTCTTAAAAAGTTGCATAGCGTGATGACAGCCTACAGGGTGCAGATTTTTTTGAATATAATATCATCATCATTATTATCCTCATTATTATTAACTGCTGATAAAAAACATAAAAAAAAAACTCTCACGTGAAGGTCTTGGTGTCAGTAATAACATTGTCCGTTCTGCTTTTCTTGGTTCATACCACAAATAACTAAATATTGTTTACAATAATTTGTATGTTCTATCGCTTAACGGATTCCGTTTTTTTTTCTTTAACGCCGGGAAATGCGCTTAGACATCCCGCGGGGGAGTGGGTCTCCCCAGCCGAGTATGTGCGACTCGCTGCGCCCTACCATCTAAAACCCGGCGAGTGCCACCAATGCCGCCTTTGGTGAGGTGCCCTGGATCTACAAGCAACAGGGCACCTCGACGGCTAATCAGTCCCTCAGGGGACCAACGCCACCTCAACAGAGGGGTTGCCCCGCACCACAGAACAACCTCTCCATCGTCGGGACAGTACAATGAGGCGAGGTTCCCGTCCTCGCCCGATGCCCCCTCTTCCTATAAGAAGGGTACAAAAAGCCCCCTCGGCTCAATTCGCTTCGCCCGAGATGCTGGGTTTACCCTACTAGGCTACTGAGCCCCCGCGCCGCCACGACAACGGTTTGAACCATGGTGGGGATTTAATATATCATCATCATTATCGTCATCATCATCATCAGCCTTTATCCATCCAATGCTGAACGTAAGTCTCCCTCCAGATATTATATTATACATACAATTTATTTACCAGACAATAAAATAAAGCAAAGTCAAAATGTTGATTTCCATATTATCAAAACGATTATATTAGACCAAAAAATGCTATACATAAATTTGAATTTATAATAGAGAAACATATAGATTTTCAACATCAAAAGCGATAAAAATTCATGTTAATAAATACTGAATTATGCTATTATAAAAAGTTTTAATTATATTTTGTATGAAAAGTAAAATCAATATTATGTAAAAGTAAAAACCCATATAATATGTACTATGTGATATGTCCCTCTGCTGGGAACGGGCTCTTCTTCAAAATCAGGCGAGGAAGTGCCCCGTTTCGTTCGTATCCGACCATAGTTCACCGAAGCGCTGGCCCAATGCGGGTTGGTGAACTCACACACCCTCAAAGACTTTTAATCTCATGAGGAATGCAAGTTTCCTCGCGATGTTTTCTTCACCGATGAGTGAGAGATGGTCTCACGTCAGGATGCACTTAGAAATTTAGGAAAACCAAAATACACCAACAGGGTGGGGGCGGGGACAGGATCAAACCCGGGACCTCTCGCACAAGAGGCCGAGTCCATACTCACTGGACCATCGTCGCTTATAATTACTAGTACTCATAAGCATATCCCGAATACTACTTACTTACGACTCGAAATTTAATACACGTTTTTTCCGGTTTCCGTCCATCCATTTTACTATAGAAGAAACATAAATATTTCTTATATTAGTAGTCGTATGTCGCAGTCTATACTAATATTATAAAGAGGAAAGATTTGTTTCTTTGTTTGACTTGAATAGGCTCCGAAACTACTTGACTGATTTGAAAAATTCATTCACTGTTGGGTAGCTACACTATCCCCGGTGAACATAGGCTATATGAAATTTAAAAAAAAGGTAGGGACCCGTATTAAAACTCCAAGTATGATCCCGCAAAGATGCCGTTTAAACGCAGGCGAAGCTGCGTGCAACAGCTAGTAAAATACAATTAGAGCATGCAGTATATTGCGCTTTGCCGCGCCACCGACACTTGGTACCACCGTCTTGCTTGTTTCTTCCGTAAGCTTTATGTTTCTTCTGTTAGCTTTGCTGTTTCGGTGAGAAGGTGAGAACAGTCAGTGTAATTACTGGCGCTGAGACTAAACATTTTAGGCGACGCTAAAATGAGTTGCTAGGACCAGTCTCTGGTCAACTTGTTTACGATTATGTTAATTTATGCGACTCGTCTGACCATTTGTCTATCCAACTAAAATTAAATAATTGGATCGATGGCCCCATAAAGGACCCGTAACTATAACACTTTTATTTAAAAAATATTTTAGCTGGGGCCTATTTGATCCGAGTTCCGTGAATTTTACCCGACATTCTACGAATACCAGCTTAATAGATTCACATTTTCTAATAGTCTATGCTCTCCCACTGCTGGGCAAAGGCCTCCCCTAAGGTCTTCCACATATTGGTTCTTCGAAACTCGTTCTTCTATCGAAACCAAATTCATTTTCATGAACCCCCACTTACGATTGAGGCCCCCATTTTTTGTCACACGAAATTTTCATGAGAGTAATAAGCTGGGTGGAAGGTTTATATGCAGAGAGCTTTGCAGCATATCCCTTACAACATTTGGGTACCGGAATTATATGCCATGTCTTTACGTCTTGATAGGCTGTACCAGGTAATTAGTATTTTAAGATAACATTATTACTCTACCAAATTTATGAAGCGGCCTGCAATGCAACCAGTTTGAGATGGGCCGTCTTGACGATAATTGAGTAAGGCCTATTTTCAACAGCTGGCGGTTACGGGCTGACGATAAATGGACCAAAAATTACTCAGTTGTAATAAGAATGCAATTATACGAATATCTTAAAATGTTAAATTCTTTAATTTATAAAGGTCCTACTACTGTCTACTTCACAGTATTTTACCTTGGCTACAGACGAATTCGTGAATTGTTTGCGATCGACCATCTTAACGTTCAGCAAAAGAGGCCGTCTTCAGCAGTAGACGGATACAAACTCAAAATGACATACATCAGCTATTTGTGTTTCATTAACGAAAAAAAGAAAAAAATGCCGATATATAATAAGACTAAGAAAATTATAGGTAGGTAATATTCAATCATTTAAGGAATTTTATTCTAAGATACATATTTTTTCATAAATAGAACTACAAACGGATGAAACTATCTAATTTTTACATATTTGAATATGTAATATAACTGACTTAATAAATTATCTTTATATTTAAACTAGCTGTTGCCCGCAGCTTCGCCTGCGTTAACTAAGATTTACAACGGGATCTTAGTACGCAAAATAACATTTTCTACACCTTGTGTCCGAAAAACCAAAATATCTTACGGAACCCTATTTTTTTATCAGAATAAAATTTAGCCTATGTTACTCGTGGATAATGTAGCTTTCGAATGGTGAAAGAATTTTTTAAATCGGCCCAGTACTTTTTGAGCCTATTCATTACAAACATACAAACATACAAAAATAGGTACAAATCTTTCCTCTTTATAATATTAGTGTAGATGTAGATTAAATATTAAATTAATTAATAATTAATCATTAAATAATTCGTCTTGGCGTTCATTGGGGGAGGAAAATTTAAAATGTACATATTCATGTGTAAGTGAATCTCTCTCGGCTCTCAATTATTAGAAGTATCATTTATATTAATGTGACTTCTAATGTTAATATTTAACTCACCAGGTATTTTTTTTCGGCAATCGACTGTAATCAAATTATATAATTTCTTATATGGCATACAATCCTTGAAAAATTACCTTTACTTGTTAAATAAGTCGCAGCAACCTTATAATACGAAACAAAACTATCGTGAATGTCAAGAACATTCTTTAAATTGCATTAGTTATGATGGTACTCCTAAAACTGCATATCTACTGATACCTACTGATAAAACTGCATACCTACGTGGGCATATCCGTAGTAAAAGTACATCCGTAGTAAGATAATTCAATATCTCAATTTGTTTGCATACTCTTTCCATTTCATGTAGACGGAATAACGACGAAAAAAAAGTGACAGTCTATGGGTCAGTTAATACCAAGACGCGACGCGACGCGATGACACTCGAAGAGGCCGATGATATCGCGCTGCGCTGCGTGCCGCCGCGGGACGTATCGCAACGTCGCGAGGCGCATCCTAAAATCGTAGCAGCACGACGCTTTGCTGCGCAGCGAAACGCCGCGCCGGGCGACGCTGTGCGCACATTTTTAATAGGGCGACTCAAAATACATATACTCGTACTTATTTACTACACGAATAGCGAATTTCATTTGTCGGTGTTGAGGTAGAGACCCGCCACAGGAACAAACCCGACGCCATGAAGCCGTGGAAGTCACACTTCACGGCTGGTGGGGGGCATCCCCCCACTTACTATATCATAGGGTGAAGCCAACCGGCTCAATCTACTACCGACGAAGCATTAAGGCCATTACCATAGCTGCATTGGAAAAAAAAAAGAATCACGAAACGCAGCACCGCTCTAGCTCGCCGCGCGTACCGGCGATGCACCGCTGCGTCGCGATTCGCGACACGTCGCGCTACGCCGCGAGGTATCTCGAGGCGCAGTGCTGCATGGTGCAACGCATTCTGAATTCCCACAACGAAATGTGTATCTTTTCGTATAGTAAATAAGAATTTCGTGTCGTGTGTGGAGGAGTGACTATATAAAGGTTCGGTTTTTTCATGATGGATGACAAAACCTTTTGCAAAAGGGCTTATAAATCATGTATATTAGATTGTTTCATTATATTATTATTTTTTTAATAATAAGTTTGATGACTTTTAAATCTAGTTAGTAGCTACATAAACACTAAGCTAAATTGTCGAGTTGATATTTTGTGTCCAGTTTTCAAAAGTTTCCATTGCATTCAATTTCATTAAAATTTTGCCGAATGTTCGCCAAACAGTACGTTTCTTTAACACGACTCACGAGCAGCAAAAAGAAACAAAAAGAAAACGAAACTTTTTTATTAAGAATATAAAAATTGTATGTATATTGTGTGTGACATTGTTTTATTTGCTTTAAGATAGGAGACCTCGAAGTATCCACTTTTCGGGATTTTCCATTTTTTAACTGACGCACTCGTAGGCTGCAATTATGTATTACTCACTAATGTAAGGCAACAACTTAACAGACAAACACACAGGCACACATACACGCACACGCACACGCACACGCACACGCACACGCACATGCACACACACACGCACACACACACGCACACGCTCACACACACGCACACGCTCACACACACGCACAAGCACACACACACACACACACACACACACACACACACACACACACACACACACACACACACACACACACACACACACACACACACACGCACGCACGCACACACACACGCACACGCATTTTAAAAAAAGTTCGTGCTAGCGTTCGTGGCATTCAAGTGTGATGAAATCAAATCAAAAGTCTGTATACCTTACCACCTAGTGTTTAACCAGCATTGGGTTGTTAATACTTCATAAGCTAATCCTAGCTCTGAAGTGTAGGTTCGGTTGTTGTGCTGGAAAAATAAGTTTTCACAGACTTGGCGTTGTCCATAAACGAAATTAATGATAAGTTCACTTCAACCTTCGACAAAAATGTCAACTTTTTTTTCGGATGGACCTATGCTAATAGCCCTAATGCTTCGTCGGTAGCGAGCTGAGCCTGTTGGCTTTACACTGTGATATAGTAAGTGGGGGGTTGCCCCCTGCCAGCCGTGGAGTGTGACTTCCACGGCTTCGTGGCGTCGGGCTCGGGCCTGTGGCGGGTCTCTGCCTCACCACCGTCGGATGAATGATGCGCAAGTGTCACTTATTACCAGCAGGGGAGTAGGCCCTTACAACTTTAACTGTGTATCGCTTATGACTTAAAAAAAAAGGATTTATTATTATTACTCTGTACTTATGTATAGTATATCTATCTATTCATCTTTTAATAAAAACTGTAGCTAGTTTATCAATAGGCTTTTATATTTATGTTTTTAATTGCATGAAAACACTGCAATCAAGGTGTAGTTCTGTTTGTTTGTCGCATGTCGCATCTTACGTGTATAGACACGATTTTTTTTGGCCTTCAGATAGTCTTATCGTGATCATGGCAGTTGAAAAAGTGCTGAAATATCGGGACCACAATAAAACTATAAACGCGGTAAGCACCCGAACTAATATATATTTAAATACGAATAGTGATCGCGCTAGTTTAAAATGACAGGAAAATTGTTTTAGGACCCTAAAAGTTGAACCCTCAAGAGTTTAATTTCTATTGATTGTTTCGCTCATTAATATTCCGAATGCACCAAGGCAAGCGACCTTAAGTGCGTCCGGCATAGTAAGTCTTAAATTTGTTGAAGGTTTTCCTGATGACTAGGAGAAGATTAAGAGGTCGAATGGGATCACTCATTTAAACAGCGCGTCCATTCTCTTAATGACCGACATTTTTTTCGAATTACGAATGCGAAAGAATTTGTTTTTCGCTGCTGAATAACTTTCTTTAACGAGCGATTCTTCCTGGTCTTAGATTTAATTAAGACTGATTAAAATATATAGGTTCTTCAGAAGAAACACGCCACATGATCACGTGATCGTTTGCGCTGTAGCAGGAATGAATATTGTACTCGTACTAAGCTAACGCTAAATCTAGTAGGCTACAAAATGATTATCAATCCGCACTCGGATGTTCCTAAATTAAAAGTTGACGCGGGCGAAGCTACGGGCGACAGCTAGTGTGTTACCATGCTTGCCGCATACCACCAGATATGCTTTAGATGTAATTCTCATCTGATATCACATGAAGACCAAAATTTATTTACAATGGTGTTTGCCCCAGACTACAGGACAGGTTCTAGGCTTTAATTCAGTTTTAATACGTGACGAACTTATTAAAGAAATTAAATTAACTAAACAAATTTTCCACTCGACTATTTTTTTCATCATCTTCAAGATTTTTTTGTCACTTATATTGAATCAGGCCTATGTTCAGCAATCGACGGATAAAGGCTTATGATGATGATAATGAACGGCTTTTGATTTAAGTAACGGATAAAAACTTTTTTTTAATTATTGTCAACTTCAACTATTTAACACTGAGTAGAAACTATGTTATTACATAAAACGATGAGAAAAGTACGTCGATTACAATATAAACCTTGAAATCTGATAAATTAATAAACAAAATGCGAAAGGTTCCGTTGCAGTATTCCTATGACGTGAAAGGACGTTCCTGCACGTCATAACGTTAAGTTAAATAAAGTATTGAGTCCATTCAAATGAAAACATCGTTGGAATAAATTTAAAAGCCGGTCCTTATCATTTTGTCACGAAGAAAGAATTATAATCTTTATAATATAATAATTTATTAATATATTATAAAGTGATGGGTTTTGCCGGTTAGCCACTTTAAACAATACATACAAATAATTGCCTATGTAATTTACACTCACAGTTTATATTATTATTAATATAATGTTCTATGTTTAATTGTTATAAATTCTTTACATAATTTTATATTAATATTATAAACTAGCAGCGCCCCGCGGTTTCACCCGCGTACTTCCCGTCTCCGTGGGAGCCTACGTACTATTCTGATGTATGAGCTATATTATTGTAAAGTTTCATTGAAATCCATTCAGTAGATTTTACGAGAAAGAATAACAAACATCCATTCTTACAAACTTTCACGGAATAATATTAGCAGGATATAAGTTTGTGCTTGGAGGTGAAATGTAGATTTAGAAACTTTTCACCGAAGACAGGAAAGTAGGTTTCCTGTCAAAACAATAATCAGCATCAGTCCACGTAAGGCTTTAAAGGTTAACGTTAAAGCGAGCAAAGCTGCGGACAACAACAATTTAAAAAAGTAAAGTAAGTTTACTTAATATAAAGTAAATAGAAGACTATCTGTGTGCTGTGGCCGTTCTGTGTTGGATTTGAGTGGCAAGGGATCGGGCGTCTTGGCGTTCTTTGAGGGAGGCCTATGTTCGGCGGTGGACATACGATGATAATGTACATAATATGATGATGATTTTACGAGTCATATTGCATAAAGACGAATCCGTTGAAGTATCTGGTAATATTATATATAATTATTCTGTGTTGTATTGGTATTGCAGTGACCTTGAAAGAACTCCATCTAAACGGCGGGACTGATTTTAATGAAATTAGTGAATTCGGGATGTTTTAGATTGACAACTCAGTCAACTACAAAATGTTTTGTACTGACAGTACAACTTCTGTCGGGTCCGCTAGTAATTTATAAAGATAATGTTTGAATAGTTCTAATTCTGCGCAGACGAAGTCGAAGGCGCAGTTTGTATACTATAAAGGTCAATTCGTGTACTTTGAATTCATATTATAATAATATAATGTATGAATAAATATTCATATATTTTAATATTAAATTATAATTTAGATGTGTTATCTAATATAATAATAGAGACGTATAGGTACTTTGTATGCTTCTATAGTACTATTATTTGTGTGTATTATTAGTATATTATTTATTCTTTTCGTTCATTTTACGTACTGAAGAGTTTGTCCAGTCGTCTGTTTTAAATTCATTCGTAAACGACGAGTCTTGACTTAGAATATCTTTACACAAACTCTTTAAAGAGAAACAAATTTTTTTACGGCGTAAATGGTGGATTACATATTTTTTCACAACCCCCTACATATTAGTATTAGATACATATTAGTATCGAAAATCATAAATAAAATTAATAGGTATCGCATAAAACTACTTGACTAGTAAAATACAACTATGACTATGACAATTTCAAATCCAACATGGCCGCCACCATAAAATGTAAAATTTTAATTATAAATTATTATTATAATCTTAGATTATTAATATGTCTAGATGGAGTGTCGCCCTACAATCGAAACAAAAAGAACAGGCCAACATTTTCAAAGATGTGTTCGTGAATAGTGATACCAGCTACTACAGTTCTCCCATAATCATCATTTTTAATCTCGTTACACTTTAACACAAACCTTCATTATAAATAAAAACAATAATGCGTACCAATTCATGCGTATTCTATGACAGCGGGACGGATACTAAACACGGAGAAGGCATTTAGAGGCTTACAGTTAGACGCTATTTTTTTGGACGTGTTTTCCGCACGACACACTATATATTATTGATCTAAGATTATAATATATATTTAAATTAATAATATAATTATTTTTTCGGGCGTTTTCTATAATTTTGTATACAGTTATCGTTATTATAGTTTTTTATAGTTATTATATATCGATGGCAATTATGAGAAGTTTTAGATATTACTTTTAATTTCAGATTTTATCTCCAGGGTCATGTATTTGGCCATAAATGATTTCGATTACGAGTAATTGCGATAATAAGTATTAAAATTCAGCTTTACATTAAATTTGAATCCATTGCTATTATAATCTAGCGGTATGCATTTTTTTTAATACCGTAGTCTTATTGCTTTCGGATCGTTTTGAAATTTCCTTCATCAATTATATTGTTCCGTTTCATCCATAATATAATAGATAGAGATCATCGTAGGTGTATTCGTAATTTATGTAATTATATTGTCACGAATATCATTGACGTAAAAGGAGACATACGTAGTGTATGAAGCCAAAGTAGCAACACACTGGGGTGTTCTTCTGATGTGTAAGCTATAATATTGCAAAGATTTAACTAAACCCATTCTGTAGTTTTTGTGTGAAAGTAACAAACATACTGTATCAATGATTTCGTGTTGATTGTGACTTAGCTGTCCTGGTGGGCTATTCTGGAAAAAACCATTTCGATATCGAGCTTCACCTGAGTAATAGAGCTCACTCTACGTCACTTCTAAGGCAAACTTTATTGCAATAGATAGATAGTCGAGTTTTAAAGAATACACATTCGTCATATCACCGCGGATTCCGCTTTCGACATTCGAAAACGACCTTACAAAATATCCCTACTGGTTAATATAACTTTATTATATAAATATCAGTATATATTTTATATGAAATTACATAATATGTAAACATCAAAGAGTATTTAAATATCTTCAATCCCAAATGTATATTTAAGCAAGTAATATAATAATATGGCATTTTTAAAATTAAAATTTTAACCAGTTCTTCGCATTTTTGACGGTTGAAAGACACTTTACAAAACAACCAAAAAAACTGATTCATTTAAATAAAGACAAAATTTGTCTTAAAGTAAAGGTATCAAAATTACGTTTAAACTAAAATAAGACCTGTTTGAATTTTTTGTAGCTATTGTTTTTGGAGAAGGAATTTGTGTAATTGTGAAAAATTATGAATATGACCGCACTGAGTACTTGAATTCTTTATTAAAGAAATGGATGTACGGATTGGACGGGGTGCTAGAAATTTGCAAGTAGTGGATACTTTATAGACTATTTATCACATTACTTTAAAGACTATTTGTTGTGATATTATTATAGTAAAGTAAGAAAAGACGTGTTTATATTAGCATGTTTTTATTTGAAGTACAATGTAACCTAGTAACATAGAATGATTAAAGAATTTTGAATACTAAAGAATAATAATATGATTTATAAAAGCCAGTATTATTATAACACTATTAATATGATTGCAGCATGAATAGTTGATATATAGAACTGATGTATGTAGAGCAGTAGAGCATGTAGAGCAGTCAGTTCTTTAGTGACTACCGACGCCCATACACATTACGATCAAGACCAAAGATTATGCAGGTGCGTTACCCCTTTTTCCCTATCCCCCGAAGACTGACGGAAACTCACAAACCTCACGAAACGCGACAGCATAGCTATTGCTTCACGCCGATGTTATGTGAGCCACTCCGGTCGCGCCGGCCCAATTCGGCTGCAAGGCAGCATGGCACTACCTCTTACTACTTTACATACAAAATTTCATCTAAATCAATGACGAGCTTAAAGATAGCTTGGATATAATATAATGTTCACTCGTAACATACGATACTGCAGCATATTGAAAACAGATAATATTATGAATGTATGTATAGGTACGACATAATGATTTGATTGCAGCTCATCGTTCCATGTGTGACGGCATCATTTTCCCGTTTTTTTAATAATAGCCGATGAATTCAATGCCAGTGCAAAATTATGGAGTACACGCGTTTGCGGATAGACGTGGGTTCCGAGTAACAATTAAGTAACAATTGTTTATCGTCATTTTTTCAATCTTTTTCTTCGATATTTTTGCGCTCTACCTCGGTCTTATATGCGTGTAAACGAGCAATACTTTTACTGCAATATATGCCTACAATAGCCCGGCTATCACGAAAACATTCTGATGCAGTAAACTTTCGTAAACACATGGACTATGAAAAACATTATAATGATGACTGATGATGCAAGAGCTGTACCAAAAATTTTGTTGTATGTAGCGTAGCGTGGCTGTTATTTATGGCAAGGTTGCTGGCCATACCTCGCAGCCACACATTTCGGAAAATAATGGCCTGATTAGGAGAGTTTTTAGTTAATGTATTCAAATTTGTAATTGTTACAAACTGTTTTAATTATTTTACTTTGACAGATTTCAGATTTTATTTAAAAAAAATGGGATTTGTTACAACAATCCGGATTCCAGAGTATTATGAATAAGTACAGTGTTACAAATGAAATTGACAGTAGTTTTTCTATACATAATTGTTTGTAACCCGAATCATAAAAAATAAAAGAATTTTCGAAAGGACAATCGACAAGGAGGAGGACCCTATGGAGACTACAATAGTGAGCTAATGCACATTTTGAAAATGAGAGGTTCTTGGTGTTAGCGAAGACTGTTTAGGTTCTTTATATCTTACTATTTGTAATTTAGAGTCAATCTAGTATTTTTGTTTCGCCGGTGAAATTGGTAGAGATTAGCCGTGTCGTCGAAAAGTATAAAATTGCTGGAAAATAAAGTTTGCTGTTAGTGTGTCCCTGCCGGTATATTTATAATCTTGAGCATCGTTGTCTTATCAACTCTTTCGCTAAACGCTAAGACTACCGATTCCACCCCCAACCGGGCATAGTGAAGTAGTAAAAACGACCTAACATCGATCATATGTAAACTGCTGATGGAAAAATTATTAATGGTTGACATTCTACTTCTTCAGAGCCTCGATGCGTTCGGGGTAGTAACAAACTTATTACTTCGCAGCAAAACCTACCATCTTTTGCTTCAAGGTAAGCAACGCATTCACGAGCCAGGCCCCGGTTAAAAAACCAGTCCCGGCCAGTAATTGGTCTGTCGTTTGTTGATATTATACTCGTACATCGTATAGCACACGGGACAGGAAAACGGACGATGTGTCTTATTTGTGAAACTTCATTTTTTCTTGCTACTTCTGTTTTTTTTCTTACTACTTCTGTTTTTTTTTGTTGTTTCGGGTGTAATTGTTAAGTAGATAGGACGATGATTGGAGACTTTCCATCTTAAGATCCTACGATCTCATTCTATCATATTATACTTATATCTCATTGTAGGACCCAGAGATTATTAAGGCAAATGCTTGTGTGTTCAAATAAACGTTTTTTTTTACATACTTTATCAATTACATAAATATTATGTGCCCTCGAATATTCAAAGTCAACTGTTATATTTTCAATTCATTATTACATTTTACGACTTTTTACTTTGACGTAAACGTTATTATTAAAAAACGTGTTAATTAACGGAAAATAACTATCAAATTAACAAAACCAAACAAGTGAGCGGACTCATCAGTGTGGCTATTACTATCTAATATATATTACCATCCTGTTAATTTCATGTAACACCTTTGCTGTGTTCTATGAACATGCGACACGTGAACATTTAGTAAGAGGACTTAGTGCCATGCTTTGCGTATCAAATGAAATCGGTGTAAAGTGACAGCTAAGCTGTCGCGTTTCGTGCCGTTTGTGAGTTTTCGGTGGCTCATTGGAGGGCATGGGGAAAAGGAAGGCAACACATCTGCATAACCTCTGGTTATATGGACGTTGATGGGCGTCGATAGTTGCAAGGCTTCGACTGTTCGTTTGCCCTTCTATGCTATTAAAAAATGTATTGTAATTACTGGCACAATCGACTTACGACTTACGTCTTAGGATAGCATAGCAGTTGCCAGTAGTAAACCCGGATGAAATAGTTAATATTCGTCAAACGGCTCGTCTGCCTATTAACCTGAAAAAAAGGTCTTCTTTCCTGCTTTTCCAATTCTTGCGCTGGATTGGCCCGTTGGTCTAGTCACTAGTGGTTAGTGACCCTGCTAACTCATTGGTAGCGCTTCCAATATCCACGCTGCACGCTGGATAAATCTTTGTGTGACGTGCATGATCGTTTGTTCTGTGTCGGGTCTGTATAGATATTAATATTAGTATTTAGTCATATATAAGTATATTATATCAGTTGTCTGGTTGCCATAATACAGGCTCTACCAAGTTTGGGATCCGTTGGCCGTGTGTCAATTGTCCAAACATATTATTTTACTACCTATATATACAATATTTTATATTTTATTTATTTATCGTATTCGTTGGAAACTTATGAATATAATCGATGACGAAAATTATTACCGTTAGTAATAATCGATTAGATTTATTGGATATATGTAATATATTCATATAACTGTTCGTCCGCAATTTTTTTCCGCAAACATCTTTTTGCCGGATCAAGGGGCAAGAATAATTGCGTGATTTATGCAACGAAGATTTATTTTCTTCTTATATTATTACATAATTATTACATTTGCGGGAAATATAACAACGGATTAACACATAAATCCGGACCTGGCATAATAAGCAACCGCGTGATCTATTAAAAGCAGTTTCGGTTTATTCTTAATTCCGAATTCAAAAAAAATTGCCGGTCTATTCTTGCTTGCTCTCTTTTCAGTCGGTTCCTCAATGTTGAAGATCGTGACTCTCGTCATGCCTATACATTGTCCATGTGGTAATGCGTGTCCTATTGACATTTCCAGTTGCTGTGCTATCTGGTCGGACCATCACTTTATTTTCCTGACCCCACCTTTGGGCCGTCTACTCATTGATGATTTCATTTATAGGAATGTTTAAAATATCACCTGAAGCCGAACGATCACAACCCTAATTTGTGACGAGGTATTTTTAGGTGAGTTGCTTCGACGACTTTATAGCGGTTATTTTTTTAATTCATATTATTCTTTATGACTTCTTGTTTGCTGTATGTAAAGTGTTTACCGCTTTATTGTGGGGTTGCGAATTTGATTTCCAGAAGTAAGTAAAAGCTGCATGTCCCCTTTGTGACCAGGATAGGTTAATTATATCTATAGATAGAAGAATAATTTAACAAATTTTACACTGCATATCATAATATTTCAGATGTAGGATTGTAAACAGGAATCGACAATTTGCAAACAGAAAGCTACTTGCCATATTAAAGGTAGCACTATAAAGTATCATGAAACACTAAAGCACTCATGTATTTTTCAAAAAAAAAAAAGTTTTCTATAATAATATATATTGTTGGTCAGTTATTTACTATTTAATGTTTTACTTGGAAGCTTGCACTATAATCTCAACAAGTATCAGATGTTTTTTACGTTTATAATTACGTATTTATATGTAATATCACACAATTTACGTATTTCTATAATTAGTTTGGGTTTACAAAGTTGGATTGTAATTTTTATCATTACGTTTACGTAATAATATTGCATAAAAAAGGTTTGTGCATTTCATATTGGATTAATATTTTTGTCTTCTCTCTCGTCTCTATATGAATACTATTTATGTAGGCTACCCATACAGTTCAATAGGTAAGCAATTCAAAAATTAGATGGATATAGGCAAACAAAAGTGTAGACTTTATATAAATAAATACTAAATAGTCGTTAGCGGCTCACACATTATTCATTCTTTGATGTAATTAAGTGGGTTCTTAGCCTACAGAATTCTATAAATTGACACTCCCGAATCTGATTGAATTGTTTTGCGGTTTCAATGAATTGTGAAATACCATCACAATTTTCCACGCATTATAATCTATGATGTCATGGAATTTTTTACCTTTTTTAATTGGAAGAAGAAGTGGAAGTTTTTACTATTAACATGGAACTCGTATTTAATCTCGGCGCACGTTTGGCATGGTAATCGGAGTTGCATATCTTCTAGTAAACAATATATTGCCATCTTACAATATTGGCCGGAATCTTACGGACTTACCACAGGGCTGGGTTAAGTTGGTGTGATTGTTGTTTATTATTATTATTACTTACCACCAAGTTAAACGACCAGCCGTTTGCTCCTATCTCTTTTTAGCTCTTCTATTTTATAAATAAAATGAAACAGCAATATTGCGGTGATTGAATTGATTTATGTATCAATTGTAGTTGCACAAATGAAAAGAAATATTTCCATTGTTTGCTAGTTTAGTCAGTCAAGATGTTTAATAAATGATTATTACCTAATATTTCCTCTTCCCTGTAAGTGTTTATAAAGTATGACAAAACAACGTTTTTATTCTGTGCAAGAATAATACTAATTGTTCGTATCAGGATGAAAAATGTGCGGAAAGGTGTCAATTTAAGGTAGTTTGATAAAAGTTTTAATAAATTAATTGCTACTACGAGTACATGAAATTAAAAATTGATGACCTCTGTGGCTCAATGGTTAACGCGTTGGCGTTCAAGCCGGAGGTTGCGGGTTCGAATCCCGCCTGGGAACAAAATAAAAGTTTCGGTGTTCCTGGGTCATGGATGTGTATTAAATATGTGTAATTATATAATAAAAATCTTAAATATAAGTATTAATATAAAACGTATTAAATATATGTATTTCCGTTGTCTGGTACCCGTAACACAAGTCTCTTCGAGTACTTACCACGGGACCAGATTGACGTGGTGTAAAAAGCGTCTATAGATATTATTATAAAAAAATAAAAAAAAAACTTTTTAATTTTTTCAACGTTCCCGTGACACCAGCCCCAATTAAACCGCCATGGGAGTGAGGTCTACGTTTAATAAATATATATCTCTGGTGCGAACATGATTTTGCGTAATAAAAATGAATTACTTCATGTAATAGTTTTTGATTGTTACAATTTAAAACGGTAAACACCCGTTTCCTTGAGTGATATTTTACTACACTAAAGGTGGGTAAACCATACCCAACCTTAATAAATTGTAGTGTTTTTCATGGTATGTTCCAGAATATATATTTTACTTTAAACATTGGCAGCGGAGGGGCAAAACAGCTGGTGTGTCAAGTGACCTTCACTTTCATGCACTCTGCAAAGCTTATAGAATTTCCGCATTCAATGTATGTACTATAAATGGAATGAAGACTAGCTCCAGGTTATGTTGGGAAAAATGACTGGCCTCGATATTGATATTGAAAGTAATATAATACAGGTTCATGACACATAAGCTTATTTAGATGTTGTTGTAGGGGAACATATTATAGCAAACAAAGTTTTAATTGTTTTTTTTTATGAATATAGACTTTTTACCTTTAAAATTTTACAATGAGGTATTCTTTTAATAATAATTTCCTTGTAAAACGTGATATGGTAAGTCCGAAGTCACAAAAATGTATATATGACAAAAAACGTATTTCTTTGTAGAGATTTGTTTACTTTGCATATTATAATGGCACATCTATTCAATTAGACGCATAGAAACATTTCGAGGATTATGTAACATTTATGACTTTAAGTTTACATATTTTTTTCTAATGTTCATGCGAACTCCACATTAAGCTACCTACATAATGTTGGTTTACCCATCAACTCGAAGCCTTATAAAAGTTTAAAAAATCTGCTCAGTCATTTCGAGTTGACATTACCTGTGCTTTTGCTCCTAATTGATGAGTGGTAATCTTGTAGTAATATGCATACTACTGCTTAGCTTTCCATATTTTATTCGATTAAGTTTTACTCATTAATTATTGTATTTAATACACAATAAGGTCGTCAAGTCATTTGAATTGTGTTTTTTGTTGGATATTATCACGGAACAAATGATTTGATGGTTCATGGTGGTTTGACATGTAAAATTATTTCAATTTTTGTTAATCTTATTATTATTTATTTATTTATAGTGTATTTCTGTCCTGCGTGCGCTGCGGCGTAAAAGTATTTCCCTTCTAAATTCTGTTATGGAAGCCATAAGAATCTTTAAATAGCAGCGTCGTATATAAAAAAAAAAAACATGCTACGAGCTTTTGAGTCGGCCGAGGCCAAAAACAAAAACACGAGACACAAGCACGCAACTTACGAATGCGTGATCCCCGCTCTACAAGAGTGAGAATAAGGTATTCTATAAATTCACCGATGGTAGAGATTCGCTTGTGTGCCCCTTGTTTCTAAAGTGAAACAGTTTGAGTGTGTCACGGTATGAAGGGCAGGAAAGGCACCGCGACTTAACATATTATGGCTTAGGAAAGATAAAGAAGGATATCATGTTAATGAGCTCCCTGGGTTAGTAAAGCTTGGTTTTAGTTTATTGCCTGTCCGATGCCGATAGTTATAAATAGTATCTGGATAATCGCACTGATTATGATGATGAATTTTTAAAATTGGAAAAATATATCCTTTTACAATCAATTAATTAAGCTCAGCATATAAAATCTCAATAAAACGATTCTATTTTTGTTTTTATAAGACTTAAGATCACTTGTACTGAGCAAAAGATCATAAAAAGATGGAGCTACAAGCGCCATCTTGAATTAAAGTTTTTTTAACCCTTGATTGATACTTTACTTTTACTTAACGTAAAAGTAAAGTATCAACCCTTATATTATGTAAGTACCACTACTGGGCACGGGTCTCCTCCTCGAAATCAAGCACTGCTGATAAATTCTATTGCGTGTCCGTTAAGATGGCCACGCCCAGGGGTTTTCGCGGCGTCGTCTATTAATGTACGTTATAATGTACGTTGATTACAATTATTCGAGAATCGGGAAAGTATAAATATTGAATCTTATTGGGTTTCAATTTATTATAGTTTATTCATTCTTATTTATCATTTCTCTTTTTCTACTCTTTTAATTTATGTCTAAATATGTGTGCATTATTATTTTAAGATGTCAACGTAAAAATTTTTTAAACAACAAATTTCGCGGTCAAGGGCATTATTATAACAACTGGTGATTTTAGCAAGGATTAATATTATCCTGTTTTTTCTGGGTATTTTTATATTTACTCCGCAAGTCAACATTCGGACCTTTCAAGGAAAATCAAAAACATCTGCCTAGAATTTGGCTATTATATCTCCCTAAACTCTATCTAGGGAGGTATAATTGCACATTTTTGGTTATGGCGCATAACATATTTAAGGTTGAATAAAGTAGGACCAACATCCATATATGGGTGCGAGTCCCGTTACTCCCATATGTTTATGACCAACTGGTTTCAGTAAGGTCCAACTGACGTCAATGACGACCGCCATGTCTCATCCTTGTTTAAAATATAAGCGAAACAAAGAAAACTGACAAAAACATATGACGCATTTATTTTTGGAACATCTGTAATTAGGTTTTTTTTATTGGATTATGACTTGATGAAAATAGATTTAATACATACGGATCGCGTTATTTTTTTAGGCGGGACATAAAAAGCATGTCCGTGAGGATTATGTTTATTGTATTGTGTTTGGCGGCCTCCAAAAAAACCATCATTTATAAAGATTATCTTGTTGAAAGTTCGAGAAGTTTAAATTAATTCCGGGACGATAAAATATACGATATAACATAATAGGATAGGATATTGACAATTTTTTCAAATTGATTTTATTTGATAGATATACTATAGACAACCACGAAAAAAAGACTTTTGTAAAGAAATATGTCCAATTTTAACAAAAAATTAAATAAACAAAAATAGTTTTTAAAATGGCCGTTAAAACGCTCCAAGCGTCATTACGTCACACACCGCATTCAGAGCTCGCGCTATGTTAGGTGAGTTATGACAGTTTGTACTTAACTCAATGTTCAGTGACGTCATCGCCTTATTGGCGTTTACAGTCACGTGATAATGCATGATAAATAACGCATTTTAAATTAATTTTCTAAATTTTAAGACAAATAAGAAGACTTTTAAAATGTTATTTTAGGTTTTCAAATACTGTATTTAATATGTAAAACATAACTTTACATGAATTTGTAACATGTGTCAACATCCCTATTGATCGAAGGGAATAACAGAATTATTTCTTTCCTGTCAATATGTATTTTATCGTTTCAGATCATAAACAATCTATCAATAAAGTTAACTGCATTAAGTTATATTACTTATTAATTACTGTTTATTGGAATTGATCATAATAATCGCTAATTTGATTTTAATGTGATGTATCTTTTAATGATAAAGATATTATTAAAAACCTCTTTATATTTTATATTATGTGTATGATTAATGTATTTTTTTAATTATAAAGCCTAGATTATTATCTATGTTGAAGTTTTATGTATGTTATGTATGACTAGATGTTATCTAGTCTTAGTCAAAGTCCCAGCTCGTTATAATACGTTCCAACTTTTGAATGAAAAAATTCGTTATATACGCAGGAAATTATTTTACCACTTTGTACTATTCAGACTTTACATTTATGGCGCGCGTAAATTTATAATGAGCAATTATTTTTTTGTTTTCCCCGTCCAAAAAACTTTATTTAATGAATGCAATAATAATTATACTAAGACAATAATTGAATTAAATAAAAATCTAAACATTGAACATTTTATTTCCAATTAAGTTAGCCAGTTCACGATATTGTTCATAAAATATGTTTTGAAAATAATTTCAATAGAATATCAACATAGAAATACACAATACTATGTATGTAACGACAAAACTAAAATTTTTAGTGACGTTTTAAGAATGCTACTATAAGGATGTCAAGATCTCGTTTTCGTATTTTAGTACTCGCTAAGACAAAAAAACTTTAGCGAGTTCCTTTAATATATGCACTCTGTTTACAGATAGAAATTTCTTAGGAATTTTACCTTGACTTTACGGTGAGCATGCAGTATTTAAACAGATCCGGGAGCATTGACATTTTTATTGTACATTTCCTCTTGAAAATAATTTTAAATTACAGCAGCAGTATTCGTTGCTAAGAAACGCAGGGAATACTATTTTGTAAGAACATTATATTACGCTCCTATGAGTCGATAATGGCAAAGGCAGTTGTATGCTTTTATTCTTTATACAAAGGCGTTGCAGATAACGTACATTTTATGTCCACAACCGATCGCCATGAAAACCGGTAAATAAAAAGATTTGATTTTTTTCATGTAGATATTTGTAGCAGGATTGCTGGATGCATATGCATATGTTAAATTACTAAAGCAAACCTTAAATTTAATTCTATTAATATACACTAAATCTTTTGTTATTTTCCATATACTTCTTTTTAATTGGTAACATATATTTTTTGTCACTCATGTGATTTAAAGAGCACGACATTGCCTCATAAGTTTACAGAGTTTGATGTGAACTCTGATGCGGATCATTAAATTAACTTCCTTCAATCCTAATGAGTTAGCATTAGATAAAATATGAGATTCTTTTTATATCATATTCTAATACCCGTATTCACAAACTGTTATGTATGTATAGTCCACTCTAGGAATGCCCCTTAACAACCGAGTGGAGCTCCTCGAGGGCAGGGTATCGTCTGTTCCCCCATTATCTGCAAGCTGTACAACATCTCCAATATTGAAATATACAACACAAACAATAGGTACTATGAGGTGTCACAGTATTCCCGAACGCCTATGCGCTTATTGGTTTGAATGACCCTTAATGGACATTCTAACCGATTCATATATAATCACCCGAACCCACTCGTCGTGAGTGCGGCAAACTACACCCCCGATAGCTTAGCACTTAATAAGTCTAGGTTACCTAAGAATGTCATAACCGATCTTGTTGATAAAATCATAGAACTGTTAAAGCGCGACGCTGAAGCGCGACGTAAGCTACAACACACACTCAGACATAACACAGCCGGTGTTAGGCACACATTCACACCGCATGGGCCCCGGGGTCGTATGCGACGTCGAACCCTACACTCCGTTGACCAGTTGATCCGGATCAACCGCGACAGCATAGGCTCAGATCAGCTACGAGTCGACACCAATATAGACCGTGTAATCACCGATAGCACTCTGCTATCGGCAGCTTGCTCGGGTCCCGCGCTTGACCCGCCTCCCCCGCTACCGGGGGAGGGGAGGGCCGGCCCTCACGATAGGTTTCTAACGTCACCCGTTCCAAACCAGTCGACCGTAGCTGACCAAGTTAGGTACAAACCCGACGCCATGAACATGGCGGGGGGCAACCCCCCAAATTTTTAACGTCATAGGATGATCCAACCGGATCACCCCATTTCCGATGACGCATAACGGTCACTAGGACCATTAGCATAGATCCAACCGAAAAAAAAAAAAAATCATATATAATACTTACGTGAAATCCGCCACTGTGCGTCTGTCAAACTCAAACTATTGACACGAGGAGCGGATAGATAGTAGCGTTCTTTGCATAGTGTTGTTACATTACTTAGTCAAGCACGTTGTTACATTACTTAGTCAAGCACAAATGATTTGTCAAACTTGCGTTTGATTATAAGTTATGGTTGTGAATTTAGCCCAGTGTTTCCCAAACTCTTTTGTTTCATTGACCACTTTCAAAGTTTTCCCGCATCAGGTGGACCCCTTGCTGAACTTTTTTTTTAGATCAAGAATTGCTCATTTAAAGATACAATTCTCTTTACAATTTTGATAGGAGAAGTTAAGCCCACATTTTTCTTTTTTGTTCTTCACTCGAAACCAAATTAATGTTCATGGACCCCCTGCTTACGATAGTGGACCCCCATTTTATGTCACGCTCATCGTGGACCCCGCTTCGAGTCTTCCGTGGACCCCTGGGGGTTCACCTGGACCACTTTGGGAATCACTGAGTTTTAGCCCATCTGAATTTTGCTAAAAAAAATTGCTTTTCTTAATTCTTTCCAATATCTGAACATGTTATAACTTATAACTGCCGCCTCCGTGGGTTTCTCCGTCCCAAAATCAAAACCTGTTAAAAAAAAAAACAAATACTTCGTCTCTTCAGGTTTATTTTATTATTGTAGGTGTCCATCGGCAAAATTTTACAACGACAAAATAAAAGCAACGACAAGTAAAAAAAAAGTTTATTAATTGGTAAAATAATTCTTATGTCGCTAAGAAGTACACATACACAAACAGACATACATTAAACAGTAATAACAATCGGTGGTTTAATAGGCATTGCTGTATTTTTAGTTTTTGTGCCATTTTGCGTTCAACAACAAAATAAATCATAAGCTTTTTTTTTCTTTTACTCCGGGCTCCGACTTAATGTGAATAGGTTTCACAGGTTTTTCCATGACGTTATTAATGTAATATTCATCATAATGACAATGAGATAAAACGTGTCTTACATTTACGTTTGTTTGTAAAAAACTAACATAAAATATTTTTATTGCATTAGGTTTTGCGCACTAAAGTTTAACTCTTTATTTTATTAATGAGTATAATTACCAACAGTTTCATCGATTAGAAAACATCGCACTTAGTAATTAAATTAAAAATCTTATATAATCTCCAAACATTTCATTTGAGCATAGCATTGTAAATAGAATAACATCCGTATTCACAAACAATACTATGAGGTGTCTAGTACTCCGGAACGCTTACCCATTCAAACCAATTCATAGAAGATGCTTAAGTGAAATCCGCCACTGTGCGTCTGTCAAACCTGACTATTGACACGAGGAGCGCATGGATATAGCGTTTATTGCATTGCGTTGTCTAATTACTTAGCCAAGTATACTTTTTGAATACGGGTGTTAAAACTCCACGTTATGTCTTTAACGTCACTATAACAACTTTTACTAAGTACTAAGGAACAGGACTGGCCAATAGGCTTTTAGATAGCGTGTGTATATACTTGTGATGATTATGTTTGTAACTCTAAACAGCGCCCTCTAGCATACCATAGGTGAATGTTAAGGGAGCCAAGATTTCGGTGTGCGGTCAGAACTTAAACATTTTAATCACAATTTATCTTACTTAAAAAAAATCAGGAGTTCTTTAGATGTTTTGGGCTTCTTTCTTTTGGTTTTATTGACTTGGACTCCTGAGCCTCCAGAACCCTGAACTCGCCGTTCTCATACAATATTTTGGACTATTTTGGAGTATTACAACCAATCGAAAACTAGTCAAAAGCACAATAACTTTGAGCACAAGAACTATTATGGACAGCCGACAGGATTCAGTTATTTTGAAATTTATAGGATCCTAGCAGTGCCTTGCGGTTTCAGCCGTGTTCTTCTTTTTCGTTTTTTATATTATTTCTATGTTATTCTGATGGATAAGTTATATTATTGTAACGTTTCGTTCAGTCGTTTTTGCGTGAAAAAGTAAAAACGATCCACACGAATGTACACAAGCGCGAAAGTTTGTATTCTTACAAACTTTCGCGTTTATAATATTAGTAGATTCAATGTGCAGTAGTCGATAAGCTGATGATCATGATTTTTAATCCAAGTGACAGTGATAAATTACTTGCACAAGTAACTAACTATTATTCTCAGCTAGCATAAATCATAAAACAAGCTTTTAAATTGTCATATGTCAGGTTTTTTTCTTTAATAAAAAGATCGAATTGTTTATTTTTCTGCACGTATATGACAAAAAAGCTAATAAGAAAAAGATATGAATCAATTAATGATGTCTAGTTTCAATAGTAGGATGAGTCAGAGTATTTGATGACATCATTGTGGTGGGTGAGTCCTTAGGCCCCCCCAAACTGACAACTTGCATTCATACTAATATTAATTACAATTAAAATATTATGACTATTTGGTTTAATAGCACTAGGCAACGATATATACAAACTTATTACAATATTTACAATTCTAACAATATTTACATTATTTACACATACGCCTACAATGTCACCTTTTTCTATTCAACCAATCTTGTTTTATTAAGTCGGCACCTTTTTCACCGATCATTATTACTGCGGCATTAGTGTTGCCGCTTACAATAGTTGGCATTATACTAGCATCTATTACTCTAAGACCCTCTATCCCGTGAACTCTCAGTCTTGGATCAACCACAGCACCAGTATCCCAAGAGGGACCCATCTTAGCAGTTCCACACTGGTGGTATATAGTCATACTAATCGTCCTTACTTGACATTCTATGTATTCATCAGACATGAACTTAAACTGCTTGCAATTTGGGAGCGGTTTCATGTACAGTCTGGAACCAAATTGTTTAAAAGCTCTTCCGTTGGCAACTTGCAAGGCTATTTTAATACCTTCAACTAAACGGTTTACGTCCAAACGATCTTCGTGGTATCGAGGATTCATTATTGGATAATCGAAAGGGTTTGATGACTTTAATCGCACATAACCTCTGGTATTTGGCCGCAATAACAGAGGCATTATAGTCCACGCGTCTTTGTTCACTATCGGCTTGTAAACCGTATTGTATATTTCATCAGTTAATCCTAAAATTTTTCTAACTATTTGGCCGTTATCAGACGAGAAGGATGCTGGCGCCATATGAAACTGAATATCAGGCCACAGTCCTGAACTATTTGCATATTTGGTATTAACAAAAGCAATTCCTTCCAATCCGCCTAATACAGTCATTGGTCCTCTTTCGTTCACAACATAGTTCATTGTGACAGGGAAAGCCTGCAATCGATTTTGAACAATGGCTACAGGTTTATCGACTAGAAAAGTTAAACCACCCACACCAACGTGATCCTGGAGGTTTTCTCCAACAGGCAAGTCTTTTAACACTTTTATGCCTACGTCTCTTAAATGGTCCTTAGGCCCTATTCCTGAGAGCATCAACAACTGCGGGCTGTTGATGGCTCCAGCGGACAATATCACTTCTTTTCTAGCATAAGCGACTCTTTTGACTCCATGCTTAATATACTCCACTCCATAGGCTTTTAATGTCAACGGATTTATGAGCACTCTTGTCACTTGTGAATTAAGGGATATGTCTAGGTTTCTTCGTGTTCGTACAGGTCGAAGGAATGCTTTTGCTGTACTACACCGAGACCCTCTTCTTATAGTTCCTTGGGCCATCATAAATCCAGTTTGAATAGCTCCATTAATGTCTCTGTTTTCGTATCCAATTTCTACTCCTGATTCAACAAAAGCCGCAACTAGTGGTGTCCGCCATGGAGCCTCTTGCACTGTTAAATATCCACCTCGCCCGTGGTACGGGTTTTTTGATAAATAAGGATTCCTGTTGTCTTCAGACTTTATAAAGTACTTCAGTACATCCCGATACGCCCAGCCTGGATTTCCAAAGGACTCCCATTGGTCGAAGTCATAACGATTTCCTCTTACGTAAATCATATAGTTCAAGACACTTGATCCTCCAAGCACCTAGAAATGAAAAACATAATTTTTATGTCGTTATTTCTGCTATCGTAGATATACTAATTGGAGGATGGATATGCAATAACAAGTAAATAAAGATTTTTTCAAAAATAACTTTGTTGAATTTAGATAAACCAAATGTATATAATGTTATCATGCATTTACAAAGTAATCATTCGATCGTTTAGATTTAAAATGATTTAGCGCCAACTTATAAAACGTGTTTTATAAATGTGGAAACTAAACCTGCGTCTAACTAAAACGTTATGGCCATTTGAAGAATAAAACAATTTCTTGCTTGTTTATCTTATCCTAATTTATTCATTCTTCTTTGTTAAGTAAACTTCAGATAATATCAAAAACTCAAGAACGAAAGAAAAGTGCGATATAGACAGCCTAAATATGTAAATAATTCAGCGGTAATAGATTTAGAGAAGCTTTACTAGTTTTTTACTACTTACTTTTGTCTACCTAGTAATACTTTACTTTGTATTGTTAGTAACAAAATAATTAACATAAAGACATATAAACAGTCACAATGTATTAACCTTTCCTCTCGGCCAACTACATCTATGCTTCTTGAAACCCAGGCACGCATACTGTGTTGGCTCCGTCTTGTACTGCCAGTCCAGTTTCGTCAGCTGAAGGTAGCCAGCCAAAGCAGGGACATCTGTGATCTCGTTTTCATCCGGTCCTGAAAAATTAAACGTTACAATTGAGTTACATGATCCATTAAACATAGTAATTTTTCTGCCCTATATTCTTATGCATTCAAAGCGACAATTTCTATTGTAACCATTACGGTCCAAAATTCCGCTTGTAATTTCAACCGCTGACTGCTCGCTCGCAACTGACGGATGCTACGTGTAAATGCACACTGGCATTTACACGTCAACACAAGTAAAGTTTACTCGCCTTCGTTAATAACAATATCTATGCTATTTATCGGTAACTTTCAACACCAATACTGACACCTTGATAAGACTAGATGCTATTATCCATTTGCAATTTACCTGTATAGGATGCGCAGACACCTTCTATTTGAAAGTCAGACACGGTCTTCTTTTCTTAAAATATTGTACCGCTAGTCTACTAAGTTTTAACTTCCCTATGATAATGATAATGAGTCTGTCTCTATCCACCACTGGCTCATGGGCTACTGAGATTACATACAAATAAATTGATACAGCATACCCTTCTACTCACGCCGTATCCATAACTAGTTTCGGATATAAGGTATACAAAAATGTCTAGCTATCATACACTTCAAAAACATAAGAAGATATTAAACCTTACCACTTTCTAATAGGAGAGTGTTCCAACCGCTTATTTCTGTCAGACGGTTCGCAACAACCGCTCCGGCTGATCCTCCGCCAACTACGATGAAGTCGTACTCCATCTTCGGCTCTCGATCTTGTATTCGTGATTCGGGGTCATATGAATTATAGTTATGGTAAGTAAATGCACCCAAGAGTAGTGGTATCAGCCATAGACCGGTCACGCTGACGGTTTTCAGGGCTGTCGATGCTAGGAGCACGTGTATGGCCATTTTATAATCTATTTGTATATTTTTAATATGAAGTTGTCTAGGTTATCTGGTCTTCCTTTCACCCGTCAGGTGGTTCACTTTTCATATCTTCCTTTGTTACTGCAGTCGATGGGCGACGATTCGACATGTTAATAGTCACCGACAGATGCAATACGTTTTTCCGGTGCTTTTGGTGCCTGAAACGAAATAAAATCTCTGTTAAAATTTGTTTTTATTTTTGTAACGGAAATTTTCAATTGAGTGTCTATATGGACGAACACCAGTTGTTCGGACAATATGTTAGAAACTCATGGTGCTTTACAATTTTAGTATGATAATTGGCGTATATAGCCAAATACAGGTGATAGTTTTAGGATAAAAAAATGTAAAGAAATTTAAATCTAAAACAATCATCGAGAATAGCAAATATTTATAATTTTAATGCCAATTTATAATAATAATTATTATATATGTATAACTGTAAAAGTAATAAATATATTTTTTTGTTTGCAGGTAAAATATAAATCCACACATCCACAAATACAGATCACGAACAGGAGAACTTTATTTACAAAATGACTGAAAGGTAGTATCGGAATATGAATATTGAGGCGCTTATTCTAGCAATGGCTATTTTATTATTTAAGGCATTGATTTCGAACACGATAGGTACCGCTGTTTTCTGTAGCGAGACGTATCTGGGTGGGTAGTATTATAACAAGTAATTCCTTTATTAGTTCCAGTAAATATGCTAGAAACATTTGACAAACAATAGTTTTCGAATTTTGTAATAAGCTCAACTTGGTCGTTCCAAGCTTATCAATTTCGACCAATTTTAACTCTAATTTGAGTAATATTAAGTGTCAAAGTTCCATATAGGTGTATAAACATTTTCAATGTGTAGTTGGCATTGTGAAAAATATACTGAAAAGCTTCTAAATTTAAAGGATATAATCAAAATGTTATCGGAACATGTATATCTTTACTAAGTCCTTGAAGTCCTAAATGTTGATGAAGTTGATTGTTATATCAGTGGCATACTGTATTTTAGTATAGGCGATGTTGATTAAATAAGCTAGAAAAAACCATCCATTGTTTGTATTTAAAACAGTGCCTGGAAAAATTACAAAGCAATAGGCTCTTTGATGACTTTCTTCAGATTTTAAAAGTTCCCGTTGCCATGTTCGTTTACAAAAGAATTTATTAAAATATGTTTTGAACGTGACCAATACACATCGATAAGCACAACAGGAAGAAGTCGTTATGACAATGTTAACATAATGATGTGTTACGACATCCAAGTTATTCAACCTATAATAGCTATTTAAGTGAAATAAAATCGAAAAGAGAGTTTTTGAAAACTTCCTTCTTCGATATGTAGACCATGTGGCATAAAGGACCTTTCTTAATATAGAATATATGATACTAGCTGTTACCCGCAGCTTCGCGTGCGTGAACTTAGATCCCCCGTTGGAATCACGGCAACACGATTTATTTTCTTGCGTATTATTTTTATTTTGCTATATCTCCTAAAGTATTCATTTAATTTGCATGATTTAAAGGAGAAAAATAATCTTCATAAAGTGCTCAAGCCAACTAACTGATTTAAAACGATAAGGATTCATACCGTATTTGTATAAATAACTTTCAAATTATCGCGTTATAATTGCCCATTTTTTAAAGTATTAAATGGATATAGTATGATATAGACATATGCCATCGCGAACTTTTTTGTAGACCTATTTAAGATATACAGTTCCACCATACATTATTTTGTTATATCTCAAAGGGTTTAGGCAGCGTTTTCGTTGAAAACTCCCAAGCGCCCTATTTTTTTCCGATACCTCCATCAACTATTGTTATATCTTAGGCCTTAGCCAATGTATATAAAAACTTAATAAATTATATACATAAACCTTCCTCTTGAATTGTCTTATCTATTACCGGTGGTAGACTCAATTAACGTTCAAAAAGATACTTTAATGGTACTACTTTGAATAAATTTTTTTGATTTTGATTTTGTTGCGTAGTTTTAAAGATGTAAGCGTACAAAGGGATATAGGGACAGAGAAAGCGACTTTGTTTTATACATACTATGTAGTGATGATGCACACTGGGAAGCTAAACTTCGTAAGGTTATACTGAAAGTAGTCTACGATTGTTTTAGTGGAATAAAATATAAAATGTTATGCTCCATAAAATAGAGATAAAATCTAATACATTTTAAAGCGAACTTTACGTAATACTTATGATATTATTTTAGCATACACAATTATGGGGATAACGAAAATATAATATTACATTGCGCTAATGTTACATTAATAAGAGATAGGTATTACACAACGATCGCTGTATCTATTTCCTTAAAGTGCGGAAGGAACATTCTAGTTTGTAAATCTTTGTGATTCGTGAAAGCTTCTATCAATCGTGAATACTGATTCGAATATGACGACTGTTGGTCAAAGCCTCGCATCCATCTTAAAACTACAATTGATAAGTTATTTACCAACTGAAACCTGTAGTTTTAAAAATAGTCTTAATTTTTGTCAGTCGTAATTAAGTCACTCTATTTGTAACATTTTTTAAGGATAAACAAGATAAAATGTCTCGTTGGAATATTCATTCTCTGTAAAAAAAATAGATTTTAAAAGAAATCATATTATGTTAATGGTTTCGGTTCGGGCGAAGAATTCAGACGTATATAGAAGTACAATTCTTAAGAATTTTTTGTGCCGACTTTATTGGGGACATGTCCCCAGTTCGCAGTCACTCGTTCTCGTAGGCTCATATGCTGGGGATATCGCGGTGTCCCTCTCGTCACGACACCAAGCGGACGTTCACATCGCAGAGTTTGTCCTCAAAGTGCTCATAAGAACTGTCCTTCTATGTTCATCTGAATTCTTTGTTTCTTAAGGCTCTATCTATGTTGGGACTTGCACTAACCACAGGCGAATTTTTAATTAGGTATCATCATTATCATCATCATCAGCCTTTATCCGCCTACTGCTAAACATAGTCCTCCCTCAATGAACGCTAATAAGACCGATCCCCGCCCCTCGCATCCAACACAGATCGACCGTCGAAGGTCGTCTTCTTATCGGGCTAATTTTATTTTATTGGAGTGAAGATTATGGATAATTTGGAATGACAATTTGTCAAGATGTATTAATAATAGCAGATAAGTTATAGATGAGCGATGATCCAGTGGTATGATATATATAAAATTTATTTATATTTATGATCCAGTGGTGGATGGGGTCGGCCTCTTGAGAGAGCGAGAGGTTCCGGGTTCGATCCTGACCTCCCCGGATGTGCCTTGAATGGATTTCTCTAAATTTCTAAGTGCACCCCAAACACGAGACCATTGCTCGCTCACCGGTGAAAGAAAACATTGTGAGGAAACCTGCATGCCTGATGAGATTGAAAGTCTTTGAAGGTGTGTGAAGTTCACCAACCCCACTGGGCCAGCGCATCGGTGAACCATGGCCCATTTACCCTCCTCGCCTGATTTCGAGGAGGAGACCCGTGTCCAGTAGTGGGACATTAAGGGTTGATGCTTTACCTAAGTTATAGATGTTTTATAGAAAAAGGTTTTCGGCAAGGAATTATTTATTACAAACAGCGTCCCGCGGTTTCACCCGCGTATTTCCCATCTCCTTGAGAGTACGAGGATAAGCCTATGTGTTGTTTTGATATGTAAGCTATATAATTGTAAAGTTTTATAATTATCCATTCAGTAGTTTTTACGTGAAAGAGTAACAAACATTCATCCATCCATCCTTACTTACAAACTTTCAAATTTTTTAATATTAGTAGGATATTTGTTTTTAAAAAAATTGTAAAAGAAATATTAAGTAATCATAATCCTGTTTCGTCTATTTTTGGACACAGGCCTTTCTCAATAAAGGCCTAAACAGCAATTGTTATTAGAACCGGCCTCCGCCCGGAAATATCAAATCACTGAAATTGCACATCAAACGCCACAGCTGCTTGCATTTGTTATGTGAGCGGTGTTTGCTGCGATATAAAAGTCAAATGTAAATTTAGGTGCTATAAACTTATGAAACAAGTTATATTAGTGGCAGTGGGTGAAGGACGTTTGTCGAACTTTCTAATGTAACGTATTCCGGCTAATATAAACTAAATGTTTATAAGATCTTCAAAATTATTGTAATTTTTTATACTGAAGTATGTGTAGATGTTTTCGCTCGACAGAAGAATATAAAGCGATGAAAGGTGTGTGAACCCGTGTGTATGTTTTAATATTTTCTAAACTCTAGGGCAGCTTTTGAGCGAGCCCGAAAACCTTAAACATGCACTTCAAATCGTCCGACTCCTAAGAACTTGATGGAGATAGCAGGATGACCTTGACGCCTTTCGAATAGACTGGCGTAGTGCAGTTGAGGATAAAACTACAGGGACAAGAGAGAGAGAGAGACCTTTGCCCAGAGCGGGACAATAGGCTACGGCAAAAAAGTCCTCGGTCCACTTCAACCTTTCCCGCTGCCTAACTTTAGACGAATTGGTCATGGTGGGTATCGCTGCTAGCAATGTTTCGTCCTAGAGCTACACTCTAAGGAACCCACAAAAACTGTTTTATGATAATCTCCTATTATCTCCTAATAATATTATGGCGCTGAACTCTACTTAATTGTTGAGCGTTGTTGGTAATTTTAAATAAACCTTTTCACGTATTGTAATCAAAGCTTTTTTCATTGAGACACACATAAAATATTCAAAATAAAAAGAAAGAATAAAATAAGGAAAGTCCAAATTATTATTTTATGAGTCATATGAATGTCTATAAAATCATATATTGGCCTGAATCTCGTGGTGTCAGTCGGTGAAGGCCGACGGACGTTAATTTCACTGTTACGTCATTTGGCCCCACTTTCTGGCGGCCTGACAATCTGGTGACTTTGGTTGCAACAATACATCGATTTATCTCGATATATATGCCGAATAATCGTGTCGATCTCATTATTATTATTTTGAGAGAATTTTTTCACTCAAATGCTGAAATGAAAGCTGTAATATCCAATTTAAGTCTCACTAAAATCTTGCCTATTTCAGTCTCACTAAAATCGTTCCTTTATCGATTAGCAAATAGCTTTTATTTCAAGGTAAGCAAATAGAGGACTCAAAAGATTACGTCAATAAAATTTTCTCTATTTATATAAATTTAATTTTTTTAATATCGATGAAAAATCGACAATCGATTATCGACTGATTGTGATGACGTCATCACACCTTACGCAATTAGGATTTAATCGATTGATGCGATTTAACGATGAGTCTTGTGACCGGAATTTTTAAACCTCTTCACTTTCTTTATTGTGAATTGTCATAAATCAAAGTCATTGAACTCTTACAAATATCAATTATTACTAAAATAATAATTGAATTACTCATATATTTTATATATTTTATCACTAGCTGTTGCCCGCAGCTTCGCTTGCAACATTTACAACGGCATCTTAGCAGTATAATACTACTAATATTATAAATGCGATAGTTTGTGAGGATGTTTGTTACTCTTTCACGCAAAAACGACTGAATGGATTTGGATGAAACTTTACAATTATATTATATAGTATAGCAGCGCCCCGCGATCCCGTGGGAATACGGGGATGAATAGCCTATGTGTCAATCTGTTGTATAAGCTACATTATTATGAAGTTTCATCAAAATCCATTCAGTAGTTTTTGCGTGAAAGAGTTCATCAACAAACATCCTCACAAACTTTCGCATTTATAATATTAGTAGGATTACCAGACTGGTACACCGCAAAACACGTGGGTCACGATGCGAATATTTATCATTTCGACAAAGGCAAGCGGAAGTCTATGATTTATATTATCAACTATCAATGTCTAGTGACCAAATTATTTATATTACGTGATATTATATATTATTTGAACTTGAGGGTTAGGCATACGGCCGGCCTGGCGCCTTGATCCTATATGTTTTTTTTTTTCAAATTTAAATTCAAACTATTTATTTCATATACGAGGTCCATAACGTGTTAGTACAATAATTATGTTTCTTATTAGCTAGTGTTAGTATTTATTTATTACAAGATCATTGTAGTTCTATGATCAATACATAGAACTACACTGTAGTTTTTTAGTTTTAGTTTTAGTTTAGTATTTGATAAAAGGTGCAGGTGGGACATGCAACCCGTTACAGTGGTGTATGTATGGACTATGGACAATGCAGTCTACTGCTAATCATCATCATTATACTGTTGGCGCTGTCCCGCACTCGCCTCACCAGGGATGAGCATCTCTTTCGTAATGTTTTTTCCAATGAAACTCGCGGAATCTATATCGAACATCTTCTATAGCTTAACACTTAAGTAAAATTATAAAGGTTCTTCGAAAGATAGATGAATCGTGTGAATCCGCTACTCACATATGCGATTTTACACGCGGAGGCGATTTACTTTCTTTACTTAGAAAGAAAGAAAGAAAATACACTTTATTGTGCATACAAGTAAACATTACAATTAATACCATAAAGAAGTAAAACCTACAAAAATATATATTACATATGCACAAAGGCGGTCTTATCGCTGAGTAAGCGATTTTACTTAACTTAAAGATCGAAGTGACGAAGTGTTTGTTGGTCATTAATCAGGTGGGGTGATGATCTAGACAGTGGCTGATCCGTGTAGGATGCGAGTGGTAAGGGATCGGCCACCTTGGCGTTCATTAATTAGTTATTTATTAAAAAAAAAGTAAAAAAATATGTAATTGTTAATTATATGTTCGGAAGTTCCCGGATAAATTAGCTGATGATGATGATGATGAGCAGTGTGCAAGATTAATATCTTCTAAAACCTAAATTTCTGGAGCATAGGATTACGGTCTACGATGGAAAAATCGATTCCTAAATAGTTAATTCTTTTTTTGTCTTCGGAACACAAACAGTATTACCGAGACAAAATTTAGATATGAACACCGCCTTCATCAAAAAAACGACTATATAATTTTTTCTCAATATTTTCGGTGGATACTAAGATAGTGGATAAAATTGTATGTCTTAATATTTCTACTGGTCTACAAGACCATACGATAGATTGACTTCTAGATATTCGATTGATATCCGTTGGTACTCGTATGATTCATGTGGATATTCCCGTTTGCATAAAGAACCTACTCAACTTGACAAAACACAGATCACCCGATAATATTCTACATAATAGTTGATTAAAAACGAAAAAACATTGTAAATATACACTGCCTTTTAAATAATATGCTACATGTATGATTAATATGTTGTATATTAATGTTACATAGGAAGTATATGTTACGTGTTAATATAATGTTGTAATTCAGCAGGGATCTATGGATGTGGAGTTATTCAATTAGTTATTGGAGAGTGTTCAATGATTATGCATAATATTGTATATCTGAGAATGGTATTGTGGTCATAATAATATACTATCACTCGATTATGATGCTTCAGTTTCTTATGTAAGTGAACCGTCCCTTCTATTAGAGTGTTCTTAGGGTGGTCTTAAGACCGATTTTAGGTCCTAATTGTGACTTTAAACTTAGAAATTTGGAAACTGTCCTGCCTTTTTCTTATTACAACTTTCTGTGTAGAGCGGAATAATTGAACCGCTATAAAATCCGTAAAAATGGTTTTATAATAAAAGACCGGTATTGTTTGCTGGCACTGGGACTTACCAAGTTACGTCTGAGGATAATATTATACAACAACATACAATAGAGCTGACTTATCTGCCAGTTTGCTTGTCCTGCTAACTTAGAAGAAGATATTTCTTTTGCGGCACCACGAATCAGTTTCAATGTTTGTTCAGTTAGCTCTTCATCTTCATCATCTTAGTATGATTAGAAATAGTACGAGAACCCGCCTTGGACTTCCTATAATTGCTTAGGTCGTTTTAAGGTGGCTTGTAAAAAATGTAGTAGGTGAGAAGAGAGAGCTATTGAATACCATTGAAAACAGAAGAGGAAAGATGTTAGGACACTTGATACGGCACGACCACTTTATGAGAGGAATAATTGAAGAGAAGGTAGAAGGAAGCGAGGCAGACCGAGAAGAAGTTTTATGGACCAGGTGAAGGAAAAACTGATGGTTGTGTCGTATCAGGAGGTCAAGAGAATGGCAGAGTGCAGACAGGAATGGAAAAAGCTCCACCGACAAGAGCGAAGCTCTTAAATTTAAGAGAGAGTAAAAAATGTGTCCCCAATTCAAATCTTTCATATGATTGACCCAACATCTACATGTACCTACGGCTTGCACGCAATCCGTTGTTTCATTGTATTAGCACAATTACTATAGGAAATGTTAAACATGCAACAAGACATTTCAGTATTTATTTAGCGGTATGCGATTTTATGTAATAGTCATTAGACGACTCAAGACTGTTGCGCTCACGCAATGTTTTCAACGCAACTGTCAGTTAGGTTTTTGCTAGATTATTTCGGTAGCCCCAGGGTGGGTTGCATCGACCGATTTTAACGAATATGTAATCGTTAAAGATGGCGGTAACGAACGTTAGTGACAAAGAAGCGCTGTTTTTACCAGACGTTAAAATTTAACGACGTCTCTTACGTTAACAGATGGTTGGAAACAACCGGCTCTTAGTATATTATGCAAAGAAAAAATCATTCTCAATATGTTTGTCACGTTATTTTAATACGAAAAAATAATACGAAATATATTCGGGCGAACAGTTAAATAAGAAACAATAAGATGAATAACGTCTAAGTGGGTTCTTTTTTCATGTTATTTATTTTCCATCCAGAGGGTCTAAATACGGAATTATTACAAGTATATTTTGTTTAACCAACGTAGAGCAAGTTTGCCACACTTTTTTGACTTAACGCAATTTAACAAAACCAACTAAGTCGAATCGAGTTGTATGGCTATTAGT
The DNA here is from genome assembly GCA_905333005.2 of Lycaena phlaeas. Taxonomy (NCBI): domain Eukaryota; kingdom Metazoa; phylum Arthropoda; class Insecta; order Lepidoptera; family Lycaenidae; genus Lycaena; species Lycaena phlaeas. The sequence goes on along the minus strand of HG995169.1, from coordinate 6,509,323 downwards.
TATGTAAACATCGATTCGATGGAATTATATAAGGTGTACTTGTTTTTGTATTTATATATTGATTTAGATACGCACAGTATGGCTGCTATCACGTGTTTTTTATTTAGGTAGCCAAAAGGGAAATTGAACCATGTAGTTGTAAGTGGTCGTCGCTCATGTCTTGTAAACAAGGTAATCTAGGCAAGATTTGTTATCCTAACACGTAAGATGGTCTCTGTGACAGTAACAACACTGCTTGTCCTGCCATTCTTTAAGAAACTCAGTAATGTATGAATAAGCATGGTATTGCCTCCATGCACAAACCATGGCACAAACGTCCGTCACATCGATAGTAATAGCTGATGTAAAAGAAACATTGTTAAACAGTCATCAAAATGAGCGTGGAATAAGAGTTGAGTTCGAGATATAGCGCACTATCAAGCTATATCGCCTTGATATAGCTTGATAGTGCTTTACTGGTTGGAGGGGATGTGCTGTGCCGCGCTCCCGGCTACATGCGTAAGACTGCCAGTAGTATAATTACTGGCATAGAGACTTAACATCTAATGTCTAAGGATGGGCGCACACATGAATGGGCTCGTCTGTCCGTTTGCCTTTCCGACTAACAGAAAAAAAAATCTGCTACTGCTAATCTATTCCTGTGATGACATTATATGTTCTGAATAAATTAGAATCATTTTGATGATTCGTTACAAGACTGGATTGTCCATCAGACAGGAAAAAGTAAGAGAATCATAGACTGTTAGAATTTTCTGTTGGAATTGACTAAATAAATAGAAGTACAAATGTTCATTAAAGATGAATTGAACGTGAAATATAATATGTACTAATATTTAATACACATCATAAATACAAATAATAAACATTAATTAAATGTTGGTACATTTAATTTAAAATTTTAAATTTTTTTTAGACCTTTAGACCATTAACGAATTTAAGAAAACTAGCGGACGTTTAGGATCTATGCGAATTAATCACAAAGCTCTTAAGTATGAAGAGAACATGACAAAATGAAAACAAACTTAAATATAATTAAATGCTAAATTCAGAACGAACGAACACACAAAATACTACAAAATGTATTTTGAATAAACTTCACAGTGTTTTTAACTTAATGAGACTCACGACAGCAAAATGGTCATTATCATGGCGTGTATGGTTCTTTATTCAACATCACGCGGACGAGGCAACAGCAAGTGGTATTATATAATAGCCGACCTATTCTTTATTTTAATATATGTATAACTATTCGTTTAAGTTGCATGTTTATCCTATGAGGAATGTTCTATAGATATTATGTAATCAACCGATGTTTGGCATGGGCGTACCGAGATATTGTTTGAGCCTACCCTTAGCCAATATTACAAAATGACTTTGCCCAGCAGTGGACGGTCTGATGTTTCTGATGCGCTAAGAAATTTAGAAAAACCTAAGGCACCACAGCATGGGGGTCAGGATCGAACCTGGATCCTCTTATACAAGAGGTCGAGCCCATAGTCTATATTACTGGACCATCGACGCTTCAAAACTAAATGAAATAACTTATATTTGTTATAGATAACTAATAATAATAATAATAACCTTTCTTTCTCTATATTATTATGAAATTGTTCAATGTATTTTCAAGACAAAGTTTACGGGGTGTAGTCATGCATCTCATACCAAGCTTTACATAAATATAGAATGTGAACTTTTAATGTACACAATACGTACATTGTATTTATAATTCACACTATTACAGAATAAATATCTACATTATGTATTACGTAGTACCTGCGCTAGCTCATAAACATTTCTATTTTTTTTTTGACAATTATACCACATTACACTGAATTATTTTTTCCGGAAAATTTTGCCCGAATCCTAATTTGATGTCCACGGAATCAATCAGAGGTTTGTGGTAATTATTTTTATCAAAAATCACTTAACTTAACTTCTGTGGCTCAGCGACCTAAAGTGGGTCTTGGTTTCCGAAACGTGAGACTTCTACTGGTTTCTGTCCTGCGCAACCTCTAACTAGTCCTCGACCCCGAGCTCACGCAGGTCACCATGTCCTTCCAGCGATATCTGGGACGACCGACTGGGCGCTGTCCACTCTGTTTTCCAAGATATGCTCTCAATACTCCCCGATCCTCCCTCATTCTAACCAAGGGGCCAAACCATCGGAGGCGGTGGGCTTTTATTTCGCCAAGGATAAAAAATCACTTAGATCAATACAAAAAAAAAAAAGAAATCAAGCAATCGTGATCTCATTCAACGGGAACGTTCAATGTTTATTCTCTATGGTTCATGTGTATTATCCCAAATTCAAATCTATTTCTTTGGAACCATGAGCCGTGTTTCTTACCATGACTTTACCTTTATCGGTATCTTGCTTGTTAAAAACGCCTTAAAATAAATATTTATAAATTAATATTAACGACTCGTTTTGACAAAAAGATGTGCTTACAATTTATAACGTATTTTGCCTTGTAAAGTTGATAATAACTTGTCGTTAATTGGGTGTCATCGACCACACAACCTATAGACTCCTAATGTTTGATTTTTAGTATTACATGCATTCTGGCAACTAGCTGAGGTGAGACGGAGGGGTTGCAATGCTGTGATTAGCTAATTCAATGTCATACATTAGGTACCAATCACGGAACGTTAAAAAGAAATGGATATATTTCGTGACGGGAAAGAATGAGACGACACGATAGTTTAAGTACATTGTTTACGGCTTACATCTGAACTATAAGTCAGATGTGTCGCCCGAACCCGTTCCCCTGTTATTAGGAGTCTATGGATTATGTGGTCGATGTTGGGTGTCTTTCGATTGTGACGTCTGTTTCAGATATATTGTTCTATAGACTATAGAAAAGACGTCGGCGAACAATCCACGTCTTAGATAATAATTGTGAATGGGAAAGTCGTGGGGCCACGGCTTTATTTACGATCTTTGCAATTGTGTATAACTATGAATATACAATGTTTGTGATACTTGTGTCTGGTTGTGGCTTGTGATTGTAACTTCGCGTTTGGCTTGGTTTGAAGAAAAATGTTGTCAAAACCTTACTAATTGGTTCTAGATTACATATCGTTTAAACTAATATCGAGAATAAAGATTCTGATGTTTTAGAATGTTATGCGTATCTTAGAAGTTCATTGAGGAAAGCCTATATTAGCGGTGGATGAATGATATTGATGAAGGTGAATTAGGTTATAAATAATGTGTCATACGATTATTATTCCCGATATATATTTTTTTAAGTAAAATTCTGTAGGTGCGTACCTAAGTACCTAACGCTAAGTTTTCTAAATATTATATTCAAAAATAGTAACTTGCATTGGTTATGCCAACTATATTATGCCAAGAATTGTGGAGACCCTATATGGCATATAGGGTCTCCACAGTTCTTGGCATAAACGCCAACTAGTGGCAAATATCATAATAAATTAGGATTCTTTATTTTTTAAGTTTTACGTTAATCTGATAATCCTTAAAATTGAAAATATTTTGCATAATTGTAAACGAAATGCCTTATAATCATCTTCAATAACTCAGTTATTAAAAATTACTAAATTCGACAGACCAAGATGAGCGGATATTAGTTTAGATTATATAACGATCGAGAAGAACAAAGAGTGAAGAATTTAGGTTGGTGTGCCAATCAAGTTAGATAACGAATGTCTGTGGTGCGAGTCGAAGGCTGATGATGATGATTTAACACTATTACCTTAATCATTTACCTAAAATGTCCAAAATGTAGGTCAAACTAGGATTTTTACTAATTATGTTGGAAAAGATACACACTAGCAACCCTACCAGCGTTGATGAGTGGTTAACTTCGATTATAATCATAATTTTTTTTGGGGTTACCATAAAATGGTAAATCCTAACATTATAATGTTAAAAGAAAATTAATATGTAATTAATTAGAAAATGCATGCATATGCGTGCACTTACACCTTTTCTGTAAAGACTGCATGGTTCGCGGGATATTACTAATTAATATATAATTTAATATCTTTTTTAAAAATTGATTTCTCTTTTTTATTTTTTTCTCGTTAAAAAAACCGAGTAAATGCTCGGTCAACCAGGTACTTAACTATTATACTATCATTTTGTGTATTTGGTGGTGTAATAATGATGAAATGCATTATTTCTAACACTACATAACATAGGTATAATATTTGCTATACAGAAACCTACTTGGGTAATACTCACAGTCATTTCTGATGTCTTCTCACGTAACGATGTTTAGATAACCGACGGTCACAGGTTTGATTACTTTTTAATAGTTGAACTAATGCACTGCCACTAAGTCAGTAACCCTGTCTGATGTCACACACGATTTTCCACTTGTCTCACCGTAGACCCAAACCTTGAACGAATTAGTTTTGTAAGGGCCTGTTTCACAATCTCCAGTTAAGTTCCCAATAGGCCATCGGCAACATATTTGACAGATAGAGTATGGAGTATCTGTCAAATATGTTGCCGATAGCCTATTGGGCACTTAACTGAGGATTGTGAAACAGGCCCTTAATGTATTTATTATACGCTTTACGAGATATAAAACTAGCATCTTTATCCATTGAAGTAATAAGCGTTTTGTCGATATCAGTCTGTTAGTTCTTGAGGCCTAGCCAAAGTTGCCATTAAGAAAGCGTTAGCGAAGTTCGAAAATGATAAAATGTATGGGATGAACATAAGGCCGCGCTTAATCACGTGGTCCGTCCTATACATTTTATCATTTCGAACTTCGCTTACGCCTTCTTAATGCTATTTTGGCTAGGCCCCCTGATGTTTTTATGTTCTTGTGTTATATTAAATGCAGACTACGCCAACCATTCGTTCCTAACGCTGCTCACGAATAAGGATAATTTAGGAGTAGTTAATATTTTTTAGTTTCTTTTACCAATTAATTCTGGTACCGATACAATGTCATTAACCATATTAGACCCGGCTGCAATGCACCAAGGTTGTATTATTTATTTAGTGTGGCAGCCAAAATAAGCAGTACTAATATCATAAATATGTTTAGCAATGTTTGTATATTTTTGAAGTGTAAATCTCAAATATTCAAGAAAATTTTTAATTCAAATTAAACAGTTTTATTAATCTTTAGCTTAATTATGTACAAGTAATGTATCTTTGATGTATGATGTATTAAAAAAATCTGTCAGCACGAACTTTTGTTTTATACATAATTTATTTTTCCTTCTCCGTTTAAAATTTATTAATTATTGGAAAAACTGCGTATAAATTTGGACATTTTACAAAATATTATCGCAATACGTTTTCCGAAATTCATTTCCAATATTTTGATGTTTGTTTCATCTCATATTTTATTTTGTTATTGCTCATAAACGTTCAACAAGTTTTATGATTGTTTGTGAGATGAATTTAATGCTGTTATGACATTGTTGTTTTGTTTTTTTTAAGCCAAAATCATTTAGAGTCATCGAGTTATTAAAAAGTTGTAATTTACGTACCTAATTGCCATGCACTAGACATATTCTATTATTTTTTGGTTATTCTATTATGAATTTATTTTAATTTTGACTTAATATTTCATTTTCATTTAATATGGGACAGCCTGTAGGCATGGGATTATAGCATTGAAAATTTGAAAATAATTAAGCTTAAGAATTATGAAAATATATACGTTGTTAACGTTACGCGAAACGAACGCGCGCCATCCAGAATTTATGTAATGCATCGAGAAGTTACGTTGGATTAGCTAAGACTACAACAACAATACATAACGCAGACAGTATTTACGAATAAACTATTTCAATATCAGTACGTTTCAAAATTGTTTTTTTTTTAATTCAATTTACACCAATATTTTTTATGCAAACAAACTTACAAGGCTTACGAGTGGTATTAGTATATATTTGTTTCGCGGGTGCGCGACGCGACTACGCGTAGTAGACTGCCGCTGCGCCTGCGCCGATGGTGTAACACTGTAACACCGCTGTGGGGTAACAGATCGTAATGTGTTACGGAGGTAATGTGGACTTGTGGGTCGGCCTCGTACAGGGTTGAACCTGACGCCCGTCACGAATGCCAACGTTTTGTAATACATTGCCAACGCGTCTAGGAAATGGACGCGAATTTCACGCGTATGATTTGGTTACAAAATCCTAAATATAATTTAGTTTCGTCATTAACATAGTTCTTAGACCCATTTATCAATTGATTCGATATATTTTGTTGTTTGTTATACAATAATATGTGTAATAATAAGGTGTTATAATGTTTTTTTTTGTTAGAATCAAAATAACAGATTTCGGTGCTAAAGCTAATAATGGTTAGGAGCAGGTACTCCTAGGTTGGCGTGGCAGTGGTGAGTGGACTCTGCCCATCACACCCTCGAAGTGTTCCCGAGATGGGCGGCGTTGCAGCGTTATCTGACGTCTGTCATCAGAGGGGACTTGTCTTTGTCGAGCATCATCCCTGCGATGCTTAGCTGTGACGAGTCCTGGATAGTAATGGCCTTTATGACAGTAATCTTTCTGCGAGACAGTGATGTCCCAGAAGGTGGCCAACGAACGGAAGACAGAGGAGGCCGCTGATGTGGCCTCCCTACGTAGAGGACGAACGTTTGTGCGTCGACGAACGTTTGTGCGTCGAAGGTGGTTTTAATGGGTTATGCATCCCAAATGTGAGTCCTCACACACGCCTGTGTACCTACCCAAGGTCCAAGGAGCTTATTGCATTTCTCTGCGTCAACAAAAAAAAAAACTAGGTAGAGAATCGTAGGTAGATAATGATTTACCAATCAATCTGAAACAAGCAACCCCTACGTTGTTTTTTCTTAGGGGATTATGTGGGTTATTGTGGGTTGTTGGATGGTGGATGTGACCAGACATCAGGTCGAGATTTTTTTATAAAGAGTGTAAAGTAAATAAACGCGTGTAGAATAATATAATAAATAACTTGAATAAATTTAAAGTATTTATTTCACTACTAGAAGCGACGATGGTCTCGATAGTATGAGCTCGGCCTTATATGTGAGGGGTGTGACCAAAAATGGGTTTTTCTACAATTTCAAAGTGAACAACAACTTGAATGCTAAGGCTATGATGATTATCATTTGGTGAAATCAGATAGCGACCTTGGTTTACTAAACGAAAAGAAAAGTTCTGACCAGTCCTGAGTTCAAATCTATATGCCGATCACACATGACCCAGTGTAAGCAAACATATCATGTCAGCGTTATATAATCGTTTTTCTGGGTGAGCTACGCGCACATTGTACAATGTTAAGGGAAATACTGTTCTAGGTGACATTAAAAAAAAAACCATTTCTGGGATCGTCTCCTTAAAATATAGGTACGTAACTTAAATTTAAAATAAGAAACAAATGTTTTTCAAAAAGGAGAGCCTGCATTTTTACAAACGTTTTTTTTATTGATGACGGTGGGACAGCGCTTCGGTGAATTATGGCACAATACCCACCTCGCCTGAATTCCATGAGAAACCCAATATACACAAATATATCTACACTAATATTATAAAGAAGAAAGATTTGTAACTACTTTTGTATGTTTGAATGTTTGTAATGAATAGCCTCAAAAAGTACTGGGCCGATTTAAAAAATTCTTTCTCCATTCGAAAGCTACATTATCCACGAGTAACATAGGCTAAATTTTATTCTGATAAAAAATAGGGTTCCGTAAGATATTTTGGTTCTTCGGACACAAGGTGTAAAAAATGTTATTTTGCATACTAAGATCCCGTTGTAAATCTTAGTTAACGCAGGCGAAGCTGCGGGCAACAGCTAGTTGAATATAATAATTGAACAGTGGGCCGTAATATATAACGGGTTAATATTTTATGTTTATTTCACATGGAAATATTACTTGAAATTCGTAAATTAATTCGGAGTAGTTACTATCCATAAAGTAATAAATTACACCGAATCCCATCAAAAACATTAATGTGAAATGAGAGCCAAGTTCAATATTGCCTTGTTGTTAACTCCAACGATAAAAGAAGTGAGATTTAAATGGGTGCCAATTTCAATGGTCAGTCCTGATATTTATTTAAAACGAAATAAAATATCATCTCTTCTTATAACTTACTATAATGTATTGCAGCCTTAGGTCTAACTTGGCTTGATCCGCTTTTCTGGTCTTGGCTGGATCTTGGTCTGATTTGATACGTTTATGTTTAATAGTTTTTGAGTTATGAGGGGGTAAAAAGTAGCGCCAAATGGCTCGTGTAATATACTATGGTGCTTGCGCGCCAGTTGAACTTGGCTTGATACGCTCCCGCGTGTCAAGATGTTATTAAGAGGCCAAAGCGAACGCGTTATTGTGGGTATTATGAATGTGCTATTAATACAACATTAATTAATGAATGCTTTATATAATATGTGTCTTTTCTTTTAAGTATGGAGGATTTTACAAATGTATTAGTAAATGAAGTGTTATTTATATAATAATTTCGCATGATTAACTATTGTAGGCTAGCTCCAACCCTGTAATTATTTATCCCGGAGGATAGTAAGAGGATGGTAAGAGATAACAAGCTAAGGTCAATGGTCGTATCACCCAACTTAGCCAAGAGTGCAGTTCATGCATAGCTAGAATGTTTAGTCGGTGGGTAATATGTTTGTGGGTTGTGACTAGTTATATTAAGTCATACGTTGGTATTATCTGATCGACTAGTGTGGTGTGGTGTGTGGTTATGAAAGCGATGACTTCACTGTTATCCACTTGACATAATAAAGTAGTGATGGCTATATTCATCCAGGAACAGCCCAAGTTGGTATTTGGTGTCACTTTTGGCTTTTCAAGTTCTTGGACCTATGGCATTTATAGCTCGTATATATTTAAAAATATATATTATCTTTAAAATATATTAAATTAAAAAAAAGTATTTATTGGATTACTATTTTTTTTGGAAATTATAATGTACTTTTATATAATGAGGAAGTAGTAGTAGGTAACTGAGAACCAGTGGCTATAGTAAAAGCAACGAGGAGAACAATTTTGTTTTAAATTATATGTAACTATATAATTATACGTTATTATATTTAGAAAAACAATGTTTATGAGCTTTGATTTCTCAGTGATATAACGAGTTACGCGATCGCCTCATCAGTAATCTCAATTCTATCCCGGTAATTGCGGGTTGCGGGTTATTAATAGATGTGGTCGTTTATCATCATCATTAGCTGATCATTCCTAACATGATACTTATCTCGCAGATTTGTTCGATGGATTTAAATGTGCCTACCGCTTAGCAGATTGTTAATGATAAATTTGTTTCCGTTTCTTGAAGCCATGGTCATGTAGGGTGATTTATAAATCTGCTTTGAGGGGCTTGACCCTTCACTGCTTCTTTGTTGCCAACATCAGCAGACTCGTAATTTTTTTTTTCCCAATGATCTAAGGGGTCGGGATTCAATCTCAAAGAAACTTTTCACGGCTCTATTTATCAAGCTTTCTTTGAAAAAGTTTGTAGACTCCATTTACATAAAAAAACACTATTACTACTGTACTATTACGATACTATTATACACCACGGTACTATTATACTAAATAAGAAACATAAATTGTAAACAATACCTTTGAACGACTTCAACCAGAAGAAATATAATATAAAATAAAAAAAGCCTAAAAATATAAAAAGTAAATAAAAATATAAAAAGCCTATAAATTAAAAATCTCAATTTTAGTTTTCATATAATGCATTATCCAAGCGTGTATCCCACATGGGGAACCTCTTAAGTAACTAAAGAATCCTGCATAAAAAGAGGGACTAGATTACTTCATCATCACACTAGCCTCCAGTCTAATATGCGTTTGTTGTTTATTAAAAAAAGTTGACATATGCGATAGTTGGATACTTTTTAAATTAGGCGGTTAATGATTGTTCACAGCGCTTAGGGAACGAACTCGATTTTATCCAGAAATCGAAAGCTCTCGACGGCAACGGGGCTTACGTCATTGATGGCTCGCCACAATACGTCTGAAGCTTTCACGCGAAGCACATAAATCTTTATGTATTGTTTGCTTTCTGTTGTGCCAATCCGTTTGTCTAAAATTGTATTTGCTTGAATATCGTATCGTATCGTATACCTTTAAAGGAGCAATTCTTGTATATAGGTATTTTTTTTATTAGGCAGATTATATAATCTGCATCATGAAACTAAGTATACACGTAGTTTCGGGGGCGATAAATCGATCTAGCTAAGATTCATTTTTAGAGAATATAATTTTATTTGTGTTTTCAATAATCAACTTTACCGAGCAAAGCTCGGTCATCCGGGTACTTAAGTTTGATAGCAACAATATCAAGTTTACTTGTTGATCAATTAAATTCAGCTTTATTAGGCTACTAGATGTCAGCTAGATATTTTATCTAGTTTGTGTCGTTGTCGTTGGTTACATAATGATCTTGTTCCTGTTTAACCGCTCTAGGGCGCGTATGACTAACCCAGTGGCCACTTTAACATATTCAGTATTCAGGTATGTTGGTAACAGCTTCTGACGAGGAGGAATGCGCTGTGACGCGCTCTTGGCTGCATGGGTTTATTAGTACCCATCTTACTTGTTTCTCCCGCAATAAGTTTGCTGTGCAGATTAAGTGCTGGCACCGAGGCTAACCATCTTAATATGTATGATAGCCTAGGCGTCATTGATGATTGAAAATTCTAGGTGAATACGTTTTTTTTCATAGCGACTGCCAGCTTAAAACGCTACTAGCCTAAATAAAACTACTAGCCTTCGATAAGTTTGGAAACAATTTTTAGATGAAGAGAAGATACACACATACTCTAGATTTTATCTGCGTTGTACTTAGCTGCGTCACCCTTATATATGTGCCTACTAACATAAATACTGGTAAGTCCATAATTTTGAGTTTTGTCGATGGTTGTACAGATGAGTGAGAGAGACAGAGAGACATGGCAGTTCAGTAATCGATTCAACCACATAGTAAACACCTGTTAAGAAACTATAATTATTTATGAACGTTTTAAATAGCTATCGTTCTATGCTATTAAAATTGTATTCTAAGCATAGAAAAAAAGCATATTAGATTATTAGAAAATAGATCAGACTTATCACACAACACACTAAATAACTCGATTCAAACGTAATAACATAATAAGTAACTATACAAAAGACACGAAGCAAAATACGTTTAGAATAAAATGCGAAAGTTATATAAGAATGTTGTTGGTGAATACCCTTCCGCTGTTGCTCAAACCGTAGAAACAATTAAGGGCATTCGTGAAAGAAAATAAACCTCCGTATTGATAGAAAATATGATGTGTAGATACTAGCAGAACAGTAACAACGAAACAGAGCGTTAGAGGTTATATAATTAATTGATCTTATTCAAGCACGTCTGATCTGAATAACTAGGTTGAGTGTCAAATACGAAGGGTAATGAATAGTTGTTATATATCCTAGATACAGAGGTATTTCCGGATGTGCGCTATTTCGGTTATAGATAGATAAAAAAGCTGTTATCTTTTATTCTAGATCATGAATCTTTCAAAGAAGATCTTACGGAGGGTATATCGTGTCCTATCCCAAAAACCAAAATCTCATAGTTCGTGTATTAGATCACTAGGGGACTAGTATTTTAATTTGTTATTAGAGATACTATCTAGACCTAGATATTATTAGGGAATGTGAAATTAATAATGACTTTTAACAATCTCGTGCCATATGCTTACATTGGCATCAGGATTTTTAATGAATCTCTTTCGTTTATTATTGTTTAATTATAAAGAATGTAGTAAAATAAAAGTGGATAGGAGATAAAATTTTATTTCTTTCAAAGTTTCTTATGCTTTTCCGAGGAGGAAAAAAATTAATGATCCTCCTTAGAATTTCAGTAACAGGAGATCGGATGGATCAATTGAAGTAAAAACCGTTGATGAACAATGTAGTCTTAATTTAATTATTAGTGTTTTATAATATAAGATTTCGGTGCATAATTTGCTTTATAATTATTAAGTGGAAATAATCTGTGAATGGATCGCAATAAACTTCAATTGTGTAACATAGGAAATGCATAGTTGACTGAATCTGGAACCTGTTGGTTGCATGTTACAAGGTTCCAATTACAACAATTATCTAATTCTGTATCACAACTTCGTTTGAGAAGATCCATCGATATCAAATGATTACAAACTTCGTTTTGTAATTCATCTTCCGCTGTGTTTGTAGGTAGTATAAACTTATATGGGTACTGTATATGTTAGTGTTATGAGAAAATAGATATGAAAAATCTTTGAGAGTTTTTACTTTATATATTCTTCTAGCAGCGCCCTGCGGTTTCACCCGCGCACTTCTTATAGTCGTGGAAGTACGGGAATAAATTATAGCCTATGTCACTCACAAATAACGTAGCCTACCTACTATTGGTATAAGAAATTTAAAAATTGGTTCAGTAGATACAGGTTACTCCCTAAAATCGCAAAAATTCGCTCTACCTCTTTATAAGATTAGTGTATTTTGAATATACCTATGAAATTACATGAATGGAATAAAATTGACGTTATAATACATTGCTTGCTACTTTTCTTTGTCGAGAGATTGTCGCAAAGTTCACGTGAGACCTCTATTGTAACATAAGAAAAATCTACAGTGTTAAATTTGTTAACATTCATCGCTAGATGACGCTAAATGAAAGATTAATATAAGCGCCATCTGTTATCAAATAGACTCGGAGTCAAGTAATGTTTAAGTAAGTGGCCAGTTTAGAAAGTCTATTTTACTAGATTGATGTCAAACGTGTTTCGCATTATTATTTCACTATTAATATGGTCATCAAGAAATAGCGGAGTTTTTACGTAAAACTAAATTAACTAATAGGATGACATTTATGTATAAGTATTTAAAGCACAAGTACCATTAGTAAACCTAATTGGTTATTTATAATAATTTCTTAAAATAATTTTGATATTGGTGTTGCATACTTTTAAAGTTTCGACAGCTGAGCAAATCTAGAGCAGATTGGAACAAAGTTTTTAAAATTAATTGTATTATGTATTCAGTTTATGAACAAGGTCAGAATGTCGAAGGAGATTTTACTCTGCTTCAGATATCATTATAATATTAATTTGAGATTAATATTAGCAAAAGACTTTACAAAACGGTATTATGTAAAGACTAACAATTTAAATATATTACTTTCATTGTAAACAGATATTTTTTGCAGTAGATATTGATGTCTTATATTTACTTGGATCAGACTTACAATTTTCTGAACATGCTTATTCTTAGTGTTATGTTTGTAATAATAAAAAATCATTTTTATGTAGCAGTAAAATAAAACATCTCGATTTGAATTATGAAAGCGTAATAAAAACTAGGCCCTTTATAAGCTTCTTTCTAAATTGTACTTTTAACGCAATGTGAGCCTTGTCGAGTTGAGTTGAGTTGGTCGTACAGCTTACATTTCAACTATGTTGTTGGTTTGATTGTATTAAACCTCTTTAAAACATGATGGGCGCGGGGCTCCTCCTCGAAATCAGGCGAGGGGAGCATTGGGCCATTATTCGCCGATGCGTTGGCCCAATGTAGAACTTCACTCACCTTTAAAGACCTGTAATCTTATAAGACATACAGGTTTCTTCGCGATGTTTTTCTTTTTTTTTGAGCGAGCGATGGTCTCGTGCTTAGGCTGTACTTTGAAACTAAAAAAAACCATTTAAGGATATCACTAGGTGGTCCCTCTCGCTCAAGAGATTGTGCCTACTGGACCATCGTCGCTCAGTAAACCTCTTTAATTGCTGTAAATTATCACATATTATCTTATATATGCGTTATTATTGAACGGTATAATATCTACATTGTGAGGTTGGGGCAAAAAGATCCTGGAGTGGAGACCACGTACCACCAAACGCAGCGTGGGACGGCCACCTACCAGATGGACCGACGACCTAGTGAAAACCGCTGGGTCTCGTTGGATGCAGGTGGCAATGGACCGGTCGCGCTGGAGAACCATTGGAGAGGCCTATGTCCAGCAGTGGACGGCTATGGGCTGAGATGATGATGATGATAATATCTACATTAGTATCATGGTCACTTTTGTTGTAATTGTTTCTTCGCGAAGAAATTGCTGTGCTTCGTTTCGAAATATTAGTAAAACAAGGTAGTGTAATTTCTTAGACTATGTCCTGCGACAAAGCGATGGCTGGCCGTACGGCACCTCATTTGCGGCCATGAATGACGTTGACTACTATCAGGTGTACCTACCGATTGAGCTTAAATGCTTTTCGAAAAAAAATATTATCAGGCGGGACAGCCATTTAGCCGGACAAACTGACATAATATGAATCTATCGTTACTAATTTCAAAGCTAAAGTAAATTAGGTATCGTAAAATGGCAAACTTCCTCAAAACACAAATCATTTAAGACATGAATTGAAGAAATTCTCTAATTAATAATAAAAATTCTATAATTCGACCATTTTGATTGTGACCATGTGAATGTAGACTAGTTAAAAGGCAGGCCAGATAGTATAATAAACATACTAAAACATGACTCGCTATTAATTAACTAGATTATTATTCTTATTCTTAGTAGCATGCATAAAGCAAAGACAAATATTTACAAATCGTATATTAAGTAGCATTAAAAAGTATGTTATAATATATACATAATATACTTAAATGTAATTGTTTACAGATAAACAATTTCAAGTACTTTGTTACATAAATAGTTCTTATATGTCAAATGACTATTCACATCACAAAATTATTAACACTGTCATAATACGAGCCAATCCTCTTTAATCATGTCCGATGCCTTTTCCGCTATCATGATTACAGGCGCATTTGGATTTCCACTAATAATAGTTGGCATCACACTCGCGTCTACAACCCTTAGGTTGGCCACCCCGTGCACACGAAGTCTGGGGTCGACGACCGCACTTTGATCGTGTTTAGGTCCCATCTTGCATGTTCCCGTCGGATGATATATTGTGAAAGTGAAATGCTTGAGACTGCACTCCCAATATTCATCGCTAAATAAGACGTGATGTTGACAACCAGGTAATGGAATGTTGTGAGGCCGCGAGCCGTACACTTGGAAAGCCGTCGTGTTCGACAATGCGAAAGCAATCTTTATACCCTCTGTTAATACTTGAATGTCCTCTTTGAAAGCAAAATAGTTTGGTTCTATCGATGGCGGCTGGAATGGGTTTCTACTTCTTAATTTTATCCAGCCAGAACTTTTCGGTCTTAATAGCAACGGAAGGATCGTCCATGTTTCAGCGCCCTCTATGGGCTGGTACACAGTGTTGTATACTCGGTCCCGTAAATTGAGGATTTTACGGATTTGTTCACCGCCATCTGAATTGACAGAGCTAGGTGCGAAATGGAATTGTATATCGGGCCAGTCCCCAGAGGGTGGAGCGTATTTCGTATTAACAAAAGCTAAACCTTCCACTCCTTGTGTTGTCATTGGCCCCTTCTCGTAGAGAATGTAGTTCATTGCCACTGCGAATGTTTGGAAACGATCTTTTTTGAAAGTCACAGGTTTATTTACGACAAAAGTAAGGCCACCTAGCCCGACGTGGTCTTGCAAATTGTGACCTACTTTTAAGTTGGCTATAAGTGGAATGCCGTGTTCTTTTAAATGTTCTGCAGGGCCAATGCCGCTTAACATCATTATCTGTGGTGTGGCCAGGGCCCCGGCGGACATTATTATTTCACGCTTGATCCGCACTTTGTGCCTCTCGCCGTTCCGATAAAACTCAACGCCATAGGCTTGTTTTTTCACCGGGTTAATTAATATTCGAGTCACTTGCGCTCCGAGCGCGACGTGTAAGTTGCTTCTGTGCCTAACTGGCCTCAAAAATGCCTTAGCCGTACTACATCTACTTCCGCGCCGCATAGTCGCTTGAGTAAGCATAAACCCTGTTTGTTTTTCCCCGTTTATGTCTCGATTGTCATAGCCTAGTTCCATTCCACCACGCAGAAACGTCACCGATAACGGTGTTCTCCACGGTGCTTCTTGTACTGTTAGATATCCACCGGAGGAGTGATATGGCGTGTTTATTAAGTAGGGGTTACGATTGTCTTCTGACTTTAAGAAGTAAGGTAATACGTCGTCGTACGACCACCCAGGATTGCCAAGCGCTTCCCATAAATCATAATCGTTGCGGTTCCCTCGCACATATACCATAGCATTGAGGACACTGCTGCCGCCCAGTACTTTGCCCCTGGGCCAGTTACATCGGTCTCCGTTCATCGCGAGACAATAAGACCGATTATGTGAAGGAGTCGTTTGAAATTTCCAATCCATTTCAGAGAGCTGTGTGTAACCAGCCAGCGCGGGGATATCCGATATTTCATTTTCATCCTGTCCAGCCTCCAATAGCAGAACCGTCCAATTACCGATTTCTGACAGTCTCGATGCTACGACCGCCCCCGCAGACCCTCCGCCTACTATGACGAAGTCGTATATCGGCATAACCTGTAATGACAATGATAGAAGTTAAATCCAACAAAAGTGATGCATTATTACTATCTTAATATTAGCAAAGGTCTAAAAACGTATTTTTAGATATTGGATTGGTCAAATAGAAGATTTCCTTCTAAAATTATTTAAACAAAGCGGGAAAATTGGGCAGGGAACAGTTAAGAATATAAACAAAGACTAACAATTTTTTTTACAAATTTTTAGCTAAAAGTCATTTTCCCTAAAGATGACATATACATTTTAAAGATTTTCTATACATACGATTGCCGCAATCGCTATTTCCCGTTCATAAACAAGCTTAATTCTATTAATTTTATAAGATACAGAATATCAGATCAAATCAAAATATCATTTTTCGTAACAATATATACAGTCAATGAATCCCCGATCGCACGAGCGGTTTTAAAACTATCGTGGTAAAACCCGACGTTGGAAAAACCCAATCGGGTTTTCGATTTTACGTCAAACACTAAAAATCCAACAGCAATTCACAAAAAAGCGCCGTGCTTTAAAATCGCTTTCGTGTGAACAGCTTTCGTGTGTACTTGGGTATCCATTTGTCCCGTTCGAACGCTTTTTTAACGCTCGGTTAAAATCGTGCGAACGGGGCCTTAAGAGTAGATAAAAAAATGTTACTTACAGCGTTGACATCTGTGATGAACGACTCTGGATCGAACTGTTGGTACCGGAAGTAAGTGATTCCAAGTGCTAGGAGTGGTATCAGACCAAGAACGGTGATGGGTGATGGAGCCAAGCTCGCCAGCGCTCCAGCCGCCTCCATTTTTATTTTCCCAATACATTTACTAACTTACAAGAGAAATACAAGTATTTACAGCTAATCTACGTACTAATTGTTTTATTTAATGTTCTAGTGTTTTAAATTGTTCCTCGGACGATATAATTTTTGGCGTATAATTTCTTATGCCAGTTTTCATAGGCGAATTTGTTTCTGGTTTGAATTTACCTTTTTCTGTATCACAAAGGTAACCTTTTAATCTAGCACTTTTGATTTCGGGCTTATCATCAAATAATATCACCTTATATTGTTTGTCTTTTGAAATTTTCACAGGTTTGTATAATTCTTTGTTAGCACCCCTGTAGTGACTGTTTTTATACAGAGAAGTGCAATAGTAGTCACTCTTATAGGAAGTATCAGAGTCCCGTTCATACGAACTGGATCCACTGCGATATCCACTGCTTTCTGTAGAGGAATTATCGCTTCTAGAGCTGTTGCCACTTTGTCTGGCTCTGTAGTGTCTGTAGTTTGTGTCCCGTTCGTTGGTGGGGTAGTTTCCCCTGGCTACCCTGTATTGTATCGGGTCTTCGTATCTCTCCGAATACCTCTTCACAGGGACAACGTCGGAGTAGCCGCTGTTGAATGACTGTTCTTGACCCATGATGAGCCGCACAACAGTTTTCTTGCGTCGTCAAATTGTTTTCTGAAAGTAGATAATACAACAATTATTTTATAATCTACAATGAAAAAAATACCTTTTTAATTCAAAACTAAAAAGGGTAAAGGGGGGCCAAGGGGTTAAGAGGATTGGAAATGTATATTTCTTTTCAAACCTAATACAATTTTTACTCAAAATAGTAAAATCAAGGTATTTTTGAACGTCAATTAATCTACCACCGGTTCCAAGGCAAGCTTACTGTGAAGAACCATCAAAACAAACTCAGTGGAACAAATTTTTCAAATATTCTATTATATTGATCCATTATGTTTTTACATGCTCGTCGTTTCGGATACTGTCGACGTCGACCAGACATCAATTATGGTCGCGGGAGGACTCCTGCCATAAAATCCGTAAAAGTTGTTTCATTATAATGAATGCCAATACAGTTTCGATAACCAAGTAGAAGTTAAGTAAGTTTTAATATTAAATATTGCTCCAATTCTATTATCTAAATCAGAATATTTGAATCTTGTATACATAACTTGTTTGCCTACAAATAAAATGAATATATATTTTGAAGTTTAAGTAAAAAAGAATTATTAATGCTGGTTTGCTCAAACAGATTTAGTAGGGCATTAACGGTAATTCGAGGTTACCAAAACAGCACAACACTACTTTAATTTTTTCTTATTAATCGAAATTAACCATTGCAAAACGATACACCGCTAATTGACTTGGGTTAAACTGAGAATAATGTTATTTAGGTTAAAGCTGATTATGAAATAATTTTTTAAACTGTGTTTTTTCATTGCAGGTATGATTGCACCTTACATCAAAATACGTTAATACAGGTTTGTACATATTAATTTTGTCATACGCATTAAATATATTATCGTATGGCAAAAGGAAGCAGATGTGTATGCAAATAGTTTAGTTCTCGTGTTTTGATCATAATATAAACATTAATCAAAGAGTAATTTCCCTTATAGAAAATATCATAGTTTTCATATCAAGTTATAAATACTCTTAACTACCACTTTAGTAATACAAACCTTGATTACGTCAACTCTCTTAAAAAACTTAGTATCCTCAGCTTAGCTGATCGTCGCAAGTTCATCGATGTTTTGTACATTTATAAAATTTTAAATAACAAAATAGATTGTCCTTACCTACTCTCTAAAATATCATTTACTGCACGTGCCCGGCTACCCGTTCGTTCCTGTCGTAAATTAAATATTTTTGTTCCACCGCACTACACAAAAAACTATGCTCTAAATAGCTTTATCCCACGAGCACTAAGCTTCTATAATAAACAATTTTCTGATATAGATTTGTTTGGGATTTCCTACAATAAGTTTAAAAAAAGGTTGTTTCTTAAACTTGCATAAGCTAACTAGTACTGTAAATTTAATTTATGTTGCTCCTTTTAATTTTTGGATTTGCTCAGACACTTTTAAATACCTATATTTAAGCATATTTGTATCTTAAACTTAGCACATAATATTATAAGCGTTACACCTATTTAATATTGTAATTTTCGGCACTGTTTGTCTTTTATGTAGTAAAACTATATTATATACTTACTATGTTATATCTATGACTGTTTGATGCCAAAATAAATAAATAAATAAATAAATAAATCATCATCATAAAAACGAAAATTTAGAGCTTATGTAGCGCTAGAAGCTAGTGTGTAATTTGATAATAATAAACAAAGTACGATGAGAAGATCGCAGTAGTACTACCTATATTATGAGAAAGTTTTTGCATGAAAGAGTAACAAACTTTTATCCACATTA
This sequence comes from Lycaena phlaeas, assembly GCA_905333005.2. Lineage (NCBI taxonomy): Eukaryota > Metazoa > Arthropoda > Insecta > Lepidoptera > Lycaenidae > Lycaena > Lycaena phlaeas. The sequence goes on along the minus strand of HG995169.1, from coordinate 6,489,681 downwards.
TTAAAAACTATCGCTTTTATAATATTAGTAGCCAGACTAGGCTTACGTTGAGCAGTGGTCGTCCAGAGGCTGATGATGATAATGACATATTATCACCGGCGTCTGTGAGTGTTTTGCAGAAGTAAAGGTCGTTTGCCTTGTGACCGTTTCCCTCCACGATATCATTTACTGTTACTTGAATTTGTTATAATACTTACGGTTATAAAACGCACAATCTTTTTTTATCCGCCCAGGCTCGCTCTTTACTTAAAGCTTATACTTTATGATTTTTTATTATTATTTTTACTTCAAACTAACATTGTGGTTGTTAAATTACCGTTACCACTTGAACTTTTGTTGTCAGAATATAGATTTCAGAAATAACAAGACTAAACTGGCTCACTTAAGTTTTTTATTATTGTTTTTTGACCTAACAGACGAGGCAAAGTTCGACCTCCTGGTGGTAAGGGATCTCTGACATCCATCACCCCACCACCACGCCAAACACTGGCTACATCAGAGTTGATGACCGCTGATGCGTTGGCTACTCCAAAAATGTTTTAATACAAGAGTTATCGTTATAGTATGTCGTTTGTGTATTGTTTCTTTATCGTTATTATCTAGTAATACTCCAACTAAAAGTTTTTCTTCAACAATTGTGCTATTAAATGCAAAAGGAATTTTTGAAATTTGGAGATTAGGCGGTCTCATACGTAAAGTCTGTCTTTTTTATATACGTATATTAAAATGTGTCTGTACGTTTCATCTGCGCGTGTTGTCTGTGTGTCGCTAGCGTCGCGGTTAACCCGTACACAAACACTCTCACTTTGTGTAAGCCAAGTGTTAATTAATGTGAATTTCTGGTCAAAATCTACTTGGACGATAGAATACTTTCACTAGTTCATATTATTGTCTTATGATATAAAAGATTATAAAATAAATTAGCGCAACTAGTTAAAACACTTTATACTTATTGATTATATTGATAAAATTTACTTTGAAAAATAAAACATTTTTGAAAGTAAATTTTTAGATACAAAAACGAATTACTTACATCTATACTATTATTATAAATGTGAAAGTAGGGATGTTTGTTACGCTTTCAAGCGAAAACTACTCAACCGATCATCATGAAACTTTGTACACATATTCTCGGAGGCACTAGAAGTAATAAAATAATAAAATCTATGGAAATGTATAGTATGTATCTATGTGTTGTATTGACGTATGTTCCACCTTAGAGCTTAAACATGCTATTAGTCTATGTCACCGCATAGGCTACCGACTTGAAAATAAGAGGTTAAGTTTTTTTCAGACCAACTTTGTACTAGTTGTCTTTTTTTTAAATATAGGCAAGAACATAATTATTTTAGCACTTTTAAAGCACTATTTCTGACGGTATTAATTATTTTTGAACTTTAATATCGAAAGAGAAAGACTTAAAAAATCTAGCATTTCTACACAAATATCCTAAATATGAACAAAGAATTTTATTCATATATGTGTGTGAAGCGAAACGGTTTTGAACAAACAGTTTTAAAAACCGTGAAATGGAGAATTGTTGACGAGAAATGAGATTAGTCACAGCATTCGAGGAGCGAATTACTAATTGTCTTTAATTGTTGTACACTTTTAAAAGAACATTTTGTTATTATTTTGTGTTTGTGCTTAATGCAGCCTAGTTGAATATAGGATTGGCCGTCTTGGCGTTAGCGCGTTGGCGCTCAAGCCGGAGGTAGCGGGTTCGAATCTAGCCAGGGAACAAAAAGTTTTCTGTGTTCCTGGGTCATGGATGTGTATTAAATTTGTGTATTATAGAATAAAAATCTTAAATATATGTATTAATATAAAAGTATTAAATATACGTAAGTATGTATTTCCGTTGTCTGGTACACAAGTTCTTCGGAAACTTAGCACGGGACCAGATTGACGTGGTGTTAAAGCGTCCATAGATATTATTATTATTATTTAAAATTAATTGAATTTTACGTTTAATTTTAATAATAGCTTCTTAGCTGTTGCTTAGATAAATAAAAAGTTTGTATAATATATTTAAAAAATCATTAATGTTGAAATTTAAAATGTTCAGCAATAATAACTAAAAATCTGTATAATATTTATTAATTTTAGTACGACGTTGAAGTCTTTTACTAGAGACGACGTTGAAGTCTTTTTCTTAGCATTTGAATTCGAGTATTTATTTTTCATTTAAATTTATTTACGTATCTCAAATGATTTTGTACTAAAACTTTAGCATAATATAAATATGAGCTCGTGGCTTAATGGTAATAGCCGATCAGCAGATCGTTTCATCAGGTTAAGCAAAGCTTACTGAGGTTGGTCCGTGGATGGGTGACAGTCTTTACATTCCAAGACTCCTCCGTGCCTCGGAAAGCACGCTAAGTCGTTGGTCCCGGTTGTAATTTGTGGATCTTTGACAGTCGTTACGGAAGCCTGAAACTGACAACCACCAGTCTTTTCACGGAGTATCGTATCACCCGGGTGATACGATACTCCGTGGGTGGTTACTGGGTTGTGTAGGTCAGATAGGCAGGTCGCCGGTTAGAATGCAAGCCGACCTCAAAAATATATTTGGGAAAAAGGCTAGGCCGATGATGAGTTTTAGCATAATAATAGTCAAGCACCCAAAAATATGTAATCGTATACATGAAAATTGGAGGTTTTTAGTGCTATGCTGGGTGCTTCTTTGGCAGATAGGATTCGAAACGAAGACCTTCGCCAGAGAACTAGAGTTACCGATATCACGCGAAGAATAAGCACGTTGAAGTGGCAATGGGCTGGTCACGCACTCAGAAGAACGGATGGCCGATGGGCCGTTAAGGTTCAAGAGTGGAGGCCGCGTTTAGGTAGACGAAGTGTTGGTCGGCCATTAACCAGATGGGAAGACGATCTCCGTGCAGTGGCAGGTCCGCGTTGGATGCGAGCAGCAAGGGATCGGTCGTCTTGGCGTTCGTTGAGGGAGGCCTATGTTCAGCAGTGGACGGATAAAGGCTGATGATGATGATGATGATGATGATGATGATGATGATGATGATGATAATGATGATGATACATGAAAATTATAAAACGAGGTTGATTCTTGAGCCACAACTGCTCTACCTCACATCTGTCATGTAACCAAGGCATATAAACGCATCGTTGCGGACAACTATTACTGGCCTAAGTTCACGTAACTTCATCAATATGCTAAAGTATTTTCAAACCGATTATACAATACGCGTTGTAATGTAATATTAGCTAATGTAAAGAAGCCTATGATATATGCCCAGAGAGAACTCTTCAGGTTCAGGCTTCAGAAAATTGTTAATCGCGTTAAAGATGACGAAACTATTTTTTACGGATTTTATCGTGTTTATTGAGATTTTTATGTTTTCCACTTTTGGATAGTTTATAGCAACCGTGGTCACGGGAGGGCCATGATTTATTATAACGAGTGGAATCCGAGTGAACAATATAACACAAGAGAACAATAAGAGTTAAAAATGTTTGAAACAAGACGGACGTACTTCCACACTAATATTCTGGAAAATGATTGATAATAATTTAAATTACCTACCAATGTTATCATTTTAATGTGATCGTTAATGACAAGAGTTGTTATATAGCGGCCTTAAACAAATTAATTTAAAAAAGCATTTAAGATGGTTTTTTTCCATAAATACAAATTAAAAGAGTTTTTTTTTCAAAAAGGGCTTGGAAAGACGATTGACGACGACGACGACTTCCGAAGAAACGTTTTACTAAAGAAAAGTCGATCGAGGCTCATGATTTTTTTAATAATAATGTCTAAAGTTAATGCAATTTGAAACTTTTACTGCACGACCCGTTGATGTTTTTGAACATTGCGAAACCTTTCGCATCTCATAAGGTGCACTTACGAGCTGACCCGTGACTAGTGACGAAATAATTGCAACGACATTTTAGCGTCCGCAAATTGAGTTTCTTGTGTTTTTAAAGGTGAGCTTGTGATGTGACATAATGCAACGACTCCATGGTGACTATGTGTGTGATTATGTATGGGCCAAAATAAAACTGGCTTTATTTATTATTCAATAGTCCCTAAGTTTTTTTTCGAATGGACCTTTTTTTTTAAAGGACCTATGCTGTTGGCCTTAAGACCTTAACGAATGCAGTATGTAAGGCGGATAGCCTATGGGCCAGTACGGTTTAAGAGTGGAGGGCGGTAGGTAGATGAAGTGTTGGTCAGCCATTAACCAAGTGGGAAGACCATCTCTGTGCAGTGGGAACGTATTGGATGCGAGTAGCAAGAGATTCGTCGTCTTGGTATTCATCGAGGACGATATTTAGCAATGAACTTAGAAATGAACGGATAAAGGATGATGGTGATGTCGATTTATATTTCAATAACTGCGATGATTGTGAGAACGAATTAAAGACCAGTGTAAAAAGTGGATTGCAAAAGGTTGGAAAATTTTCGATGGCAATCGTTACCAGTACTGCGGTAGCCTTATAGGGGGCTTAGACAAATTAACATTAAAATAACGATAACGAAGTTTGAAAAGAATAAAATGTCGTAAGTCGCGCTAAATCATGTAGTGTCAATCTGTTATTGTAACATAATCACAAACTGTCTATTGGTTATCGATCGTTATTGTCAATATCTTATTGGCTGAGAATTTGTAATAGATGAATCAGAGACGATGACGAATTTCGGTATCTTTCTGCTGCAAAACGATGTTACTTTGTCTAAGCCCTCTGAACAGTTTTTGCATGATTAATTTGCCTATCTCTATTGAGCATATTGACAATGATGGGAATTTAAAATTCCTATACGCATGTAGCGTGATGACATCAATACATACATAACGAATCGGTGGAAATAAAGTTGTGTTTAATGAATCAATAATTACCTATTAACATTGTGTACATACTCACTATGACGAGAATACAAAACGCAGTAGTTATGTTACGTGACCGTCACCTCTGGTATATCCGGGTTTTAAGTTTGCATTTGGGACTACTTTGTGAGAAAAGCAAGACTAAAATTGTAGGCCTTAGTAGTACTGCCTTAATATAAGGCCTGTCACCTGTCCACCTTAGAAAACTAAGTTTAAAAATAATTTATTAAATTTTGAGTTTAAAGTTTGCATTTAGGAAAACTTTGTGAGAAAAGCAGGACTAAAATTGTAGGCCTTAGTAGTAATGGCCTTAATATAAGGTCTGTCCTGCCCCCAATTTAGGCAACTAAGTAGAATAATAATTTATAAAATTTTGGGTTTAAAGTTTTTATTTGGGACTACTTTGGGAAAAAATTGTAGGCCTTAGTAGTAACGGCCTTATAAGGTCTGTCATGCGCCCACCTTATGAATCCAAGTAGAAAAATAATTTATTAAATTTTATACTGTTGCTGCAAAATCGTAAAGTGCACTAAGCCTTAAGGGGTCTGGGCCTTGCATTCATTATACGGTTGCTCTAAAATGACCTTCTGTGGTTTTAATGTTGGGTTTTCTTAGTAATCATAGAGCCTTAACCCCATTGCAGTATTATTATTAAATAATAACATGACTAGGATTGTATTCTAATGTTTCTAAACACCTCAGTTCTCCTGCGATAATGATTGCTAAATAAACCATGATATCCGTAAATGTTGTTTTAATACATTTTATTAATAAAAACATCATTTTATTTCCAAGACATTAATACATACTAATTTTCTTTTTCTCATCACCAATTACTTATGCTTGTAATGTAATATTTACATAACCGTCGGCGCTAAGATAAAATCACGAATTTTCTTGTTATGACCTAGATACGTTTAAACAACGCCTTACTTTCGTTATAATTGGATTTTAAACTTTTCAGGCTTTATTTTTGCTTAATGTAAAAAAACATATATGACGATCACCGCTTGGTCGTAAATGGATGTCTATACGTATACAATATATTATGTCAAACATCTTAGGATATAAGATGTTTGATTCGTTTATTTGGTACCTGTAACCAAAATTCTTAAGATTTAACTACGGGACTATGTTAGGCATCGATAGAATAGAATAGAAAAACTATTCAGTAAACCATACATGGCACCGCAGTGCAGACAAGCATCAAGCAAGTAAAATAGTGTAATAATAAAGCCAAAAAAAAATCAATAATAGAAAAAGATACTGTCGGCAGCTTGATCCCCCCCGTCAGACGGGGAGGGGAGGGCCAGCCCTTCGACTAATAGTTTAACTTCATAAGCTAATGACTTGTCGACCGTATTGGATTTGATTAGCCAAACACCTACTCTACACAGTAGAATACCGCCCCCCCCTTTCGAATATATTATTTATACTAGGTGAGCCATCTGCTCACCTGCCTACCGATTGAGCTTAAAGGCAGTCAGGCCTAAAAGTCTAGACCTTTCTAGAAAAAAAAAAATCCCCAAGCGGCTGAAGGTTTACTGTGGACGGCGCGGCGTGTTGATGTTGTTACTTGTATTCGTATAAACTAGTTTCTATTTAAGTTGGTGTCCTAAATATTTTACCAATACAGTATAGCCGGTTTTTAAGCGCTTTAAAAATATATTTTTGAATTTAGAGCGACTTGTTTTCATCACACTTCTATCGTCATAATTACTTAATTATTGTGTATTTTGCATATAGGCTGCTCCTTCTGAAGGCCAAGTTATATGTATTGGAAAGGTTTATACAACTGATGTATTTATACTGATACTGAAATATTATTTTTTTAATTGCCAAATTATTATTATAATTGCCAAATTAAGTAACTGGCAAATAAGAGTAAAATGTTGCTGTACTCTTCTACATAGCCAATGTTATAGTTGATTTTCTTGAGCTCACCTTCTCTTTGAGAGATAGTAGGGTCCACTCCACTGTCATACAGGCTCATCTCAAAGACACGTTAGTTCTATACCCCTCTTTGTCTTGATGTCGTGAACATCAAGTCAATGGCTCTGGCTCTTATTCATCTTATTTTGAGGTAACACAATTTTAACGAAGATAGGTTTGTGTTGGTAGTGATAGATAGGTTTATATGTAAGTGATGGTGATTTATACTAACGTGGTCAGTTAATTAGCAAACGCGCCATTCATACAACTTACATCACCAGTAACGCGTCTATATAGCATCCGGCTTCAGTGGAAACGCACCCTAAAATGGTAGCGTCGCTCGCCATCCATACTGATGAATGTTATGTGAATGTATATTGAATATAACGATGTCACTTGACCTCTATATAAGAAAGCCTGTCGACTGGGAGGTCAAATCAACAGTAATGGAACAGGCGTGTAAAATATTGACTAAACTTCCACAAAATCGATAAAAGTTGTTTCTTTATAACATTTATATTGAGCATATTATAACCGGATAGAGTAGTGATAGAGTAGCCATGAATAAATCCAGTGTCATTGACGTAATAGCAATTCAACCAATCAGTGATCTGCGTGTACGTCCAATCGGCCAATCATACAGCAATGGCCATGAGTCGACAAATCCGAAAGCGGGATCTGTACAGCTTCGCAGTACAAATTTGGTGAAGTTCGTTACAGAACACATAACACCTTGTCACTCTATTCTGCTTATATGCTCGATGAATAGTCAATGTAAAAGCTTACATCAATTTACAGTGATGCAGATTAAAAACAATTTTATTGTTGTATTATTTTGATATTTCATAGCTTTAGAAAATAAAATAAAAATAGTAAATAAAAAAGCGTCGTGATTATCGTCTTGATGTTTATTAGTGAAAGTTGATCGAAATAGAGAACTTATCCAAATCTAATTAAAAAAAGAAATTTCTTTTATTTTTGTTTTCTACACTAATATTATAAAGAGAAAAAATTTGTTTGTTTGTTTGGTTGTAATAAATGGCTCAAAAAGTACTGGACCGATTTCAAAAATTCTTTCACTATTTGAAAGCTACATTATCCACGAGTAACATAGGCTAAATTTTATTCTAAAAAAAATAGGGTTCCGTAAGATATTTGGGGTTTTCGGACACACGGTGTAAAAAATCAACCAGAAAAATTACTTATTTTGCGTACTAAGATCCCGTTGTAAATCTTAGTTAACGCAGGCGAAGCTGCGGGCAACAGCTTAGTCATACATAAAAAGATGATTTATCATAATAAATTAATTAGTGATTAAATTATATAACATACTCATAGCGCTATCGTATCGTAATTCAACTTAGTCCCGTGATTAGTTTTAAAGCAGTTATCAATTTGCAGATGAATTATGTAGACGAAATCGCGATCGCTGAGTGTCACCGCACATTTAGCGGTAAATTATTATAAATTAGGGTATGTTTATAATAAATATTTTAAATTAATATTTACAAAAAGTCTACGCGATGGAGCGCATGTCCACGGGCGGGGCAGTCCACTTGTTGACCGACTTTATTTGGACTGACCAACCGGCTTACGTGAGCGAACCCGTGTAGCCCCCGATTATGCGTTATCGTCGCTAATTTTATCACAATAAGGATTATATTCGATTGATGCGCTATGTGGATCGGGTGTCAGAGCAGTATTAAATTGATATACTTATTGTTTTCTTCTAGAAAGTTTCAAAAGCGTTCCTTACTTTTTTAGGATTTTAATCGCGGCTTTACATGCAACACGTTACAGACACTTTACAGAAATCATAGTCTCTTTATTCACATTGTCGGTGGTGTGGTTGTCGTTCCTCAAATTGCGAGTCGCTCGGGCAAGTCAATATGATGTAATGGATTTGTGGCTAATACGAATCACTGGCGATGAAGACGTGTGCTTATTACACAACTGTCATAGACAAGCCCTGTCAAATTGCACATCTAATTTGTATTCAGTCTTATATAGATTGCTTAAATAGTTATGCAGATGTTAAGACATCCTTCATGTATACTATTCAACCACGGACTTCAGTATAGGTTTGAATACCTACTTAATTTTTTAAACGAAATCTTGAAACTCCAAAAAACTTTTTTTTACGCGTTTACTTATGTAAAACTATGATTTTTTACAAACTCTCTTATCTTATCATAAAAAATATAGTTTATATCAGAACGGCTACAAAATACATAACGTTATTATTGCCAGTAGTCACCCTGTCAATGAAAATAGAGTCACTTACTTGGATGAGACTGCATATAATATGTAAGTAGTGCAAGTAGTGCAAAATTTAATAAATACAGTTCAGTGACAACAGTATCAAAACGATTTGACACTAAAATGTTTGAACTAGCAGCGCCTACTAGTGGAAGGACGGAGATAAATTATATCCTGTCTTCAACAATATCAACAATCCAAACTTACAAACTTTTGCGTTTATATTGTTATCTAGATTTAGATTAGATATAAGATGTTAGGATTGTCTTGTACGAGTAAATACAAAAAACTACAGCTATGTACTCGTACAATAACATAGGTTTTTTATTTTCTCAAGTTAGATGTTGCCCAGATTTTTTTTTAATTTGTATCTATCTTGAAACAAAAATGGTATTTTTCGCTTGATTTGTTATGAATTCAAAAGAAAGTGAAATAAAGCAACAAAACGCACACTTTCACATTTATAATAAACTGAGGTAGGATTACTTCTGTCTAAACAAAGTGGCGATAGTCTAAGAACAGTCTAGGGATAGACTAAAAAGAATTGAGAAAATTTCATATAAATGTGTTTAGCTACATGGAAATAGTAAAGAAAAGAAGAAGCTTTGTAGACAAAAATCTAGAGCTACAAAGATCGTGGCCTTGAGATCTACTGTGTTATGACTTAGAGTAGGCACCGCTCTTGGTCGTGACATACTCATTTCACCACCAATTGAATCGTCTCACAGCTACCTTATCTAAAGTAATATGAAATTTGTATTTGTAAGTCTTTCTGAATCGTTTAACTAAAATAACTATTTTGTAACTAGAAAGTTTTCTGATCGCTCTAAATAATCTGCCAGGTGCCTAACGCCTGAATTCTCAAACGCCACTTAAATATTTGCGGGCTCCTCAACTAAGCAAGCCTTAAATCCATACGTCATTAATTGCAAGGAGCTCCCAAATTTGAGTTGCGTTTGAGTATTCGGGCGTAAGTCTTGCGGGTGAATCCTCGGACAACAGTGTGATATCGACATCTATTTGATTTTGCAACGTCTTACTAAATTGCGTGAAATGTGTGGTAATACGTTAAATATGAACACGAAGGTTGATGCTATTGAGATTACCACTTAGCGGATTGGGAAAGTATTTTGACATTCAAACGTAGCGTTTAGCGTTAGTAGTGATGCGGTATAGGCTAAAATCGATAGAGCTACTAGAATACCATTAGTATCTACTACTTATCGACCGTACAACCGGATAGCGTCGTATATGAGCGATTAAATCCTGGTCGGTGGTTTGTGTGAACGTCCCTTCGACCAATGATACAGCAATGTCCATCAGTCGACAAACCAGTGTGTCGTACCGGCGTAGAGTCGCAGCATACGTTTAGCGGAACTAATCTATACAGTTACATATATATATATATATATATATATATATATATATAGTGCTGTACACGATAAATTGCTGGTACAACTCTACCACAAAATTAAAAAACTTCGTCCATAATTTGAATTTCTATATAATAGCTATGTAGTGTTTGTGACGAAGTTTTGGTCGGGTACGAGTGGCAATGGATCGGTCGTCTTGGCTTTCATTGAGAGTGGCCTATGTTTAGCAGACTGGGTGGTTAAGGGCTTATGATGATGATGATGACGATAATGATAATGCTATAGTGTTATAGAAAAATACTATATCATTATCATAATCATCATCAAAATATAATAAATGGCTAGTGTAGTCATTATATGATATTGCTTTTCATATTATTCCTATTGATATCTGAAACTAATTTACCATCGATAGTTTAACAACACTAGTAAAAGGCACGAATAATGAATGAACGTGAATTCTCTGAGTTTTTGAAATCTACGTTTTTATGTTTTAAATCAAATTATTAGAAAGTAAAATGGAATCTACGGCTGATTTACATGATTACGACATACATTTAGCATAATAATACGTTTAGTGTATATTATATTATATTTATTTGATTGTTGTATTCAGTTAAAGGTATTTTCCATTTTAAAATATTTTACTATTAATATGTTATAAGTACAAAATGTGGTGCATAATTATTGAGATCACTGAAAATAGGTGTAATTGTGTAATCGTTGAAATTTGCCAACGATTAATATACATAATTATGTTTAAAATATCTAACATACAGCATTTCTAGTGTCACTGTGTTTGTGGTTGAACTCTTTCGAAATGGCTCGACCAATTCTCATGAAATTTTGTGTGTAGCAGATCTATCTTTATATCTTTCTATCAACGTCTATTTTTCATCCCCCTAAACGTTAAGTTGTTCTTAATTTCTAAACTTCTAAACTTCTTAATTTTTTTTAAGACAAAATTTGTTTTTTTTACAACACAGCATTCAAAAATACATAAATCCTTAAATTTTCACCCCTCTACGACCTATCCATATTTGTTACTGCCTACCTATCCATATGTGTTGTTGTAATATTAGTACATTTGGCAGAACGAAGTCTGTTGGGACAGCTAGTAGTAGTAAGGTATACCTTTAATATATTCTTATAGCTTTGCAGTTTGCACGTAATACGCGAATTCAATTCGATGGGTCTAAGTAAAAGAACTATGAAAAACACTATTTCTATATACAAATTATGTAATATTTTAAATGCGAAAACGAGTTTTTATATATTGTGTTTGTTACGCTTTCACGCCTTGAGAGATAGATGGGTTCTAAGACGTCGATAGACTACTCATTCTTGTTAAAACTATCCATAAATGGAACTCCTATAAACCTTTATAAAATGTCACCAGCTTCGTTTAAACATACAACATATATGAATATAAATTGAATCCTACTAATATTTTAACGCGAAAGATTGTAAGTATGGTTGGATGGATGTTTGTTACTCTTTCACGTAAAAACTACTGAATGGATTTTAATGAAACTTTACAACAATATAGCTTACACATCAGAATAACACATAGGCTAAAATTTATCACCGTACTTCCACGGGAATGGGAAGTACGCGGGTGAAACTGCGGGGCGCTGCTAGTACTAAATATTTTGTTGCAAACTACTCTTTAACATTCATAATTTAATACATAATATAGAAAAAAATGTCCAGATTGACAGAGACATGCATACAGGCGATGCCGCGAGCTACTATAGGTATACATTGAATTCCATGATTTATGATTGATGACATAACGAACATAAAAATAGGCGCTGTAATTACGTGCATAGAGCCCTAAGAAAAAAAAACGTCTCATGGAATCTGGACGGACCGGTGAAGCTGCGGTGCCCAGGGTGAAATTCACTTTCTATTGTGTTCGTGACTGACAAGTGTGTACGCTGGGATCAGTCTGCCTTGGAAGATGAAAGGTCACGGCTAACGTAGTCGTGCTGAGAAATAGCTTTAATCTATGTTTTTATTGTGAACGATAGTGATAATTGACAATAACCATAAATGATAGAGGTGGATAATATAGATTTACTTTTCGGAAGATTGCGCCAGCCTTTATCCGTCCACTGCTGAACATAGGCCTCCACCAATGAACGCTAAGATGACCGATTCCTTGCCGCTCGCATTAATGCTGTTAGTCTAATTTAATTGAGCCTGACACCGACCAATCAGCGTCATTAAAGTATATGTACCCAGTAACATATTTCTTCGTTTTCAGAAGGTTTTTTACGTCATAAAGATGCGAACGATACTCGCCTTACTGTGACCAGAGATTATACAGACGTGTGGCCCTTCTTTTCTCTATTCCCACCCCAGGCCTTCGGTATGAGCCATCACATAAATCGCACAAAACTCGACAGCAAGGCTGCCATTTTACAGCGGTAATTGTGAGCGAGAGGTACCCTGCTCGTGCCGGCCTAATTCAACTGTGATGAAGCGATGGCACTACTGGTTTATAATAGGATCTCGTCCTAAAAACTTAGGTGTGTGTAGATTTGGTTTAGCAGAACAAGTGTTAAGCTCTTTTTCAGTATGGCTTATTTTAAGCTGCAAGTAATTTTTTAAGAAACTCATTTTTATTAAGTTTAGGTATATTAGAAGAGGCTGGACATTATAAATACCGGTACACAAATTTGTCTTGAGTTTTAAAGTTGCTCCTTTAAAATAATGAGCCTGGGATAGAGCTGCTGAATTAGGCAATGCTCGTGGGAGATAATTTCTTATCTTTAATACATTACAATAGATATCTGCTTAATCTATAGTAAGAGCTTAAGATAACCCAGAGCTTCGCTACTTCCTCAACATCATCATCAGCATCAGCCTCGATTCCTCCACTGCTGAACATAGGCAATCTCAACATTAAAACATTTAAAAAAGTTATTAAGAGCGTTTGTATTTTGTGCTAAAAATATTGTAAAATATCATAACATGCCTTTATTATAGATATTATATTGCAGATATATATTTGAAAAGATTAGTTCCACTGAGTATGTTTCGCCGGTTCTTCTCAGTAGAATCGCTTTGGAATCGGTGGTAGTTTAACATTTTTATTGACGCTAAAGAAGATGTTTTGGTGGTAGCTGCTATTTTGAATAAAAAAATGATAATTCAATTTTATTAGTCTTGTGAATGCCTATTATATACTTTAGGAAGCGGTGAATTTTTGCTATTTTCGACGTACTACTGAAGGATTTCGTCCCAGGAGTCTATCGCTAACTATTACAACTACGCTTCTTTGGAATTCGTTGTGAATGTAGCTACGGCCTACGGTATAAGTAAAACACCTAGAGCGTGTTGGGTCATAAGACTAGACGGTAATGAGTGTTATTAGTAGAATTACACGTTGCTGGTGAATGTAATTGTAGTAAAAAACGGCCACTGCTCGTCGGAATGCGCGCACAGTGAGGTTCCATATTTAAAACATTTGACATTCCTGTCAAATCCTGGCAGGATAAACATTATGTTATTTGGATAAGCCACACTATATAGGATTATAGACGCACGGATTGACCTGTCCAGGCATTTATGTGTTTTTCGATCTAATCCTGAGATGTCAAGCTTCCTGGTAGGCGTCTGTGATTATAGTGACTGCTTTGCCCTTCTCAACGAAATACAGCAAAGCTAACGGGAGAAACAATATGGTGGAACTCATACGGAATTACTTTGAGAGAGCAAAACCTCTTGCCTAACAAGGAAATTATGACATATTTGCATAAACGTATGCACTAGAAAATTCCATAATTTTTAGGCCGTTGATTAAAGATCCTGGCATAACCATCTATCCTAGCGATGACGAACGATACGATTTACAGCGTTATACGAGTAAAGTATCAAAACTATTTAAAACGAGATATTTACCATGTTCATCACTTTTATTTCTCGCGAATTAGACACCAGTGAATAATCTCTAAATATTGACTTATCTAATACAGTTTTGAAGTGACCATGTTAATTGATAATTAAAATGTACAATAGTAATCACAAGCAGTGGATTGTGATCAAAACTTTCGTTGAATAAGTGGATTCACGCGATTAGTGAGGTCGCGCCCGCTTAGCAGACATATACAGTTAGACACGCCAAACAGTACTCGGACTTAAAGCCTGACAAATGCAATAAAATTCTAACAAAATGCAGCAATTTTTCCACATTACTATCATTTTGCTTTCATACTTTGTTTTTCGAAAAATGTTTTCTTGTTTAATATATAAAAGTAGTTACTCAATTACAAAAATCGGTGATGTACATTAAAATATTTTAACAGAAATAGTTAAAAATGTTTATGTTTGTAAATTTTAAGGTGATTGTTAAATTTTTTAGATATTTGCTGAAATTCTTGTTATGTTTATCAAATCTAGTTATTTGTTACGCACTTTCCAAATTGCTTTTAAATTTTTTTTAGTCTCAAAATTAATAATGAAATATTAGTTACCTTAAATCCATTTTGTGTTTACAATATCAGAATCACGATAACGTATGAAGAAGATCGTTCACACCACACAGGTTTTGCACCGTTTATTTTGATTTATAAGATTGTGATCACTGAGGCTGGTTCTAGAATACGGTCATATAAAACATTCACCGTAGATAGAAAGCAACGTTTTCCGGTGATACTTTCATCGGAGGCGTGCGTTGGCTTGCTTCGGTGTTGCGCGAGTGGGCCGCAAGACGGACGAGTCTACTATACAATATAAATGTTATATTTGATTCAGTATCAATAGGCTGAACCTTCGCCGGCTTCTTTTTTTGAAGTTCAAGCGACTTAAATAGTTTATTGAACATCAATACCACCGCTAACAAAGGGAGTTACAGAAAAGAACTCTTTATAGCATATTTTTTTCGTACAATTACTAGTGTGTGGCATGTAACGGTGTCTCATTTAAATTAAGTTTGATAGCACGATTTTTTTAATTTTTAAAGGTCATGTTTTCTTTTTTAATTTTGTGGCAAAAATAGATTTTTTGAGTGTATATTTATAAATGTTTCTTAAATGTATGTGTGAAGATCATTTATTACATAATCCAGAAGTCGTTTTCACGAACTATCCGTAATTCATTTTATGACCAACGACTCAGAAGATCGAAGAACCAACAGAGGAGGAACGTAACGTATATCGGATGAATTAAACAGCATAGTAGACTGTATCCTAATAAAATAGAACCATGTTTTGATGGGTTTGATGGGATACACAGACTTTGTTTCTTACTCACACTTAGTGAAGCATATTACGTTACTAATCGAAAACTTCTTCCTTTTGATGGCAAAAAACAACACTTTTAGTGCCATTGACCTCTAAATATAAAACTATCTTCTATCTATATAAATAAAAATTAATCTCTGAAATGTACGTAAGCATATAACTTTAGAACTACTGCAACAAATTAGATAATCCTTTTTTTGTTGTGTTCGTTATCGTTAGGACAAGGTTTGTATAACATAATAATGTTTACGCTAAACACTTTTTTGGTGAGGATAAGACAATTCTATTTATGTTTTGCTTGCATAAAATTGGATATTGACCTTTGATATAATAACAATTAAGTATAATCATTAGCTATTAAATGATAATGAAGATGATAACAATGAAGTCCTGATTAATGACTGAATATTAATAAAGACAGTTTTAAATACGACTTGAGTTAGTTTTGTAAATCGGAAGTCTCAGTCGGTACGAAGAAGATGCAGTCGAGTGTAGGCCGACATTCTTAATGGAACGCACAGAGTACAGTAGCAGCCATCTTGTCTTTTATTGCAAAATTACTATTCTTAAATTGTTGAACCGTCTTCAGACCGTATCCGTCTCAGTGCACTGAAGATGATTATAATGATGTATGTTCCGCACATGAAAGTATAGTCAGCTACAGCGCCATCTATTACAGAGTAAATAAAGTAGCAGCTTACTTATGTTACGTCCTACGCAGGTCTATATTACTGATCCCTGTAATAATAATTTACGTTACTAGATGGCGCTAAATTGTCTTCTCAGGTAGTATTAATTCACGCTAGATAGCGCAGCAAGCAATGATTTCTTTTCAATATATTGATATAAGTAAAATTTTTTCAGTAATTATTAAAAACCGATATGATAACGTTTAATTAAATTTCTCTGTCTGCCTATTAAGATAAAAAACCTGCTTCTTATGTAGAATTAATTTATTAATAAAAAAACGACTACAAGTAGTATTAAGAGAAAAAATTAAATGATCCAACCTATAAATCTATATATAGGCTCCACGGGGATCACTCCAAACATTTCTAATTTTTGTTTGGAAATTAGAGGCTTTAGTAGTAGTTAGGATTACTGATTCCTATTTTGGCCCCGGTCCCATCATTTAAGAGATGGGGCATCCTAAAGTTAAGAATAGTCAAACGTCTTACATGTTTGAAAGTTGCTTCCTCATATTATGATGATTTAGCAATGGTGATGCAATCATGACTTTACAAATCTAATTTAGATCATACTTTATTATGCCGGGCACTACTGCGCACGATGGGTCGCGAAATTGTGCTTTCATTAAACAAGGCTGCTTATAAGAAACAAAAAATAAAATACCAAATATTTTATTGAGATATTAAATATTTGGTTAAATAAATATAAATTGTCTGGTTCTTGTAAAAATAAAAAAGAAAATTGTGTAAAAGTGTTTTTTTTAATATATTTTTTTCATAGTATTATTATACTGTATACAAAAATGACACTGTATATATTTTCAGGACCAACGGTATATAATAAGACACTACTGATAGCCCTGGTATAAATACGCTAACTAATTCAGTTAAGGCAGCCGCGTAATCGTGAAATCGTCAAGAGAAAGATCATCGATCTTTCTCTCGCGAAAGAGTCAATTTAAAATTACGCAATGCCATTAGTTAGGTTCGCCATAAAATAGTGACGATACCGAACATTTTGCAAAATGGATAAAGTGGCTGATTAAACCAAAAAGCTACGTTACTGAAATAATTGTTGTAAAGCCTTCGATATTCTTTTAGCGTATACATTTTCACTTAAACATGATAAATTGTTCTTTAATTTATATGGGGTCATAAGGTTTTTGGTTCAATAATGTTAGCGTCTAAATTCATTTATTATACATGTTTGTCAATGATTTTACGTGCTTACTATGTTCCTATTAAATACATCGTTTAGCAAATATCATAAAGATAATATTATATGTTACTTCCTGTCTATAAGCCCTTTTACATACGTAAATATACAGATTGGTAGAGCTAGGTTTTACAACGAAAAAGAAGTTCTTGCCGAGTCACTGTAACAAATGCGTGTGAGTCGAGATATTTTATAACTTTAATATTGTGGAACTTTTCGCTATGCAAACGTTAAATTTAGTATGAAATTTTTATTTGTTGACTGCGACAAAATATATAACAGCATCTATGTAACCACTGTCGCGGATGGTGCGAAAACGAATACTTTGTAGTTTTACTGCGAACAAATTTCACCCCAAAACCAATTCGATTAAAGTTAAATTTTAAAGTGCTAGGGAATAAAATATAGCCTTATTTAATTTCTAAATAGAAGATCATTTGTCAAGAATAATGGCTATCATCTCTTACTAGCACCGCCCCGCGGTTTCACCCACGTACTTCCCCGTGAGAATAGAGGGATGAATTATAGCTTATGTGTTATTCAAATGTATAAGCTATTTTATTGTAAAATTTCATCATTGAAATCCATTTGGAATTTGTTAGATTCTCCATACTCTATCTGTCAAATATGTTGTGAATAGTCTATTCGGAATTTATCTGGAGATTGTGAAACAGGCCCTAAGAGTAACAAACATCTATACACCCATAAAATATTATTAAAAACTTTCGTGTTTATATTGTTAGTAATATTCACTGTTAGGCATGTTTTGTATGAAAATAAATAATTAAAAAATGGTAAAATAATATACCTCGTACATGGTTACACTAGGTTGCGTTATGGAGCTGTGCTTTCATTACAAATAAGCTCTGTGGGGACTGTACTCTATCTATAGATAGGTGGTACGTGGTTGTCTGTATACTGGCATTGTTTGCACAGACCAAGTTAGTTAGTAGTGATTACTTGGTGTTACTCAACTCATAAGTTAAGTCACAGTTCTAACTCGTAATAGGTGTATTATGAAGTTACAAAACGTTGTTTTATCATTGCAAGCTCGCTTAGTGGTTGACGTGATCCATGAACATAAACGAGTTTACCTGGTACTAGACCAGCTTCATTTATGTGTTGCCCATCAAGAAAATAAACTACAATAGTAGGAAATCCTAGTGGTCTGGAGAATTATTATTATTATCAAGAAAAACAACATGTATGAAGTTTCTGTGCCGGTAATAATTCCTACTCTCCTTGTTCCTACCCGTCTTGCCTACTCTCCTTAAAACAGCAAAGTTGTTTCACGTAGCTCATCCCACACATTGCTAAAGCGTTAAAGGATAAAGGTAGGCAGCTGACTTCTAGTTTCTTAACTATAGTCGCATATTAACTATAATAATAAAGAAATCGCAGTATGGAACCTTAGACTTGGCACGACTTTTTCTAGATTTCATTACTTTTTAGAGATAAACTAGCAGCTCTATCTAGACTTGGCTAGTTTTTTACAGAAAGTTTCTGGTGGGATTAACATTGGACTTGATTAGGATTTAAGGGCGTCAAAATGTTATTGTACGAGTATTTGCACCGCTTGGAGGTTTTTTTTTCTGGTACTTTATTATCTTCATATTGTTAAGAAAGAAGGTGGTTTCATTCTGTTGTATGAAAAATGGAACGTTTGCCGACTTAATGAAGGTTGCCTATCATCGTCGTGGTGAAATAAAATATCTCAAAAGTTGTCAACAAATGTCACAACTTGCACACATGTGATGTGAACTTTAGAAACGCCATATTGTAATTTGTTTAATTGTGAGTTTTTATGTTAATATTTATTAAGATGTACGGGTTACCGTTCAGCAGAAAATAAAAGTCAGCATCTTGCCAATTTAGGTGGCTCACAAGCAATATTTCACACACACATTTATATGTTTGTGAGCCACCTAAATTGGCAAGATGCTGACTTGATTCTACTACGACTCAACTGAGAACAGTTTTCCACTCGATGTCTTCGATGACGCGTTGAAAACTGTTCTCAGTTGAGTCGTAGTAGAATCAAGTTTTCTTACGCCGTGGTGAGGTAAGTAACACATTAAGGTACTGTGTTGTTTGACTATAGACATGTGACCTTGTTGTTCGTATTCCAGCATAAACCCTTTTCCGAATATTTTTTATCTCTAGACATCTTGTTTTCCAAATTGTAAAACTGTGCAATTGCCTTCGGCTTAGATTTACCTAAATATTGTTCAAATCCAGGCTTCATTGGAAGAGCAACTTCGTATCTACCATTAGATAACCGTCTTGTGGTGGACTGGTAAAGTCGCTCACAATATTGTTCTTCTGGTTTCAATTCAGTAGCCATATCGCTGATATCTTCGAGCTCCCAGTATTGAGAAATGTCTGATAAATCGGTGATTACAACATGACACTGGAACGTTTTCACGTTTCCCGAAAGTATCCAACCCAGTCTTGTTTGTTGGGCTATAGGTGCCATGTTTGGGCCCTTGATTAGACCGTTCATGATGATCTCAGAGTATATGCTTGCGTCTAATAGCAGATCAATAGGGCCAGAGACGTTGTACTCAGGATCAGCTAGCTGCATATGTTGTAAATGAGGCCATGACTCCTTACTGAATGACACGTTCGGCAGGTTACTGATGACGTGATTGATTACTAATGCGTCAGTTGTGAATTCGTAATTTTGGTAAATAGATTGGCATTCGAGCGTGACAACTCCCTTGCCGTATTTTGTCCCATTCCCAATTCCAGATACTGTTGCCTGATATCTTCGTCTAGGCAAGCCCAGCATCTGAGCAGCCTTCTCAGATATGAGCGATATCTGAGAGCCCTGGTCCAGAAGGCATCGTAATTTTAAGTATGTGCCATCTATAGCCTTGACATTGACAGATATCGTGGTCAATAAAATCTCCTCATCCGCTGTGGCGATGTAATTAACGCTATGATGTTTTGCGTCTTGTTGCGTTGAAATTTGAAGTTTTTTCATCGCTGGGGTTGAACGTTCGGACGATGACCCCGTAATCACATCCGTCGACTTGCTTGCTGATGTTGATAATTGTTGTTCCATATTCACATATGCGTCATGCAGCATTGTATTATGATTGTTTTGACAAACCTTGCATTTTTTTGTCGATGTGCATGAAACGTTATTATGTAAGTGCAGACAATTGTGGCAAATATTGAATTTCTTGACGGTCATTAACCGCTCGTCTGGTGTAAAACTGATGAATTTGTTACACTTATATAAATAATGCTTGTTGTTGCATATGGGACAATTAAACGAGCATGTCGCGATGGCTTGAAATTCTCTGTTTGGTAATTTTCCATATCGATGATTACTAATATGTTGAAAATGAGGCTTGCATGTTTTGCTAATATATGGTTTTTGTTGGTAAGGTTTTTTAGTCGATGATGAAATTTCGCGATCCTTTCTATGTAAAGGCTCTAGAGCGTTGAATTTGCTCTCCAAGAAGTTCATGAGCTCAGAAAGAGATGGTAAATCTCGTGGTGATCTTCGCGCTTCCTTATAACTGCAGTAGGTTTCAGTGTCCAGTTTTGTAGCTATGATATGGACTAAAAACGGATCCCATGTGTTTGTGTCAATGCCTAAGTTCTGTATGGCATGGATACATTCCATTGATATGTCGTAAAGACGTCGAATTTCGTATGAAGATTGTTTTTGAGCAACTGGTTGATTTAGGAATAACTCAATCTGTTTAGTGAACAGCAGTTGTGGGTTGTTATATCTATGTGTTAATATATCCAACGCTGTGACATAATTGTCTGATGAGATGTTCAAATGCTGAATAAGTCGCTCAGCATCTCCTCGTAACTTGCTTTTTAGATGCTGCATTTTTTGAGTTTTCGTAAGGAAATTGTTGTTATGGATGCTTTCTACATAAAGATCGTAGAATGTAGGCCATTGTGTGTATGAGCCTGTAAACGTAGGAATGTCGAGTTGTGGTGTCGAATGCTGGATATGCACCCTTGAATCTAATTTAAGATTCAATGCCTTCTTAATGCTCTTGTATGATTGTTCGTAGGCATCAAACTCCTCATCATATTGAGTATCTGAACCTTGGAGAATGTGATCTATTTGTAGATGCAAAGTATCGATTGCATTCCATCGTGATTGTATGTTTCGTAGCTCATCTTCCAACTCCCACTTGTCCCGAATTTCCTCAACCTTTATCCTGTTCACTTGCCGAATAAAAGCTCGGAAGTTGGTTCTTTGAAGAGATATTAGTTCCGCTGCTTGACCTTCGCATGTGGGCAAGGTCATCTTTGTCCTGGATGTCGAAGGTAGGAAAAGCCTCTCTTGTCGTTTAGGTGGTACCGTTAATGTAGGTTCCGCTTCTGGTGTTGGAGATATCGAAGGTTCTGTTCTCACAGGAACGAAGGATGCAATCTTGCTACGCACGAAGTCAAAGTAGTTTTTCGCCTTGTGATATTGATTTTCCGTGAAATAGGGATCGGTGTCATTTTTGTAGGCGGATATTTTGTCGTCGGTTAACTGAATCTCGGCCCATAATTTGTCCAATTTGTCGAGCCTGTCGTCTAGATACTTGCGAGTCTTCCTAGTAGCGGAATCCTTGTTAAAATTTGTTTCGATTTTCTCAATTGCCTCAAGAAGCTCTTGTTGACGCTGAAGTAGGCTGTCCATGTTGTAGATGCTTACTTGAAATGTTCACGAGAGAAATGAAGAGAAGGTAATATACTGCTCTGCTGTGCTGAAGTAGTGTAGCTTTTCTCAGTGGTTCGGGCCACTCAATGTCCTTGTGAATCAAGCACGACCTTTCTGCGCCTTCTCAATTGAACTGGTGAAACCCGCTTCTGGGAGGCCAGTCAACCGATTCGCAGTCGCACAAAACCACAAAGAACACGAAGTGACGTTAGCGTAAGAGCCACTGATTAGGTTTTCTTTTTTCTGAATCTTTTAATGTTGATGGCGATCCAAAAACCAAATTGTTTTTCCACAGGATCCAAGGCCCAATTGTTTCTCGAAGGACCAAATTGTTGCTCGAAGGACCAAATTGTTGCTCGAAGGACCAAATTGTTGCTCGAAGGACCAAATTGTACTGTGTGTACAAATAGGATATGAGTGCCAGTCGATATATGTGAGGGAAAGTTAATGTGTAAACAAACCCAATGAAAATCGTTCTAACACTGCTTTTATTATCAAAAGTTACAAATATATACTAATTGCATTTATACAAACATATAAATGTGTGTGTGAAATATTGCTTGTGAGCCACCTAAATTGGCAAGATGCTGACTTTTATTTTCTGCTGAACGGTAACCCGTACATAATATTTAAATGAACACTTCACGAGTTTCATAACCGTATCCATGCCCGCGCTTTAGGCTAGTTAGTTTTGTGACGTTTTGTGCGGTCGCTTTAATTTGCAGTCCGATAAACAATGGTCATATATCAATCAGAATCTTATGTTGTTTCAGTTGCTCATTGTCTTATTTGGTTTTCTGTGTTTTATTATGTCTAAGCCTTTTCTACCCTACCCTTCTTTATGTTTTTTTTCCACTCAATTTATTACTTTGGTCGTCTATGTTATCTATGTTCTCTTGGATCTTCTCCATCCATTGTAACCTGTCATTGACCTGCTTAACAAAATTCTTCTTACATAAACAATATGTAACGCGACGATTGACATTTGTTTGTTTGACTTTAAAATCGAAATCATTTCAATCGTAGGTTGGTTATTCAATTTAATTAATTAATAAATTAAATATGGTGTCAGGGCGACGCCGCGGGGAACAGCTAGCGCCTCAATAAAATGTAAATCGGGTGTGTTGTAAAGAAAATCAAGATTTTATTAGTTTCCGTATAACATATTACATCATGCGATAAAATGTAACGCGTAATATAACGTAACCATCTTTTTTGCAAGGAATTTTTGATATAATCTACCCAGTCTTTATTCTACTTCATAATCTTTCTTAAACAAAACACTTATATGAGAGAATGCCTAGAGTTCGCCAAGCAGAAGTGTGCACAGCAGTGGACAAATAGAGGCTCATGATGTTGATGATGATGATGAAACTGTTTTAATTGTGAAAATAAAAACCTTAATAAAAGATCTACAGTAATACCAACTTATCTGCGAACTGATAAGTGTCGCCATTGTCGTTTCAGTGTTCCAATGTGCGCAAAAGTCAGGAAAGTTAACACATTTTTATTTATATTATTTAGCTTCTGTTTAAGATAAATTATACTACCACATTCATAGGGGAAAAAGCTGCTGTGTGACATAGGGATTCTAGTTAGATAGGATTAGTTCCTATATATGCCACTTCACACGTAACTTAGTAGCACTATACAATGATTTTAACATCTGTCTTGTGTGTCCCTTTTGCCTTATGTCATCACCTTATAGGGATAAAATTTTCCAAACTATTTGAAATATTAATATATTTCGAGGCCTTTTTAGTTTCTTTTTAATTAAGCCTTTTTTAGTTTACCGAAATATTATTCCCGTCGATTATAATCATGAAAACTATTTCTTACATAATTTAAGGTGAGTACCAATTTTATTAAATTAAAACTATCCTTCACACTTAGACATGTTTAGCTATGACTAATTGTGCATAATTGAAACGATTATTTCCTTTGTTTCTACGCCAATTAGTGATTTAAATACACAGCCTCTAGCCAAAAATTATATGGCCAATCGATAACAAAGAAACTTGATGATGACTTATTATTATTGTTAATTAAATAGATAAATAAGCGGTCCGTTCCGGTTTCGCACACGGATAATCAATTTTATAGCCTACCTAGGTGAAAGAATTTTTTTAATCTTCTAGTATTATCGGCGCAACCAAGCTTTAAATAGGGCTTTTAGTAAGCTACAAACAATCAAATTATGTTAGCGTTACTTTTATAGAATTATTGCAAAATTATTCAAAATATTTTTTATATTTATGGTACCTATTTGGAACAAAACGAGATTTTTTGATTGATTGATTTGAATATATTTTGGAAAATCAACAATCTGAAGCTGATAATTGGGAAATGATTTTCTATATCAAATAACTATTTTTTAAGATTCAAAACTGCCCTCGATTGTACCTTACTGTTGATGTAATTGGAGATCTAGGATAGTATTTTTAAACACATGCGATTTGTTTTGTATCATACGAAGCAATATAATATACGAGAAGCGCACGGTTGTGGAACGCCAGCCATCGAGGTAATGAGATTTAGTCATCAGTTTTAAGAGCAAAGAGAAAGCAAAATGAGAAAGAATGCATACTATACCGAAAATATAATGAATTGTATTTATAAATGTTTAAAATTGCATTACCTAATGTAAATGGCAACGCCTATTATAGTATTAGCGTATTCGTGGTACAGTTGATTATGTTTTTCGTTTCTCACTAATTGCCTTAATGAGGGGAATCCATCTTCAATGTATTTTTGTTTTCATGCTTGTCCTATCGGAGTTTAGGTCATAAACGTATGACGACCTCTGTAGCTCAGTGGTTAGCGCGTTGGCGTTCAAGCCGGAGGTAGCGGGTTCGAATCTCGTCAGGGAACAAAAAGTTTCTGTGTTCCTGGGTCATGGATGTGTATTAAATATGTGTATTATATAATAAAAATCTTAAATATAAGTATTATTATTAAAAGTATTAAATATATGTATTTCCGTTATCTGGTATCCGTAACACAAGTCCCCTCGAGTACTTACCACGGGACCAGATTGACGTGGTGTAAAAAAAAGCGTCCATAAACGTTACTGACTCCTGTATTCGCTTCGCTGCTCACATCAGGTTTAGCGGTGTCTTTACTTTACTTGTTGTATAGCGCTGGTGGTATTGTAAGGAAACAGATAACGACTAATATTTAATTTTTACTTTAAAAATTTCAAGTAAGAATGTTCCTATGCAAGCCACACTTAGAATAATACTGCCCTTGACATTAAAATCTTTTACAAAACAGCATTTACAATTTTCTACGCTATAAGTATAGTTTTCCGTAAATCATTTTTATTATTTTAATCAAATACAAACATTGCTGAAGTGTATGTATGTATTTTAATGTTTTCACTTATTTTAATACCAAATGAGAAATTTAGGCAATTAAAACGTGTGATAAAAAAGTTTATATTTTTTATATTTTCAACTAATTAAAGAGTATTCTAACAATTAGACCGTGTATATTAGTATTAATAGGAAAAATGCGCTTTCAACATAGATGTACATTTAATAATAATAATAAATTAAAATTTATTATATCATTATTTTGGCATTTTTATTTATTTATATTGTTAGTGGGCGTAAGAGTTTAAATGTATAAAGATAACAATAATAATCTTTATTTCGTAATCAGTTTACAATATGTTATGTATAGGTATATTATAACAGTGGCAGGGTCTCTCGTTCGGTAAAGAAATATAGTCCAAGCTTTTTTAGAAGTTACTGTGTATGAGTCTACCGTGTAACATACATTATTTTGTTATATCTCAAAGGGTTTAGGCAGCGTTTTCGTTGAAAACTCCCAGGGGGCCTATTTTTTGCCGACACCACCAACAATTATTGTTATATCTTAGCCAATGTATATAAAAACTTAATAAATTATATACATAAACCTTCCTCTTGAATTGTCCTATCTATTTAAAAAAACCGCATCAAAATCAGTTGCGTAGTTTTAAAGATTTAAGCGTACAAAGGGATATAGGGACAGAAAAAGCAACTTTGTTTTATAATATGTAGTGATTAGATAACATACGTACTTTACTGTCTACGCTGAATGGTGTTTATTGTTTGAACGCGCTTTCAGAAACGACTATGGCTTTGAATAAGTGTTTTTGTAATTGATATTTGAAAATTTCTTTATATAAAATTTGTATTTTTTTATTCCTAAACCCGGTAGACGTTGTTCTGTCTTACCCATGGTCCGTCAACCAACACAACAAACAATAATTATCTAATTTATTACAGTGGTTTTGAAAGTATGTGGGGAACTTACATTTCGGTGATTAATTTTTATTTCTATAGAGGAAGAAGAAATGTAACTATTCAAGTTATACTTTCTTTGTTACTTATTTAGTGGGTTATTCTGTTTATTTGTAAAAAAAATCAATGGAAAAACATAAAAATGTGGCGGAATCTTTTATTATTTCCAAACAACTATTACTAGAACAACAACTATTAGATAAACAAGGCTACTGTTTAGATTTTTATTCATTTGGTTCTAGTATTAATATATTAAAGGCCAATGACAAATAATAGTCACAAAAAAAGTTAATTATGTAAAATATTAAAATATAGATACCTAAGTTTAGATGCGTTTATGCCTACATAAACAATTGCTATTATTGACACAAGCGACGCTCAGTGCAATGGCGAGGTCTGAGGGTCATTGAGAAATTCATTATAATTATTGTTTGAGATTTAAAATAATTGATATTTTAATGGCGACGCCAACCTTGAAGGTTATTAATATATTATGAAAAAGAAATGCAATTATGTATGTCTAAACATGGCATTGTTTATACAATAAAAGGCCATAAACAATGACGGATGGACCCCTACAGTCAAAGTATCTTTACTAATATTAACTTATTTTAAATTACTAATATGTAGGTGTGTGACTAGGATAACGCCAAAATAATTATGTTTTGTAACCAATGTCTCATACTTTTTTTTTTCTTTAATGTAATCACTTGCCATCTCCTAAACTAGCTCATTAGTCCAGTAACTCGTTAATTTGGAACAATTCGCACATTACTTTATAATTTTTTTATGTGTTTTTCTAATGAAATAAGCCATATATTTTGTAAAGTTTTATTAAGGTCTGTCTTCAGTAATTTTCATACACATTTACACACACGTTTTCGCGCCTAGCACTAGATCCTCGATTTTTTCGTATGGTATAACAATGATATACCACCATCCATAAATGGTCAAAACCTTAGGATTTAAAAGTTGAAAAAAAAAAACTATATTTGGAAGTAATTTTCAAAAGAAGATACTGACTAATTAAAGTTTGTGCAAAATTCGGAAATTCAATTTTCTTTGTATAAGTACTTTAAATTTTTCTGGAAACTCTTTGTTACTACCGATGAATATTAATGTTCCAGTCGAACCTGGCTAGTTGTATCGCAAAGCACCAAGAATTGAGTAACATTTAAAAAGGTTTTTAATCATACAGTTTTAAAATTAGACAAGTTCAAAGTTGTAGTTGTCTCACTTACAGAGGTTATTTTTCTGTCAAACGAAGCACGTGTGAAGGAAATTATAATGTTTGTAAACAACCGGATAAATTGTCTCACTTATACAGGGAATTGAGGTACAGAGCCCAAAGCAAGTAGGAAAGATAAAAAAATCCACAATATAATCTCATTTAACCAACGTTACAAAATCCCCTTTACAAATGTCATTCGATGAATAAGTGTCGCGACATTATTGCTATTCTCAATAAAATAATGTCTCGCACCTATCCAGGTCCCATTTAACTAGGTTCCACAGTATATAGTTTTCGCTACATAATATTGTATAATAAAAACGAATACGAAAATGATTATAAGATCAATTTTACTTAATTTTTCATTGGAACATTAAAATATTTTTTTCATGACAATGACACTTGACGCCCTGTTTCCGAAAGGCTGATCAACGCAAAAATTAACTAATCAACTGTCAAATCTCTTGTTAAGTGTCAAATGAATTGCTAAAAGTATGGTTAAATTACTTGATTTGATCAGCCTGTCAGTTGACATAGCCACTACAATGAAAAGCTGTCTTTGACTCTAGAATCGTATGTTAACCGCCACTAACATCCATGTTAGTCTACTTCAACCAATGTTTCAGAAACCAGGCGTGAATCATAAAAATCTTTCAATGAGAGAGTTCGAACTATAAATTCACGAGACAGTAATCCAATATTGTTATATATGTTTGATGAAAACTATTAAGCCTTAATTGAAATAGACCGAAGGTTTGTGACGACTGTAATGTAATAATTACTGAATGTATTTTTTCTACTTTCTCGAAAAAGAATAAAGAAACAGTTTTAATTTTTTTCTTGCGTATATCTTTAGGTATTTAATTTTTTAAATTATTATGGCTATGCTGCATCAATAAATACATATGCAAAAATTATATTTAACAAAATGAATGTTGACTTACATAAGTAAAATATGTATTTAGTTTTTATTATTCTAAAGCACTTTTTCGTGACTTTCACGTAAGAAATATTAATGTTTATGACGTAAAATTTGTGAATCTCTCTAATTTAAAATATACATTATATACTGAAAGTTTTTAGATTTATTCACTGTGATCTCATTAAGACTAGATAATATTGCTATAAATATATGAGACTGTATATTGTGTTAAGGTAAATATCTGTACTCACCAGCTGCTGTCACACGTGTTTCTTTGTAAATATCCAATGTAGTGTTAAATAACCAAATAAAGCCAAGCCAAGCAAGCCATTTTGGGCAATTTTCACCGAATGAAAATGAGAGTGTCGGCGGGTGTTGCCGGCGCGTGAGCATACGCCACTGCGTAACAACGCCGGCCGCCGGCCAGCACTACAACGCGACAAACTCCTACCCTTCACTGCTATATCAATTTTATCTCAAACTACGATTTCCAGGTTGCAATTATGTTCCTTAGTATCGGTGAAAATGCGTTTATCTTCACTTTGTGTGTAGGCTGGTCGAGCGGTTTGGTAACGCGCAGCTCAAGATTCGATTCCCGCTAAGCGCATATAGCACGATGAATTTAGAATATGTAAGCACCGAGTCACTGGATTGTTTGTAAATTTTCACAATTCTTAAATAGAGTTTGTACGAGCTAACCACGGCACTAATATAACGTCGGGTAATTACACTCTAATGGTCTCTAGCTTTTTATCTCAAAACTAGCTGTTCCCCGCGGTTTCTATTGAGGCGATAATATCTTTTAAAAGTTTTTCAGTAGTAGAGTAAGGAATACATAACCCATATGATAGGGCACCTTAATGATTGGTTAACGCACAAAGATTTTTTCTAAACTGAATAGAACGGTAGGCTTAGAGATTAGCGCCTTCAAACGAAACAAATAAACAAACAATCATGTATACATTATAGGTACAATCTTTGGCTTAATTATAATAAATTAGCATAGATAATATTTCATCTAATACAAATATTCCTTTATAAAAATCTAGTATTATTTGAGCGCTTTCTTTGAATAATTTTGTAGCGTATGTACATATATTGCTCTGTGTATAAAAAGGAGAGAGTTTAAGTAATTTAGTGTTTTCGAAATATCTAGAATTAAAAATTCTAGATAGACCGCGATACAATCCTTCAAAGGTCATTTTATTGCAAAATCAATTTCCATAATTTATATTGCAAATAGTTGAATTATAATAATATCAAAATATAAGTGTATAATCCATGTTCAATATCAGTTTCGTTTTTTATAAACGGCGGAAGTTCCTGTGCACTTACGGTAACAGGAGTGTAGAAAGTGCCGTAATTCATTTAGAAGTGATCTTGATGTGGCAATATAAAACTGATCCGTATCTCACCGTCTAGTACGAGGCGTTGCGTGAGAATGCGCCTATGATATCTCTTCACGCTCGTAAATTTAAACAACAATTTTAATAACGTTAACTTTTTTGGAAATACCATTTCATTATTTTTGTATCGGATTAATTTGTTGCTAATGTACCTAGTAACAAGTCTAGATTGTATGGTATTTGGATAGTCAAATTGGGTGATTTACTTGATGAGATTTTTTTAGCATCGACGATGTATCACCCGTTAGGGTTAGCTCCGGCTATTCAATGAAGCGTTATCTATCCGGAGACATAAGATTGTAAGATTCTCGACTATTGTGCTACATGTCCTTTCTATTTTTGTGAAATATACACCCTTGTTTTTGCATGGAAGAAGTAAATAATCTCGATGAAGATAAACACGTAAAGGGGCGCGCGGTACAAGCGCTTCCCTCTCATCGGCTATTTAGTAGGACTTAAACAAGCAAGGTACTAACACTTGTATGTCCTACAGTCGCTGTTAGATAAGAGTCTCCTGGACCATGGTTCACCGATGCGCTGGCTCAACACGGACGATCTTCACACACGTTCAAAGAATTAATCTCATCAGGCGTACACGTTTCCTCGCGATGTTTTCGAAAGAAAAAGTAAGCGGTCAATGCTCTCATGTTCAGGGTGCACTCAGGAATTTTGAAAAACCATTTTTTTTTTCAAAGCACTACAGGAGGTCAGTATCGAACCCGGACCTTTTACTCAAGAGGTCGAGTCTATGGACTATCCTAGACTATGTGAGAATTTGTAAAAACTTTAGATTTAAATGTGTTTTTTGTGTTCATGCGTTCATTATCTTAAGTAGATGGCAACAGTTTGATTAGATGAAAAAAAAAAGTCGTACTCTCGAAGCCCTATTTCTTTTTGTTAAAATTTTACCGTTGGATACATAACTAAATATACAATCCGTCATTTTAAAATCCTAGGGCAACTGAAAGATAAAAAGAAAAGGAGATTTTGGAAAAATGCAAAAATCGATTGCATTCACAATTAATTGTCAATTATATTATTAATATTTTTTTTTGCTTACGACGTTGGTTTTGACGTTATAGACATTTTATCATCATGTATCTATCATTATTGAAAACCATTGACGGAAGACAAATTATACCAATATGTGGAAACCAGGTGACTGAAAATCATATAATATATTATAGTAAAATGACAGCTTATTAAACACGCAATAGCGACATAGATACTTCCTGTCCCACCACGGTGACATAACTGTCTTGTCCACCCATAACGCGGCAAGCTTCTGTAGGCTTAATAGTTTTACCTGTCAAAAGCAAGTGAGGATAGGTGGAAATGCTTATGGTGATCGCGCAATCAACAAAAAAAAACCCTGTTTAGAATTATCGCCATGGTCTTAGGTAATCATTTATTTCGAGGATAAAGCCAGGCGGTTGTATCTATATGTCATGATTGTGGCGCAGTGTAGAGATATGTAGCGATCTGATATCAGTTGTAGAAGAGGACAAGTCTCTGTCGAGCGCCATCACCGCTATGCTCGGTGACGATGAGCCCCAGACAGTGATGGTCTCCTTTGGCGAGGCAGTAATGTCCCAAAAAGGAGGCCGACGATCGGGTGAGAGAGGAGGCCGGCGACGAGGCCTTCTCCCGTGGGCGTTCGTGTTGGATTCAGGTTGGCAAACAAGTTAGTCCCCCCTTACGGTGACTAGTCTGATCTTTGCCGAGGCCAGCCTGTCACTTAAGTGCAGCCTGCACATCTCTGGATGCCTGGATGCCGATGGATGGGTTTTTTTTCGAAAGGTCTAGACTTTTAGGCCTGATAGCCTTTAAGCTCAATCGGTAGGTAGGTGAGCAAATGGCTCACCTAGTAAAATTCGAAAGGAGGGCGCCCCCCTCCGTGCCCCGCAGGGGGCGCGGTATATCGCGCCCGCTACTCTGGAGAGTATGTGTTTGGTTAGTCAAATCCAATACGGTCGCTCATTAGCGGATGAAGTTAGTAGTAGTAGGATGAAGTAGTCGGAGGGGATGGATGGCTTCTGATCCGGGATGGTGGCTGAAGGTTCCCGCTCTTGGCTAGACGCCACATATTTCCAGAAGCCTTAAATGGTGATAAACCTCGATTATGCGAAAGCATTCCCTTAGTCCTTAAAAAAGGCGGCTGTATCTATGTGTAAGAGAAAACCAGGCTAGCCCTTTTGAGGGAACCCGCCGGTGGTGGGGGTTGCCCGGTGCGAGCCATCCCAGGGAGAATGCGCAAAATATTTCCACTGCAATAAAATCTGGCTGTATCTAGTTTACTGCTGCTTCTAGATATTGCCACTTCGTAACATCCTCCCCAACTTGTATATTCTGGTTTCTTTACATGTTATTACTATTGTAGTTTTGGTGTGTCGAAACGTGTGCATCAGCTTTTTAAAAACGAGGTAACTGGATATAGCTCAGTGATATATACTATATAATAACTTACGACATACATTTTGCAGTTGCGCAGATTTGATAACAAGTCGTCGAGGAAGTTTTTTTTTATTATAGTGTTACAAATACAATTCTCGTGTTTTGGATGCGCTAGTTAACTGCTACGCTTAAAATAAAACATATATTAGCACCTTGGCAGTAAAATCGACTAGAATCACGTGACAGCAAACGTCATATCGCTGTAACGTCTCGCAAGCGTATCGTATTTCATACTAGCTGTCGACCGCGGCTTCGCTCGCGTTAACTTAGATTTACGGACATATCCGGTTTGATAATGATTATTTTTAGTAGCTTATTATAACAGTTACCTGCCAGTAAAAGTCCCGTCAAAATTGGTCCAGCTATTTTAGAGATTAGCCGGAACAAACAAACGAACAAAGACAGACAGACAAAAATTGTAAAAAATCTTATTTTGGTATATGTACCGTATATATTATTCATATGCATGAATTAAAAAGCGTTTATTTTAATAATACAAACAGGCACTCCAATTTTATCAATATGTATAGATTGTGTATATTTTTTTAGTATTCATAGATTTTTTTTATTAATTAAATGGATGTTTCACATATTCTGTCGGTGATCTGTGATGGCCTTTTTGTAATGTTGACCTTTCATACATACTAATAGAAAATCATAGAAAACAACATCAACATGATTTCCAAGTTGTTCCAGTTGTCACAGAAAGAGATACATATATAAATTGATTAGACTTAAGTAAATTATATTCGCCAAAAAGAAAATTTAGCACAAGGCTGCGGCGGTCGTGAGGCGAAGCGTAACTGCCGCATAGTTTAGTGTTAGGTCTTATATTAATAGACTTAAAAAAAATGTTTTCGTAAACATCGTTACCATGGTTATTGTAACAATGGGCTACCGAGTGGACGGTCAAAAGGTTACGCTGGCTCTATATCTTTATAGATGGCTCTGAATCTTTATAGATGGCTCTATGTCTTTATAGATGGCTCTATATCGTTATAAATGGCTCTATATCTTTATAGATTGCTCTGTATCTTTATAGATGGCTCTATATCTTTATAGACAGTTGTTTTGCAGACTTAATCATATTACTTTTGTGTCCAGGTATGGGCTCGGCCTCTTTAGCGAGAGTGTCCGAATTCGATGCTGACCCCCTGTAGTAGTATTATTATTAAATAAAAAAATATGAACGTTGCTAAAGTCCTCAACGGAAGACCAGTGCTGAAATCACCGCCAGGAAACACTGAGTTGAGGACAATTTGTGCACATCATAAATAAATGTAGTATAAGTGTAATGTTCACAAATCAATTTTTCTTTTTTCTTCTTTCATTCTAAAGTTAAACCAGCTGCCCTCGATTGGTTCGATGAATATCACGATCATTGGCATATTCTATTTGAATGTCATTAGACAAGACATGTTACCTTATGCTATAGCGGTCATTTAGCATCCCAATTCGGCTTATCAGAGAGATGTATGAAAAGATCTCTCGTTATTACCACGCCAATGATAACGCAGAAAGCACTCAAAGCAAAAGTCACTAGGAAACCTCACCTACCTTCCAAAGTAATGAGGCAACAGTACATTTCCGGCACAATGATATGGTGGGATTCAAAGAGGTTTGTGACTTGCGAATTCTTTTGTTTGTGGCAAATGTAACGAGGACGGAGTTGACGGGATCAATTATATAATATAATACACGTAAGAGGTTTTGGAAATATTGTTTGTTGTTATATCTGAGTCAGACACCGGCCATGTGCGGTTTCCGTGTTTCGTAATAATTTAATTGTATTATTCTCTTTGCGGATGGGTATTTGGAACATGTTATGAGTAATTTACGGCTATCATAAAACACTATTCGACGTAGGGCCAAGGCTTATGAAATGATTTTCCGTTATTGATAAATGTGTACTAATAAATCTATACTTTGTTAATTTGTGAGTTTGTGAGGTTGTAAAATTATTTTATTAATAGGAGGCAACGTTATTTGCAATAACAAAAACAATTTATCTCTATTGACTGTCACGGGAATGTAAAGTACGGTGCAACAGCGGGACGCGGCTAGTCTATACTTAATATTATAAAGGCAAAAGATTTGATTGTTTGTTTGTATTAAATAGGCTCAGAAACTACTTGACCGATTTGAAAAATTCTTTCACTGTTGGGAAGCTACACTATCCCCGGTGCACATAGGCTATATTAAATTTTCAAAAAGTTAGGGACCCGTTTTAAATCTTAGTTGGCGCAGGCGAAGTTGCGTGCAACAGCTAATATTTAATGATAGCAGTGGTTAATCGTTTTATTTATAATTAATAGGAGCATGATAGTTTACAAGATCTCAAGATCAAGATGGTATAGCGGATACCAGCACTGCTCTCGATTCGTTATGGTTTAGTGAGTACGAGGTCGGCTTTTTGTGTGAGAGGTCCGAGTTCGATACTGAGTCGTATGGTGCCTTGAAATGGTAATCTCTAATTTCTAAATGTACCAGAATACAAGACTCGCTCGCTCACCGGTGAAGGAAAACATCTCGAGGAGAAATTCGTGCCTGATGAGATTAAAAGTCTTTGAACTATGCCACAATATATAATATATAATAACACTCGTCTGCAATCAAGGGGGAGACCCGTATGCAGCAGTGGGAAATATAGTTGACATATTTTTATAGCCTAAGAGCCCACGACGGCCAGACATAAGTTATTTTATAAAAGTTGAAAGTTTCTCTGTACATGTCTCCTATACAGGTAAGAACAACCAGCGACTATAGAGTTTGTGTTGTGGTTACTTGGGCAGGTATCAGGTAGTAAAGGTGCATAAAATAGTACTAAAAATTCCTCAGAGTATAAAGCTCAATTTTTTCATATTTTCTTCGAGATAACTTTAGAAATTTCGTCACCCATTGCCGAAAACTTATGACAGTTGCTACTCCCTGCCAGACACCCCTAAACTTAAATAAATTACAATTATACTTTCGTTATAGTATAAAAGCTAAATTTTATATATGTTACTTGGGGACCTATAAAAAGATGTTACCTTAACAGCCGGACAGTTTTCATGGTTTTTACATCTTGCCAGACACATCGAAAGTCAGTGGATTTTTGGTGCGGCGCGAGGTAACAATTGTTCAAGCAGGTGCTAGTGAGATAGAGCGCTTAGTAGAGTGCGTTCTTTTACTTTTTTCGGTTGGAGCTATGCTGCGCACCATCTGTTATTTATAGTATAGTTATTTTCTCAGTGCAGAAGTGAATTTCGCTCTCTCTCCCACCCACGGGCCTTATGGGCGAGCATAATGATGCGCATTATTGTTGACGATAGCGTTATAAGCGTTATCGCAAAAGTACTACTTTTGATCGAACGAAGTCTGTCGGGGCAGCTAGTATGCTATAAGTATTTGTATAGCACTATAAGAGACTTTGCATGAAGCCGGCTCTTCACGTTAGCTAACATTTTGACGAATGTTGTGGCACAGATATTAGCCAAGAGGTCGTGATAGCGTCCATACGTAGGTCGTTCAGTTTGCTTTGGTTCAGGTTAATGTGTGTACGAATTTGTTAATTTGGATATTGAGGTGATAACACCTGCTATTGCTATAGTTTATTAGCGATAAATATGTTATATGTTTTACATATTATTATAAAAATGCGTTTTCTCACAGAAAACATAAGAAAAGTCACGTGTCTTTTATGCATCTGTTAGGTGTCAACCCCATAAAAAATTGGGGATTGTTTAAAAATTTCTCAATATATTTTTTACACACAAATACAAACATACGATCTACAGTTCCATTATTGTGCTACTTTTAATTCTATACTTACATCCCCGACAATATGGCGCTACATCGAGCATATAAATATTTTAGTCAGTACACGTTAAATATTTTTGTATTGCAGGCGCTCTCAGTCTTATTCTGGGTTTAGTTGGCCATTTGTCATTTGTACCTAAATATTAGTTTACCAACTACGGCTATTATTATCAACAGCTCGTCCACCACTGGATAAAGGCCTTTTTCAAAGACGCCCAATATCCCGACTCTCGCGTTCATCTAGGATAGGTCACTGCACGGGGATCATAATTTATTAAATTTATAATTTTATTTTTGTTGTTACGCCTCATTTATATACATGTTACACATTTATTACAGATATTTGACAGATAGAGTATGGAGTATCTGTCAAATATCTATCAAATATGTTGCCGATAGCCTATTGGGAACTTATCTGAAGATTGTGAAACATGCCCTTAGCCAATAGAATGCTAACATCCTCACTAAAATTAGGTATGTTTGCAACCGATCATCATGAAACTTTGTACACATACACTTAAAGGTACAAAAAGTAACATAGTATACATTTGAAAAAAGGTTTGTTTTTGCTAACGCGGCTGAAGCCGCGGGCAACAACTAGTATGCTATATTTTATCCCTCTACTTCTACGGGAGTGTGAAGGACGCGGGTGAAATATATACAGCTAGTTTTTTACAAATTGTTTCAACCCGTGTTAAAAGGCCAAATTATGCCTTTCTTTAAGGCAAAATACGGCTATAATAATAAAAATATAACAATTAATTACGCGCTGACATTCATTTCATTGATTTGTGTATTGTAAAATGAAAAAATGAAACAAACAAACCTTAAAAAAAATTATATTACACATACCCAAGAATATTTAAATTCTATGATTTTATACAATAAAAATAATGTATAAATTATTCATTGTACGAATATCACAAAATTATTGTTAACACTTAAATAACAAAGTAATCAACGATTATAGGTAAAACGTAATTATCTTTAAGCAACATCCCTTTAAAAGTTATTTACGTAAGTAGGAAATCCCGAATACCATACGTAGAAACAATTTATACAAATGTATATAATATACGTATCATGTTTTACGCTCCTTGCGTAGAATACAATTTTTTTCTACTTACTTGCTAGATTATTATTATTACTTTAATGTCTAATAAACATTGAGCAGCAAAGTGAGATAAATAACGGTGGACTACAAAATCAACGTGGTCTCTCAAACAACTTTAAATTTATATAGCATAGATTTAGCAGCAATCAAACATTTCTTCTTGATATTGTGAACTTTTTTTTTAAAAGGTCTAGACTATTTGGCCTGATGGCATTTAAGCTCAATCGGTAGGTAAGTGAGTAGATGGCTCACCTAGTAAAATTCGAATATATTGTGAACATAATATGAATGGATAAAACAGCAAATAAAAAAACAACGTGCATGGATATTATCGTGGGCTTCGAGAACATTTCTGAATCGATTCAAATACTTAAGGAGTATTTTTATTATAATGAGTTTGAGTGAACGTAACAAAAAAAAAACACCTAAAATTTAAAGTACGGACTAGACATATTTTTCTAAAATTATTTGAGTAACAATCTTATTTTTATTTACATAGGAAAATCTTACGAAAACTTGACTAAAACCTAAGCCCCTTTTATTCAACTCTAGTTACATTCCTACTAGTTTTCTACTTTATATCAAATATTTATACTACATAGCCTCGTTCTGGTAACTTTGTTTATCTATTAAATATACATATACACATACTTATAGCATATCTACCGAATTCCTACTATTATAAAGTTTCACTATAAAAACGTACGTATATTTCCATTTCTTTCTTCTGCATGTTTATTTATATTTAATGCAAATAAAGTTCGTTTTAAGGAATGACTATAAGTATTTTTAACTTCATAATATTAAAGTAAAAAAAAAAAAATCAACAAAAATTCATCTTGTCAACACTTAACATTAAATATAACTTAGTGTTTGGCTTCTTCCATTTAATTATTGTTTTCTTAAAAGAAATATTGCTGTATTGTTTTGGATCACCTGTCTTTACTGCACAGTAACGGTTTCGTTGTATTTGACATAAGGATATCTAATGTATTGCATTTTAATGATCTACGTGTTCTTTTATTAGTTTTTGGCAGCCAAGCGTCTTTAATCATATCGCTACCTTTTTCCGCGATCATTATTGTTGGAGCATTAGTATTGCCGTTGGTTACGGCAGGCATAATACTAGCGTCTATTACCCGAAGCCCCTCGATACCATAAACGCGTAACTCAGGATCGACAACAGCCATTGGATCACTGGCTGGACCCATTTTAGCTGTACACGATAAATGATATATAGACATAGTGTATTGTCTTATGTAACAGTCCCAATATTCGTCAGTATATAAAGGAAGATGCTTACAATTTGGCGCAGGCTTGCTATTGAATCTGGCACCTAAACGTTTCATTGCCTTAGTTTCTGCCACAGCTAAAGCTGCCTTAACACCTTCTCTTAAAACTCCAACATCATCAGGATGAGTTAAATAATTGTGGTACATGAGAGGATACTCGAAGGGATTTTTTGATCGGAGCTTAATAAATCCACGGCTCTTTGGTCGGAGCATCATTGGGAATATGCCGTAAACATCAGTACCTATAATGTCTCCATACACTTCGTTGTAGTATTCGTCTGTGACACCGTGTGCTTTTTTAACTTGAATGTCGGAAGGAATTGATGCAGAGTTCATCATAAATTCAATATCGGGCCAATCTTCTGTAGCGTTGGCATACTTTGTATTGATGAAGGCTACCACTTCTAAACCTATGTTTGATGTCAGAGGACCATCTTCTGTAATTGCATAACGCAACGCTGCATTTATATTAATTGTTCTACTAAAAAGCAAGCTTATTGGATAGTCGATACGAAAAACCAGACCGCCTACGGCAATATGGTCTTGTAAGTTTCTTCCTACTCCAGGGGAATCTTTTATTACATCAATGCCAACTTCGTTTAAGTGTTTTGCTGGACCAATACCAGAAAGCATAAGTAATTGTGGTGAATTAACAGCACCAGCTGATAATATAACCTCTCTTTTGGCGTATACAACCTGCTTGGTACCATATCTAACGAATTCGACGCCGTATGCTCTCTTTTTGTCTTTGTCTATTAATACTTTCGTTACATGCGTGAACAAAGCAATATGAAGGTTTTTACGTAATCGCACAGGTCTAAGGAAAGCTTTTGCTGTCGAACATCTCGTCCCTCTTCGCATTGTAAACTGAAACCAAGCATAACCGGTCTGCTGCTCCCCGTTTATGTCAACTATTTCGTATCCCATTTCTTGTCCAGCTTGTAGGAATGAAGCTCCTATAGGCGTGTTAAAAGGTGAATCTTGTACAGTAAGGTATCCACCTGAAATAAAGATATTGATAACAAATATAAATTGCAAAACAATATTTATTGCTTAAAATCAAACATGTAAAATGTATTCTTTTTGTGTCTTTCGTTAGTTATCTAAAGCTGGCGGAAGATTGTACTTAAATGTGTGGCAATAATTTCAGACATGTACATCAGCTTCTTATTATTGTGTAATACACAGCAACAGCTTAAACTAGTAATACCTGAGTTTGACTGTACTTGTCTTTCAACCTTGTAATCTACCACTAGTTGAATTCGACAGACCAACTGATATACTTATTTAAAAGTATCGCTAATTGGTTTGACCTGACATACGTTTTGTTTATACACACTCATGTAGTTTTCATGTATATCTCTGCAATGATATTATATTAGCTACATATAATTGGAACATGTATCTCTTTCAGCAAACTTTACAACCAACTCAACACCAATAGAAGGCTATAATTTTAGGTCTCCCTTATTGTGTTTCAGGTTGCAACACAGTAATTTGTTAAATACTTCCGTTTTCTTAAGACAGGTACGTTACTAATTGTTTATTTACTATAGCTAATATTGTCACCGTATCTCTTTATTTTCAATTTATGTAGTCATTCCATCAATTAATTATTGACCCTATTATTATTATTGAAATAAAGGTCTCGTCCAGACACGGCGACAATCGCGTGACTTCTAAACTTTACATTTAAATTTGACATGTAATCGTGATATTCCCGCGTGTTAGAACACACTCCATTAAGTAGTAAACAGTATTAAAAATCTTTAATACAGTTCGTTGTTCAAAGATTTTTTCACTTTTCTCCCTCCCTTTCCATCCTTCCTTTTGTTAGTGTTTCATAATATAAAAAAATAGGGATACCGTACCTACAGCGTGGTGCTTCTTATTCCTTGCCAAGTATGGATTTCTCTGGTCTTGGGATTTTTTGAAATACGGCAACACATCTTTGTAGCCCCAGCCGGGGTTCCCGAATGATTCCCATTGATCATAGTCGCGCTTGTTTCCTCGCACGTACAGCATTGTGTTTAGGACAGAAGAACCACCCAGCACTTTACCCTTCGTCCAGACACACCGTTTGTCAACTATCGCTTGACAAGCGGAGTCCTGTGGCTGCGGCCTGAAATATATGAAGTGTATATTTAGAATGGTTCTATATTAACAAGGTTTACACCGTTGATATATTATATTATATTTTTTTTTCGATCAATCATTGATCAATTATTCATTGAGAAGTTCTGTAATTTAATGTAGTATATAAAATATTATATTAAAAAAAAAGTAAAAGTTTTCAACTCTTTTATGTCTCACTGCTGGAGATAGGTCTCAGCTCTTAGTTGAGGCGGGATGATTTAGTTCACCCATGCTGTCTTAATGCTTATAACTATAATAAATATATACATCATCAAAGACTCTCATCAGGCACGCAGATTTCCTCACGATAGATAGATAGGTCGAGCCCATGTATAAACGTCGTCACTTAATCGATTTTGTTGAAAGTTTTATAATTATAATGACTCGTTTAATTGGGTCGCTGAGCCGCAAAAGTAAGTAAGTAAGTAAGTAGTTTAATTGAAACGACGCCGCATGTTCTACAATTTAAAGCGCATCTTACTCACTGATTAAGTGTTATTAATCCAAACATAATATTTCTTACCTATATTTCCAATCCAGCTTACTTTTATGTAGATATAAGGAGAGTAGCGGTACGTCACTAATGTCAGTCTCGTGTCCTCCCGCTTCCAGGAGGAGCACGCTCCAGCCCTCCACCTCTGATAGTCTGTTCGCCAGCACAGAGCCCGCAGAACCTCCTCCGACGATGACGAAATCGTATTCCTCCTTCAAGTTTTTCTGGTTGAATGGTCTACTTTCCGGGTCAAGTAATTCGTAATTGAAATATGCCATTGCCGCCAACATGACTGGGATAAAAGTGAGTTTGCTGATCCCACCGATGGTCAAAGCCGCCTTGATAGCAGCAGATACTGTAGTTGCGATGCCCATTTTTGGTTAGCTTTTGAACATTTTCCTGAAAAATGCAAAAAATAAATGAGGAATCACTTTTTCATCACACATTTTTAAACGTTTTCGAGCATTATTTTTATAGCCTTTAGTTTAGCTGATATTATTATGTTTGTAATTATTGTTGATTATGAATTTATCTGGGTCAATTATATCAAATAATTTACGAGACCACTTGTGGAATATTCTAGAAACAGGGATAATCCATGGTCGTAGCCAACCATGTTTTATATATGATAGTATTTTTTGTATTGACGATCCATTGTTTAGCTATTAACACGAAGGAACCCATATTTGTAAACTGTGTGCAGTTGTGGGTGGATTTGTGGTGGTTGTGGCTTTACTTGCCTTTCGCATATACGCTTACAAAGTTAATTACTTAAATTTTTTATCGAAACTTGAGTTTA
This sequence comes from Lycaena phlaeas, assembly GCA_905333005.2. NCBI lineage: Eukaryota > Metazoa > Arthropoda > Insecta > Lepidoptera > Lycaenidae > Lycaena > Lycaena phlaeas. The sequence goes on along the minus strand of HG995169.1, from coordinate 6,447,483 downwards.
CATAACGGTGTCCGCGTAAGTTTGGCCACATCTTACATAATGTAGCGAAATGACACCTTCATAAGAAAGCATCGACTAAAATAATTTAAGCAAATGACACGACGATTGAGGTGTATGTAATTTTGTACTTGACCTGCTATAGTCATATAGATGTCTCATTCTGTTCTCCACCCAATTAGATCGACCCTGGAGCGTCCTTAGGTTGGTCACTCAGGAGAGAGGATGGCCAATGGGCCAATGAGGTTCAAGTATGGGGCCGTCTTAGGTAGACGAATTGTTGGTCGGCCATTAACCAAAGGAAAGACGATCTCTGTGCAGAGGCGTTAAAAGAAATTATTTTAATATTAACGACTATTAAGAATATATCCAATCCCTTACCACTCGCATCCAACACGGACCGGCCACTGCACGGAGATCGTCTTCCAACCTGGCTAATGGCCGACCAACATTTTGTCTACTAAAACGCGGCCTCCACTCTTGAACCTTATTGGCCCATTGGCCATTCACTCTCTTGAGTGTGTGACGGACTTGAACGACGCTCAAAGGACGATCAAATTGGGTGGAGAACAGAATGACACATCAAATTGTGCATATAATTAGATGCATTTTTTATGATACTTAAAGTATGTGTTGGCGGAGAGGAGGAATGAGTGGCGAATACTCCACCGACAAGAGCAAAGCTCTTAAATAGAGAGAGAGAAAGTATGTGGGTTATATTATTTTTTATTAAATATTCAATGAATTCGAAAAGATACATAACAAGACCATAAAAACAAACATAAACAACAATAAGCTAAACAACATCTTTGAATACTGAGACAATCGGTTTGTGTTCGTTTAATTCTGCGTGTGACATCTTCGTGTAACATCGTAGTTTGATTTTACTCCCATAGATTTTCATACCCCGGCCTTATATATGAAAATCGATTCTTAAGGATTTTACTCCTATAAAAGAGGCGCGGGTCAGTGGTGAAGGTTGTATTAGAAAACCGGCCCTCAGCATAATATTATGGGTCCGTGTGGCCATCTTTGACATAGTGTCGCTGCAATCGAATACCGACGCTGATTATGGAATAACTGTCGCAACTGCGCGATAAATAAGAGATGAGTCGTTTTGGATACAATTTGATTGGCTGTTGCCCAAGACATCGATGGAGCCCAAGGACTTATAATCGGATTAGGACGGAAAAATATAAACCAGTAATATGGTTGATACACATTGAACAATCATATTTATCACAGAATCTGATCTAATGTGTATTCTATTTCCCATTGAGAATAGTCTATTTCAGCCTGTAACCGTCTAGTAGAGCTGCTTACAGACTGTCAGGCTGGGCAGGCTATACGAATGTGAAACAATTACACCACATCAAACAAGTCTCGTAAAGACGTGTTCTATAGCTATGTGATGAAGGAAATAAAAATAAAATGTAATTCTCATTGTTAGAAACGATGGTTTTTTATACGACGACTAATTTTTATAGGAATGGTTTGAAAGGGAGATCTTTTTAAATCTATACATTATAGTAGCACATATTATAAGGGTCGCTTGTGAATTAGGTGCTATGGTAGAGAGTTACATTATATTTTTTTTGTTGCTGGTACGATTCGAATCAGCTACTCCCGCATGACCTTCTTACTATTGAGAACTATGATTGTCGGTATGGTAATGTATACACTATCTTAGGTTTTTATGTGATTTAGTAAAAATATTCGATTTTAAGATTTTAGTGATTTCGCAGATGATTGCGGTGTTTAAGTGCGACGCAACTCGTAAATAGTTTTGACAAATAAGGTATCTCTATTGATAATTTAGTTAAAGTGCAGGATTTCGATATGTAATTGTCAAATTTGTGGCGGACCAATCACAGCGCCACAATCCTGAATCGCGCTATCAGAGTTCCAGCGCCCGGTCGCTATATATACGACATCTGACACGCTAGCTAGTGGGCTTCGGCCTGGCCGAGCATTGCACTACGCTCGGTCGGAGATCTCCCTTTGGGGCCCGTCACCATAATTCCACATTGGTGACCCTCGACAGAACACCGCCCCCTTCTGGACATTCATCATCATCACTCCCCACCCCTCCGCACCACGCCAGCCAGCTTTCAAGCCTCTTCGGGTACTTCGACCACTAGCCTCAACGCACCGCGGCCTGGTCGAACCCTCACCGGCTTCAACGGGCTATCGCACTACCACCACCGGTCAGCAAGCAGAGCACTCATCTCTCCTGGTCAGCAGCACGTAGTATCAGCCCCGCACGGCAGCGGCACTCCGACTCACTGGAGCCCCGTGCAAGCAGCAGCACAGTTCCGACTCACTGGGACTCACTGGCACTGGCGACTCAAGCAAGAAGACTCAAGAATCCGACCTCCGGTCTTCGGGGGGGAGTGATGTGGAGGACCAATCACAGCGCCACAATCCTGAATCGCGCTATCAGAGTTCCAGCGCCCGGTCGCTATATATACGACATCTGACACGCTAGCTAGTGGGCTTCGGCCTGGCCGAGCATTGCACTACGCTCGGTCGGAGATCTCCCTTTGGGGCCCGTCACCATAATTCCACAAATTCATGCTATGGACAGCAGATAAAAAAATTAATGGTGACAGTCTCTTCTAAAAGCATGTGATTATAGACTTGATAATACTTTATGACTCCATAAAATACACCAGAATCTAAGACACCATTACAAGATTTGGAAACATTAAAAATAACTTACTTTTAAATATGCAGGCTATGTAATATTTTTTTAACCATTTCATGGTCTGTTAATGTCGTGTTATTATTACTAACGCATATAAAATATGTATGAATTAAACCTTAGTGTTTCTTTTTAAAGTAATTGTATAAAAGTAAACCAATGAATCTTTGTATACAATAAATTTATTATACCCATTCAAAGGAACATTTCAGAAATGTGATTTGTCGATGTAAGTAAGTTCTTTCTGGAGATTTCAAATTGTATTTGTTGTTCGTAACTGACAATAATTCTTTGAGAGTCCTGAAATGTAATTATAGAAATAAACTAGCTGCCCCGACAGACTTTATTTGTCAAAAGTACTAATATCGCTGTTAATAGGGGTTGATCGTAGAAGGGTGAAAATTAAGGGTTGTGTATATTTTTTTTGTGCCAAATCATAAAAAAAATTAAATTGAAAATTTTATTAATAGTTTTTTTTTAATTTTTTTTCTTTCATTATCATTTAGGGAGATGAAAAATAGATGTTGGCCGATTCTCAGACCTACTGAATATGCATATAAAATTTCATAAAGCTCGGTCAAGCCGTTTCGGAGGAGTACGGTAACTAACATTGTGACAGGGAAATTTTATATATTAGATTATACAAAATCATCTTACGTCCATAGTAGATAACTTGAATTTCAATATGTCATGAAATAAGCGCTGCTTTGCAATCTATACTTCTATATCTATATCTATACTTCTATACTAATATTATAAAGAGGAAAGATTTGTACCTATTTTTGTATGTTTGTATGTTTGTAATGAATAGACTCAAAAAGTACTGGACTGATTTCAAAAATTCTTTCACCATTCGGAAGCTACATTATCCACGAGTAACATAGGCTAAATTTTATTCTGATGAAAATAGGGTTCCGTAAGATATTTTGGTTTATCGGACACAAGGTGTAAAAAATGTTATTTCGCGTACCAAGATCCCGTTGTAAATCTTAGTTAACGCAGGCGAAGCTGCGGGCAACAGCTAGTCATATATAATAAGGGTTCATAATAGGAAGTTGGCATGTAATTGAACCGAATATGCTATAATAGGTCGTCATCGTGTCTTGAGAGTGTTTATACGAGTATGTTACATAAATATCGCAATAATGTGAAATACACCTTGCACATCGCAAATGTCATGTAATATTTAAAAGATGTACGAAATGTGTCGAAGATTCAAAGCTATGGTCATGTAGATGTATCCCACTATATTATATCTCATTTATAGCAAATGAGCCATTGAAGAGTTGGTAAGTTGAACATAAACGAGTCTATCCAAGACCATTAGTTTTGGGCGGTGGAATTTAGTGTCAGTTTTAAAAGATGATGACTGCTTACTTGTAATACAGAGTGTTTTATTTCGCTTTGCCTTACCGGAACAAAGGTGCAAGGCGGAAGAAATAAGTAACTGTACGCAACCAGCAGGACGACTGGATCCAAACAGATGGACACGAGCTACAGAAAACGAATCTCACACTTTCTTCTCAAACGGTTATAATAGTATAAGATAATTTCGTTATATGTATATCTATGCTGTTAAAGTATCGGAATATGTATTGTGTATTATCGCATAAGTATTATATAATATTATGTAACTATTTATAAGTTGCATTTGCAGCATATACATATGTATATCGCTGCATCATATGCTGCAAGTAGTAGTATTAAGGACTTTATCTTATAACTATTGGGTTAGCAACTAAGTGATTGCCGATTTCAAATTAGAAGAACAATTCAAAATTATAGTTTAAAATATAACTTTAATTAATAAGATACTGTCCTACTTGTCGATGATTCTCTGTAATAACACATGTTGTGCTCTGCCGAACTGGATCGGGAATGGCCTTGATATGGGTTTCATCGACTTCGACTGGACGGCCAGATCGTTAAGCATTTTTAATGAAATAATCATTTCAAATGAAATCTGGCTAACCGATTTCGACACCGCCTTTCTTTCAAGGCTCCATTTCCATACACGGCACATAACTTTTTTGCTAGAGATGCATTCTTGCCTTTTCGGAAGTAATACAATAAAGTGCATGTCTGTTGTCCATTTTTCAGTTGAGATAAAAACAAAACTAAAGCACGTATTAATATAATTGTTATATCAAATTAAAGATAGAAGTTCAAAAGAAAAATATATAGTTTACATTCTTCGTCGACCTTAGCCAATCAAAAGATAGTGTAAATTCCATCTATCCTCAAATATTCACTTAGCTGCCAACCTACTATAATCCTTTCCAACTCTCATTTTCTACAAGACTGCATGTCAATATGTTGTTGTTATATTGTTCATTATATTCCACTATTTAATATTTACAAACGGAGACAGTCTCGTTGCGTGAAGTAATATGAATATTTTTCAGTAGCTAATAAGTCTTTTGACCATCGCTGTCTCCATGTGTCGTCAGTGCCAGCTTAAGATAACTCCTTCGTGTTGACTTTACCTAATTACTTATTTATTGTCAACAGGTAATATACTCGTGGTGTCATGTCCCCCAATCATGAGGTAAAATATAAATTCTATACAATATCAATAGACGTAGATATGTATGTTATAAATATGTATTTGGTTTTGATATTTCTTATGGCTTTGAATATTTTTCGCATCCATTGGTAAATTGAGACAAGGAAGGGGAAACGTCGAGGTGGAAGAAACAACAAGGTGGTATGCAAATGGAAGCAGATTCATTTTATCATCGAGCTTCCAGAATCATAGTGGTACGTCATCATAAAAGTGATTGAACGCTTGAATCAATAGAGAGGAGTGTCTGTGCGAACTCTGTCGCTGTCGTTTACTTGCTCAGTGTAGTGTGACAACAAATACACGCCACACACACACACACACACACACACACATTATAATGGTCTGTGGTCACTCACCGATACTTATACATGACGACCTCTGTGGCTCAATGGTTAGCTCGTTGGCGCGCAAGCCGGGAGGTACCGGGTTCGAATCCCGCCATTGAACTAAAATTATATTATGTATTTTTGCGTTCCTCGTTTATGAATGTGTATCAAATGCGTGTATTATTTAATAAAAAATCTTAAATATATGTCTAATATATAAAATTCTCGTGTCACAGTTTTCTCCGAAACGGCTTGACTGATTTTGATGAAATTTTTTGTGCTTATCCGGTATCTATGAGAATCCGCCAACATCTATTTTTCATCCCCCTAAATGTTAGGGGTAGTCCACCCCTAAATTTTTATTTTTATTTTTTAGACAAAATTTTTAATTTCTATTTTTTTATGATACAACATACAAAAATACATACAATTCTCAATTTTCACCCTTCTACGATCAACCCCTATTTTGTAATTGCAATTTTAATATTGGCAGAACGAAGTCTGTCGGGACAGCTAGTATTAATATAAAAAGTATTCAATATAATTATTTCCGTAGTTCTTCGGAAACTTGCCACGGGACTAGATTGACGTGCTGTTAATAAGGGTCCATAGATATTATTATTATACCGGTATAGTTTGCAAGCACGTAGGAATTCTTATTTACTGGCTGCTATTCTTACTGACTGGTGGACGATTTTTTTAAAGAAGCAGCATAGCTGTACTAGAGAGGTCCGCTGATGATGATGAACGTCGGATAATAATTTATGAGAAATCGTTAACACAACGCATTCGGTGTGCGTTCGTAGCTTACGGACATGAATGGGTGGGAATAAGGTTATATTGAAGCAAAATATTAACTAGCTGATACAATAACGTTGCCTAACGATTCCTATACAACCATTTCTAAACGTATTGCTCAAAGTTGAGCTCACGTAGTAATTTGTCACTTACGGATTTACCCAGGAAACTTGGTGCTTTGTTCATTATAAGCTTATTTTATGGTCATGTGGTACCTATTATCAAAAATCTCATTTTTGTCACGATAATACTCGCTTTTATTTTTTCATCTATTTTTGAGTTTCTCTAATTAAACAAAAATTAAGAGTTAAAGTCGAAGTCAAATTTAATATTCAAATATTTTTTATTAAGCTACAAAAGCCTATTCCCATACGTACAAACGACAAACATGAAAACAACATAACTTTTCTAAGGAGGCAAAAAGTGATTGCACCGTGTAAGTTTAAGTCCTATAGTCAGTTTTATAAATTAAAAAGGAAGGAATAATAACAGGCGAATATAATTTCGGTTCCCGGCCGATGATATAAGCGGTCCATGGACACCCAATTTCTCTTGGTTCAAGAGAAATCGTTAGTGCGTTGGCGGATATAGGATTTGGTCAAGGTATAATAATATCGGCAACAAATCAGTGATATCTGGGAATACTAGGATTTTATTATATTGTGATGTGGCCATGTGAGGATGTTGGCGTGTGTATGGTTCGGGTGTTGGTATAATACTCCTTTATTAAATGAATATGAGAGAGAGAGAGAGACAATATATTATTTTATTAACTAATTACATATGTCATGTCAGGGTACTACAATATTATATATTGAGTATTTATGGTATTGAGAGAAAGCGTTTGAATTTTTAGCAGTAATACCTTTCGCTAATGTAAACTACGTGAATTAAATTTTTGTATGTCATATCATCATTCAGTCATTTAATCTAAGTAGAAAAACACGATGGGTGAAAAAATCCCCAATAGATTTTAATACCTCCTTTTTGAGAGTCTGCTAAAAAAACCAACCATAATATATGTGTAATATCTTAAAACACAATTGGCACTTTCTGTTTAGATCAAACTAATTAATTTGTATTTTAGGGTCCTGTCGAATAACTCTATAACGTTTGGACGTCTGACACCTCAGTCCCCCCGTGACCATGGTTGCTGTAAAGTATCCGAAACGTCGGGCTTGTAAAAAAACTTAATTAATCGCGATAAAACTCGTAAAAATTGTTTAATTATGTTAGTAATTAGACCTAAATATCTTTTTATCGGGATCACGGATGTACATACACCATGAATTTCTGAAATTTAAATGAATTTTCCCAACCTATGGTAATATGCATAACGTAGACTCAAACATAGTCAGAATTAAATAATTTTTTTATTATTCCCTAAAGTTTAGAGCCTAAACATATTAAAGATTAATAAATAATTGACTTAAACTTAATAAATGACCTAACTTTTAACATGTGTATATTTATCTCGATATGTATTAGATTGCCATGACTTAAGAAATGTTTCCATTAAATAAAGATTAGGATGTTGATTTTAATAATTAAACGCAATAAAAAGGAAACATTTTAAATCTGTAACGTGCGCCTATGAAACCATAACGGTATAGTAATCTTCACTTACATCACAATGCTAATCATATACCGCTCTGGTACTGTGGTTACGTGACAGTTATTACACTGAGAGGTCACAGATTTGAACTCCACCGAGAGCACGTCTGAATTATAAATAGGATATATCTGTTCCGGGAATTGAATTAAAGAATGTATAACGAAATATTTAAGGTAGAATAAAAATAATAATGTAGTATACGTGCAGACGAGACCGGTGCAGTGGCGTAGTAAGGCATCACGTTAACCGTCGCGGCATTGGATTCAATTTTCCGCCAAGGCGCACCAAAAGATGTTTCACATCGTTCACAAACAGAAAAAAAAGTTTGTTAAATTAATTAAACAAATATATTTTCGTCACTTCCGAGGCTTTTACAAAATCCTTATGTGAAACAAGGTGTCTCTAGCCTCTACAATAATCGACTCTTACTTTTTAAAGCACTCAAAAATTTATACATTTTTCGATAAAATAAACCAATCTTAACAACTTGTATTTTTGTACTTATCCTACTAATATTATAAACGTGAAAGTTTGTAAGTATGGATGTTTGTTACGTGAAAGTTACTCTTTCACGTAAGCACTACTGAGTGGATTTTCATGAAAGTTTACAATAATATAGCTTATACATCAGAATAACACATAGGCTATAATTTATCCCCGTACTCCCACGGGAATGGGGCTTACGCGGGCTTCCTAGTGTCTCATAAATAAGGCTCTGACTACTGCTATGCATAGGTCCCTCACCGCAGTGCAAGCCAAGACGGCCGATACCCAGATGATACCTGCTGCTGCAAGTAGAGTAGATTTTAAAACGTTTACTGTGTTTGAGGAACACGTTACATAAAATTGTTCTCCAGAAGATACTTTCATGTTTAATAAGTATGAGTAATTACGCACATACTTGACAAGGCTGTGCAATATACGGTGCGTGACCCGCGCTGCGTATTCGACATTTTACCTTCACCCAATGTGACGACACAGTTCTTACCGTCGGCTATCAAATACCAACTCGAAAGATAAAATATATTATGGCGGGATGAACATAACGTAGAGAAGATAACCGATAGCAGAATGTGTTGGGTATGGCTCTATACAATAAGCTGAGCCGTGTAAAATCGACAGGACAAATCAACTTGTAGAAGGACCTAATCGTGGCCTTTAAAAGTAGTACGGCAATTTATCTGGGAATGCCGTAATAGCGAGCCGTGCATGGTTTTTTTTTAAGTTAGGACTGTTAACGAAGACGCCCGACAGAGAACTAGAATATATAAAAACTGGTTAGAGTTATACCCATAGAAATATTAAGAACTTATTTCAAATATCTATGGTGATACCTAAGCTCAGACCTCAGTAGAGTTCTGTTATGGAGGCTGTAATTAGGACATAATATTGCAGTAATTATTAGATTAAATGAGAATTATTTATTAGATTAGATGGGGATGTTTCCGAAAAGGATTTCCGCTGCGTCATCAAAAAAAATTACCTCTGTATTAGTAGTTTCCAAGTTAAATGCGATTGACGATTGACGGATACTGATTGGAAATGATGATCAATGATTGGTGATGAGGTTGTATGATACGTGTGACGTCACTGATGGCTTTGGTGTCGGAAGTACTTTTGTAACTTTATTTGTTTAAATATGGCAGCATTTATTTTGGGTTACGTGCACTCGCAATTTTACTGAGACTTCCTTTACAAACATTAAGAACTAAACTAAAATTACTAAAACAATTTGAGTGAAAAGCACAGATGATAATTGTGTAAAAAATAATTCTAGTAGATGATACATAGAATAACTTAGTAGATGTAAAATTAGATGAAAAATATCAAAATGATGTAAAAAGACTAAAATAATAAACCAAAAAGTTATTAATAGAATACAGATGTTTCGAAATGAATGAAAACACACACTTTAAAAAACGATGGTGAGAAATTTGCCCCTTTCTACAGCCTCCGGGATTTCCGAGCTTGTCCCGGATTTCGTTGCGAGATCTACAGTTAATTGTGATTGCATAAACATAATGCGTTGAGAGTTGCGTGAACTTCATACGACTTTGGCTTTTGAAAAAGAAAGCGGAGAACAAAATGTAAGGTTTCGATACTTCGAAGTTCGATGACCGGGTCACGTGATACCAAAAATCAATTTGTAAAAATGGAATACACGGAAAAATCCTGTATTAAACAATGTCAATTAAAATAACTATTTTGCCTACAAAATTAAACTTGCATATAACACCTGAACGTGTCAATAATCAGATGTCAATATGTTAAAGATATTCGATAAGTAAGTTAAAATTAAGTTTAGTTCTTAGAAGCCTTAACATTAATTAAAGCTTCCATTAAGTTTGTAAATATTGAGCGATATCAATTATATTAAGCTAGGTAACAACAGGAGATCAAACATGAAAGCACAATTGGCCTACCGAGCGCTTAGCTCGGCATACCTCTAAAAATATCCAATTTACGTTAAGAAATAAACAAATAAAAACATAGTTGTTGAAATAAATAAAGTTATTCACGTTCGTAATATGCATTTGAATTTGATCTAATTTCTCAGCTGACACGTTAACCTTGCGAGTAGTAGAGTAGTAATGATCACAGAACGAGTTTAGAAACTATCTCTGTATGGTTTTCCATCGTGCTGATTGCAAACCTTGGCCTGTGCGGATTTCCGTTGGCCACATTTTGGACAATGTAAACTTGTGCTTTTCACATCAGTTATGTCCATATTTGTCAATGCATAGGACACGCTACAAAACTATTCTTAAAAAAAATATAAATTTAAAGCTACACGCCAAAGTGATGACTATTTTACTTAATTAACTTCGGTCTCGTCAAAATTGGTCCAGTCGTTCCAGAGATTAGCCAAAACAAACGAACAGTCTATCGGCAGATAGACGGACCGACAGATAAAAATTTGTAGTAATAATGTTATAATGGTGTATGTACCGTGTTTACATACTTAAACATTTAGTGATTGTAAAAATAAAAAAACATACAGACGAATTGAGAACCTCCTTTTTTAAGTCGGTTACAGACACTACAATTTTATTTATCTGACTCCCCTAATATATATAATAATAAACACTGTATAAATATAATAATAAACACAAAAATAAATGTACAAGTCTAATAGATAGCTTTTAAGATTAAGGCTTTCAAACAAATAAATAAACTATTTATTATAATAGAGACAACTCTTTGTATTAAATTCAAGCATTAAATAATAAGTAGAGTAAGAAGCTAATTTAAAAAAAAAATGTAAAGTCTTAAATTCTAGGCACGATATAGACATTACAAGATGTATCATTCAATCAAAGTATGAACTTCTTATCGGAGACTAAACATTTAGAAGAAAGCGCTTTAAAAGTTGTCATACAAACTACATTTTTCTTTTGATGTTGTAATACATAATTGTTGTAATGTTCTAATGACACTAGCTGCTAAGTGCTAGGCGAGCATTAGTTTAAACGTTACTTTAATTATTATGTTACTACACTAGTCCTATGACATTCCGATGTCGTAATTTGTGAGACTATTGTCGTATAATTGTCAGACTTTGGTACGGAAATATTTTATAATACTAAGGGCCTGTTTCACAATCTCCAGTTAAGTTCCCAATAGGCTATCGGCAACATATTTGACAGATAGAGTATGGAGTATCTGTCAAATATCTGTCAAATATGTTGTCGATAGCCTATTGGGAACTTATCTGGAGATTGTGAAACAGGCCCTTATAAAAATATGCCAACTTAAAAAACAAACCCTACTTATATTATAAACGCAAGAGTTTGTAAAAATATATGGATGTTATTATGTTTCTTATGATTTCATGCAATAACTACTGAATGGATTTTAATACAACTTTACCATAATATAGGTTATACATCAGGATTACACATTGACTTTAATTTATCACTGTACTCTAAGATGGGGGAAGTACGCGGGTGAAACCGCGCGGCGCTGCTAGTCCTTACATAAGTCGAGTATTGGTGTGTATATGGTTTTTTAAAATCTCCCCACGTTAACTTAACCACATAATCAGTTCATAAGAACAACCGGTAACTGAATCACGATGACTGGTTGAGATAAATCTTTTTTTAAAGTAATAAATACGCATACTCCCCGTTTTCCTGGGACTAGAGGGTAAATAGTAGTCTATGCGTTACTCTGCGATACTCTGATGTGTGAACTTTACAATAAATAGCTTATTTATTGTAAAGTTTAATCAAAATCCATTCAGTAGTTTTTGCGTGAAAGTGTAACACATATTTACATCTACACATCAAAACATTTTTAATTCCAATATAATATGTGGGTGACACTCGACAAATAAACAAACCTATAAGTCTTTTTCTTTAAACATTTTTTTTATAAAAGATACCCTGATTATTGAATTGATAATAAAAACATGACCTGAAATTACAAAAACACTATTTGACGATAGGATTTATTGTTTTACAATCTGTTAAATAACATTTTCATCAGAAGCTTACTCACTAGGGCAGATTTGTGACCCGCTTACATCCACTTTATAATCAATCATTACGAGTGTGATGTATTTGACAATTAGTAAAAGGTCAGCGTCGCCCATTATCATAAATTTTTCATCTGGTACTAGCCAACACAATAAGCAAAGGCCATCTCCTTTATATTTTTAAATAAAACCAATAAATAAAAAAATCAAATTCTAGGTCGACTATCGCTAAGTATTCCATTTCCAGATTTAAATTTCGAACGGTCGTTTATAGATTTTATTCTGTTCATGGATGTCAATGAATCACCCACTTATAATATCTAAAAGACAACTACTGGTGATAAAAACACTGGTCTTAATACATCACAGAGGTTAAGAGGTTGATAGACGGTGATTTGGTTTCCATGATGAAGCTAGGAACAAACAGAAAGACAGTGTAGTGAAAGGACTTCACAAGGAGAATCGCTCATAAAAATCTTCTCAGCGGTTAAGGGTTAACTTCGTAAATAATTAATATTATACTTGAAAATCCACGGTAAACATATTAATAAACTTTGAAAAACACAATAAAATGCATGCAAAGTAATCAAACATAGGAATCTTTCCGTGTCGGGGCTTTGACAAATGTCGAAATAATTATATACGACACAGTTCGACATGCGCAATTAAATTAATTAAGACAATCCTTTTGTAATATTCACAAATTATTAAAACTCTTTGTCATATTATTTAAAGATATGAATTACCTTTATAAAATAAGAAACAACACAGGCACAGAGATAAACTGAACACGGCACACGCGCCACTCACTGTTATCTAACTGTTTTGAGATCTGCGCGCGCGCAGGCCATGCACGTTGAGGTGCCGGAGGATTGGGCAACGCGGAATATGCGGTCAATGTTACATCGAGGGATGGTTCAAGTCAGAATTACTTGTAATTGGAAATCATCGTATTGTAGTCCTTCTTATAGATTTCCTTGTTGCAGGTTGGCTATGCAAATTATACGTTTTTAATGGGTTTTTAAGGATGTTATTATTTACTATCCATGGAGCTAGCTGCTAGCCCGTTTCTTTTTAGTCTATTTATAGTACCTACTGGAGGTTAATTTTTTTAAGGAACCTTTTAGGATGCTTTAGAAACGTATTTGTGTATTAGCTGGTGCACTTCATCTGCACATGTCACACATAATTGTACAGTTACATCTACAGTCTACACATCCACACGTTCAATTAAAATATATCCAGTAGATTTCAAAGTTAACGAGTACCAAAAATCCATACATACAAACTTTTCAGTTATTTCATATATTTGTATAATCTTTACAGGCACAAAGCTTAGAAATTAAAAAACTAATTATGTTAACACACATTTTAATAAAATAACAATAATAAAACAAAAGTGTCCGAATCGTAATTTGGAAATAATTTTTGTTTGATAATAACAATTGGCATTGAGAACATTTCATATTCGTATGCTTATGATTTGTGTATTTTTCTTGAATTAGAATAATCAATATATTAAATTAAATTGTTCACTGTATCTGAAAGAAAAACGAATGTACTTAATGCTTTATTAAACAGACAAATTCATGAAATAGACATATGATTATAATTTACACAAAATTATAATAATCGACGTCACCCACACCAGCCATTAAGGTATGTATGTATATGGGTCATGTTTTATTTTTATCGTATTTTTATAATTATTACATAAATACATATAGTATTAGTAGAGATATACAAATAAGTAGAGGCAAAGAATTCAGACGTACATAGAAGCACAGTTCTTAAGGTTTTTTGTGCCGACTTTATTGGGGACATGTCCTCAGCGGGCTTAGTTCGCACTCGCTCGCTCTCGTAGGCTCATATGCTGGGGACATCGCGGTGTCCCTCTCGTCACGCCGCCAAGCGGACGTTTACATCGCAGAGTTTGTCCCCAAAGTGCTCATAAGAACTGTCCTTCTATGTACGTCTGAATTCTTTGATAGAGGTAACGAAGTACGTTCTTCAAAAGATTGCCTATCTGGAAACAAAATGTAATATGTAGGTATATCTTGGTGCAAGTGTTGGCACTGGTCTATCCATTAATCCGGGTTAGCTGGTCACCAAAAATAATAAGAAAAACGGCGATACTTGATACTTATGGTCAGATTGATTTCCACAAATCGACGCTTTGGGGCCTATTTTGCGTGATGTAAGCTTAAAGCACTCGCTACTAGCTAGCAATATTTTGACGTCAGTGCAGGTCTTGGACATCTGAGATAGGCAGCTGGTAGCGGTGCCACTCCGCTGCACTCCAGCAGTACGTGGTTTGCGCAGGTAGTACCCACGCAAATGAGACGCACAAAGAGCGATCATATACATAAATCTACATAATATCATAAAGCTCAGAAGGTTGATTGGAGGTTTTAAGGCCCCAATCTTTAATGACAACTCATACACGGCCATGTAATCCATCCCAAATTAGGAAGAGTCTTTTTTTTATGTCGCAGTGGAAATGCTTCGCGCACCTACCTGGATCTCGGGTAGGCACGCTACCGTGTGTGGGGACCAAAACCGCTGGTAGCGCCTTGAGCCGCTTTTGTAAGAATCCCCGATCCGCAGGCAATAGGATCACCTCAGCGACAGACTGGCCCCGGCAAGACCGATTCTTAAGATATAGGGGGGACTGTCGGACCGCTACTAAACAGTCCCCCGAGGCCCGAAGTCGTGTCTAGTGGGACCTGGGTACCCATTTCAAGCGTAACACAGGGACGTTATGGTTGGTATGCGAATCCACGACCTTCTGGTTCAGCAGCAAAGGTCACTAGATCAACAGGTCAGTCATAAACACAAACACAAGTAGCTCTACTGCCTATGTTATAATCTTAGGTCAAAGTGTATGTCATTTTAACGTTAATATATGTTAATATTTACTTAATTATATGTTAAAACATTGAAATAACAAATATGTATATTCAAACATTCACAATAGATACGTGAATGTTTTTCACATACATAATTATGTTAATGAGGGTTTTAAAAATTAATATCCAAATATAAATTAAAATATTCTTGATCTAATTTTACACGTGGGCAAAAAAGTGAGTTGTTTGTTTGTTTGTTCCTTTTGATTCTCCATTTCAAATTATTTATTCATAGATGATGTAACTGAAATCAAATAATAATAAATACTATTGTCTTCAAGGAATTTTTAAAATATTTAGTGTAGGAAGCCTTTGCTGTTCGCTTTGTTTAAAGTTGCTAATTGTTCCGACAACAACTTTTGTCTAAAAATTTGCTTCCCTTACATTAAAAATCTTTAAAATTTACATGATTTCGTGTATCCGTTCTATCTGATTGTAATTTTCTTTTCCCGAACCTGGCCTCCACTCGAACTCTATTAGCCCACTGGTTGCCCATTCTTCGGCTTCAACTTGCACATTTGTGTTCAGCGATGGACGAACAAAGGTAATGATAATGATTATTATTATGATCTACAAATTATGCTCCAAACAAAATAAAATCCAAATCGTGAAGATGATTGTATGCTAGGATGCCTTAGATTTATTAAAAACTAGCTGTTGCCCGCAGCTTCGTCTGCGTTAACTAAGATTTACAACGGGATCTTAGTACGCAAAATAAGTTACTTTACTGGTTGATTTTTTACACCTTGTTTCCGAAAAACCCAAATATCTTACGGAACCCTACTTTTTCCAGAATAAATTTAATTTCCAGAAAAAAAAATATACTATGTCACTCGTAGATAATGTAGCTTTCAAACGGTGAAAGAATTTTTGAAATCGGTCCTGTACTTTTTGAGCCTATTCATTACAACCAAACAAACAAAGTTTTCCTCTTTATAATATTAGTATAGAAAATGATAGATCGGTTATTATGCAAGGGGTAAAGAAATACTGAAGCCTTTTAGACACACCTAAATCCGTGTAGGTTTAAGAACTGTCTTCTTTTTTGTGCTCAAATGTTAAGTACCCGTTGGAATCAAATCTTTTGATTCCAACGGGTCCAAATTCCAAGTCGCAGCTTCACCTTCGTCCCTTCCATAGACCAATTGGCACACAGGTCATTTTTAAAACATTTGAATGAATATTTATATATTCATAATATATACATAATAAGTGTCACACACGAGATGTTTCTTAATGTTTCGCTTTGAATGCGAAGCGTGGCCTTGCGAAACGTTCGTCTAACGTAACGTCTTCATGGACTGGTCAAGGGTGAAGCGGACTTTCTAACTATTCTTTGAGTGTGGAACATTTTAGGCCGAAATTAGGTTTCTGTCTGTTTGCGTGTCATCCCTGGGTCATCCTGTGTTCTTATTGACTTGGCAATGGTGATATAGGTTTTTTTTCTGTACCCAACAAGTTTGGCAATAACTTTAACCACTTACTCGTTAGTCATTACATGATATTATATTTTTTAAATCTAATTCAGGGCTGTCAGATGTCCTACTTAAGTAGTATTTGTACGACTTTTTTAGTAATTTTCTCGCCGTACTATCGCGATACGAAAGTAGTACGGATAATGTACTACTTTTCATGCCCAGTTGTATTTTATTAAAAAAATAAAAAAATCGTAGATTTTAGCTAATACAAAGAATAAATAAATCATCATGTTGTTCCTAAATGGATATTAAATTATGATGATGATATTTTATAAGACTAACTTCGTGGATTATACAGTACAATATTGCCGCTTTATCAGAACACGATAAATGTACGATAGGCACTTGAGTTACTTCACCAATACAAATTAAGTCGATCGTTGTATAATTAATATGAAACAGTTTACTAATTACATATTATGTACAAAGTAAAATATAATAACTACAGGAATACTAACCGCATTCCATTGGGATTGTGAAAGAATATCGATTTTTAAGTTACGCTTAAAATAACAGATTACGACGGGAACTAAATATGGTATACTAATAAAATAAATTATATCTTTTTTTTTCCTGAAAATGTTGATCGTTTATTTGATAGATTACCCGACATCGGTTTAAAGTACAGATGTTTTAAATTAATAAAAAACATAAGTAAATCATTATTTTCTATATGTACTACTTTTTTAGTTGAAAACTACCAAATGTACGACTTTTTCACGGGTGATATACTTTATATTCTTGTTTTTATTATTTTCTTGTTTTTACATCTGACAGCCCTGATCTAATTGCGCATTAATGTCATGAAATTTTCTTTGATCTCATACCTTTAAACGAACAATTCTTGTTTATAAATATATTTATATATAATCTGAATCTCAGAAACGGCTCCAACGATTTTCATGAAATTTTGTATATGTCGCAGTCATCTGGTTGAATCAGTCATTTGATTGTATCACTAACGCGTTAATCAAATGACGACATTTAATTGAATGACTAAAGGACAACTCGTCAAGTTGTTGAATGTGACGTTTAACGCCTTGACTGAACGTCATTTAGCATTGTCGTTGAATGGGATATAGCCGACTTTGTAATGTTTTAAGAGTGACCATAAGTTCGCAACTCAAAAGGTAGCTTCCTTTACATAACAAAAATGAGCAATGAACATTATGATTTTATATTGTATTTTAAGTCTTATCATAGGCTAAAAATATATGATATTTTTTTAAAAGTAATGTATTAAAATATGGAAGTCTCTATGACTCCAGAAAGTTTTTAATTTAAGTCTTTGTCACCTTGTGAAATGAAAGTTTAGGTAAAAAAAAACAAAAAATTTATAATCATAGGATCAGTTTCTAGCTGTTTTACGCCAAGTTTGTTTTAGTGACTACTAACGCCGCGGTGGGAAAAAAATGAACTAAATTACGATCACCTGACTGATTTTACGTCCGCTCTGTTCAAAGGGCTATGTTACAATCCGCTATCTAGTTGGACGTTGAGCGACGCTTGTTCAATAAACGTTCGGCCTAGTCATTCAATTAAATGTCGTCATTTAATTAACGCGCTAGTGATACAATCAAATGACTGATTCAACCAGATGACTGCGACATATACATGGGTTAAAAACGGCGATAAATCGATCTAGCTACCATAAATTTTAAGAAAACTTTTTTTTATCCGTGTTTTGAGGCAACGATAAAATATGATTAGGATACTAACGTAAATTTCGCTGTCAAATAGTACGTCATAATAGCTTAGTGGTGAAATTAGACAGTTATAAATCGAAAGGAGCATGGTTCGTATCTCCAATCCGATGACTTTTTTGTTTTTTTTTTTGTCAAGTTAATTTTTTTAAATATTTTTTTTTCTTTTTATCACTAAGGTTACATAAAACAAAATAAAAAAAAGAAATGTGGTGTCGTGGGACACCAGGTAGGAACGAAGTTCCTTCGGCTAAAAAGAAAGGTATTATACACTACTCGCTTGTGTATGCGACTGTCGCGCCTGCGCACGTCTCATTTAACGCTTTTATTCCACGCACTTTTTCTTACGGTTTTACTATCACATTTTTTTCAGTTCGGTCGCGCAGCTAAATCCCTATCCCCTCCAAGCCTGCCGTAAGGAACTTCGTTCCAAAAAGAACCGAGCAAATGCTCGGTCAACCAGGTACTATACTCGGAATTATAATTCGATTCCACATTTGACATTAGCTACTGTCATTTTGTAAAATAATGATACCACATATATAACAGTGTAGTGATGAACACAAAAATCGATAAACAATCGCGATTAATGTTTATGCAATCATAATATTGGTGTGCCAATTAAAGACTAAATTATTGATTTTTATTCAAATAAATACATAATTATTCATAATAATTATATATTAATTAGTAACCACTGCTTTATTTTATAAAAAGTTAATGTTTTTGTTTTTTATATTAAAAACAAAACTTATAATAAAAGAGCCTAGATAGATAGTTTTCTGTATATGCAATTGATGCGTGCGCGCTCGTGCCACCTATCGCCATTTTTTTATCTTCTCATATTCCTTCATTATCAATTTTTTAATTTATTTTACACACAATTATTAAAAAAAACTATTAGATCCTTAATAAAATTAATGGTCATAACTATATCCGTTCAGAAATATTTAATTTCCTGATATACTTAGTTTCTATTAAAAGTAGTAGTTGTTTAAATATACTACTATAATCGAGAGGAATCGATTCGGAAATATTCCATTTCTGTATCGAATAATTTCGCAACGTCACTATTTAATACTTGTCATAACGATGCAACACTGAAATTGTCAAATCTGGAATCGAATTAAAAGTCCGAGTATAATTTATTAACAGTGTATAACTGTACGAACAAAGTGACGGACATTCATTATTATATAGATAAATTATAATCATTTGGATATTTTACGTTTGTTGTGTAAATATATGAACTGTAAATTATGTCAAAATACATTTATTATTCATCATTGTCATCGTTGAATAAAAGCCTCTTTCCATCTAAGAAAAAGTGTGTGAAGAGTCCGGCTTCATACTTCATAAGTGCTATACAGTTACATCCCAGCATTGAATCTATCGAAGATTCGATGCTGGGATATAACTGTATACGTATTATTCATCGTTAAAATATTGTGTTTCGTTTTTTCTCTTGCTTCTTTTTTCAAAGATCGCCAAGACAACGAAACACTGGCATGGCGGTATAATAATTAATTAATTGTAGCAACTGTGTCAATGCCTATTTTGTTCGTAAAACTCCACATGTTAACGGATCATGTAAATCATCTTTATTAACCGCTTTTAATTGTTCATACTCAGATGCACAATATTACTACGCATATTTAAAAAAAATGTTATAATTAATATCGCAATAATTGATGTATGTAGCGATGTTGTAATCAAACGGCCTTTGACGAAGTGGTTTGGTGGAATTATTTTTCAAGATGTCACAGGCACGAATTTGTCAGAGATCAGACCTTATATTGTTTTCTTATGTTTACGCGAATTTTACTCATTATAATGAAACAACTTTTACGGATTTTATCGCGGTTTATTTAGTTTTTTACAAGCCCGACGTTTCGGATACTTTACAGCAACATGGTCACGGAAGGACTGAGTAAAAAACTAAATAAACCGCGATAAAATCCGTAAAAGTTGTTTCATTATAAAGAGATCAGACCTATTAATCATCATCATCATCGTCAGCCTTTATCCGTCCACTGCTGGACATAGGCCTTCAATGTACGTATGTGACCTACAAATACTAGTACTAAATTTGTGGATCAGACAATATAATTCAAATCAATGTCAGGTCTAGGGTTTTTTTTTTGTTATATCCGAGTACTCAGTATTTATCCATAACATAATATCTAGCTAGTCTTATGTGTTATTTTAAATGAAATTAGAAATAACGCCAGCTTATAAGCAAGACTTTACAATTAGAATTTTTGTTGACTTGGTACGCGATCGAGTTTTACTGTTGATCAATAAAGACAAGTGATACAGTCGATATTTTTTATATTGAATAAAAAACAGCCTTCCTTATTATGTCCCACTGCTGGGCCTCCATCCCAGAATCAGGCGAATAGGCTGTGGTGTTGGGTCATAGTTTACCTATGCGCTGGCCTAATACGTGTTGGTGAACTCCACACACCTATATTATATTATAATACTGAATGGAAGTTCTAGAATATTTTCCCTTTTTTTAATTTAGAACTAGCTGTTGCCTTCGGCTTCGCCCGCGTTAGGAAATAAATCTTTTTTTTCTTAAATGTATTGTAATGTATTCTTCTAGTACCTCCGAGAATATGTGTAGAAAGTTTCATGATGATCGGTTTTTATTATATTTAATATATCGATAGTTTTAACAAACTGGTTTTAACAAAATGGTAACAAACATTCCTACTTTGACATGTATAATATTATAGTAACTAGTAAGTGTTTTAAGGATTGGGAAAATGAATAAACTACGAAAAATCACTCATTATCAATTGTTATCAGCTTTATAATTGCATAAAACTAGTACATTTATAATATTATATTACAAACAATGGTATGCCACGGTTAACCTATAATATGTCTATAACCACTAATTAAGTAAGGAGATCAGCGACGTGTTGCATTACTGATGTATCAGTCACTTCTCTTTCTTAAAGGCACTCATAAGTGAATGGCCCTATGCGAAAGCTAATACTACAAAAATATTCCCAGAGTCCTTTTATTTAGACTTTATTAAAAATGTCATGTTGCGAACATTCATTCGACTTACGCTTGTATCTATTCCCACAAGGTACACCTATGGTCTAAACTCTAAAGTAACTTGATAATAGATTTATAGACTAGATTCATTGTATGTTTACAATTCATCTTTTATAAAATCACTTTTGTAGTGTTGCTTAATAATATCTACAGCTTTTTGGGCTATGGCTAATGTAGCGGCCATTGTGTTCGCCCTAGGTATAACTGGCATAATACTGGCGTCTACAACCCTTAAATTGGAAATTCCATGCACTATTAATTCTCTATTGACAACAGTCGTTTCATCTTCCTTAGGACCCATTTTTGCCGTTCCAACTGGGTGGTAAATTGTTGTTGCCATGTGCCTGATATAGCATTCCCAATATTTGTCTGAATTTTTCATATTCTTACAATAGTTTATTTGAATACGTATAATTTCAATACCTAAATCTTTAAATGTTGATGTGTCTTCAAGTTTTTGGATAAAGTTTATTGATTTATTTAAAGTTAATAAGTCGTCTTTGTGTGTTAAATAATTTGGTATAATTAGCGGTTGTGAAAAGTTTTCTTTTGCAAGCAAAATGCGGCCTACAGATTTTGGATGAAGCAAAGTTGGGTAAATGCCTAGGAAGTCGTGTTTTGAGTTTTCCTCCTCAATGGCAGTAATAATTTCTTCTTCATATCCAATACCTTCAAGATAAGATCGTAAAACTAGTGTATCGTTTTTTGGAAAGTATGTGTGATGGAACTGCAAATCAGGTTCGTCATGGGAATTATTCGTAGCTATGAATCCCATGTAATCAGTTATTCCTATATTAGCAAATGGTCCTGTTCTTGTTAAAGCGTACTGTAGAAGAAGCAGATTAAATATATTTGGATCAAAAACAGTGTTTAGGTTAGTTTTAAGAAATATGGGAAATATAATATGATCTTGTAAATTCCTTCCAACGGGTAAGTTATGAATACAATCAATTCCAATTTCGTCTAGATGTGATTTCGGACCGATTCCCGATCGCATTAATATCAGTGGTGTAGCAATTGACCCCGCCGATAAAATTACCTCTTTCCTCACACTTATATCAATTTCAGTGTTGTCTGAATTTCTTAACTTTATACCGAGTACTTTGTCAGATGTTGGACTTAAAATAACTCTTTCAACTTGTGAGTTTTTCATAACTTTGATATTAGTTGCTTTTTTAAGATAGAATCTTGCTGTATTTATGCGTTTACCGTTGTGTGTAAGGATTCTCACTTTCTTTGTACCTACTAAAGTTTCATGCCCGTCATAATTATAGTTCATGTAACCTAATTCGCTCCAAGCTTTATCAAGAATTTTATACCATTCGTAATCATATCCTTGAAAATTTAAATCAGATATATCAAATAATTCTTCTTGCTTTTTAAAGTACGTTTGTAGATCATTATATCCCCAGCCTCTATTTCCTAAGAGTTCCCATTTATTATAGTCATTTGGATGTCCTCTTATATAAAGCATTGCATTTATTGAACTTGAACCGCCCATACATTTTCCTTTACTCCAAATACAACTTTTATTTCGAAAACCTAGACAAGTTTTCCCATCAGGTTGTGTTTTATAAAACCAATCAGATTTAGAATTTTGATTTAAAAATAGAAATGCAGGAATCTGAAAGACAAGTAAAATATATTAGATGATTTGTTAATACAAGTATAAAGTTTAGGTTTTTTTAAGTTTACGTTTAAGTTAGTTTTTTTTTCATCAGAAACCCTCTTGTTTTTATTAGTTTGTGCCTATGCGAAACTCTTGCGCAATGCTAGCAATCGTCACTTGAGACTACGTTTCGAAGCAAGGCGTTAATATTGGAATCTAGAAGTACACGTACATGATCAAATTTCTCAGACATACCATTTACTAGCTGCCCATTACCAGCATATCTAACATTAATCCAGTAAAAATGAAAACGCTAAAATTAGATTATTTTTTTATCTAAAGCTAGTTGAAAAGACAATTCTGGATACGATTTTTAAATAATTTCCGCACGCTTTAAATTTGCCCATAACTCCTAAAATAATAATTTAAACTACATGGCGTAAAAGAATATTATAATAATATTTTCGCTTTATCACGTACATAATATTATATACAATCAGACGTGGCGTAGGAATCTTTGGTATTTTATTATGTAGTGATTGATTTACGTCAGATTGATATTGCTACTTTCATTTGCCGTTAAATTAAAATTTATAAGTAAATATATAATATAATTCCGGAAATTTCTAATTTACCAAACTTTTACTGGATAAATAAAATTTCCTTAGAAATACATTGGAATAACTTACTTCGCTATCAATTCCCGTGTCGTCTCCTGCCTCTACTAATAACACGGACCACGATGGATTCATATTTGACACATAACTTGCAACTAAAGATCCAGCCGTTCCCGATCCAACAATTATGAAATCATATGGCTGCCCTGTGAAAAGTGAAAAACCTTTTTTCAATCTGTCTGTATCTATACTAATCAATACTAATAAAATAAAAAAGTTAGTTCGTAAGCTTTTTAACTCTGCAGCTACCATTTGAGCCCAAAAATTGTGAAAGTGAAGCAATTTTATAGTATTTACATTGGTCTTAATCTATACCTTCTTCAATGACTTCTTTAGAACTGTCTTTCGGCCATTGATTGTCATCCATTATCAAACAGTGAGCTGCTATAGCAGTCGTCATGGCTCTGAGGAAAAGACCGCCTGTGACGCCGGAATACGGTACTGGACAGGTCGCAGATATAGCTTCTTGTAATGTTTCCATGCTTACCTTCATAAAAATTGCTACTTAGAATATAATGCTAATAAGTTCTAGAATATAAGTCCAGTGATTTGGAAAAATGTGACTCTACTCATAGCTAGCCTAACAATAAGATGGCTTTATGCATTTTTCATTCATGATATTGCTTACTTTATACCAACAATCATTAAGCTGAATTTAAATTGAGTATATACTTTTAATGTAGATAATTCTTATGGGTATGTCCCTGAACTAATAAACGATGGACCGATGATTGATGTAATTTTTTGAGTGTGACCAAGTGAATTGTAGGATGGTTTAAAAAGTCAGGACAAAGTCTGTTGGGTCCGCTGGCAGGTATCTACACTAATATTATAAAGAGGAAAACTTTGTTTGTTTGTTTGGTTGTAACGAATAGGCTCAAAAAGTACTGCACCGATTTCAAAAATTCTTTCACTATTCAAAAGCTACATTATCCACGAGTAACATAGGCTACATTTTATTCTGAAAAAAATAGGGTTCCGTAAGATATTTGGGTTTTTTGGACACAAGATGTAAAAAATCAACCAGAAAAGTTACTTATTTTGCGTACGCTGCCTAAACTATAAAAGATAGAACCATAGAATGTTCTAACTAATTGTAGATCTTATAATTATCTACAAAAAAGTCCGAGACACGTTATACCTATCTATGTCAAGTGAGGCACAATAACCATTTTTTTTATTTAGATATTTTGAATTTTTTTGGACTACATTTAAACGCGTTTATTTTACTCATGCTTTGGATCCTTATCAAAATAAATTATTTCATCACTAAGTACAGTTTATGTAAATAATATTTCGACTTTGAATGATTAAAATTGGACGTTCAGTTTTGAAGTTATGGCGAAATCTATCTATACTATATATCTACACTAATATTTTAAAAAGGAAAACTTTGTTTGTTTGGTTGTAATGAATAGGCTCAAAAAGTACTGGACCGATTTCAAAAAATCTTTCACCATTTGAAACCTACATTATCCACGAGTAACATAGGCTAAATTTTATTCTGGAAAAAAACTGGGTTCCGTAAGATATTAGGGTTTTTCGTACACGAGGTGTAAAAAATCAACCAGAAATGTTACTTATTTTGCGTACGCTGCCTAAACTATAAAAGATAGAACCATAGAATGTTCTAATTAATTGTAGATCTTATAATTATCTACAAAAAAGTCCGCGACACGTTATACCTATCTATGTCGAGTGAGGCACGATAACCATTTTTTTATTTAGATATTTTGAATTTTTTTGGACTACATTTTAACGCGTTTATTTTACTCATGCTTTGGATCCTTATCAAAATAAATTATTTCATCACTAAGTACAGTTTATGTAAATAATATTTCGACTTTGAATGATTAAAATTGGACGTTCAGTTTTGAAGTTATGGCGAAATCTATCTATACTATATATCTACACTAATATTTTAAAAAGGAAAACTTTGTTTGTTTGGTTGTAATGAATAGGCTCAAAAAGTACTGGACCGATTTCAAAAAATCTTTCACCATTTGAAATCTACATTATCCACGAGTAACATAGGCTAAATTTTATTCTGGAAAAATACAGGGTTCCGTAAGATATTTGGGTTTTTCGTACACGAGGTGTAAAAAATCAACCAGAAAAGTTAATTATTTTGCGTACGCTGCCTAAACTATAAAAGATAGAACCATAAAATGTTCTAATTAATTGTAGATCTTATAATTATCTACAAAAAAGTCCCCGACACACTATACCTATCTATGTCGAGTGAGGCACAACAACCATATTTTATTCAGAAATTTTGATTTTTTTGGATTACATTTAAACGAGTTTATTTTACTCATGCTTTTAATTCTTAAGATATGAAGCTAAAGAGTTTGTTTATTTGAACGCGCTAATCTCAGGAACTATCGGTCGGATTTTAATGAAACATTTCAGTGTTCGATAGCCCATTTATCGGTAAAGATATATCATCCCGCTAAGATCCCGTTGTAAAACTTAGTTAACGCAGGCGAAGCTGCGGGCAACAGCTAGTATTATATAAAACTTATGAGGCTTATGTAATTTCATTTAAACGAATGTCAAGTTTGGTTTAAATTTTCTTTTCGTAATGTGATTGTAACAATTATTAATTGATATAACATTTAACGAGTACTTACCTGTTTGACTGGCTCTTATATGACATCACTAAAGTAAAACCAGATGGGTAAAGATTTTTAGTGAATGATTGAGCTAAGAGTATAATATTTTATAAATAGTCACAAATTTAAATTATATTTAAATAATAAAAGAATACAATCCTCAACAATAAGACTTATCGACTAAAACTTGCGTCAGATATATTGGCGTTTTATAGGGACTGTTTCACTACATTGGTCATGTTCATTCTTGCAACTTGATATGGAGAAGGATACTACATAAAATGACGAGAAACAATTATTATTGTAATGACCTTTTGACCGATAATGTACGTTTATTAATAGATGTACGTTTTGTCAATAAAACATCATTTACAACACATTACAAATATTTATAAGTACTAATAATGAATAAACTTGTTATAATTAGATATGGGAGTAGAACCTATAAAGTTCTGTCTTACTTTAATTTGAACACTTTTATTCTCTTGTAAAGTCATTAATTCTATTTTCAAATCTATACTGAGAATATTGAAGTATAATATATACTATAAAAATTAAGTGGTTATCTGAATAACCTAATAATTTTGTTTTTTATAGAAAATAATTTTTGATAATTAACATTATGAGCCCCTATTTTCCACATACTATCTAATTTTCTGCCTTACTGCTTATGGCCTTATGGCCATATATATTTGTAACAAAAAAATAACAGTTATAACATTCTCATTTCTTACATCTAACATATTTATGCAATTCGTCTACTTGCTGGCGAATAAAAAGATATTATCAATAAATACTTTATTAGCTATCTTTGTATCATAATAAAATATAGTACATAATTTTAATGCAGCTTAATAATGTACAATACATTCAGTTATCGATCAAGTTCATAGTTGTAGTTCGTATTTGACACCATTATAATACAACCACAGTCGACATTTTTTATTTTCGCCATCCTGTGTATAAAAATCATTGTTATTGTATAGTGGTGTGGGAATATAGTTCTTATTCATTGTTGGATTGGATTTAATTGGCGTTTGATACATGGAAGGAAAGAAATTTCTACCGTTTTGGAAATATTGCGGTAAAAATCCTCCACGCTCGAAGTAGTAAGGATTGTAAAGTCTTTTACTGATGTCACCGGTGGTAGGATGGAAAATTCGTTTTCCTGAATTGTAGAGGTCTTCTTGGTAATTTTTCATTGGTTGATAGTAATTATAAGGGTTAGTTTTAACACGGTCATTGTATTTATTGTTTGCTTTATCTATCCTTGTGTTCACATTAACACTTGGCGTTAATCCTTCTAATGGAATGTTGGGAAATAGTTCAGTGGTCTCATTAAATACATTTGGTGGTGATTTTTGTATGAAAGATGTGTTTTCTTCATTATCATTATTTGTTTCTTCAGTTTGCCTATAGTAAATATCCGAGAGGCAGGTACTAGAATAGTCTGTTTCGATGGCCCAATCTTCTTTTATCATGTCAGATGCTTTTTCGGCTATCATAATGATTGGTGCATTAGTATTACCACTTACTATTGTTGGCATTATGCTACCGTCGACTACTCTTAGTTTACTAGTTCCATAAACCTGAAATTAAAAATATACATTTTTAGTTTGAATGTTTTTAGGTTTCTCAATCACATGATTTTATTGCGTACGGCTATTCGGCTATTAATTTTTTAATTTTATTTTGTAATATTTTTAAAGCAGTTAAAAGTTTTTAAGTACAGTAGAACCTCGATAACTCAAACCTCGATAACTTTTAAAAATAATATGTTCCCTTCCCTTAACCTATCACTAATATGACCCTTGATAACTTAAAACCTCTATAACTTAAAATATTTTGTTTCCCTTGGACTTTAACTTATCGATGTACTACTGTATAAAAATAAGGACCCATTTTTCAATCAATCAATCAACACAAGCAGTGTATTACTGGCACCGTGACGTAACATCTTATGTCTCAGGATGGGCAACACATTAATGAGTTACCTGAATTAGTTCATGGTACACTAGTTTATGTGGGTGACGTCGACCACTTACCATCAGGTGGCAAGCCTGTTAATCTGTATATTCAACTAACAAAGAAAAACTAATGTATTTTTTCCCCGTAAAATAAAAACTCACCCTTAATTTTGGATCTACCACTGCATCTCTATTATCAGGAAGTCCCATAGAACACGTTCCAACAGGATGATATATCGTTAACGTATGATGTCTCGCTTGACATTCCAAATGCTCGTCCGACATCAGAGAATATTCCAGACAGCCTGGATTACGGTTAGGATTTGGTCTTGTATTCAATTCTTGTAATGCTGGCTGTTCTGTTAAAGCTTGAGCAATTCTCGCACCTTCTATCTGTGAATTGTTAAAGTTGTGATATCGTCAGTAAACTTATGATAGATTATTTATAATATAAAGTCTTATGAGAATGAGACAAGCAATAAAATTATTGAATTAGCAGCAAGGGATCAGTCGTCTTGGCGTTCATTGAGGGAGGCCTATATTCAGCAGTGGTCGGATAAAGGATGATGATAATGATGATGATGATGAAATGCACTTGCATTAGTGGTGTGTACACTAGTATACACCACTAACCCTGTGTAACAATTTCATTTTTTTAAATCCGATTTCTAGTTCCGAAACGTATTTAAACAAATAAACAAATCTTCGCTTTATTTGTACTTACTAATAAAATAAAGACGTTAACTTTATGTTTGGATGAACCAAGTTATTTTTACAAAAGCTCACATGATTTTTAAATATTTTATCCGTTCATATAACCATCATCAGCCTGGATTAGGTCGTAAATGTAATTACGTAACGTACGTAAGTAACGCCGGATTGCTGCGAATTATAAGTCTAGATGAAAGCATTAGGATTAAGTTACTTACCATTATTTTTATATCGTCTGGATGTGTGTAGTAGTTTGGGTAAATAAGTGGCGGTGAATACGGGTTTGCATCACGAAGTCTAATGTAGCCCCGACTTTTTGGTCGTAGTAATAATGGGACAATAGAAAATGACGAATTGTATAAAATATCTTCATATAATTCCGCATATGTTTCATCAGTCAACCCATTAGCGCGTTTACCAAATAACCCACCGTCCATATTGTCAGCTGATGGTGCAATGAAAAATTGTACATCTGGATGGTCTTCTTGAGGGTCTTGGTATTTTGTATTAACAAAGGCCATTGCTTCAGCCTCCATCATACTATACAAAAGACCTTCTTTATTAAAAGTAAAGTCTAAGATAGTGCCTATAGACGCTAATGAATTGAAATTAAAGCTATAGTCACTGCCATTTTTAAGTGGATTGTCGAATATGAATGAATGCCCGCCCATCGCCACATGATCTTGTAGATTCATTCCGACACCAGGCAGATTAACAACAGGGTATATACCAAGCTCCTTTAGGTATTCGCTATCTCCGATTCCCGATAGCATTAAAATCTGTGGTGATTGTATGGCTCCGGCTGAAAGAATTACCTCCTTGCTTACTTTAATAATACGTCGACTTCCGTGTTTTGTAAATTGTACTCCATAAGCTGATTTATTCTCGTCAATGAGAACTTTTTCGACCAACGAATGTAGACTTACATGCAAATTAGGTCTTTTTGATGCTGGTCGTAAATATCCTTTTGCAGTACTACACCGAAGTCCATCCCGAACCGTGGCATGAGATTTTGTGAAACCCGTTTGATATTCTCCATTGACATCTAATATTCTGTACCCTAATTGTTCACCGGCTTCTAATACTTTTCTTGTAATTGGTTGCTCAAAGTTAAAGTATTCCACTGATAAAGGTCCTCCGGTTGCGTGGTAAGGATCATTTTGATATTCAGGTATTCTCATGTCTTCTGCTTTTAGAAAATATTTAAATATCTCGTCGTAAGACCAGCCTTCATTGCCTAATCTGGCCCAGTGATCATAATCTTTTTTATTTCCCCTGATATAAAGCATAGCATTGATTGCGCTTGAGCCACCTAGCAACTTGCCTCGCGGCCATTTACACCTATTTCCAATCATGCTTAAGCAATAGTCACCACTTGGTTCAGTCACAAACTGCCAATCTATAGCGGACGTTTGAAGAACCGGGAACAGTGAAGGAATTTCCGATAGCACATTTTCATTTTGACCCGCTTCTAGCAACAGTATATTCCAGTCTTTGTTCTCAGACAAACGATTAGCGAGGACCGATCCCGCAGACCCACCTCCGACGATTATGAAATCATAACAATCGTATAATTTATCCAATGGATAGTCGTTGATCCGATTTTCTATGTCCTCTATGTCTGTTCTATACATGTGAATTATCATGCGTATGAGAATCAGAGCTCCCATTCCTGGCAAAAGTCCGAACATAATTCTAGTGCTGGACACTATAGATTTAATTGAAGTCGTATGGATCGCCATGCTTGATACGGTTTACACTTGCCTTGTTTTTAACTTAATTTATCACCGAGACTGAGACATAATTCGTGTGTATCGCAGTCTTCTTTATCCGTTTTAAACTGCTGATTTTTACCAGTGATTGTTTACGTATAACATTACGATACTGTTTATGGACAGAGTACTGTATTATTAATAAGACATATACATTTTTTTAACATAGACAATACTATGTTAAAATAATACGATAGATACATAATTATTATTTTCTTATCTGTAAATGTATTTTTTTTTAAATTGGTAATCTTAAGAAGGCGTTATACTTTTGGCATGTAAAGGTATATATTCCCATAAACAAAGATGGTGGTTGTAATGTAAGTAAGAAATAAAGCTTAATGGTAACTTATCAAAATACCAAAGATCTATGTTCTGCGTTTGCTAACCTAGACAAATCACAATTTAATTGGGAGAGTAACGCGTTTTTCCGGCTGATCAGCTTCAAGAGTTCAATCATCTTGATTGTTTTTCTGTAAAACAGTTTTGATGTGATCCGCTAAGATTTACGGACACCCAGATAACAATGTAAGGCACCGAGATCCTACGCATGATATTTTTTCATAGGTAATGCACGAGTGAAATGGCTTATGAAGTATTTTACATGCCCGACGTTTCCGATGATATGTATGATGTACCAGATATGTGACTGGTTAGTAAAGTAATCGAAATAACAGGCAATTCAATACTCAGTAAACTGCGATAAAATCCGTAAAATGTCTCGTTTATGTTCTTAGACGGCATTCACTTATGTGGCTCTTTTCCCTCTTAAATATTGACTTGTTACTGAAGTATTGACATTCGAAATTTTACCTTCTAGCATGTCCGGCGGTTTCACTCGCCTCGTTTAAATTTTTATGAGAGTACGAGTATAAATATGAAGGCTTTTTGTTATTATGATGCAAAAGCTAAATTATTGTAAGTAAAGTTTAATAAAAAATCATTTACACAACATACAAAATTTAGAATATATTATTTTTAGATACATTTTTTACATAATGATGTTGAGATTATTTTTAAAGAATAATGGCTTATCGTGGTTTATAAAAGACCGATTTGATTGTATTTTTCATGTATACTAACTGTGGGAACATTACTCTGAGTCAATCATTTTTCAAACTGTCAGCAATTCTTTACAAGAACATTGCACATGTTCACTTGTACATTGTATATTGAATACAATAATGCAAGTTTGACCCAAATAATAAAATGAAAAGAAATTGCTCAACTCCTTTTATGTAATAAGTATATTATATTAATTAGATTTTTCATAATAATATCACATTTAGCTTGGATCAATTCGACTTTGCCTGTCATTTATAATAATATGTTGGGACAAATCACATAGGTACGGCGATCTCATACAAAATTAGGAAGAGCTTTATTATGGCAACCAGGTAACTTATACATACTTATATATTTCTAAATACAGGTATATAAAAACTTAAGTAGCAGCCCATATATGTCCCACTGCCGTGCATGGGTCTCCTCCTCGAAATCAATCGAGGAATGTATCGGGCCATAGTTCGTCGAGGCGCTGACTCGATGCGGGTTGGTAAATTTCACAAACCTTCAGAGACTTTTAATCTCATCAGGCACGCACGATGCTTTCCTTCACTGATGAGCAGGCGACGGTCTCATGTTTAGGGTACACTTAGCAATTTAGAAAAACCTCTACATGGGGGTCACAATCGAACCCGAACCTATATAATTTATTGACATAATGGCCCTCACATTTTCAGATTAATAAAAAAAATCATTGCTTAGATCATTCTGTTTTAACGTAGCATTCTCACATTGAAATAATTTTTAAATCGGTTGAGTAGTTTAAAGTTCTTCTTAACCAACAAACAGACAAACTTTTCTCAACTTTCTATGATAAAAATATTGATGAATCATACTTAGGAACTTGCCTCAGTTCATGACAAAATCAGTCATGACAGTGGAATTTGTATCAAAATTATTCAAAAACAGACTAACACAAAAAAAAAAAAACTTTTACATGTACTATTTATACTGTAATAAAGGTATCAATAATTGATCATTATTTATTTTCAGAATTCCTTAAAAATAAATAAAATAATACTAAAATTCATAAATAGAAATATTTTATTATTAAAATATTTCTTTTTAAAACTAAATTTACAAATAAATAAATAAATATTTGTGATTTTTTTTTTGTTTTTATAAAACTAAGTTTTGTACAGTGTGTTTAAGCGTAATATCTAGATCTTCGTCGTTTTAACCAAAACTCCTTTATCATATCACTGCCCTTCTCTCCGATCATTATAATAGGGGCATTAGTGTTTCCGCTCACCAAATTAGGCATAACACTGCCGTCGATCACCCTCAAACCCCTAACTCCGTACACTTTAAGTTCGTGGTCCACCACCGCCTCCGGATCCCAGTAAGGTCCCATTTTAGCAGTACCCACGGGGTGGTAGAAGGCGCTCGTGTATTGCCTTATCATACATTCCCAGTATGAATCTGTATATTTCAGGATACTTCTACAAGCTGGAAAAACGTGCTGGTTCAATATAGAACTATGCCTTTGGAATGCTTTAGTTTTAGACAAGGCGACGGCGATCTTAACACCCTCGATTAAAGTTTTCACGTCACTCTCTTCGGTTAAGTAATTGGTGTAAATGTATGGGTAATCGTATGGATTTGCGCTTCTTAATTGTATAAAACCTTTACTTTTCGGACGAAGTAAGACTGGTATAATACTCCACACGTCCATGTGGTTGATCGGACGAAATACCGCATCATAAAACTTTTGCGTTAGTCCGTGTACTTTGCGCAGTTGTTCGCCGCCGTCAGAGTTCAGTGATCCAGAAACGAAGTGAAACTCAATATCAGGAAAGTCATCTGAGACGTTTGCATACTTGGTATTTACAAACGCCAAGCCTTCGACTCCGCCTAGAATTGTTAAGGGGCCTTCTCCAAATATGGCATATTGCATCAACGTACTGACAGTATGAAGACGTCTCTCAACAATGGAGATTGGTTTGTTAAGCATAAAAGTTAGACCACCTAAACCAACATGATCTTGGAGATTTTTACCTACTTGAAGATTTTGAATTAGGTGTATTCGATGTTTCGATAATTCCTCAGCTGGACCAATTCCTGACAGAAGTAATAGTTGAGCAGAATTAACCGTACCAGCTGATAGTATTACCTCTTTCTTCGCTCTGATACGATAAACCATTTTATTTCGAACAAATTCTACGCCAAAGGCTACTTTTGTTCTTGGATCTATCATAACCTTTGTTACGAATGAGTGCATCGCAATGTGCAAATTCGGTCGGTCTTTCGCTGGTCTCAGGAAAGCCTTTGCGGTGGAACAACGGCTTCCTTTTCGTACTGTTCCTTGTGGTATCATAAACCCCGTTTGAAATTCACCATTAATGTCTCTATTCATATATCCTAGTTCTTTTCCAGCTTCTATGAAACTTGACACTAGAGGCGTGTTGTAGGGTGCTTCAGAAACTGTCAAATATCCTCCTGTCATATGATATGGAGTTTTGGCTAAAGATGGATTTTGGTTATCTTCAGATTTTTTAAAATAGTATAAAACGTCCTTGTACCCCCAGCCTTTATTGCCCAAGGTCTCCCATGTGTCGTAATCCTTTTTATTTCCTCTTAGATACAACATATAGTTGAGTACTGAGCTTCCTCCGAGCACTTTTCCTCGCGGCCAATTGCATCTGCCACCTTCCATTGCTGTAAGAAAGTAAACTTGGTGTGATAAACCGTAAAAGATTTTTTTTACTCGAAAAAAATATACTTTTTTAATAATATTTAAACGATATAGGGTAGCATTAATTATTTCTTTATACATATAAAGATTAAAGTACGTTCCTCAAAATTACAAACATTTCGTTTTCCGACTCTGCATGTCTGTCTGAATTTAAAACAAAAACCTGTATTATAGTACTTCGAATTGACATAGATTAATGAAAAGTCAGATTTTAGGTCTCAAAGCGTCAATGAAGGGAAATCTTAAAACCGAATAAAAAAAACACTATTTCTTTACGGAGCCTCTATACAAGAGTTAGGCTCGTAATTTTCTGCCTTAAAAATTGTATGTCAGGTATTGAAAGTATTAATGACAGTGAAATATAATTTAATTCCACCGGGAGGCTATACAAGTTAGTCAAGTTTTTTTTTACTATAAAGTGTATGTGATTATCTCCACTGTAGCCCTACGGAGACGCAATACATTAATTGATATTTCCTTGCAATTAATTTTTAACACACCGTTTATGTGCCACCTTAGAGTTGTGCCTTTACATTTATTCATACAATTAATTAGGACATCATTTCAGTGGTTTTTAACCACAGACGCTAAAAGAGGGGTGTTATAAGTTTGACGTCGATGTCTGTTTGTCTGTGGGTGTGTCTGTCTGTGGCATCGTAACTCTCAAACGAATGGACCGATTTCCTCGCGGTTTTCTTTATTTGAAAGCTAGTGACTAAACGTATCGATTGGTGTTCAAATGAAAAATTATATATACCTAAGCAACTAGTTTGTTGTGGTTCAGTTTTGTACTGCCAGTCCAATTTGCTCTGCTGAAGATAGCCCGCCATGAGCGGGACGTCGGATATCTCAGTTTCATCACCGCCAGCTTCGATCAGAAGTATATTCCAATGTCCAATTTCAGAGAGACGATTTGCGACAACAGCTCCTGTAATCGAATAACGGTGAAATCCGTTACTGTTTTTAATTTAAAGCAAAATTCACACAAGTAAAGAGAATTTGTTTAGTGACTGGACAATGGATCGTACACGGTCGTTGGTTCGAATTCTATCAAAGCTTGATAATTTGCATGATAAATATTGGAGTCTGCACTGATGAAAGACTTAGCCCATCGTCATCATTATTAGCCCGCACCCCGTCCACTGCTCGAACATACGTATCTTTGAAAGAATGTTTAACGTTTTTTGTTTAATCGACGGAAAATATAAGTAAGCAGTATTAGTATTTAAGTAGTACAAAGAAAAGTCAAGTAAGACGAAGATTTTTTTTTTGGGAGAATGTCTCTATAAAAAACTAATACATTTCCTGTTCTATTTTATTCTATCCAACTATCTCTAATGTCTAAAGAAACTTGAACATTCTAGTGAAGGTTATATTGCGATATCGATGTTTGTGTACGTACTACTCAAAGTGACCGCTAAAAAGTGATTCGTTTAGATGATTGTTTTAATGAATAAAAATTATTATATATTTGCTAACAATACATTATTCAGATGTGGGATCGTATAAAAAACATAAGTCACTTCATGGCCATCACTTTACCGGGCACAAGATGCGCTTTGTGATATGATGTGGGGCTGTATGCTATTATCCTACTACAAAAAATTGGTTTATGGATACAGTACTTTTATATGTTAGTTGGATGGGCAAACTGGCAGACGTGCCACCTGATGCTAAGTGGTCGACGTCGCCCATGCACATCAATACATTTAGGTGTTGCCTATCCTAAGTCACGAGATGTTAAGTTTAAAGTAAAGTAAAAGTATCAACCCATATATGTCATACTGCTGGGCACGGGTCTCCTCCTCGAAATCATGCGAGGAGGGTAATATGCCATAGCTCACCTATGCGCTGGCCTAATGCAGGTAGTTGAATTTTACATACCTTCAATCATCTCATCAGGCATTTTACTCACGATGTTTTCCTTCACCGGTCTCGGTCTCTGATTTACAATCCTCAATCTCAGATTTTGTTGTGCTAAGCGTTATCTATTTACGGCTGTTTTCAATATCCTATCTATCTTAAAATTTTCTTATCCATCTTAAAATGTTGTCAAAATTTCACGATAGATAAGAAAATTTTAAGATAGATAGGATATTGAAAACCGCCGTTAGTTTCATTAGCCAAGTATGGTAACATTATTGAAAAAAAAAACAGTGAAAAAAAAACAATTATAAAAAACAGTATCGTTTGTTATCTACATCTACACTTCTACACTAATATTATAAAGAGGAAAACTTTGTTTGTTTGTTTGTTTGGTTGTAATGAATAGGCTCAAAAAGTACTGGACCGATTTCAAAAATTCTTTCACCATTCGAAAGCTACATTATCCACAAGTAACATAGGCTAAATTTTATTCTGATAAAAATAGGGTTCCGTAAGATATTTTGGTTTTTCGGAAACAAGATGAAAAAATGTTATTTCGCGTACTAAGATCCCGTTGTAAATCTTAGTTAACGCAGGCGAAGCTGCGGGCAACAGCTAGTCATAAGTAAAAATATAAAAGGTTGTTAACTGCTACAACAATATATGGTTTCTACAATATTCGACAGCTTGTATAGTCAACTGATGTAGAAGTTACCCGCGGATCCAGCGCCGACTATGATGAAGTCGTACTCTGGAAGCATCATCGCGTCATCAACATCTGAAGGTCTTCCTTCGGGGTCGGTCTGATCGAACTGATAGTAAGCAATCGCCGCCACCAGCATCGGCACGAACCACGACACCTGGAAATTGATTTAACAAAGTTTAAATGACACTACTATGATGATTACGTTTAACAATAGATAGTTATTACGTAAAGCGGTGAAGGAAAACATCGTGAGGAAACCTGCATGCCTGATGAGAAGCCTTTGACGGTATGTGAAGTTCACCAACCCGCATTGGGTAGTGCATCGGTGAACTATGCTTTATTACTCTCCTCGCCTGATTTCCAGGAGGAGACCCGTGCCCAGCAGTGGGACGTATAAGGAATGTGGTTTATAAATTGAATATAGTATCATATAGCTTGACGTGCAGCTGTAAAGGCTTAAATGATAGTAGGATATACACATGTCGTTTACTGGTTGAGGATTGGTTTTTAGAAAGAAAGAGGCTGTATAAATAAACAGATGTTTATGTTATTCTGAACTCTGAGGTCCCTGAGAGGTCCTCTTGTCACCACGGTTGCTGTTGCGAAACGTCGAGTTTGTGAAAATATTAATTAAAACAATACATTTCGCCGTATATTTTATTTGATTACAGTGTAAAATTTGCAAAAAAAATGTTAACAATGAAATAGTTGTAGTAAAAATTAAAAAAGTAAGTCGTCGAAATGCATACATACGCACATAATTTCAGAACCACTGCTTTGGCTGATTGACAAATAAGATTATATTT
This sequence comes from Lycaena phlaeas, assembly GCA_905333005.2. Lineage (NCBI taxonomy): Eukaryota > Metazoa > Arthropoda > Insecta > Lepidoptera > Lycaenidae > Lycaena > Lycaena phlaeas. The sequence continues at coordinate 6,409,349 of HG995169.1, read as the reverse complement.
TTTTAGAAGGGCCATCTGTTCATCTGCTATATCGATTAAGCGATAAAGGTGACGATCGAACAGCATAGGCCATTTCCAAAAAAAATATATATTTTTTTTATTGTGTTGGCTATCGTCAGGTCAAGGTTTGTATAAATATAAAAATGATAATGACGGGGCACGTGTATGGGGAGGACAACGTTTGCCGTGTTCATCATCATCATCAGCCTTTATCTATCTACTGCTGAACATAGGCCTCCACCAATTAACGCTAAGACGGCCGATCCCTTGCCACTTGGATTCAGCTTGTTTCATTGAATTATCGTATGGCATAATACCTGGGAGCTGGCAGCGGCGATGGCTGTTCCGGAGATCACATCGGCAGCCACATTGACGATTGAGCTCATTTTGTCTGTAAAATGTGGAAAAGAAATATGTTGTACAGAGGCTATTTAAAAGAAGCATTCACACAAGCAACCGACACACACTACCTTAGGCTTATTTACCTATTTCTCCATCTACATGATTAATAATTAACTTATCCTTACGTTTACGTTTCGAGAAACAAGATGGTAATCTCAGGTAATAGCACTCTGTTCTGAGACAGGCGATTAGAACTGAGCCGTTGTTCGGTGGATGAAGTAAGTAAAGTTAAGTTGGTTAAAACGTTTACGTTACATTAGCAAAGCTTTTTGGAGGATATTCTTCGCAATAAATAATGTGTATTACTACGGATATTTGTAATTATTGGCGGAGTTTGTAGTATTGTCGTCGTCGTGTCGTATGTTCATCAATGATTAACTTCATCTTCAGCATTTATTGTGTGGTGTATTAACGCCATTAGCAATCCTTTTTGTTGATGTAAAATCAAATGATGAATTTTCATTTTATTTGTATAATTATTATTACAAAAAATCACTGAGTAGTTATGCATCGACTACCGTTATAAAATAAGCACGTTTCTGCTAACGGTTATACAATGACACCTACTTTATACACGACAAGCGTAACCGGGCCATTGTAATAAGGATAAGAAAAGGAAAACAGCAATGTGCGAACCAACCGGTGTGCAGTGAGTTCCGTACTGTTACGAAATTGTTATCCATTTATAGGATCTCACGTCAAAATCGATGTCGTTAAGGCCGAGTTAAACCGAACGTTAAAAAACGCAGAAATGCGCACTCGCAACTCGCGCCAACGTCGGGTTTTAACGCGGCGCTTATTAAACTCTCGTGCGAACCAGGCCTATGATCTTATGGCACTGATTTTTATAATGAATCGTTTTATGTCATGGTGTTCAAGTTTCTCTCAATATATGAAACGAAGGTGAAGGTGAAGGTTTTTGACATTGGATATGTTAAAAACATTTGTCAAACATTTTTAGTTGACATTTCCAAATTTAGTCGATAGAATTTCTTTGTCCATTTTTTTTGTCGTCAGTTAAATTTACCACCGGTTCCAATGCAAGCCGTCAGAAGATACACAGAAAATATAATAATATATTTGGAAATATTAGTTCCAGTGAGTTTGTTTCGCCAGTATATAGCTATAATATGTTATATACATAATACTGAACTACACTTGTCTCATTTATTTGAGATAGAAAGCGAAACCACAAGATGTAGTATAAACTCAGCGGTGGTCGATACGTTTTTCCTTCCAGCGAGTGCGCCCGCGCCGCTCGGAATTGTAAGCGGTTCCGGTGAAAACGGTTATGTAATAATTGTTCCCTTAGTACGCATGGTGCTGTGCTAATTTGTAAATCACTTGTGTATGCGACCAAGCGAATAAACAAGGGAACGAATATGAATATTTTTTTATTGTTTAGAAGTTTAGATTAGTTGCTGGACGCTAATATACGTGGATATCATAAGCGATCCTTGCAAGTCCTACTGGTCATAGGTTTCCCTTTCGAAATCGAGTACGCTTATGTTACACTAGGCGAATGCGGTCTTTTAATTTCACCTGGGATCCAGATTACCTCATGCTAAACTTTACCGATATAAGTGATACTGATATGGTCAGTGAATAAGAGAACTTAGAAAAACCCATTTTACACTGGTTCTCTACTCGCTCTTTAAATTCGCTGCTCTAAAAATGATCAAAGAAGTCGATGTTAAAAAAAAACTTAGTGAGTTTGACTCACTTGATAATAAAATAACTAATTCACGATTTTTTTTTCTATCAATAGGTTTTGAGTCTTAGCTATAAACAAAATTACATGTTTCTATCGGCGGCTTTCAATACCCTGTCTATCTTAAAATTTTCTTATCGATCTTAAAATTTTGACAGATTTAGTAAGAAAATTTCAATTTCAAAATTTCAAGATATATAAAAAAAATTTAAGATAGATAGGATATTTAAGCCGCCGTTTATCAATAAGATGAAACAAAGGTTTTAGTTTGATGTTTGACAGCCCAACAGTGGTTCTAGACAGAAAGAGAGCAAAGTGACAGAATCACATTAAGGATTCCGTTTTGTCATTTTGTGGAACGGAAAAAAGTCTGTAGTACAAATTACAATATTTAATAAGAAAGCGGAGACAATATTCGATTACTCAGAACACGATAAACAGAAAGTGAAACTGACTGCTGTTATGATTCAGCGTTTGTCGTTGTTGGGATAATCCAAAAATAATTGCATACCGCCTTAATACCACTTATGTATTACAATCAGTTGTGGAATATTTATAACAGTAGTTATATCGTCGTATTACTATAAACACATTTCTTATAGCGGTTAAATAGATTGTATTTGCATTTAAACTTTTGTAACCTTAACTTGTGAGTCAGTTTAAAAGCCGGCATTGAATAATTCTAAAATTCGTTTCAATATATTTTATTTATAATCTATAATACTGGATGTATTATAGATTATAAATAAAATATATTGAAACGAATTTTCATATATCTAATATATAATTTTTTTTTATAAATTCACTCCCTGAACTCCTGTGTTTCAGGTAAAAAATGGACAATTGGTAATAAAGGAAGATGCAATAAAATAAGTTTAAATCGAGTAGGTACTTACATTGTGTATTATAATCACATACAACCTAACCTAGGTTGGGATGTCTATGATTAAAATACAGAATGGTTATTGGTAAGTCAGATATTGGTGCGGTTTTTAAATAGATAGAACAATTTAAGAGGAAGGTTTTTATGCATAATACATGTACAATATATCATCCCACTCAGATCCCGTTCTAAATCTTAGTTAACGCAGGCGAAGCTGTGGGTAACAGCTAGTACAGCATAATATTAGCTCATCAGTTCAAAAACAACGTATGTATGTGTGTACGAAATGTCCATAGGGATACTGATTCAAAATAAAAAATGCATTTTTAATCATACCTGTTGCTTTCACCTACAGCATAAACTAAACATAGTACTAGTTTTCGCACTTGAACACATTAAAACGATTATTACGAATATCGCAGGTTCTATGATGAAAACACTTGTTTATTTCTTTCCACTTGTAAAGAAAACGAACGTCCGTAACGACGCGCGACGGTCGGTCGGTCGGCCACTTTCTTTGGCATTGACAACATGACTCCTGGCACGGCACCAAACAATAGTGGCTTTCACCAATATTAAGGGGGAAGTAGGTTAAATGAAGGTCTTCTATTTTTAATAAATATTACTTTTTTATTTGTTATTAACTTGTGGAAAATTTCTTTCATATTCATGATATTTTGTTAACTATTCGATACGAAAAGTAGCAATACCAATCGTTTTCCTAAAAATCGTTATAGGAAAAAAGTAGTTCATATTCCCCTGCTGAATATAGGCCTCTTCCAATGAACGCCAAGACAACCGATCCATTTCCACACGCATCTGTCGCAGTCATCTGGTTGAATCAGTCATTTGATTGTATCACTAGCGCGTTAATCAAATGACGACATTTAATTGAATGACTAGGCTGAACGTTGATTGAACAAGCGTCGCTCAACGTCTAACTAGATGGCGGATTGTAACATGGCCCTTTGAACAGAGCGGGCGTAAAATCAGTCAGGTCGTTGTAATTTAGTTCATTTTCTTCCCACCGCGGCGTTAGTTGTCACCAAAACAAATATGGCGTAAAACAGCTTGCGCAGAAAGCAATTGCCTTGATATTTTTTTGACTAAATTTGCTTTAAGGTTACTTATTCGTAATAAAATGTGGCAGCATGGATTTATCTATTAATACGTCTATTTATACTAATAATTTAATAAATGTTAGGACGTTGTTATACTTAAAATACAATATAAAATCACAATAAGGTGTGTCATGTCTTTTCCTCATTTTTGTTATGTAAAATAAGTTACCTTTTAAGTTGCGAATCACAAAAATTCATTATAAAGTCGGCTATATCCCATTTAACGACAATGCTAAATGACCAGTCAAGACGTTGAACGTCACATTCAACAACTTGACGAGTTGTCCTTTAGTCATTCAATTAAATGTCGTCATTTGATTAACGCGCTAGTGATACAATCAAATGACTGATTCAACCAGATGACTGCGACACATCCAGCACGAATCGGCCACTGCACGGAGATCTTCTCACTACCTGGTTAATGTTAAGACGAATGAGCTCATAAAAATGATGCAACATTTACGCATCATCGCATTATCGCGGTTTACTAAGATTTTTACATCCCGACGTTTCGGATATTTTATAACAACTATGGTCACGGGACTAGTAGTTCCTAAATAATTGTGCTGGGGCCTTTTAAGTTTTTTTTTATGTTATCAAATGTGCTAGGTTTCTTTTGATAATTTCTTTCAACGAACAACTCTACAAAGAACATGTAAAAAATAATATATTTTGTCCTTCAGGTGGCTGCTTCGGACCGACCCAGAAGAGAACCATAGTGGGTGGATGGGCTTGGGCCTGGTGGCTGGTGACCGATGTCCAGCGGATCTCCTTGGAGGTAAGAGACAGTGGCTTCGCCTTTTTTTTTAAATTCTATGCTATTTCAACTACTACTTCTACTGCCTCCGAGAATATGTGTACAAAGTTTTATGATGATCGGCTAATTAGTTTTTAACAAATCAACTGTCAAATCTCTTTTTAAGTATCAAATGAGTTGCTAAAAGCATGGTTAAATTACTTAATTTGAAAAGCTTTCTTTGACTCTCGAATCGTATGTTAACCGCCATTAACAGCCATGTTAGTTGACATATACATACTTTGACCAACGTTTCGGACACCGGGCGTTTAATAGGCTCAAGATAATGACTATCAATCTAGATTCTAGAAGAAGGCGTAGGGCACTAGATTTTTGTAAAGAAAGTATAAAGAGTCCAGTGAGGTTTCAGGATCTAATGATGTTCTTTTTTTTCGAAAGGACCTATGCTATTGCCCTTTAGGTCTTTAAGATTCATCGGAAAAGTAGATGGGCAGATGGATCATCTTAGAATTGATGGTTCGTACAATACGTTTGGTCCGCAGGTCATGACCCTGAACCCCATGTGCGAGTACGTGGAGACTGCCCAGGGCGTGCCCCTGACCGTGACGGGCGTGGCCCAGTGCAAGATCATGAACGAAGACGAACTGCTGACGACCGCCTGCGAGCAGTTCCTCGGCAAAACGGTCAAGGAGATTAAGATGACCGTGCTACAAACGCTGGAGGGACACCTTCGGGCAATACTAGGTAATTTTTTTACCCTTTTTTATAGATTATATATTATTATGGAGTCTTAGAGATTTAAAGCAACCATGTTATTTTTTCTACGAACTGGTAAATTGACAGTCTTCACGTACCTTTATTGTTACGGTCTAGATTTTTTTTGTGGTCATCAATAAGTCACTCGTTCGCTGTTCAGTATTATTTTCTTTTAATAAACGTAAGTTTTTATTTCATAGATATTTATTAATGTTTGTCGTATGAACATAATAATTAATAACCCCTTAAATATCTAATTCCTTTGAACAACATCTTTTATACTTACGCCATCTGGTGAGTGTGTATCGTATCTATATAAAGTAAGTACTCTACCTGTATCGTGTACGTACCTATTTAATTTCACTTGGTGACTTTGCTTCGCCTGATGATTTGTAGATGGCGCAAATTTATTAAACTATAAAAAGTAGTATGAATGAATAAATATTTACCCAACTCTTTCTGCGTTTAGTATTCTAAATGTATGTAGAGTTTTGATATCGAATAGGCCTGTGATGATGAGAAATTCAAGCCAAGCGAATTTGGCTGTTTAATATTTTATAAACAGCCTTTTTATATTTTTATCTGCCACGTTTATATTTTGAAATATCCTATATTTTTAAAGAAGCAATAATTTCAAATAATCTCAAAAGCTGCAGCTCTATTTGGATGAAAATTTATTTTTAACAAATATTTTGACCCCAAGTGTGTATGATCCCACGCACAAGCTGAATCGAGATCGTTATTGCTGCTAAGTGTAAACAATTAATCCCAGAGCCTTGCGATTTAACAAATCCAAAGAAGTTTTTTTCCCAACATACGTTGGCATGTGCTTAATATATTAACTCGTGTTACATGAATATACAAGCTGTTAGGACAAAAGTTATTGAGATTATTTTTGTAGAGAACAAAATTGATTGATTTCACATCTGTTATTTCCTATAAAGTTTATGCATATATCCAATTTTTATTGATTCATCCAATTATTTTCAGGGTTATCGACGAGATAGAAAATAATTTAACTTTTTGAATAAGGCTTACAAAAATATTAATATGACTTTTGTCTATACATAATGGTTTCCAAAACGTTTGCCCTAAAGTGCATATTTTAAAAGTATCGGTGAAAACTGAAAACTTTATTTCAAGATGGCGCTTTAAGCTTCAATTGAATCTATAAGCATTTTGTGGTTTAATGATCAGTAAGTAACCCACGACTTATTTCCCCTGTTATCAGTAGGCATAACTCTAACTAATCAATACATACACGGGGTATTGATTGTGGATACGGTAGAGTAGAGAGAAGTCAGATTGATATTAATTATGTGTAAATTAGCAAATGATATTATTAGTGTAGTATAATGTTAATCATTAAATTAATAATTTAGATAAAAAGTTTACCGTGTCACCTTACAGATGTGTTAATACATATTAGAAGAATTAAAATAAATATAAAACGAAATATTATAACAATATGTTGCCGTTTACTATGACCACATTAAGGTTAAAATTATTGCAAAAAAAAATTGATGAAGTTACATCATATTATAAGGAATATAGGCTATAGGAATACACGTCACGAAATCCTCGGAATAGCTCTCACAAGAACATGGTTTCAATCACGTAGGCCAAGAAAACAAACGGTACTCTTTACCTGTGAAACTAATCGTATCAACGCAGCGTTGTTAATTTCACGTGCTCGACTTTTGTTGATTATTCATGGAGGAAACTTAAGAGGGGTTACTTCAATGAACGACAAGATTTTGAATTTCAAATATGGAATCCGAAATGTGTCTGGATATGTAAGTGTAGACGGAGTTGTGAGCTTTTTTCTATTTGTATGATAAACAAGGATTTTTTTATGGATCTTAATATAAATACGAGCGAATAAAAGTACGTAAAACGAGTAGAAGAGGAATCCTTACAGTTATAATTCGAAAATACTTAATTAATGGTTTTTAAATTAAATTAAGTATGTATGTCAATTAATTTTAAAAGCTTATTAGTTTATAAAAATATATGTGAAATTCGAATGACGTTAATTATATGTTTAATATAATTGGTAAAACCAACGTAAAATCCCATGATGACATACAAATCTTATACCTTTAAACGAGCGATTCTTGTAATATATATATACATATTTATATATAATCTGAATCTCGGTAACGGCTCCAACGATTTTGTTTTGTTTAGGCAGTTATGAATCGAACAGAGCCTGGTTCGTATCTACAGGCCTATTTTTTTGTCTTTTTCTTTTTCATGTTCATTTTTTTGGAAGATAAACTTTATCATATTCTTACTATGGGTACTCAAAACAAAACAATAAAACCGAGCAAATGCTCGCTGCAAGGTACTATTATGTTAAACTTCGTATCACTAAAACAAAGTGAACTACTTAAATATGATATGCAAGTAGCAAGTAGAATACTATAACTCAGCGTAGCATCCTCCGGTTCATAACTTGCCCAGTTTTATGGGAAACTCATACTTCATATTGATGTAGATTCATACGAATTAACCGACTGGTAAGTATTTAGGCTGACGAGCTGCTCACAAGAAGGCGACGAATAGTGGTAGAGAAGGCGCTACTTAAAGCGACTGCAGTAACGCCCGATCGGGATGGGAACCTGGTCCAGTAGGTATAGGGGACGTCCAGGGGACTGCTTTGTGGCAAGCGGGCAGGGCAGGGGAAACCCTTACGAAAAGTAGTCTGGCCTTCTCCGGGGCAAGTCTTGAGGTGTCGCGAGCTTATTTTAGATCCAGATAAAGTCAAAGTACATAATTATAATACCTTATTATTGTATATCGTGTATATTATACATACTTAAAATTCACAATAAAGCTATACTTTTACTATACTATAGTAATAGTTATGCTATTACACAGCTTTGTTCTCGTAAAAATATTCGCATACATTATAGAGATATTTATTGTATCAGAATCCTTCCTATATATAGTGTCATTACATGGCAATCAGATCTATGTAAGGAATTCCTGCAATTGAACGTATAAATTATGATATACACATACAGACTTATTTCTATCAGAAGTATGTCGTCAAAGGGTTTGCAGGAGATGCTGCACAGTCTAAATGAATCCTTCTGCAGTTTGGGCCTTAGGATGAACTTGGACAAGACGAAAGTCATGTTCAACGAACACTAGCTTCTCCCTTTTTTTTTGATGACGCAGCGGAAATCCTTTACGACCATACCAGGGCCTGGGTAGGCGCGCTGGCGTGTGTGGGGACTCGCATTTGGGTGCCCTACCCCACTAAAACCGCTGAGTGAGCCTTCAGCCGCTATATTTGAGGGACCCGGATCTTTGCAGGCGACGGGATACCCTCAGCGACAGACTGGTCCCGGCAAGACCAGATTCTCCACAATAGGGGGACTGCCCGGCTACGACTTGGCAGTCCCCACGACGTCGTGTCTTAAGCTGGGCCCGGGTTCCCATCCCGAGCCCGACACGAGCACAGGGGCTTTATTGAAGGCGCATTAAATAGCGCCTCCGACGCACCCCCGTTCGTCGACTACGGGGGGAGGCTACGTCAGCGGCCTCCTCTCTCACCCGTTCGTCGGCCTCCTTCTGGGACATCACTGTCTCGCAGAAAGAGGCCATTGCTGTCCAGGACTCGTCAGAGCCAAGCATCGCAGTGATGACACTCGACAAAGACAAGTCCAAACTAGCTTCTCCCTGGTAGTTCTTCTAGCTGGTTAACGTTAGCTGATAGAAGGACTCAATTGTAACGTAATCAGAAAACATAGCCATATTCTTTCGCCGTCTATTATCAGAGTTTGAAGACGAAAGTCTGCAACTAATGCGTTCTTCCTATGACGACCTACGAGGCCAAAGCGAAAACTAAATGTGCGACTGATCTCAGTATAGCTCAACGTGCTTAGAGCGAGTTACACTGGGTGTTCCTTTAGCTGATTCAAAATAAAGACATGCGCAAGAGAACTAAATTTACCGATATCGCGCGATAAATAAGCAAGTTAAAGTGCCAGTAAGCTGGTCAACACACTCAGTAAAACGGATGGCCAAAGGTTCAAGAGTGGAGGCCACATCAAAGTAGGCAAAGTTTTGGTTGACTAGCGGTGAGATAGGAAGACGACCACCGTGCAGTAGCCGGTCCGTCTTGGATGCGAGCGCCAAGGCATCGCCGTCTTGGAGTTCTTTGAATGAGGCCTATATTCAGAGACTGAGTAAAATTAACGTGTCTGTTTGTAATTTCAAATTACCAGCTGTAGGCTAAATGCATATCAGTTTGGCCGATTTTGACAGGACTTTGGCAGATAGATGATGCTGCCGTTGACCAACCATAGTCACGGGATAAAAGTCCTCTCGTGTCCATATAATATATATTATCTGTATAGTATCCGAAACGTCAGGCATGTAATCTGAATTGAAAGAATATAAATCTAAATTAAAAGTAAAGCAAAGTAGCAACCCATATAATATGACCTACTGCTTGACACGAGTCTCCTCCTCGAAATTAGGCGAGCAGGGTATCGGGCCATAGTTTACCGAAGCACTGGCCCAATGCAGGTTGGTGGACTGCACACACCTTCAAATAATTTTATCTCATCGAGTATGCAGGTTTCCTCACGATGTTTTCCTTCACAGATCTAAATTAATCGATTTGAAGTTGTTTCATGACACTGCCCTGTCGGCCATCAATTTTATTGCAATAATAATGTATTCGTTGAATGTATTTATGGCGTGTAATAGTACTACGTATCGTTTGGGGGGAGGGGGGGAGATACCTAGTGTTAGGACAAGACCTCGCTAGTTCAGATCTTGCCATTCGGTCAGAATCGTTTGCGCGTCGCGTACAAGTTAATTTGAAAACTTTTCAGTCGTTTTCATTAATTTACTTATTACGTTTAAAAGAAAGTTTCAGAAATTCTAGCCTGTTAACATTGAAGAATAAAGAGATAATACAAAGTTTTTTAAAATTTACACTTTTCTATTTAAATCCATACACAATCAAATGCAGGGACATAAATATTTATCTGAAGAATATACACAATTGTAATGGTGTAGTGGTTTATTTCCTCGAAATCATGTCTTTATTTTGGATGAGTGCGTTTAACCTTGGACTGACTGTTGGTGCCGCGTATGCTGTCATCAAAGGGTAAGAGTAATCAAAGTTAAAATAATAAATGTCAACATAACGCACACTAGATTTGTTAGAATCAGCTCACATTTTTTCGTTTTTAGCGATTTTTTTTTTCACTGCAACACTTCATGGACTTGGTTGGTTGGTTGTAGCTATTGCTCCATGCATTCAAAGAACTGCCAATTGGCATCGTTCATATCTTCGATGCTAAAGGAGCATTTGTAGGTCTTGTTCGTAACTTGTAAAGTAGAGATTGCGTTGTTGCGCGAGATCCCTCTATATTTACATCCCAATAAGGTAGTAAATAAATATGTGAGGTATTTCGCTTTGTAACCGATCTATTTCTGTGCTCTTCACGGTATAAATATCCAGAACAGAAAGGAGACTGGATTGCGCGACCTAGAGATGTATTGTTTATTGTTATTTTATTTAAGTAAGAGAGAGTATATTAGATACGAGATATTTAAAAAAATATAGCCACTTGCCTCATTTTCTAATAATCCATTTAATTAAGGATGCGCCGCGTTCGCGTCGGCGAAACAGGTTTGCTATATTTCAGAAAGAAGAATCCCCGTATTCACAAGCAATACTTTGATATGTCACAGTACTCCTGAACTCTTAGGGTCATTCAAACTAAGTCATAGACAATACTTAAGTGAAATCTGCCACTGTGCGTCTGTCAAACCCAAACTATTGACACGAGGAATGCATGGATAGTTCGTTCTTTCCATAGTGTGTTGTTTGCTTTGAATACGGGTGTTAACGTTTTGTCTCAGGATAAGCAACACATACACAAGTTGCCTTTTTTATTTATTTTTTATTTATTCTTTTACGCCGGGAAATGCACTAAGGCTTTCCGCTGGGGAGTGGTTCTGCCCAGGCGGGTATGTAGGGCTCGTTGCGCCCAAAAGCTGGTAAGTGGACGCAGCTCTACCCCATAAAACCCTGCGAGTGCCACCAATGCCGCCTTTGGTGAGGTGTCCCGGATCTGCTAGAAACAGGTGACATCGACGGCTAGTTAGTCCCTCAGAGGACCGACGCCACCTCCACAGAGGGATTCTCCTGCACCACAGAACAACCGGTCCCAACGACGACAGTACAATGAGGCGAGGTTCCCGTCCTCGCCCTTTACCCCTGCTCTTTTGCCCCCTCTTCTTATAAGAGGAGTACAAAGAGCCCCATCGGCTCAATTCGCTTTGCCCAATTTGCTGAATTCACTCTAGGTTACTGAGCCCCACCGCCACGGCAAGGCTTGAACCATGAAAACACAAGCTGCCTGGGCTAGTTCCAGGTAAACTAGTATGTTTATGGGTGATCAGTTTGCTTATCCAAGTGTTGTTATTAAATGTTATACCGAAGGTAATTTTACTTGTTATTGCTGTTTGCTTTTGATTAAAGACAAGATATTATGTCAGCATACATAAGATGCGACCCTCTTATGTCGCACTGTTGGCTTTAAGTCTTTCGAAATCAAATCAATAACACCGTATACGTAATAACCGTACGAAGATGAAATAACAACTCAAATAGGTACATATTAAAAAATCATGCGCAGTTGTGGATTGCATTCATTATCATCATCAGCCTTTATCTGGACATAGGCCTCCCTTAATAAACGCCAAGACGACCGATCCCCTGTCAATCGCATCTAACACGGACCTGCCACTGCACGGAGATCGTCTTCCCACCTGATTAATGGAAGACCAACACTTCGTCTACCTAAACGCGGCCTCCACTCTTGAACCTTAATGGCCGTTCTTCTGAGTGTGTGACCAGTCCATTGCCACTTCAACGTGCATATTCTTCGCGTGATATCGGTAAATTTAGTTCATTATTATTGCATTAGATCATTTAATACTATACGATATCCTAATACGATGTCCTAATGCGAGTTTAAGAACTTCAAAGTCTTGATCCCATTAAATATTAAGATTCCTAGATTTGCCTCATCCGTTAGCTTTATCCGATCAAGTGAAGTCGACAAGTGCTGCAGAGGCATTCTTGTCCTTATTGATACGCGTGATGGGATATCAAAGCAATCTAGTTTTGATATCTTATTATTTAGGGCTTGTATTTTTGATGATATTTGTTTATTATTAGTTTGATATCACATAGTATCTGTAATGTAAGATCAAGGGAATACGTATCGTTAGGTTAAATGGTGTAATTGTCCTTAATTTCTAATTATTAAATGTTAATATTTCGTTCATTGTGGCTGGCAACAACCTTGTGTGTTATAGCTATTAATAATATACATTGTTTGTCGGGTTATTCTAGGCCAGATCTCCGACTAAGAACAAATAAGCTATTCAAACGTTTCGTGTGTTGCTAAAAGCGAGCGAATGTTATGATTTAGAATCTAGATTAATATAGCTATCTTAAAATATTATTTTTCGTAGTTGTATTGGAAGTGGTTAAAGTCGCCGATGAATGAACGTAACTCATTTATGTATTACATATAAGATGTTAAGCTTCAGTGTCAGTAATTACCCGGCCTGTCTTGCTCTTCTTTTCGAAACACAGCAAAGCTGTTTCACGATTGAAATGAGCAAGATACTGTATCCATCATCATCATGTGGTGCCATCTTCATACCAAAGTTTGGAGGTCAGCATATGGTACTCCGTCCTATCATGGGATATACTTTTTACCTGGCAGTATGTTAGTTTAGTCCACTCCTTGATATCGTCAAACCATTTTTGCCTTGGTCTTCCTGATGGCTTTGATGACTTTCTACCCGGTATCATGCCCCCGAGGATTGTCCGTAGGAATTCAAAGACGGGCCCTCTTTGCAAGTGTCCAAAGAAAGCAGCAATCCATGCAGCCGAGAATTCGGCACAGAGCATCCCACCTACCGATGTACCTACTGTATTTTAATTTAGTTATTTTCCAAATTTGGTTTTAGAATGTTAGAAAACTTTGTCTCCGATATGGACTTATGCTTTAGTATTATAACATTATGGAGAGTAATTAGAATTAATTATTATAACTTTGTTTGCTTCGAATATACAAAGTGTTGTATCATAGGTTCATTTATTTTATGTATATTAGTTAACGCAGCCATACTTATAATAATACAGAAATTGTCACAGACTATGCTATTTTCTTACAGTTTTGACGTTGACACAGTTTTGGTACCAATAAAAGTAGAATACAACAGTGAACCAGTCGTTATCGGTTTTTCCCGAGTCCCCAATCATGCGAGACACAATACAATGCGATTTTTATTATTCTTTATTTCCTAGGTTCTACCAGATAGTGAATAACGCTTTCAAACCAAAAAAAAATCTTACAAGCCCATTCAGTATGTCGTGTTTTGAATCCGCTTTATTTAGTTTATTTATTAAACAAATATATATCTAACTATACTACTACTACAAATATATAACTTCAACGACCTAATATGTACTTTGACTATGTATTTTATGAACTGGTTTTGAGTAATAAAATATTTTATTATACATTACTGGTGAAAATATTATTTAAGCCTTGGCAGTTGTGCATAAGGTTCGTTTTATTTGAGCAAGACCGATTATAATCTTAATGCCGTTTAAGATTCAAGGATATCCATTGTCGTTTCAAAGTCAAGAACATGATCTTGAATGTCCTTACTATTGACCCATACTTTACTGTTATCTCGGGATTAATTCGCGGTATGTAAACAAATGCCACATCACATTATATACATGATAGCGTGGCATATAATGGTTGTGCTGGAGTACAGGGCACCAAATTACTATTTACTGTTATAATTAAAACGTGACGCTCTCTCACTCTTCTCTGGAGGCATAGCTTCTCCTTCTCTAGTTATGGTACCCTGAACACGTAAGGGTGGCTTATAGATCGGACCTTACGCGTGCACGGCGGATCCCGAGATGGGCCGCGCACACCCTTAAGGGGCCATGGCGGTGCCCTCCGAGCTCTCCCGTTGAAAGAGGCGCCAGTGCGCTCCTCCTTCCGTGAGATCACATCCACGAAGAGGCAGAAGATCACCTGCCATATCCTCACACTGAAAGTCAAGGCTGTAAGTTTAAGTTAACGCGGGCTTAGCTGCAAATAGCAGCTAGTTATCAAAAAAGGACCGTAAAATTTAAATATGTAAATAATTATGAAGTGGAAGATATAACCCCGTAAAACTTGGAGTAAAAATGTAAATATTATGTGAAATAATATTTCCTTAGTATAAATTATGTAAAAAATATTTATATTGTTCAAGTTTTGATAAATATATATTTTTTGTTTTTAATTCATATTAATGAATAAAACAATATTTGAAATGGATTTTTTGTGACTACAGTAAACATTTTTTTAATTTAGATTATTTATTTATTTTTTGGCAGAGGAGCACCTGAGGGTAACTGTTCAGCCTCACCCATGGCCATTATCAAGTACACCTGGACCCAGGTTAGCTAAGGATCACGGAGTAAATAAGTAGTGTGATGGCTAACGGGAGTAAGGCAGAGTGTCAATTATTTCATATACATAATACCAAGCATCGATAAGATACAGTCACCGAGAGATCATGGTGGATATAACATACAAAACATATATTGCGCACATATTAATATACACGTAACACCTGCTAGCCTTGTCTTTGTTATTATATACTTAATGTAATAATGACGGGTACAATAATAATTATCAAACCCGACGCCATGAAGCCGTGGAAGTCACACTCCACGGCTGGCGGGGACCATCCTGTGACTTTAATAATCCCAATTACTGTGACTTTAATAATCCAACCGGATCACCCCATTTCCTATGACGCATAACGGTCACTAGGACCATTAGCATAGCTCCAACCGAAAAAAATAATTATACCTGACAAATCTTATGTCTCATATTATAACTATATCCGGGGTTAATTTTAACACAACAGATTCTTTGTTGAGGACTAATTATGATTTGATGATACACGGGGTATCCTAATATAGATTTCGCTTCTCACAGTGGTTCATGCCATATATGATATTATAATCTATGTAAACCATTGTGAGACTTAAATAAACGTTATAATTATTATTATAATATATTATACTAGCTGTTACCCGCAGCTTCGCCCGCGTGAACTTAGGTTTACGGATTTATCATGTTTGATGATGATCATTTTCCATTTCAATAATGACTAAGTTTTTGTATTAAAACGGATATAATATGGTATCTTGAATATAAAGACATATTATATTCCTTCGCAGACTTTCTGCATGCATATTTACTATTTAGGATACTATTACATATTACACTGCCCTCTCAAATCACGGCAACACGGTTTATTTTCTTGCGTATTATTTTGATATTGCCATATCTTCTAAAGTATTCACTTAAATTGCATGATGTAAAGGGCAAAAATAATCTTCATTAAGTGCTCCAGCTAATTAGCTAATTTAAAATGATAAGGATTCATACCGTATTTGTGTAAATAACTTTCAAATTATCGCGTTATAATTGCCCATTTATTTAAAGTATTAAATGGATATAGTATGATATCCCTAAGAGATAGATATATGCCATCGCGGACTTTTTTGTAGACCTATTTAAGACACACAATTCCACCATACGTTATTTCGATATATCTCAAAGGGTTTAGGCAGCGTTTTCGTTGGAAACTCCCAGACGGCCAATTTTTTTCCGACACCTCCAACAATTATTGTTATATCTTAGCCAATGTATATAAAAACTTAATAAATTATGTATATAAACCTTCCTCTTGAATTGTCCTATCCATTAAAAAAAACCGCATCAAAATCCGTTGCGTAGTTTTAAAGATTTAAGCGTACAAAGGGATATAGGGACAGAAAAAGCGACTTCACTACATATTATAAAACAAAGTCGATTTTTCTGTCCCTATATCCCTTTGTACGCTTAAATCTTTAAAACTACGCAACGGATTTTGATGCGGTTTTCTTTAATGGATAGGACAATTCAAGCGGAAGGTTTATGTACATAATTTATTAAGTTTTTATATAAATTGACTAAGATATAACAATGATTGATGGAGGTGTCGGAAAGAAATTGGCCGTCTGGGAGTTTCCAACGAAAACGCTGCCTAAACCCTTTGAGATATGACAAAATAATGTACCGTGGAATTGTGTATCTTGAATAGGTCTATAAAAAAGTCCGCGATGGCATATGTCTATCTCTTCGGAATATTATACTATATCCATTTAATGCTTTAAAAAAATGGGCAATTATAACGCGATAGTTTGAAAGTTATTTACACAAATACGGTATAAATCCTTATCATTTTAAATCAATTAATTGGCTTGAGCACTTCATGAAGAATATTTTTGCTTTTTACATCATGCAAATTAAATGAATACTTTAGGAGATATGGCAAAATCAAAATAATATGCAAGAAAATAAATCGTGTTGCCGTGATTCGAAAGGGCGGCGTATGTATATAGAAAGTCTGCGAAGGGATTTAATGTGTCTTTATGTTCAAGATAACATAATATAATATCCATTTTAATATTAAACTTAGTTAAGTATTATTAAAATAGAAAATGATCATCGTCAGACATGATAAATCCGTAAATCTAAGTTCACGCGGGCGAAGCTGCGGGTAACAGCTAGTTGTTTTATAATATGTAGTTGATGATAAGAGAATGTAATACCAAAAATAAGCGTTGGAACTATCATTGTGCAAGAAACATTTTTTTAAAGAATCTGTGGCTATATTTCATAATTATTAATACTATACTTATATTATTATAAATGCGAATGTGTGTTTGTTATGCTTTTACGCGAAAACTACTTTACCGGACACCGATTATCATGAAACTTTGTACTCATATTCTTGAAGGTGTAAGAAGTAACAAAGGATACTTTTTCGAAAATAAAAATTATTAACGTGGGCGAATTCGCTATATAATTTTAATATATAGCGAATTCTATAATCTAATTTTAATATTTCTATTATTATGTCATGCGCCTAGAACAAATAATTAGCAATACACAGTTTTACATTGCAGCACGCCGAGACATCTAATAACTATATATATATAAGTTGATGAGGATATATTTCACCCTCTCTTTTGAGCCTCGGTGAAGGGTTATAAATGTTACGAGTCTGATTTATTATTCGTAAAGCAACATATTGGATTGTTATACGTAAGATGCGGAACGACTCGCGTTTGCAATATCCGACTCGCAGGAACAGATACGAGTGACTTATTACTATTGGGAGTGCTTTTTTATGTTTTGCGGTAGTTTTTTTAAAAATTAGTGATGTGTCTAGGAGTCGACACTAAGTGGATAGTTAATAAAACGTATGGTCGCTTCAGGGTCCCATTTATTACTCCACAAAAATAGATAATTAGTGCCTACAGCGAAACAATTTTGCAAATATAAATAGAAGGCTTACCAAAAAGATTTAAAAGTTGATGCAATATAAGGAGTAAATAAACAATATAAGGAGACTTACTCATTACACATTGATAATAATTTTTTTAAAGCCTTTTATGTTGTTTGATTACATTAATTATTAACAAATGATGGATGTCTCATCTTATACTAATATATAAAACAAAATTGTTTGTTTGAACGCGCTAATTTAAGCAGGTATTGATCGGTTTTGAAAGATTCTTTCAGCGTTAGATAGCGCATTTATCGAGGAAGGCTATATTAGGCTATAAGGCTATATATTATGCTTCATATCATCCCGCTACATTGTTGTAAGTCTAAGTTAGCACAGGCGATTATAAGTTTTTATTTGTATTGAAACTGACAAAGGCAATTTGATACGGTATTGTATGGTGGTAAGAATTTAATGCAATTAAGAATGTTTGGCACACAATTGAATATCAGGTTACTGCGTCGTAATATTTTGAATTTTCATGAACATAATACATCACTCACCTGACAGCCTCAGAAGCTTGTAAGTAATTTCACGAAGCGTGCTTGCTCATAAAAGTAACTCCAGCCTCCGAAAACATGCTTTTATATATTATTAGAATATAATATATCAAGTAAAAAAACTTTATAAGTACCTTAATAAGTTTTTTTCTAATTATATTAACAGAATAATATAAGTTATGTTTGTTCCTGGGAAAAGTGACACATAGGTTATTAAGGTTCTTTTTTTTTTCAAATATACCAGCGCATTTATAAATCGTATAAAATTAGACCAATTTTAACCGACTTCAAAAAAAGGAGGAGGTTATCAATTCGACTGTATGTTTTTTTTACGATTTCTGATCGAGGTTCGAACTTCGTCAATAATTATTTAAATAAAAAAATAATATAAAAAAGAGAAGTTCTTGTACCTCTATAATTACTCGCAAGATGTGTGAGATTTGTCAAACTAGAATTGATAGAAAATGGCAGAAAACTAATATTTTGATTTGTTGAACCGACATGTAGATTAAAGATTAAATTAAATCAGGCTCTACATTTTTTCTTTAATTTTGAGCAAATGCAACGTTTGCCTACAATAAAATTATAAATTGATTAATGTGTAAGATGCCTGATAAAGGTCAAATAAACGAATTTCTAAATTTCATTCTGATTAGTTTTTCTAAAACAAATAGATACAATTATCCTTTCATGAATTAACTTTGAATCATTATAGAATACTACATATTATATAATAATACTACACTACGGTTTTAATAAAATTCCCTGTGGCAGATAAAAGATACTAAGAAAATGCTGGCTGATAATATTTAGAATATTTTTCTCTTCCAATGCAGTAAGCTCTCCGAAGCGATGATTGAATAGCTTCGAAAGTGCTACTCGATTGAAGCTTGTAAAGAATTCTCTGAAATATGCGGCTTGCTCGGATTGCAATTTATCTTACCTTTGAAATAGGATTCCAATACTAATATCATCATCATCATCATTATCATCAGCCTTTATCCCTCTTTTGCTGAACGTAGGCTTCCCTCAATGACCAGACGACCGATCTCTTGTTACTCACATCCAACCTCGATCACTGCACGGAAATTGCCCTCCCACCTGGTTAATGGCCGGCCAACACTTCGTCTACCTGAACGCGGCTTCTACTCTTGAACCTTCGTCCATCGACCACCCGTTCATCCGAGCGTATGACCACCCCACTGCTACTTCAAGAAGCTTATTCTTCGCTTGGTCGCTTCTCTATCGGTAATCACTAGGCGGAGGTTTCGTTTCGAATCCTAACTGCCAAATAAACACTGAGCATCGCGGGCTAAAGATAAAGAGCGCTATAGAACTTTGAGCTACGACTAAATTTCAGAATATCATTACAATTAATTCCCTGTCGTTTAATAGGGAATCCACTTTAATTTTAATATTTAACAACCACACTACATTGACCTACTTCTAAGATACGTTAGTGAGAAATTGTGTTTTACACTATATTGACATTATTAACAAGTCATGTGTATAGGCCAACTAATTCATGTGTTGCTTATTTAAGCCGTAATATGATACCAGAAAATCGTAATTACAAATTACAATGTAGCTGGCCTAAACCTTATATAGGCTAGCTTTAGCTTTTTAATGAAGAATAAAAAAAGTACAATGTCTGTCCCTTTTTGTTTCGGCAAAATACAGCAAAGTGAAATAATCCTTACTGTAGAAAGAAGCGGTATGGTGGCATCCCTGTCGAATATAGAGGGGCGAAACAACGCGTCCATCTTTCTGGTTAAATTTTTGATCGATTCATAAATAAATAAAACATCAATATTTTTGGTCACGCTTCATAAACATGCGTCTGCTTTTTTTAAAGTTGTTTTATAGACAACATAGCTAAATTAAAACATTGTATGTATGACCCTGTGTTTTAAATAAATGATGATACAATCAGCACGCCTAATACGATATTCATACATCTGTGAGTCCTTCCGAAAAAAGGGTATCCATAAACAATGGATCGAACTGATGTCATCGCAGTGCCCTTGATTTTAGGCATCATCATTAATGTTGTGCTAATAATAATAATTGTAGATGAAAATTTGCTGATCGTCTATTAAGCTGTAATATTTGCTTGGTGTACTTGTTTTCTTTGCATACATACTGGCTGCCCTATACAGGCTTTGTTCTACCAAAAGTATGTAAGTAAGTAGTAGTAATATTGTTGTTAAAAATAGAGGTTCGTGATAGAAGGATGAAAATTTAGGATTACGTGTATTTTTGAATGCTATCATAAAAAATAAAAATCAAAAATTTTGTCTAAAAAAATAAAAATAAGGGGGACCCACCCTTGACATTTAGGGAGGTAAAAATTAGACGTTGGCTCGAAATGATGTGTGCTTCGAATATGCACATAAAAATCTTTTCATAAAAATCGGTATAGCCGTTTCAAAGGTGTTTAATAAAAAAAACAAGAGAATTTTATAGTATATTAGATAATTATTACTTTATACTACATATAAATTGCACATGACTGACATTTACAACCCATATCAGTTTAAGGCAGATCATTTTTATAACCTAGCTTACTTAGGGTGTAGGGATAAAGTAAGCTGTAGCATTCTGATGGTGAATAAATTTCATAATCGCTTTAGTAACTTCTGGGCTTATTCGTTTCAAATATACAAAATACAAATCTGTCTTCTTTATCTATCTATCTATACATATTATTATAGATTATTATATACATAATTTGGTTCTGAGTTTAATTTTTTTATTACAGTACAGATCTCTGAGGCTGTCAGTGAGATCGCGACCGCCGCGAGCGAAGGGTGTCCCCTTTGCTGTATGATACTGTATTACATTTATAAAATATGTATTTAAATATTATTGAATAATATGTTAAACACGGTATATTTAGTTTTAGCTTTCGAGTGTCAAAAATCAGGCTCCATAGCTGGAAATATATTATTTGTTCGTTATTTTTTCAGAGTTTTCTTTGTTAGTTTGGTTTACAAGCTTTGTTTTGATAGAGTTTATAGATACCTACCATTTAATATCTTATAAACTTTTATGTTATCCTCTCAAACCTTTTTAAGGAATATCATGTTTTCTTAGATTTACATTTAGTATTATGTATTTCGGTTTCGATCAATATATCGATGTGATATTCAAACGAAATATTATATTCCAAAGACGATGTGTTTGATTCATAGAACGTAAAGAAAGTAATTTAATTAAAATGTTTAGGTTAATCAAAACACAAATATTCGAGCATTTAGAGTTGGGTATGTGCGGCCCTGTTCTTTTTAAATATTAAATTGAATTCAACATTTAACGTAGGACCACGTTTTTATTTGTTATACCTCCAAGCAAATTTTATATGTTTTGGATACTAAGACCAGACTAGACACCGCGATTTATCGTCGATTGTCTCAAGGTAGACGTCTTGTTGGTGATTCACCCAGGCTTGGCTAGACTCGGGTTGTTTATGATGACGTAAAAAACACCCAAAATATGTGCGTGTAAAACATCTATTGTCGCGTCTTTAAAGTAAATTAGACTCGAATGCCGTGATGCAAACGGCATGGCGCTCTCGTAATGGCCCAAACGCCGCTGTCGACTCCTCGTGTGCGAGCGTGTGTTCCATCGTTCGAAATTATTTTTATTTGAATTATTATCATAATTCAATATCATAAAATATATTTCAGACATACAGACATGGTCAATATTAAAAAAAAATCACGTATACGTAATTTTTGTATATCTGCTTACGACTTTCTTTATTTGTTTTTTCATCCCCTCTTTTCAAATAATAATTTGCCTTCCCTTTAGCCTACGTGTACGGTGTTGTAGTCAAATGTGTACGATATATTCCGATGTGCCTTATGATAAAATAAGGAAGACCGTATTATGTCACTGTTACCGTTGCGTGGGTTATGTTTGTGTAGGCGACTACTTCTTACCTCCGCGCACGCTGATTAAACGCGAAATAGGTCAAGGTCAATGGAGATAAACACTGATATAATGACCTCTCATTAGTATGGGTTTATCGGTTATGTAAAAATGGAAGACAGGTCGCGTGTTTGAAATTGGAATCCTGTAATATTATATGCATGAAAAAATAATAAAATCTTTATTTGTTAATTATTTTGTAGATTTCTCATATCACGTCCCAGATGCTAATTTTTGGGCGATGCTGACTAGTTTTAGTGGTTTGTGTAGCTTGTCTATCCTACTAATAAAAAAATAAGTGATGTAAATAAATACTAGACCAACTCTTGTCTGTAGTAAGATTCGACTTTTATCGGAATGATTCGGATCAATCATCAACATTTTTATTATTAACTAAATTTTTATTATTAATAAAAAAAGCCTTTATCAATTCTCAACAGACAAATTTTGCACGCGACGTCCATTTGTGGCCATGTGTTTTATGTATCGTAGACGTTCGACATAATTGACTTTATTAGATTAAGTACTAGATGATGAAGACTACAGATGCAATACAAATTTAAATTGTATGCGGTATATCTAGAACTTATTAATGGGCGTGTTTGGCCGAAGTAACTACTCACTAAACTTAGTAAGCCAGTAAGCATAAAAAAATTAAAATCTTACAGGCTAACTCTTACTGTAAAATATAACTTATATAATTTTTATCAACAATAAGCAAAATGGCATCTTATATTAAGCCATGCTTACTGCGTTAGCACTTATTTAGTGTCCCGGCCGAAAATTTTGTAAGTAGGTATAGGGAGTGACTTACTAAATTTAGTACTTACTTCGGCTAAACGCGCCCCATAATAATATTAGCGACTTTTTAGCCAGGATCAAAGTAGATATATAACCCTTTCCAATTAAATCAAAATTATATACTAATTAATACAAGTTGTAGGTACATTGTGTTGTATGAAACTATATTAAAAGTAAACGTGTCTATACTTATATACTGTTCTCAGGGTATTAGGGACCGCCCCATCTTGAAGAGGCAGGGTGGCAATTACTTTACCGCTTGCTTGTCATTGAGTTGTGAGGCGGAAACCAGGTCACGGCATCTTATAGAGTATGTCTGAGTTGATGGCTGTTAGCTTATTCTCCATGGGTTTACTAAAAACTTATATAGAGCACTTAAAAAAAAATCACAGCCACACCGCGTCCATTTAGATTAGGCTTAGGTGTTACAGATACTAGGAATGGAAAAGACTATATGTGTAACATCTGTGGCTCGGTACAAAACATCTTAATTTAACACACAAAGAAAATTACCTTTTTGCATGTTGTCTACGTGTAGAGTCTAGTACGTTAGATTCAGTTATTAAAAAATAAATACGCAGGAATTACGGCTATTTTCAATAGTAGGTACACTTATAAATAAAGACAGATGGAGCATGCCGGACACCTATGTGAAGCTTCCAAGCTAATCCGAAAGCGCTCTCAAGTACTTGAAATAGCGTGGTACTCTAAACGTCTTTTAGATTATGTTCGCTTTTGTATTTGTATTCGCTTTGGTGACGTCACTCGCGTGTTCGGCATGCTCCATCTGTCTTTATTTATAAATCTGTGAGTAGGTAACACTTAATCTACGCACACTGATGTCTACGTTATATAATATTTTATCGCTGCATCTAACCCCACTAATAACATACGGCAGTTTTATCTGTATAACATTTGTATGATTTGCAGAATAAATGTATAATATGATAAGCATCTTACGATCGCGACACTCGATTTTGAGTCTTGTATGGTGTATGATAGAGAGGACTATATATTTACACAACTTCACGTAAGGATTCTGATTTCCTCGCAGTTGGTCGAAGAGTGTGACAGGTTTCAGAATTGACTTTAAACATTATTATTGCTGTATTTTTTTATTAAATTACATTTTTTTATAAATAATTTAAAATATTTGACAAATTATTTTAGTGTTTAAATGTTTTGAGATCATTTGTGTGAACAAATAAATAAAATATGTTTGTATCAGTCAGTGTTTGAAGTCGAAAGCTCCTATAACCGTAAAGATGGAAGTGCTGAGATTCGTAATAGTGCCTCTGACATTAACCATAGGGCTCACATGTTTCAATGTCAAAAAGTAAGTGATCGTATCATTTGTAATTTTCTTCCTGATTAAGTTACAGTAATAGTATAAATTACATTCTTCTAGTATTATCAAGAGGATATTTTATAAGTGGTTTTTTTCAGAATTTGATATTTATCAGTTACAGTTTCTAAGGTTCAGCATAATGTCGTCGCACATTATTGATTAATTGCTTATGAACTGAGTCCTTCAACCGAATCCAGTAGGGTTTACTCCTTGGAATTTTCTAAACCGTTTTGATACTCGATATTTTAGAAAGCCGTATCATAATAAAAAACATTCAGTTTGTCTTGTATGTATTTTATTTTCTTGTATATATTATTCCATTTGACCAGATGGGTTTGTGTAATGTGTACATTATCTCCAAAAACTTCGGTCCATATACGGTCTATAACTTGGTGGAAATCGAAACCTTTTCCGTTAGTTGCTCATCAATAGTATACCTACCCATACTATCAGATCCAAAGTCGTTTCGTATATAATAATATCTATGGACGTTTTTACACCACGTCAATCTGGTCCGGTGCTAAACTTCCGAAGAACTTGTGTTATGGGTACCAGACAACTAAAATACATACACATATTTAATACACATCCATGACCCAGGAACAAAGCAATTTTTTTGTTCCCGGGCAGGATTCGAACCCACTACCTCCGGGCTTGAGCACCAACGCGCTGATCATTGAGCCACAGAGGTCATCATATGACATTTGTGAAGTCCAGTAAAATATATAGAACATTTTTTCCATCCACAGGAACGCTTACAGTCGAAGAGGTGTACAAAGACAGGGACCAATTCGCGGGGTTGGTGCGCGAGGTTGCCGCTCCGGATGTCGGCCGGATGGGCATCGAAATCCTCTCCTTCACGATCAAGGACGTGTACGATGAAGTCCAGTACCTGGCCAGCTTGGGGAAGGCGCAGACGGCGGCGGTGAAGCGCGACGCCGACATCGGCGTGGCGCAGGCCAATAGGGACGCCGGGATACGGGTAATGACCTTGACTTTATGACCACGCTTTAGAGTTTAAGCTTTAGTTTAGGAACTAACGGATTCTTGTGATTGATTTTAAACTACATTCGCACGCGTGTAATTCACGCATCGCCTTGAAACTTGGAAGTTATTGACAGAAGCGAAAAGATAAAACAAAATGATAACAAGAAGTTTAATTTTTATT
This sequence comes from Lycaena phlaeas, assembly GCA_905333005.2. Lineage (NCBI taxonomy): Eukaryota > Metazoa > Arthropoda > Insecta > Lepidoptera > Lycaenidae > Lycaena > Lycaena phlaeas. Next base: position 6,383,501 of record HG995169.1, on the reverse strand, counting down.
TTATTACCTAATTTATAGATAAATAAATAGAATATGATTTATAGATAAATATGTTAATTATAAGTAGTTAGTTTAAATTATAGAGTTAGAATTTTCTTTCCATTTTTCTATCGAAGTTTTAACTTACTTTACACGCTCAAATTATCCTATATAGTTAAATATATAGTTTTCCAGGCTTATTAAAAAATTTGTGTCAGGCGTTTCGGACACTTTACCTACAGTATATTATGTCGTATTTTCAATAATCTAGGAGAAAAGTGTATTAAGTAGTTAGTTCATTGAAATGTTACATTTTTTAGGCCTAACCTTGCGTTTTTTAGGGGTGACATGGGTGGCGACCCCACAAACTTGGTTTTAGCTTTACACTGACCCCCACTACTCATCAAAGTAGATAAGTAAAATAAGTAGTAAGAGCAAGTATGGCAAATTCAATACAACAGATTATTCGTCAACGTGTTGCAATTTGTGCTCTATGTCTAAACCATAGAGCACGTAAAATAAAGACAATGCAGCCAACATTCAAGTATATCCGTCTCCACTTCTTTTGTCCGTGGTTGTGAGCGATGTGATATTTCAGTGGTGCTAGAAAAGGGTTGACCTAAATACCTTCCGAGCCATTAAAGCGAATTTTAGCAACTGCTTTCGTTGTTCTGATTTATGAAATACTATAACAAAGGTTAAGATACTTTATAGTACTCTTTGTTTTATAAATTATGTTTTATCATCATCATCATCAGCCTTTATCCGTCGACTGCTGAACATAGGCCTCACTCAATGAACGCCAAGACGACTGATCCCGATCGAAATTATGTTCAATATAACTTAGAGTAACTTGAATTATAAACACTATTTTACACTAAATGAAAGTATGTACCACGCTTTTATGGTGGAATAAAAAAAAATATTCCTGATTCATCGGGATACTAGTTTAAAACCAAATTGAATAATGATCAACCGAACAGGCAAATCCCAAACCGACTTCAAACAAAGTCATGGTAACAATATTTTTTTACCGCGTTTTTTATCAACTAAGTAATACATTTAAAATATATTTTTTCCATCTAACATTTAACTTTTAAACGTAAATTAAACACATTACGATAGCGAAATGATAAGTAGATTACCACGATAAATCGAAATATTCCGGCATGATTTCCTTATATATTTTTTTGCATTCGGAATATCATATCCTTAGCATGACTCACAATAGAACTATAAACGTACACTAGTTTAACGAAGTACCGCATTTAAATGGTACTCAAGGAGAATGCTCCGATATTGGGTCAAGTATTAATGAACATCTTTGTTCCCAGTGGTTAACAGTTTAAATAATTTGTTATTACATATCGTTGTCATTGTAAAGGTTAAAAAATATTTTAATTTATTTAAATTATTGTAGATAATTTTTACAATTTATTGAGAACTCATATTGCTAATGTGCAAAAATTTTATTAAATCAACACAAACACTTCTTTATGCTTAATAATATAATAAACCAACAGAATATTTTTTATATATTTTTATGGAACATTTTCCGGGCCAAATGTTCAATGCTTAGCCGGACAACTAATGTCAAGTAGAGTACAAGGAGGAGGCCCTTATACTCTCATAACACCATTATTCTTAGCAGAGAATTCATGCCCTAGTAAAGATAAAATCAGACTCACTCTGACATTGGCAAATCCTCGCGGGAGCGTTTGTACAAAAAGAAGCAGGAGCCAAGTCTGATAACAGATAAAATAATGTATAAAATAATATATTTCAGGAAGCCGAGTGTGAGAAAAGCTCCATGGATGTCAAATATTCAATGGACACGAGGATCGAAGACAACTCGCGGATGTTCAAATTGCAGAAGGCGCAGTTCGATCAGGAAGTCAATACTGCTGTACGTATATTATATGTTTGGCAAATAATCGGGCCTCACCTTTTTTTTCTTTAACGCCGGGAAATGCGCTTAGGCATCCCGCGGGGGGTCTCCCCAGTCGGGTATGTACTCGCTGCGCCCGAAAGCTGGTAAGTGGACGCAACTCTACCCACTAAATCCCGGCGAGTGCCACCAATTCCGCGTTTGATAAGGTGCCACGTATCTGCAAGCAACAGGGCACCTCGACGGCTAGTCAGTCCCTCAGGGAACCGACACCACTTCCACAGAGGGGTTGTACCACAGAACCACCACTCCCAACGTTGGGACAGTACAGGCGAGGTTCCCATCCTCGCCCCTTGCCCCCTGCTCTGTTGTCCTCTCTTCTTATAAGAGGGGTACAAAGAGTCGCATCGGCTCAATTCGCTTCGCCCACCGCCACGACAAGGCTTGAACCATGGTGAGGAATCGTTCCTCACCTAAAGTATCCCACCCTAATACTACATGCACTTAAAACTGCCTTCGTCGTAAATGGTATTGCCTTGCTTCCGAGCGTCGGTCCCCTGAAGACGGGGAGGGAATTCAAAGCTCCATGCTTACATTGATGCCACCTTTATTAGTTTACGAGACTCATAAAGGTCTCTAAACACACTAATACTTGCACAGCTTAGCCTCGTGGCTTCATCTATAGACGGATGAAGCTAGAACAGACCTCGGTTTGATAGCTCAGATTATAAAAAAAATATGACTGCAAATGAAAAATAACACCAGGACACTCGTGACTCGAGTTCCCTAGTTCCCTTAGAGGTGACCGCGTTTTAGAAGTTGTGGAAGGCCAAAGGTGGATCGACGATCCTTGGAAAACCTTTGTTGTTATAATTTACATATTTCTGTTTGTTAAGTTCTTTTTATTTCTTGTTACAAAATCAACAAAAAATTTAGGTGACTTAGTATAATGACTCATTCGGCCTTAATCTTTACGTAAATGCTTCCAACTTAGGCTTGGCTTTAACAAAATCTCCTTTGTATTTTTGTTATTTAGTATATTTTATATTGCGCTTAAAATATCCGATCTAGTGAATGTATGAAATCGCTATTGAATTATTTTGCAACTAAAAATATCAATGCCAAATAACCAATACTAATTACAATTAAATTTATTTAAGGTTACATTTCGTCTAATAACAGTTGAACCAGTTTTTTTAATTCCTAATACTGGCAAATGTTAAATATACGTTTCTTAATCCTACTATCCTACTAATATTATAAATGCGAAAGTTTTTAAGTATGGATGTTTGTTAGTCACGAATTTAGCGAATTTTATGAAACTTTAGTAAAATACAGCTTACACATCAGAATGACACATACAATTTCACCTTATAGTCCCACGGTGATGGGAAATACGCGGGTGAAACCGCAGGACTCTGCTTGTTGTACATAAATATTGAAATAAAAGTAATATACCCCCAAAGTGATAAACTACAGTTATCACATTTGAAATTGCAGAAAGCTGAGGCTGCTTTGGCGTATGAACTGCAAGCCGCCAAAATCAAGCAGAAGATACGAAACGAGGAAATACAAATCGAAGTCGTGGAGCGTCGCAAACAGATTGAGGTAACTAAAAAAAAAAAAACTCGCCATGACTCGGTTAGCGTCGCCTAATAACATAAAGATGTTAACCCGATACTGGTCTTGACAGATCATTCATATTTTGCTCACCTTGTTACATAAGATGTTAAGTCTCTGTGCTAGTAGTTACACCGCTTGTCCACCCCAAAACATAGCAAAATTATGCGGTGGCATATCATCATCACCATCATCAGCCTTTATCCGTCCACTGCTGAACATAGGCCACCCACACAGGCGCGGCACAGCGCATTCTTTATTCAAATAATGCGGCTGTATGGGCGTGCATAGATGAATGTGTTACGGTATTCTTCTAGAAGGTAGAGTCTATCTGGTAGAGGATCATGTGGACCTAGAACTGGACCAGGCAAAAATGTAAAAGTTCCTAAATACCTGGTTATAATAATAATTAATGTAATAGCAATATTGTGTTCTTCGCTTATATTAATTTAAGTGTACCTAAATAGCAATCCTTGCTTTCGCTACATCGAAATCACTCTTGTCGTTTTAAAGGTGGAACAACAAGAAATTTTGCGTCGTGAGGAAGAGCTGACGGCCACAGTGAGGTTGCCCGCTGAAGCAGAGGCCTACAGGGTGCAAGCCATCGCCGAGGGTCTCCGGTGGGTATACGTGCTATTTGCGATAGAAGTGCTTACGCTGATTACCGAACACGTATTCTCCTGGTCTCTAGACATGAATAAATTATGTGCTTTTTTTTACGAAAGGGTCTAGACTTTTAGATCTGACGGCCTTTTAGCTCAATCGGTAGGCAGGTGAGCAGATGGCTCACCTAGTAAAATTCATAAGGAGGGCGCGGTATATTACGCGCGTTACTCTGGAGAGTAGGTGTTTGGCTAGTCAAATCCAATACGGTCGACGAGGCATTAGCGGATGAAGTTAAACTATGGGTCGTGCACGGAACCCGAGCAATTGACCGACAGCAAAGTGAAATTATACGACATAAGTGTAAAGTAAAACACAAATTCTCGAGCCACGAGTGATGTAATCTGATTCTGACGTAAGCTATTATAATAATAGGTTTATTAATATTTATTACAAGACAATGTAGTATTTATCATCATCATTACTATCCCGTATTTGTCCCACTGCTGGGCACGTGCTCCCTCCTTGAATAAGAAGAGGGTCTTTGGACAAAGTTCATCGATACGCTGGTCCAATGCGAAGACGAAACTTCACGTTTAAGCTTTAATCTCATCCAGTAGGATTGTTTAATCACGATGTTTTCTGTCACCGGTAAGTAAGGACGTTGTCATGTATAGGTGCAGGGTGAAATATAGAAAAACTTGCTTTAACAGGGGTAACCTCTAACTTTGAGGTCGAGCCCGATACCCATAAGTCACTCACTCACACAGATCGAGACCTGACCGCCTCGATGTCCGCAAATTTACAACAGCTCGATTTCACGGCATTTCCTACCTCGCGCGACCATTATGAACCCAGCTATTCAACTATCGTCAGTAAACCGACTTTACAGACAATCGTTTTTTTTTTGTTATTTCAGAACGCAAAAGGTAGAAGCGGCGAAGGCGGACGCGGAGCGCATCAAAGTACTGGGTGTGGCGGAGGCGACGGACATCGGCGACGTCGGTAAGGCCGACGCCGAGCGAATGTTGGCCAAGGCGAAGGTGTACAAGCAGTACGGAGACGCCGCTATCATGGCGCTGGTGCTGGAGGCCTTGCCCAGGGTAAATGTGGCTTCTATTATTGGAGTCAAGCTATTGCTGCCTATTATAATTTGTTATTCGATTTTGGTTATCTTCTTATTATAAAAGTTTATTTCGACTTCCGTAACCTATTCGACTCCGAACTCTCTTACAACTTCCTTAACATAATATTCAATAAACATTGACATCTCTTTTAAGGTTATTCGTTCCCCTGTCGTTAGTCCACGTAGCCAGAATAGCTGTATCCACCAAAAAACTCTTCGACATACATCTTTTACACACCCAAGGGTGTCCGAAGTGTTCTTTAGTATATCAATGCTAGATCTCACTTTTGCAAACTAACTTTATCTTTTTCATTCCTGAATTATGCTCTGTAAATACCAATATATTTATTGAAATACATTTAGACTGCCATTTATAAGTGCCGTGTGGACTACTCCCAGAGTAAGGTTTCAGAAGCGTTATTAGACATAGTGGAAAATTGAAGACTTAGTCATTAAATACATTGGTGTTTGTTTCAGATCGCGGCTGAGGTGTCCGCCCCCCTGGCGAAGACGGATGAGATAGTGCTGATAGGCGACAGCGGCGCGACGGGCGAACTGGCGAAGCTGGCGGGGGGTCTACCACCCGCACTACGCTCGCTCACCGGCCTCGATCTCACGCAGGTGCTCAAACGTCTGCACGGGACTACACCAGGTACGCATCGTACTTAGCTACGACACTCACACCACGCATCGTACGTAGCTACGACACTCACACTACGCATCGTGCGTGACTACGACACTCACAGTACGCATCGTGCGTAACTACGATACTCACACTACGCATCGTACGTAGCTACGACACTCACACTACGCATCGTGCGTAACTACGGCACTCACACTACGCATCGTGCGTAACTACGACACTCACACTACGCATCGTGCGTAACTACGACACTCACAGTACCCATCGTGCGTAACTACGACACTCACACTACGCATCGTGCGTAACTACGACACTAACACTACGCATCGTACGTAGCTACGACACCCACACTACGCATCGTGCGTAACTACGACATTCATACTACGCATCGTGCGTAACTACGACACTCACACTACACATCGTGCGTAGCTACGACACTCACACTACGCATCGTGCGTAACTACGACACTAACACTACGCATCGTACGTAACTACGACACTTACACTACGCATCGTGCGTAACTACGACACTCACCCTACGCATCGTGTGTAACTACGATACTCACACTACGCATCATACGTAGTATGTACACTCTAAACCAGTGTTTCCCAAATTCTTTTGTTTCATAGACCCCTTTCAAAGTTTTCCCGCATCAGGTGGATCCCTATATTTATTATAATAATAAAATTCTTTTAACAATATTGATAGGAGAAATCAAGCCAACATTTTTCTTTTTCGTTCTTCACTCGAAACCTAAATAATGTTCATGAACCCCCGCTTATGATTGTGGACTCCTATTTTTTGTACGCTCATCGTGGACCACCTTTGATTCTTCCGTAGACCCCTGGGGATCCACCTGGACCACTTTGGGAATCACTGCTCTAAACGCCATTAGCCCCCTTAGCCCTTCACACTATGAACTTAGCCCTCCACGTGCTGCTATGTATACTTCAAATTCACACGTATATTTTACATAAGTATTATTATTATTTTTGACGGCATTAACTACAACCTCAGTTGTTTAAATTATTGTAATTATGCTAAAATATTATTTCAAGTGGAAGAAACCATTTTTTCCCTAATAATTACTTATTTTATGTATATTTAGTATGGTTTACTACTTTATTATAATATATAAAACTATATATTATATGTATTTTTTCAGAGGACACTGGATCAATGACTTTGGGCAAAAAGAAGGAATCAACTGCCTCTTAAGTATCAAATCAGATGATACGCCTTCCAATATACCCGTTCAGCATGTAACTTTCATTTAAACTTCAACGTATTGTATTATCGTCGAACTTTATGACCGTTCAGAAGTATTACTTGTAACACATACAACAATACAATTTCTAGAAAGAAGATTAAATCAGCGGTTCTTACGAGGTTAACATTTCACTTATAACAATGTTATTGTCATAAAAAAATTTACAACGAAAACTTACTTAATGTAGCCTCGAGAGTAAATATCTTGATGACTTTTGAGTAATAGCTTCCAAAAAAAAAACAATGTCATGAAAAAAACCGCTCAAGTGCGAGTCGAACTCGCGCACCAAGGGTTCCGTATCATTGACTAGCTAAACAACATTACAGTATACTATTATATTTTAGGTTTTCTGGCTCTTACCAAATCTTGCAAGTAAAATTTGATATCGAGCCAAAAAGGGCAAAAAGTCACGTTTTTTGCACCCTTAATTTTTTTTTAGTGTTGTTACAGCGGCAATATATGTGAAAACATCAACTCTCTAGTTATCGCGGTTCTCGAGAGAAATAGACAACAAAGTCTTAGTAATAGAATAATAAAAATTAACAAATTTGATAAGACTTGTGTTTAAAAAAAAATCTAGACCTCTTTCAAATAAATTACTGACGCCATTATTCATATTAAAAGAATGACATGCCAAATAAATCTAAGTTTTATTTACTTTATCTAGAAGCGTGTTATTCAAGAACTTATCGTTTCATAAATTAATCGAATATTGTTCATCTTGACCCACCGACTTGCTATTTCTGACCAGTCATAAAGTTTCACTACTTATTGTACTATGTTTTATTAATTATAAGTACCTACATGTGTATTGTAATAATAATACTAAGTACAAAGGTTAAAAAAAATATTATTAATTTTTACAGGTTTTCGTGTGCGTTTGGTTAGATTTTCTTAGTAGAAATAACTGTATGTGTGTAAGGATATATAGAGGAATGCGGTGCTTTGGTATTTTTTAATAAAAAATGTTAGTGCGATAGAAATTTTCTTACTTCTTAATAACGAATCTCGTTATATTCGAAATAATTTCTTTTGAAAAAATATAAAACCGATAACTAAATTCGAGAGGGCCACTGTTTTAGTATTAATTTGTATCGCACAAGTATTAATTCCGCACAAATTATATTAATTGTAAAACATAATACATAATAATTTAAATTTTTAGATTCTTAGGGCCTGTTTCACAATCTCCCTTTAAGTTCCCTATAGGCTATTGGCAACATATTTGACAGATGTTTGACAGATACTCCATACTCTATCTGTCAAACATCTGTCAAATATGTTGCCAATAGCCTATAGGGAACTTAAAGGGAGATTGTGAAACAGGCCCTTAGTAAACTAAAATAGTGCCATATTTATTTATTTACTACAATATAGACACAGTAAAATCCTTATTTACTAATATTATTTATTAAGATTAATATTTATCAGGGGTGTTCAACCTTTTTTGTCTACATTGTTTGTTTGAATGACTGCTTATAGATAAAAAGGAAGTAATGACATGCATAGCATATTAATAAAACAATTATTTACAATAATTATTGATTATAATTATATTATTTTGCTTTTTTTATTACTTACATTAATTTAAATGAGACATACCTGATGTTGCTAGTCACCTTTATCAATAGTATTATGTGTATTTATATTATTGCTAAGTCAAAACCGCATTCCATTATATTTTCTATTATATAGAGTACATCTAATGACATCTGTTTGTATAGACAATAGAGAATAAATTTTGTACTTGTAAGAGTAAGTGTTCATTTAGGCACTGCCTTCTAGTAGACGTTTTTGATATTTTTATTCTATACCCTCTATACACTTTTGAAAATGTTTGTGTTCTATGAAAAAAATTATTATAAAAATTATAAGTGACGCAAATTATTATTAATATTCTTTGACAATGTAGATGGTAATAACAATTTATTGACCTTAAATATATAATTTTGGTTTGTGAAAGTATAAAATGTTATTTATATAATAAACGCGTGTATCAAGGTATATGTTTTATTTGTTGTTTATTGTGTATTTTTCGACTGCTTATCAATAAGCAGTCGAAAAAACACTGACTTCTGAACCAGAAACAGAGACAATTTACTAAAGACAGGCAAACCAACGTCTGCTTATTTGAAGTAAGACAAGGTACAACCTTTTCTGAAAAGCAAAGCACAGCAAAGCTGTTCTACGGAGGTATTGGACGGGACTATTGCTAAGAGGTTTCAACCGATGATTATTGTATGTCTTTAAGTCTTCGACCAAAAAATTGTGTTTTGTTTGAAAACAAATTCCGCCAATTTGTGCTGCAATGCTGCGCCGGCTCTGCACTGTGATTGGCCGACTGAGGGTTTCACAGTTCACTGGTTCGTTGAATTGCAAATCAAGTCAGAATTATTTTTCTGTTATTAGTATTTTTATAATCCACAATACTACTCTTCAGTTATACGCTCGATGCGCTGCCCAAAACCTGGCTATGAGCTGCACTTCCCCTAATTATTGTAAGCGAAAAACAAAGGTGTGCTGTCATACGCCTGAATGATTTGGTCTAATAGTATTATTTCTTAGCTCTAGTCCTGGGAAGACGAAAAAGAAAAAAATATCTAGCTTCATTGCTTGTTGCCAATCTTTGCCTTGGGCCTAAATTCAAATGGAACTTGTTGAATTGATACTTCAGTTTTAGGTATAATCTACATATTATATTATAATTTTAGTTAATTAGTGACGTTGTTCCGACCAGAATCATATCAATTATGATTCGGGTTGTGCAGCTCTCCTCTGATGTTCGTCTTCATTAGCTGTGAATAAAATGTATCTATTAATTTGTTATATTCAAATTAATCATCATCGTAATATTCTTTACCCTAGCCATTATTATTCCTATTTGTTTGTGGTCATGGTTGGACGTTACGTAGACGTTACCTTAGTTCTTAAAATAATAAATACTTACTTCGACTTTTTGTTCATAAGACAATTCAGTCTTGGTGAGGACGTAGGACAGCTTAGCCAACGCGGCTTCGGAGGTCATGTCAAACGCTGGCACTACACCGCATTCTACCAGCAACTGAAAATATCGATAATATAATTTGACGACCTCTGTGGCTCAATGGTTTATGAGTTGGCGCTCAAGCCCGGAGATAGCGGATTCGAAACTCGTCAGGGAACAAAAAAGTTTCTGCGTTCCTGGGTCATGGATGTGTATTAAATAATAAAAAATCTTAAATATATTTATTAATATAAAAAGGTATTAAATATAATATGTATTTCTGTGTCTGGTACCCGTAACGCAAGTTCTACGGAAACTTAGCACGGGACCAGCCAGATTGACGTGGTATAAAAGCGTCCATAGATAATACTATACAATATACATATTATAATTATTATATTTGTATGTATTAAAACACTCAATATGCAGGCTCTTCCGACTATTCAAATTTTAAAAACTACTTCCATCCAAGTTATATCTAGAACTTTTTTTTTCAAGGTCGCTGTCGACAACATTTGCTAAAATCACTCCATTCGTTTCTGCCGTTTTGTACCAAGGAACGACAGAAGTAGTCCAATCCACAGAAAGCCGGAAGGCCACGATAAAATTGCGTTGAAGCAAATATTTTCAACGACAATCGACTTTGTTTTTTTTATTCTTATTTTACTTAGGCCAACCCCAATGTAACCAACTTTGTTTTCAAACATGCAGTCTTCTATATCTTACCAGTCCAGTTTCATAAATAGCCTTGCCTAAGACAGTGCCGTTGATGCACTGAGTAACGTTTACAACTAGCACCTTATTCTTCACAGCTCTTTCTATTTCTTTATAAATGTCCTTTCGTTTTATTGGCATGTTACCGTTGCCGTATGTCTCTAATAATACACCTGAAAATGATTTCCAAATTGATAATGATATGAATAAAGAACACTGGAAAATACATTTAAAACTTTTAAAGTAAAAAAAGGTGTATGTGCGATTCACACACGATAGAAGTGAAACGCACGTTAAATGCTCAAATCAAGCAAGTATTAAACAGTGTGCAATATATACACACACCGACATATTTTGCCCTCTCGCTTTTTTGTATTTGTGTCTCTTACCTGTCGGTTTTTCCGATGCATCCGGTTTGAAATCACAACGATTCTAAAGAAGTTTCACTTCAAAAATGTAATAGAATCAGACTTTGAATACAAAACTTAGGAAGAAAATAATAAAGAAACCAATAAATATAAATAAATTAACCTAGACCTAATAAACAAAATGCGGGTAAAATACACCACAAGTAGACCATGTCTACAGTAGTCTATACACTTTCTAGTTTGTCTACTAACATTTAAAAAATCTTAAAAAATATAGTGAATTAACGCATATAAAACTAAATACCATTAAGTCGTTTTTAGGGTCCGTTGCGTCATGTCTGTCTGCCTGTCTGCCCGTCCGTATGTCAGAGCCTCTTTTTCCGAAACTATAAAAACTACACTGTTGAAACTTGGTAAGTAGAAGTAGACTTTGGAAATATGTTACCTAATGTACCTTTCATTCAATCAACTTAAATATTATTTCGCACTTATCCGCTTTTTGTAAGTAATTAAGTCTTACCATCCATTCCATTAAACACAGCCCTTATAATCTCAGGCGTGATGGTCGGTGCCACTTTAAGAACGTACACCTTTTTAGACAGCTGGTCGTGTACCCTGCACTCGTTGGGTACGGAGCCTGGAGGGTGTATGAGCATCTTCGGGTCTACATCCAGTGTCGTCTTGGCCTCCAGTAACGGCGGGAAGTTTGGTGAGTCGAATGCACATATACGTGTATTAGAAATTTTCTTTACTCTGGAAAGCAGATGCTGTATTAATAATATACTTTATATAGTTTATAAAGTGCTTAAGATTATATTTATTTTAGGATACATTTATCTTTTCTTTTGCCGATGTTAAAACCTCCCGAAACAGCAAAAATGTATATAGGTACATACGATAAAGAGCTCATGTTAAACTAACTTTTTATTTATTTTGGCATCCTATATTCCTACATTTATAAAATTTTCAATATAAAAAATTATATTATTTGCTGATTCATACTAAAGACTAAACGATCTTAAAATAATGGGAGGTGTAATTCAAATCATAGACACTCAACACACCTCGTTCCTCTAAACAGCTTCGCACCAAAGAAGACCGTGACCTCTGGTATGTGTTGAGTGGCAGCGATCAGGAGAGCACAGAGGAAATTGTTGTTACCGTCACTCCTGGGCTGAAATATTGGTACCTGGAATTTTTAACGTAATATCGTTCGTTTATCGTTAATCCAATACTAATATAGTAAATGTGAAAGTAGGAATGTTTGTTAAACTTTCACACGAAAACTACTCAACCGGACATCATGAAATTTTGTACACATATTCTCGGAGGTACTAGAAGTAACATAGGATACATTAGAAAAAGGGGTTTTTTTGCTTACGTGGACAATTTGCGGACGACGCGATTATTTTGTACCTAACACGTTACGTCTGTCTGAATTAAGCGCGCAAAGTGCACGTGATAATACAATAGGGTGACAATACTAATAATATGTCATTTATGTTTTTTTTTTGGTGAATATAATTTTCTTTGATTGGTGAAACCAAGTTCTATCATGTCCCTGATTATGGCCGTTCTTTAAAAATTTATCCTGTGTAATAGTGATGTACCTACTGTTATTATTTTATGTAACATTACCTGAGCGCCAGTGAGGATGACAGTTTTTCCAACAGTCTCCAACATAAACGATAGTACGGACGCCCCATACGCAGTCGTGTCTGTGCCGTGTAGAACGACAAACCCATCGTATTCATGGTAAAACCTCTGAAATATCGGAAACATGTGTAAATAAACCGACAAAAAATCTAAAGCCTACTACAATAAAAAGAAGAAACACTTATCGTTCTTTATTTAAAACTTGCTCATGTTAATTGAGTTAAGTTGATTCTCAAGTCTCATTAGTCGGTGAATTCTTGTCACGTTCTTATGAGTACTTATTAATATGAGCAACATGTATTCTCAGTAAATTCATTTATAAATGCTTCTATCGAATAAATCATTAAACACTATCTGTCACCCCAACTTCGCCCGCTGTGGTTGAGGTAGCAATGTTTAGCGGAAAATTCCAAACAGTCGATAGCAGGAGAACATTTCCATGAGAAATTAAATATGCGCTAATTTATATGAAGATCGGTCACACGGTGTTAATTTAATCGAGTTTCGATTCCAAACTGACATCAAAGTAAATGCTTAAAATATTGTAGAATAAATAATAGGTACCTTTATATCTCTCGCCATTTTTAACCAGTCATCAATAGTAAAGTCTGAGGAATCCTTCAATTCGTCGTATTCATATATTTTGTATAAAACTTTTATATCAGTGTCTTTCCCATCTGAAAATTATTTATTAAATGTAAAATTACCATGTGAGCGTCGATAGTGTAGTTGATTTGGGCACGGCCTTTTGAATCTGTGCAGTACACCCACCCACATTAGGCCAGTGCATGGTTGAACTTAATTGGCCTAACACACTCCTCACCTGAGTTCGAGGAGACCCGTGCCCAATAGTAGGAAATATAATGGTTGATATTATTGTATTAAATATATTATATAATTAAAGATTAACCGTAAATTGTATTTTGATCTAACATAAGTTGATTTAAATTCTGTTCACTTCAAATATTAATGAAACGCGTAGAAAATGGGCGATCAAACAGAGCCTATATTAGCTATATTAGATAGCGAGTGTCTATGGCTGTCGCATATTACTTACCAGGTGGAACTAAGAAGTATAGATACAAGAAGTCAACGGTACAGGCTTTCCATAGCACAGTACACAATAACAAACCCAGATCTTAGTTCTCTTTTCTGCCACTAGCTGCGTTAGAATTTAGGACATACCGATGCTATTCTTACACGTAAACACTAAACTCGCGTTGGTTCGCAAATGTTGAATTTAATTAATTTAAGTATGAAACATTAATCCATTTAATTAAAATTAGCTGTAATAAAAAAATAGGGAAAATATTTTATACTCCGTGGGATTTAAACATCTTGAAAAATAGCATGCTCTACCGGCAAAAATTCTGTCCCTTAAATTGCGACTATTCTTTCAACATTACGTTCGGACTCCTTATATCTATACTTCGCGGGTGAGTTGATAATCCTTTTCCCCCGCTTCAATTAAATTAAAAAAAATGTATTTTGGCAGACTATTAACGTGTATTTCGAACGAGTAGTTTGGTGAATCGATGGGCTTTTACCCATGTTCATTAATAACTCATGTAAATAAGTGGTTTACCTGGTACTACCATGTACTCTTCCATATTTGTTCCACTTAGATTCTGTTTCCAATATTCGTAATCATGCAACTGAGGTAGTTTTCTTATGACCCTGTTCTCGATGTCCTTCTGCGGTACCAGCACTAAAAATTGTTTTGAAATAAAGTGAATTCTAATAAATAAAAAACATAATAAAGGCAAAATTCTGCCATCAAATAGGATTTTAATTTTATCTTTACAGTAACCGTTGACCGCGGCTCCGTTCGCGTTAAGTTATATTTATCAACGTTACCGGACTGGTGATGATCATGTTTCTACTTTTTTTTATCTCTAAAAAGATAAGGATTTTTTTAGTTAGTGGATAGGCAAAGTGATGGGCATACCACCTGATGTTAAGTGGTCGACTTTTCTCACGAACCTAGTTCATCTGAAACTAGCCTGCCTGGGTTGGATTCATATTACTGGCCTTTAGTGAGACCTAAGATGTTAAATCTCGGTGCTAGTAATAACACTGCCTCTCTTACCCTTCTCACCGAAACACAGCAAAGCTGTTTCACTGAACAAACAACAGAGTCACAGAGCATCTCCTCCCTGGTGGTAGCATTTACTGGTGTAAATGCTAACATATAATAATAACAGTATTCCTGACTAATTAATATTTTTCAAGTAGTTGTCCTCATTATAAATTATAATTATCAAAGATATTAATTTGATCTCAATCGCATTACGTTTATTAAATTATTAGTTAACTAAAATATATTATTTACGAAGTAGGGGAAAAAACAATCATTAAAACTATAAGATGTTATACTAAAAAAAAAACAAAAAAAATTAAAATTGTTATTAAAAAAACAATAAGTTAACGTTAATTTTAATCTCATTTTAATATTAAACACATGCCAATAATTTTCACACAACTATATATAGATTAAAAGTTAATTAGCCATAAAATATTTATTGATTAAATCGTTCCAGAAGATTAACTTGATAAACTATTTTCGTTAATAAAATTATTGATATAATGACTGGTTACATACCTCCTTTCTCATTTTTCAACATTCCAAAAGTTCCTCCGGTGTAAATGACAAGAATTCTTTTTGTTTCCACCATTTTTCTACGAAAAGTGAACTGCAGTAGCAAACGTAGTGCAATATTATCGCTGTATAAGATGATCTGTACTAGGACGTTATAAATATAGTAACGTGCGTATGTATTGTGTGCAATACAACGACTAATATTATCACTTCATTAATACAAATATGGTCGAGTCAAGAGCGAGACTTACTTGCAATTACAAGGTAAATCTATTGAAATATATATTCTTGTTGAATTTGAAATAAATATTTAACATAAGTTAAAAACAGAAGTTATCACATTTCATTTAGTTATAGATTGATAAAAATTACCTAATACAAGAAACACCTTAATCATAAATTATGTCTTTCACGATCGGCTTGGTAGCGAAATATAACACAGACAAATATCGTATTTAAAACTAATCAAAATTACTTTAGGTTTAGACCTACACGGAAATTCCTGTGCTTGTAACTTTAAAATGCCATTACCTCCAATTTAACCTTGTCCGATGGGGTATTTGGCCTTGGTCAACGGACAGTGGTGGACAGAATAAAATATACCATTTTAATAGAGCTGGCACCGACTCCAAAAATATCTAATTTTAAATAATAATAATAAGACATAATATAAGTTTCAATATTTTTGTTAATTATTTTTATTAATTAACTTCACCTGGAAGTATTTAAATATTTTATTATATATATTTACTATCTTAATTTTTTTAGTTGAACATAGTTTAAATGTATAGTTTTAAAGTGGGTTTTTGGTTTTTTTTATTTAAAATTAATTTTATTATTCGTAAATAATTCACTATTTTTAGATACTTAATCACAATTAGCCAGATTTTTATGTATAAATAAATTCGTAAAACTTTCTGTGTAACCTTTAACATGGTGTGAGTGAGCATATTGTGCCAAAGCGCTATCAAATTAGATATCGCAGATTGACCCCGATACGACTCTTACGAGACTATCACAGTGACTATATTATATAAAGATAACTTATTAATAACATAATCAGTAAATACTTCACTTTATTTCAACATCTTACTCAAATAACATAAATGACGACCTCTGTGGCGCAGTGGTTAACGCGTTAGCGCACAAGCCGGAGGTAGCGGGTTCGAATCTCGCCAGGGAACAAAAAAAAAGTTTATTTGTTCGTGGATCATGGATGTGTATTAAATATGTGTATTATATAATAAAATTATGTATTAATATAAAAAGTATTAAATATATGTATTTCCGTTGTCTGGTACCCGTAACACAAGTCTCTTCGAGTACTTAGCACGGGACCAGATGGACGTGGTGTAAAAGCGTCCATAGATATTATTATTATTAATTATATTATGTTCACATTATCAGTGAATACACAAAATTCTAAAAACAATATTTTGCAGCGTTTTATTTACAGATCTTTTTCGATTACAGGTGAGGAGTGTGTTACCCTAAAATGTTAAAATGATAAATTATCATAAAATTGTAGATAAATAAATAAATAGAAGTTTTTTTTTTTGGATTCCTCTTTTGCATTTTTATCAAATCATACTTCTGACTTATCGATTTGACACGTCCGAAATCTAGAATTTGATTAAAATTCCTGAACTAAATTATTTCAAGTTTTGTAAAATCATGGCAACACAGAATTCTATCATACCATTTTCTAATTTTTTCGTAATATGTACATTTAAAAAAAAATCACGCAAAAAACCTTCATAAGTCTTCTGCTGTCTTTTTACAGTTTTATTAATTTAATACTTAAATAAATACATCAAAATCAATTACGAGTTTATCGAGCTTCCATTTCTTTTCTTTTTTGTATAGAAATTTGATGTCCCGAGTCAGGCTCCAGACCAAATTTATATTTGAGAACTATTTTCTTGTGATATCCTGTTAACTTGTAGTTCAACAACACGTGAGCTAGTATCACTTTAGTCTGCATCATGGCATAAACTTTTCCTGTAAAAAGAACGTAAATAAATTTATTGGTTTCATTTCTCCGTTTTTCAAATCTCACGTAAATCTCTGAAACTTATGTAAGGTCTCGCACTTCGAAAATGTTTCCAAACTTCTAATAAAACTAAGATGCAACAACTAGTAACAGTTACAATTAATAAAAAATCGATGATCTTAAGAGATTTAGTCAAATCTCTTTACTTAGGGAATGGATTTTTTTTAACATTATACTCAGAGAAATAAAATTAAGTATCAACCCATGCCCCACTGCTGGGCTGGGCACGTGTGCTGGGCACAGCTTTGGCTATATATACATATAAATCATCGACTTGCCTCACCTAAAGCGGGTTATTGAACTTCACACACCTAAGACTTCCAATCTCATCAGGCACGCAAGACTCCTCTCGACGTTTTCCTTCACCGGTGAGTGTGCGATGGTCTCGTGGTTAGGATACAGGTAGAAATTTAGAAAAAAAAAACATTTCTAAGCACCACAAAGAAATAATTTTTAAAAAGTATACCACCTATGCAGTTTCTTCTACCTAGACCAAACCCAGCGAACAGATGTGGGTTTCGCAACGTAGACTCAGGGTCGAGCCACCTCTCCGTCTTGAATTCGCGGACGTCTTCACCCCACATAGGGTGTAAGTGAAGGGCGTTGCATAGCAAAATGCACTCGTTGCCTTTGTATAAAGTATAATTTTCTAAAAAAAAAGAATGTTTTATTTGTTTAGCCTCCTTTCGCACGAACGCTTAAAGAGCGTGTCTGTGAAGCCCGACGTTGGCTTGGGTTGCGTTTGGTATGCTGAATTCAGTTTAATGTCAAACACACAACGTCGAAAATCCAATAGCGCTCGATAAAAAGTGCTGCGCTTTAAAAACGCCTTCATAGGAACAGACAAATACATGTACTTGTTTCATTCTAACTTTTTTTAACACTCGATAAAAGCACTTGTGAAAACGGGGCCTAAGGTCCTCATGGACCGTGAGACAGTTGAAACTTTCCCAAGATTTGCCACCTTTTTAATTTCACTATTTTATTTTCTTACTGTCTTCTAATTTGTGAGTATAACTCTCTAACACGTCAATCTGGTCCTGTGTTATACACATTTTTATTTTATTATTCACATATTTGATACACATTTCTGACTCTGAAACCCAGAAACTTTTTGTTCCCTGGCGGGATACAAACCTACCTGCGGCTTGAGCGGCAACGCGCTAACCACTAAGCCAGAGAGGTCGTCAAAGGCTTTACGCATTTCCTTGTTATTATATGATGACGATGATCGTTTCCTACACTTTCCTACAGTTTCCTGCACTTAAATACTATTGGAAATAAAAAAGAAAACTGCAAGAAATAGATAGGTTGTAAGATAGATGTTTCTAGATAGACTGGCTGACGTGCCATTTGACGGTAAGTGGCATTGCTCCGGAACATAAACTATTTTACTTGGAACTAGCTCAGGGAACTTATTTATTGGTTGCCTAACCTGAGACCTAATTTTATTTTAAAACATCCACCCTAGGATGGATACTAGGAAACGCGTGTCCATATATCCATTTATCCATCTATCCAACCGGTTCAGGGTGGATAACCGAAATTCATATAATATCTTTCTTCCGATTTTCTTCCTCGCCTATGTACAGTCAGTTGCAAAAATACACAAACCCGGTCTAAGAAACTTCGTGAACATTAAAATACCTTAGATAAACCTTTAAACTGAAAATAGTTTTGTTTTCTTCTATCATTCTTTGTGACATTTACGTCATTTCTACGGATCCACAAAAATGTAGAAGCGGACCGGAAGCAGCTTAATAATGCTGTTGAAATGCTGTAGCTGTAAAAGTTAAAGATTTTTTTTTATATAGAAGAGGGGGCAAACGGAAAGTCGGTTCACCTGATAGTAAGTGATAGCGACATCCACAGACACCCGCTACACCAGAGGATTAGCAGGTGAGTTGTCTTTCAAATAAGAGTATGCTCTTTTCTTGAAGGTCCCTGTCGTATCGGTTCGGAAATACCGTGGGAGATAGAGCTGGGTTAAGCTTTACTTCTACAGAAAACATACTTACTGAGATTTATGTTCTTATCCAAATGCCTTGAAATGACCGGAATGACGGGGTAAATTCTAATCGTCTCTTTGATGACGGCCTCCATTACTGATAGCTTCGATATATTGACCTCGTCTATTTCAAATTCGTTTTTGTCGTCACACGACACGTGCTCAATAAGCCTGAAAAGTGACACCACATACGATTGTAAAAATAATATAATTATAAAATAAAATAATTTAACGTTTGCTGTACTAATGTTATAATAAAAGGAAATATTTGATTGTTTATTTGTATTTACTAGACTCCAGAACTACTTGACCGATTTGAAAAATTCTTGCACTGTTGGGAAGCTACGCTATATTTAATTATCAAAAAGTTAAAGACCCGTATTAAAACTTAGTTGATGCAGGCGAAGCTGCAACAGCTAGTATATTATAAAAGCATAAGCATAAAGTTCTAAAAATATAATCTAACTAGGCACTGCTAAATAGCAATAAGTCCTCATGCAAATTGCAAGCTTGAATTAGAAAAAAATATCCGTAAGGCATAAAAATGCCACCTTCAGGATCTAATAACACAACAAAAATCATAGAGCCTAGATTCAAAAACCTTACCTATAACTCTATGCTAATTATAAAAATTTGATTATTTGCTCGTTTGCATTGAGTTCCGTTAGGCTTCAATTCAAAGGCAAATTCTTTCATCTATAGAAAGTCATTTTACGGCAAGTGCCAAAGGCTATAATGATTTTTCACCCGTGTGAAGTCGGGATAGACAGCTAGTTAAGTATAAAAGTAAATAAAACTTACTCTTCATATAAACGTTCTTGAACGTCGGGGTAAGATCCTATAACTACCATTAAATATGAAAATAGCAAAGTGGACGTGTCGAAAGACGCCAAAATTAACGTATTCGCTTCATCCACAATTTCTGTTTGCGATAATCCATTATTTTCTAACTGTACTAAGAACTCCATAAAAGAATTCGCATACAGGCCTTGAAAGAAATCGTAAGTTTATAATTACAAAAAATAATAATTTATGAAACGTCGAATCTAAAGCGAGCTCAATGAAAAGCGATGAAGGAAGCTTAGTGATACCAAAAAATTCAGACGTACATAGAAGTACAGTTTTTATGAGCGCTTTGAGGACAAACTCTGCGATATAAACGTCCGCTTGGCGGCGTGACGAGAGGGACACCGCGATGTCCCCAGAATATAAGTCTACGAGAGCGAGCGAGTGAGAACTGGGGACAGTTCCCCAAAATCCTTAAAAACTGTTCTTCTATATACGTCTGAATTCTTTGGTGATGCTAATTGCGTTGATCAGCACGGTTAACTTCCGTAGATCTGGGTTCGATTCCCAGCACTCTTTTTACCGGTGCGTGGGATGCGATGTGTCGCGCTCTCGGCTGCGTAGGTACTACCATCTTGCTTTCTCCCGTATGGCAAGCAGTGTATGTACTAGCATCAAAACTTAACATCTTATATCTCCTTAGACATAGACCCATAGAAATATTAAGAACAGATTATTTCAAACATCTGTGCATAGACCTATCCTTATAGACTACACTTATAATGAGTTGTCTGGGCTAGTTAAAGGTAAACTATGTTATGTTTATTAACGACGACCACAAGTCCAATTAATATTAAAATAATTAATTAATTAATTTAATCTTTTGAATTTTTTTTTTTTTTTTGTGTGTATGTTGAAGTAATATTTACACTTCGTTGTGTTATAAGGGAACGCCCTAAGATTTTATTTTTATTTTATTCCCAAGATTTTATCTTATACTGTATAATGTATTAAATGACATAAAATGATGTTAAGTAATGTATACATTGTCCACGAAAAATATACGGGCTTTATATACAACTAGCAGCACCCCTTGGTTTTACCTGTATACTTCCCATTCCCATGTAAGTACGAGGGTAAATTATAGCCTATGCGTTATTCGATGTGTAAGACCACACATACAGTCTTACAAACTTTCGCGTTTATAATACATATTAGTAGTAAGTAGAATTGGCTACTGATTTCTAATTAATACAAATGATGTTACTTTACCTATTAACGTCTACTTAACTTACCGTGGTGTATCTTATGTGCTGACTTTAATTTCTTCATTTTGTGAAATAACTAAAAAATAAAAATTTCCGATTGAATATTGATTATTGACCATAGAGCAACAGGGAGCTCCATTCGGCTTTTGGCTGATGAAACGGTTGCGATTAGTCATTAGCCTCGCTTCTTTCTGCTTCAGTAACCAAGTAAGTAAAATTAAATATAGAATAGTAATTCCATTTATAGGTTTAATAAAAATATTAGGCAAACGTAAATCCGATAAATTATTTTTTACGCAAGTTATTTAGATCGCATTAGATCTTTTATGCTAGTTTAGGCTATTGTTGTTGGCTTTTTTTTTAAATTCATGAAACAAACAATTTGCTGCATTTTGCTGTATGCCACGCTGCTTTTCCGCCAAATTGGGCCGGCACGACCTCATATAAAATCGGCGTAACGTGACAGCTATGCGTTCGCTATAGGGAAAAAGAGGGCAACGCATCTGCATTATCTCTGGTTATGTGGATGTCAATGGGCGGCGATAGTCTACTGGCTAAGACTGTTCTTTTTTGCCGTCGACGTAACGGAACTTCTTATATTCGATGAAGCCGGCTGCACGCACGATAAAACATGACTCATGCGGCGTTACCAGGCCACGCTCTGAGGCGTTGTATTTTGGCTTGAAGTGCAAGCGAGAGCGCGGACCGAGCGACAAAGAACACAATCGACCTATCAGTATTTTCTTATGACGTTGTCACTTTCAACTATCGTCAGTAAACCGACTTTATAGACAACCAATTTTTTAAAAGGTCTAAATTTTTAGGCATCCGGCCTTTAAGCTCAATCATTAGGTAGGCTTCGACTGTTCGTTTGCCCTCCTTTGCTATAAAAAAGACAAGCATGAGAGGCAAAGTTATTATAGACTTAACATCATCTGAGGAAAGACAAAACAATAATAATAATCGGCTTCACGTTCCAGGTAAACTATATTAAACCTTCATAGCTGACATCGACCATACCATTAAGTGTCATGCGCACCATTTTGCCTACAGATATTTTAAAAAATAAGTTCCTAATATTTCTATGATCTTGCCCTTCTAATATATTTTTTAAATTAAATCAACCCATACCGCTAGAGTCAAAAACCAATTATTATTTATTGTTAGAGTTCCGTACATCAAAAGATAAAAATGGAATCCTCGTAAGATCACTTTGTTTCGATCTGCCTGTCAGTCCGTGTGTCATCATTAATTTTCTTAGGAACGGGTGGAGCTAGCAAATCGAAATTAATACCAGATCCTGAGGTCTATAACCTAATAGATGTAAAAAACCAAGGCCCTAAGTCAACGTTATAAAAAGACATGGGCGAAATTAGTTTTTCGCGAAAACTCGTACCACAAAATTACTTTTGTATTTCATTTTACTTGTGAGACCTTGCATTTAAACAAAATTGACAAGTGTATGAGTGGTATGAGCGTTTATACTCGTATTAAAGTCTCTAATTTTTTTTTTGCCTTTTTCCATTTGTGACGGAATCGACGCGGTGTGAAAGGGATAATTCGATAGTACGTCAAGTCGTCACTCTGGGAATCAAGGAATAGTTATTCCTTGCCGGTAATTAAACGCGATACATAAAATATAAAAGCCACGCTAAGCGTGCACTCACCAACTCTGCGGTCTCGTAGTGCTGTAAGATGGCTTCCTTGATAAGTCTGCTTGTTGATTCCTTCGGGAACATTCACCGGCCGGTGATTAACGTACGAGCGCTAGGATTCAGGATTCCACACACGGTACAAACATTATTTTGAGACGAACACGTTAATTTGTAATGTGCATTAATGAGATGCACGCGTTATCACGGCGAGACACTGACTCGGTTCTCCGCCTTCGTTCCACACTCGCGCCATCTGGCGCTGCAGCAATCGCCGCTATCGGTTTTGTGCAACGCGATGCTATTGGCTAATATCTTCCATGCACGCGTAACCGTAACATGACGATTTGACGTATAGTAATTATTTGAAATTAGAATTATAGAAACGATACATTCCGCCCACCAAAATTCCACTGGGATTTTCTTAAAAACGATAAACTACTAATAACTTACGATACTAATGTTAAAAACTAAGAATGCTAATTAGTTAGAGTTGTCATTCCATAGGAAGAGGACACAATTTGACCAAAGGTCGCTTAAGTAGATGATTATGATGAGTTCGAATAGTTGCGACCCGAACTACCCCATCTGACCCAGGATGTAATGAGACCACGCGTCCTAGAGGCCAGTGTAAGGGAGGTCGATTGCTGTCTTTGATAAGCACGATAGAATTTACAGCCAAGGGTTTTGAATCTTTGGTCCATTTCGCTCGCTGAGTTAAAGCATGTAAATACTCGTGTTTCCAACGTTTCCAAAAGTGTTGTTGGTACGATTGAATAAGGTGCCAGCGGTTGAGCCGATTCATTTTAACGTTGGTGTAATCAAGGTCTGGAACTGCGGTTAAGGGTTCCAACGTTAAGAAATGACCAGGCGTCAAAACCCTTACATCGTTAGGGTCTGAGCTGAGTGGACACAAAGGTATAGAATTTAAAACTGATTCGATTTGAGTAAATAGAGTGGTTAGTTCTTCAAACGTTAAGGCTTGATCACCAACAACACGATACAAATGAGATTTTGCGGCTTTGATTTGAATTTCCCATACTCCTCCGAAATGAGGGGCGGAAGGGGGATTAAATTTAAAGGAAATGCGCTCTGCATGCGAGGCTTGTTCGATATATGACGCTAGTTGCGCGCTTGCACCTATGAAATTGGTACCACAATCCGAATGTATAATGTTACAACGACCGCGACGAGAAATAAACCGACGCAGCGCTGCGATGAACCCATCGGTCGATAAAGTAGAAACTACCTCGAGATGTACGGCTTTTGTACTTAGGCATACAAACAAGCATAGATAGGCCTTATCCAGTTTAGCGCCTCTATGGTTACCTAATTTAATTCGAAAAGGTCCACCAAAATCAACACCTACCTCTGCAAACGGTTTCGCCTGATTGACGCGGAAGGCAGGTAAGTCGCTCATAAGCGGTTGCAAGGGTTTCGGATTGAGACGGTAGCACCGTATACATTTCGAAAGCTGATTTCGAATTGCACGCTTTGCCGCAAATATCCAAAATTGTTGTAAAATTAAATAATGAGTCGTGTTAAGACCTGGATGAAAATTATTTCGATGAACTGATTCAATTACAGCGGTTGTAAGAACACACTTCCTTGGTAACAAGGCAGGATGCTTGTGTTCAAATTCTAAGCCCGAACGAGCGAGACGTCCGCCCACCCTGAGTATACCTTCTTTATCGATAAATGGACTTAGCTTTCGAAAACTACGCGATAACGGTTTACCCTGTTTTAAATTTGAAATTTCGACAGAGAAATAACGATTTTGAAAATGTTTAACGATAAGAAGTAGCGAACGATGACGTTCTGCTTCGGTTATAAAGTTCCTTGCGCATGGCGAACCCAAGTGGCGCGCGCGATTAGCAAATCTATAAACATAGGCGAGAATGCGACAGATTTTATCAAGAGATGAATATTTCTCGAACATTCGATCGATAATAGACGCATGTTGATCGGAACTGGTTCCATCGGTTACGAGAGTTACACGACGTTGTTCAGATAATACCTCATCATTGTTAGCATTAGTTCTCGACATATCTGTTGGCCAATGTGACGATGATTGGGACAGCCAATGTGGACCCGCCCACCATAACGAGTTGTTCACTAGATCACTGGGTAACTGGCCACGAGAGCAGACATCTCCAGGGTTCGTCGCAGAAGGAACGTGCCTCCAGCATTCGGTAGGTACAATTTCCTGGATATGACTGACGCGATTTGCGACGAAAGTCGCCCATCGAGACGAAGGTGACCGCAACCACGCCAAGGTAACAGTGGAGTCACACCAAAGGAAAGTCTCGTGTACGGAAACCCGCAAGGTATCCCTGACGAACTTTATAAGATCTGCGAGTAGAACGGCTCCACACAACTCCAAGCGAGGCAGCGATTGTTTCTTAAGAGGAGCAACACGAGCTTTTGAACAAACGATAAAAACACGTACAGAACCGTCAGACAAGGTCACACGTAAATAAACGACAGCGCCATACGCTAGTTCAGAACTATCGCAGAAACCATGCATTTGATACGATACAGCATTTTTGTTTAAGAATTTACGTGGAATTCTTAGATTGCTAATCAAAGAAAGTTGACGAGAGAAATTGTTCCATTGGGAAACAATTTCCGGAGGCGGAGTTTCATCCCACGAAAGTCCTATAATCCAAAGTTTTTGAATTAAAACCTTAGCAAGAATCGTTAAGGGGGACAAAAAACCTAAAGGGTCAAAGATTCTAGCCACCTCACTCAGAATCGTTCGTTTGGTGCATAAAAGATTTGTTGGCTGAACGTTAAAAACAAACGAATCCGAGACAGGCTCCCATTTGAGGCCTAGAACCTTAACGGTCGTGTCTTTCACTTCGGTAAAAGGCCTTGGTTGTGAAAGGCATGCATCTGACGGTAGATCACCCAGAAGTTCAGGGCAGTTGCTTACCCACTTTCGCAGCTCAAAAGAACCGAGACTGAAGAGAGTGGTAACCTGCGATTTAATGTCACGTGCCTCCTCCAGTGAAGATCCTCCGGTTATGACGTCATCAACGTATACATCGGAGGTTAAAACGGTTTTAGCCTTCGGGTACTTGTGACCTTCATCGTTGGCTAATTGCTGGATGACACGACATGCGAGAAACGGAGCCGAAGAAACTCCGTACGTTACGGTATTCAAGATGTACTCTTGAAGGGGCTCATCCGGATGAGCTCGCCAGAAAATACGTTGATAATTACGATGATGCGGAACTAAGTTAAGCTGCCTAAACATTTGGCGAACGTCGCACATAAAGACTACCTCATGTTCACGATAACGAAGAAGGATCTCAACAATATTGGACTGCAATTTTGGACCAGTCAGTAGCGTATCGTTTAGCGATTTTCCGGTAGCATCCTTAGCAGAAGCGTCGAAGACGACTCGAAGCTTAGTCGTCGTGCTATCTGGTCGCAAAATGCAATGATGTGGTATATAATACCTTCCATGACCGATTTGTTTAGCAGATACTAATGACATATGCCCACTTTCGTTATAATCGGTCATGAAATCGATATATTGTTGTCTAAGATCCGGATCACGAGACAGACGTTTTTCAATAGCACGAAAACGTCGAAGAGCTACATCTCTAGAGCTATCAAAGATTGGCTCTGCGTTATCCTTGAAAGGAAGAGAAACGAAGTATCTACCTGTCTCGTCACGATAGTGATCGGTGATGAAAATATTTTCACATAATTGATCTTCTGGGGAAAGCTGAGAGGAAGAAGGAATGTTATCTATTTCCCAGAAGCGTTGAACGATAGTATTTAGATTATTGTCAAGAGCCTGAGAAGCAAACGTACCTAACAAGCACGAAGAAGCAAGTTTACTTCTACCAAGAAGAAGCCATCCGAAGACAGAGTTGAAAGCTTGCGGTTGAGAAGCGCTACCTTTTAAACGTTGTTCAAGAAGCGACTCGGCAAAAACGTCAGCACCCAACAAAACGTCAATAGGACCAGGAATGTCAAACCCAGGATCAGCAAGCGGTAATGTTTTAACTTCCCATCCATTCGTGTTAAGTTTCGCGATCGGTTGATCTCCGCATATGTTCGGAACGACGAACATATCAAGATAGAATTTTCCGGTATTATTGACACCTATGACGCTAGTAATCACACCGCGCACCGCGGCAGGATTACCTCCTAAGCCAAGAATGTTGACAGAAGTAGCATTAGGCTGTATGCGCAACTGTTGAGCAGCGTGTGCCGTTATGAAGTTGTTTTGACTTCCGGTGTCAAAAAGCGCGCGAAAACTTTGAAAGTTGCCGGATGCGTCACGAATTTGTATTATCGCGGTTGCAAGTAACACAGTTGTCGGATGCGGAGATGAATGTTCTTTCGTCACTAATGTCACCGAGTTTGATATGTCATCAGATGACGATAAATTAGCTGTCGGTCGCTCTCGATGCAGAAGGGTGTGATGTTTATGTTTACATTGTTTACACGAAAATAATGAGGTGCATTGTCGCACTGAATGAGACGCGTTCAAACAGTTGTAACACCATTTCCGGTCTGTGGCCACAGCCATACGTTCATCTATCGATTTTGAAAGAAAAGATTGACATGCCATTATGCGATGCTCATTGCCACAATAGGGGCAGTTACGATTACGAAAAGACGATGATGTTGACGAATTTTTTGTAGGATTACTGTTTTTTATGACGCTTGTACTATCACGGGAAGTAACGAGTGTGACATTCGGTCGCTTCGATCTCAACGAATTTATCGGAAACTCTTTAGACGATTGCGCGAATTTATTAATAACAGTGCGGTCGGTAAAATGAGTATCACGCAATAACGCCTCACATTTTGAACGTAAAAAATCTCTAATTTGGATATAGGTTGGAAGATCCACCTCGCTATATTTTTCTTCTAATTCGCGTCTCAATTTAGGATCGAGTTTTGCTAAAATGTTGTAACTAAGGACGAAATCCCAATGTTCGATAGGTAAATTCAATTGTTTCAGAATAGTTAAATTTTCTTCGATAGTATCGAGCGAGTTTCGAAATTCATGAGCGTTACCGATTTTAAAACTAACTTCCAAAATGTCACGCCAACATGTAAAAGCCAATTCACGTTTATTTTCATATCGATGTTTAAGCGCATCGTAAGCGCTAGCATAATGCTCCGCTGCGACAGGAAACGTTCGAATTAAAGATAAAGCGTCGCCGCGTAAAACTGACACTAAATAATGAAATTTCTCAATGTTACTCAAATGAAAGGACTCATGAATTAACGCGTTATAAGTTGAAATGAACTCTGGCCACGATTTAATAGAACCTGAAAATGTCGGTAGGTTAATCTTTGGTAAACGTATGTTGCCGCCGGGCGCACCTGCGACTGAGTCGCGCCGCGAGTCTACCGCTGTATCAGGTGAACACGGTTCAAATTTACGTTGTAATGTAACCACTTCAAAGTACATGTCGTCAAACATCTGTTGTATTTCGTCGTCCTTATCGTCGACGTCGTCCTTCAAAAGATCCAAAATTACATAATGCGCCTCTTGAAAATCATTAAAAATAATTTTTATTTCTTGACAATATGAAAGAAACAACTCCACCTTAGAATTATCCGTTTGAGCCAAGTTCCCGATATCTAAAGCTCTAGACATACGATTATACGCTATAGTTCGTTTACGACGCAGACTAGGTAAGTTATTAATCGTATATGACGCTTCGATACATTTTTTAACATTAGGCTTGGACTTACGCCTCGGTAGATAAGACATGTTTATAAATCACCTGAACAAACAATAGGCTAATTTAAGTTTACCTCAATCGATAATAAAGCACCTTTTAAAAGTACGTAAACAATAAATGCAAGTTCGATAAAATGTGACTTGATATAATAAACAACCCACTGCAATAGACACTGCACTTTTATAGAAATAATTCAAAGTTAATGCAACGAGTTTCACGAAATTATTCCAATATGGCACAGACAGTTTTAGAATATTATTAATAGTAATTTTTATTACAAAAGATATTAGCTTTATAAGGATTTGCCTATGAAATAAATAAGTTTCGATCGTTACAAGCGATAAGCGCATCTAGCGTAAAACATCGATGGCCTCAGATTGCGTGAACAAGTTGTAGGTAGTATATAGGTACGTCGTTCCGTTATTTGAATGTTGTGTTACTATGTCTGCGATACGATATTATTTGCGTTATTATTAACGGCAAATGGTTAAGAAAATTACACGTAACACAAAACTGAGTATTTTGCGTTTCGAATGGTAACTTCGAGAAGTTCGATCCCTTTTGTTTTTCGAAGATGGAACGCGGTAGGTATGAAAAACAAAATGGAACAAAGATTACGATAATTATTTTTCGCAGTAATTTGGAATCCTAAACACCTTGTAATTGCAATCAAGTACGAAGTAATAAATCGGTATTTGGCAGGCTGAATGTATATTCTCCCGAGGTCCCTGGTTTCGGCACCAAAAAGATGTGACGGAATCGACGCGGTGTGAAAGGGATAATTCGATAGTACGTCAAGTCGTCACTCTGGGAATCAAGGAATAGTTATTCCTTGCCGGTAATTAAACGCGATACATAAAATATAAAAGCCACGCTAAGCGTGCACTCACCAACTCTGCGGTCTCGTAGTGCTGTAAGATGGCTTCCTTGATAAGTCTGCTTGTTGATTCCTTCGGGAACATTCACCGGCCGGTGATTAACGTACGAGCGCTAGGATTCAGGATTCCACACACGGTACAAACATTATTTTGAGACGAACACGTTAATTTGTAATGTGCATTAATGAGATGCACGCGTTATCACGGCGAGACACTGACTCGGTTCTCCGCCTTCGTTCCACACTCGCGCCATCTGGCGCTGCAGCAATCGCCGCTATCGGTTTTGTGCAACGCGATGCTATTGGCTAATATCTTCCATGCACGCGTAACCGTAACATGACGATTTGACGTATAGTAATTATTTGAAATTAGAATTATAGAAACGATACACCATTTTTCATTTGCCTTATATTTCGTAAAGCCTCAAAATGGGATTTGTATGTTCTGTATTTTAGGTTGAAAATGGTTTTATTTTAGTTACCTTAACTGTTTCATTATTCATTATTTCGAAGTTTGCATCTTGTATTTTTTTCAAACTTGTCCATTTATATATAAAATTAAAGAAAAGCCAAAATTTAGCAACTCTTTGAATAACTGCTCCTTTCATGACCTCCATAGCATTGATATATTTCTCTAATAGACTGTCGTTGTGACGTGGCATTT
The DNA here is from genome assembly GCA_905333005.2 of Lycaena phlaeas. Taxonomy (NCBI): domain Eukaryota; kingdom Metazoa; phylum Arthropoda; class Insecta; order Lepidoptera; family Lycaenidae; genus Lycaena; species Lycaena phlaeas. Next base: position 6,353,023 of record HG995169.1, on the reverse strand, counting down.
CACCTGTTAATGTTGCTGCAAAGTAATATTTTTTAATCATAAAATATGTTAATAATACAAATATGTTTAAATTATACTTTAGGCACTACAGGCTGGAGAGACACTTCTTTACTTATTTTTACTTACATAATGCGGCACTCATGGAAGTTTTCCGCATAAACTCCAAATGGTCGAAAAAACCTTTTCCTTCAACCGTAGCGAGCTCCGCAACAAGATTCTTCGCGTTAATATTAAATAAACCAAGAAATCCTTCAACAGAATGTTTGTGAAACATTGGATTCATTAACTTGCGATGCCGAAACCATGTAAAACCTGAAAACCGAATTCCCACATCACAGAAAAAGCCGAATCCATTTTTCCTATCGCTAATATGCTCGGGTCTATATAATAATCGTATCCCGATAGGATAAAGATATTGACACGATATCAACTAAATCTGAAAGTAAGCAGACTGTAAAATGATAAATGATTTTTCAAATCAATGTTTTTTTTTCTAATAATGAATATGTTTTATTTACATATTAAGTAATTATCATTTGTCCGGCTGTAGTTTTGCCCACGACAACATAAAACTACTACACACACACAAAAAACACTGCCAAGAGAATTCAATCAAAAGGATCTTTGAAAGAACTTACTATCGTTAGTGATTAGGCCATCTCCCAATAAATCTCTGCTGAATTCATTCATCTGGTGCGGTTTGTCCAAACAATTCCGAGCTACTGCATAGCAATCATCGGGATTGGATAAAACTAAAAACGATATAAAACAATCATTTTATTATATACACATAAAGTATCAAGCATTTAGCTATATTAAATATTGGTTAAAATTGGATAAAGTCGGTTTTCAGTGGCAGTGAAACACAAAACAAAAAGGTTTTTTTAAAAAAATGATAAATATCTATTATCTTACTACCTTTTTAAAAATAGCTGGCGACCACAGCTTCGCCAACAACAAAACAAAGAAAATAAGACGTTACATAAATCGTAAACAGAGAATCTTATCAAAAATATCTTATATAGTCCGCGCCACTTATGAAGTCCTCCGACTAATCACAGAACATATAGTTGTATTGCGTAGTGTAATATTGTTTCACGGAGACTTTATAGTTGTTTTTTGTGAAATTAAGTTTGTGTAAAGATTTTTAATCCAAAAATCTCAATTCAGAAACTACAGTGCGAAATAAGCTGTGTTATTTTCTTGTGCAAATTGACGGTTTTGTGTTTTTTTCCAAAAATGGTTGGAAAAATTATGTAAAGTGTGCAGCTAAACATCGAAAATTTGTGAAAGGTGGAAGAATTATATTATAATAAACATATTAAAAATGTTCAAAAATCTTGTATCATACATTACCCTTTACCCTTTAATTACAATACCGGGAATTTCAAAAGGCGTAAGAGAATCTCATAATAGCGATTTCTCTTACGTCTCTTGCCGCATTAAAATTTAAAACTTAAGAAAAAAATAATCATATTCCCCCGTCCCCGCGCCCCCGCCGTACTGATTAGTTCCGATGGCAGCGTGTGCAGCGCTAGTGTGTTTCTATGTAATAGTCTTGTGCCTACTCGGTCATTTTTAAGATCGCTCCGTACTAGTTCATTTCGGACAGTGAACTAGTTCATTCTATTAGCTCTATTAGCTCTATTCGGTCTTCGCCGTCGGTCAGTATTATTAGTATCATAGAGTACAGAAATGCGCCTTGTCACATATGAAATAAGAATCAATTTAATTTAACCATTGTTTTAGTTCAAATGTACTTTTAAGAATATGCTCGCGTGATTATGCCTTGTTGCATATAAAATACGGATCAATTTAAGTTAACAATTCTTAGGAGTACAAATGTACTATTAAGGAAATGCTACACGTAACATGTAGCCTTGTCACTCAAAGAATAGGATTCAATTTCATTTACCAATTCTTAACAGTTCAGTAGGAATTGTTATTGTCAAGTGTATTCAGAACGTAATTATACCTTATTACATAGGAATAAGGTTCATAATTTTAGCAATAGCACTGAGCGTCTTAATATCGGCTATTCGCTCTCGCTCTCATTCTCAGACACAGAAACGAACAGTGACTGTATTTTATTTCTCGTTCTCGCTCGCACATACAATCGTGCGGTTCAAAACATGTACGAGTCTGAAAAGAGCTATTAGACCGAATAGACCGATTACAACTCCGCGCTCGGAAACGTTTCTTCTAGTACAGTGCGAAGATACGGCTCCTATTCATTCATCGTTCGCGAACGACACAAGACTACTATGTAAGCAAATATTTTGCAAATATTTTGTATGAAGTTGGCGTTCTTCCCAAAGATAAATAAAAAAGCATAGATAGAGGATAATAAGTTGAACAAATTTCATAACTAATACGCTCTTTACTCTTACGTCAAACTACCTGTGTTGAAACGAGATAGCAATATGTCTTCAGCTCTATCTTCAGGCCATGCGCCCCACATTGCCTCGGCGGCCATATTAGTTGGTAGCCAGCTGGATACCAAACAAGCTGTTGTGTTTTGCTAATAATTTGTGGTTTTTTGTATTAAAAGTGAACTTTTAGTTATATTTACGTAATTAACAAGAAATGTGGCGTGTGTGGTACCAGGGTATTCTCACCAAATGGGTGTACTAAGTGAAAATAATTCAAATGTATCATTCCACCGGTAAGCTTAAAGACAAATATTGTTAATTTAATATTTATTAAGGTATGAAATACCTGCAGATCTTATTGAATTTTGATCATTGTAAAAGCATGTATTATTTTATGCATTTATTTTTGCGTATATGCATCATCATTACATAATAATTCTAATTATAAATAACACAATCTGATATTTTGACACTTTACATACCAGATAGTGTTGTACGACTAGTAACATGAAATATCGATAACGTTCGATATTTAATTTAGAAAGGCTATGGTAGGATAAGCTTATAAGTGAATCTGCCTGCAGCGAGTTTGTCCTTGTAATTTTTATGGATCGTGTAGCTCTATGCTGGCTAGTTAATTACTTGCTGGTGCCAAATTCACTGGCTTTTACTGATATTTTTTATTATAAATAGGTTTTCGACTGACTCCTATTTCTATAAGAGAAGAATGGATCAAAAATATAAACAGAGGCGAGGAATGGAGTCCCACACAATACTCTGTCATCAATCAAGGATATGCTCTGCACATTTTGAAGAATCTTGCTTTCGTCAGGGATACACCCGAAAAACTCTCCATTTGCATGCAGTGCCAACAATATTTGTTAATCATCCCCTATCAAATCAACCCGTAAGTGTACATGTTCAGATTATACAAGTCTAATGCACAAAAGTGCTAGTACTTCTAATACTTATTTGGCTAAGCTAGTGTGATTTAATCGAACAGATAATATGCAACATTGACGTATTATATTGTTTATTGAGTTCATGTCAGCTTTGATGAATCTATATTCTGAAGATAAATATATTGCTTTTCTGAAAAACAAAACAAGGAACTCTTGGAGATCCCTTTTTTATTGTTTTAAACAAGTTTTAACATGATAGCTGACAAAAGAAAAGGTATCAAACCCATAAATTTAAAAGAATGCCTTCATTTTCATTTCTGTGTTTAGTAGGTATATTCAAAACGGTTTTCTTGTTTTGCAGAAATTGAGAAAAAAAAAGGAAACTTATTGCTAAGTATGATAATGATTCAACGGCAACAACTTCAAGTGCTACTAATTATGAACAGGTGAACCATTTATTGAATTCATTTTATTTTTATCAAATTATTACAGTTGTTACCAATTCGATCCAGCGTTCTCCGATACCAAAATTTTGTATAGAGACAGTGAAACCCCAAAGAGGTTATAGGATAGTTTTTAAATTACTTATTCTATGAAGACAAAGTTGCTACTAGTTATTTTATAAAATAAAAAAATGAAATTGATTTTTAGGTTCAATGGATTATTTTATATATATTATTTAAATAAATGAAATTATAAAATTGAATTAAACTAAAAATAATTTCAACGAATTATTTATTTTATTGGAAATTTTTATTTATTTTAATAAATATATTGTTTTTAGCTAGAACAGTATAATGCAGAGAAAAAAAATCCATGTGTTACCAGTGGTAGTAACTACTGGGATTTTCTTACTTTCTATTACTATTACTATTTCTTTTACTAGGATTAAATTTATTCCTCGTCTTCAACAGATCTTAATTTTGTTTTTATTTTTTATTTTCATTTGCAGATTCTATGTGTGGAAGAAATCGGAGAGAGCTTCCAATTTATACAAAGTTATACCAATATAACAAACTCGTATTGTTTAAAGGATTATAATATGTGCAAGTGTTCATTTAATAAATAAAAAATATGGGTATCTTCATACGTGTTTTAATTTACTCGCTTTAACCCTATTATAGATGTAGCTAAGCTGTCATAAATATCAAATTAACTATATAATAAACTATAATTGACAAATTGTAGCCTATGTGTTTTTCTGATGTATAAGCTATAGTATTGTAAAGTTTCATTAAAATTCTATATAGGATTTTAAATTAACATGGTTATTTTCATTATTTAAACTATTTAAAACGGGATATTTACCATGTTTTTTATCATTGTTTCGCGGAGCTCGATATTTCGACATTGTCTACGAATGTCATGTTCACGAGACATGGTAAATATCCCGTTTTAAATAGTTTAAATAATCATTAAAATTCATTCAGTAGTTTTTCCATGAAAGAGTAACAAACATCGATACTTACAAACCTTTGCGTTTATAATATTAGTAGGATATTTTATCCACAAAAGCTTACGATGAAGGTTGCACAACACTAATCCTGGTGACATCTGTCAAAAATATAGTTCAAAGAAATGGCTCCATTGAACCATTTGAGACCAAGTAGAGTAGCCATATCTGTCTCTCTTTATCTTATGGTGTACTTCTTAAGAAAATAAAGGACAGCATTAGCTACTCAGATCCTCCAAGATACACGGTATCTATGCTTTTTATTTATCTTTGGTTCTTCCCTTTAGGGTATATATGTTCTGTGATACAACTGCTTTAAACAAAGAAAGAAATTACAAAGTCTGTAATACTACTAAATACTAATATTACGTATTGAAATAATTAATAAATACAGAAAAGTGACAGTTCAAGATACCCTCTTGTTCAACCTTCTTCTTCTTTTATAATTAAAAAAGTAATACAATTTTAGTTAAGGAATACAATCAAAAAAAGATAAATATAATTTAAAAAAGGAATAAATGAAATCAAGGTATTAATTTAAGAATTTAAGAAAAATATACTTTTATATTTCCATGCTATATACATGGAAATATAAAAGTATATCTTCAACTAACGAACAAAATATTTACTAAAATAGTAGACTATATGCATTTACTAATGGCACTAGTACTTAAGAATTCATCTAACTAGTTATATAAAGTAAATACTAGTTTATAAAGTAAATAACAATGTTGTACAGTTTAGGGTAAAATACTCGATTTCAACTCTTAATAAATTAAAAAAAAAACAACTATCCCATTCTTTCGTAGAGCGCTATCTCGTTTTAACAAATCGTGATTTTTTAAAACGAGATATCTATAATAATTATAGACTTAGTGGAAAATCATTACACTAGAAATTGGCAACATTGAGTTATGAGACCGCAGCGCCGCGTCTATCGGACTTCTTAAGTGGCGAGGACTCTAATTTACAAGCTAATGTGTATTTTTTATTAAACTACAACTTACTAAAGGACAATGGCGAACTCTCATACATCATATTATTTGAGAACAAATGGAAGCGTCTTTACATAAAAAAATACTCAAATGATTAGGAACTCAACCTCCAACTAATTTCTAAAAAAATATTCTCGAGAAGGCCTAGGTTATTAGATATTAGATCTTCAAAATCGTAAATATATTAGGTTATATTGCATTTGTATTAATATTGTTGGTATTATTTTACTATCTTTTGTTTTGTATCTATTATGGGAAATACCCCGGAGCTACATTCCCATAGGACTGAGTAACAAAGTGTCAGAAATCAATAGGTGATGTATTTTCCGACAGAAATGGAAGTATGGTCTTAGCCGGTTCCAACAGGAACAAATTAAAAAGTACGAACTATATAGTACTGAAATCCGTAGAAACATGGATGTAGTATATAACAGGATGGCGTACTCGGAAAAAATGTATTTACGAAAGTGAACACTAACTCAACGCATTAAGTATTATATTCTAATGGGCATTACACTGATGCTGATCTGAGCCGAGCGGGATAGCAATATGTTAGGAGTGTGTCTCGTTCTTTTATCTTGCCAGCTTAAAAATGTATTTTATTAAAAATTTTGTCTGATCAAAAATTTCATCGAAAAAAATTATCTTTTTAATATTATTTTGACAATTGTATGTCAAGAAATTGTAATTGAATTTATTTATTTAAATATATTTCCAATTCAAAAAGAAAACATAAATTATTAATTTGCTTATTTCTTTTATTTCTTATGGTAGCCCAGTTAAGTGTCATCTTGACATTTTGTATTGTAATGGTTGCTATGGTTACTTAAATAACATAATTAGTAAATCAAACTACTATGGTGACCACGATTTTTTGGAACGAAGTTCTTTACGGCAGGCTTGGAGGGGAATAATAGCAATGCGAAAAGCAATGGTCAGAACGTGAGACAGAGTGACTCCGTACTAAATTTCCCACGTTCCTTATTATTTTAATCAGTTTGAATCCATGGCATCTTTATTTGTTTTGTAATCTTAATTCAAGAATGCGTTATTATGAGAGTAAACCTAAGATTTGCAGTTAATATTTTGGGATGATAATGATATCTCGACCACCTGATGACGGATTCCCGTCAAGTATATACCTGAAAGTATTTGTATTATGTATTTCGTAATCCATCTACTATTCTTCAGATTTTAACCATTGCTAATGTTGGTATTTTCGTTTGTAAGTATAATACTTGTGTCAGATTTTTCAAGCACCCTAAATGCATCTAAGCTAGCTTGCGATATCTGCCGGGGCTAAACGCGCCTTTTGAAGAACTTAAAAACTCGAGATTAAGGACGCGTTTACGAATCAGACGAAATTATGCTGTTTTTCTGTACCGTTTGTAACAAAAGTACACAAAATCATATATAAAAATTATTTATTTCATATAGAATGGTTCTTTATCTACAAGGGTAACGCATATTTTTTTGATAAATGTTGCTTTTTTATATAGTAATCAACGTTCTTCCATTACCATTTTCCATGAAACGAACGAAATCGATTACAATTACGGTACCCTTTTGGTCTAATATCCACATTTATTAAGGTTTTTAAAAAATAGTAGGAGCAGGGAAATATGTTCAATTTTAAATAAAGGACAAGAAAGTAACCCAAAAATGCTAAAAATAGTCTTAAAAAAAATAAAGAAGATAACTAATTTTTTTACCAATTTTGCTACCAAAGATAAATGTTATTCCATTGCATTAAGGTTTATTTCATCGTTGTCTCTGTCTAGATTTCTTTTACATTTTTGAAATGAGAACTCAGTCCGCGCTCGGCCGCGGTTCTGGGTGGACACTGCGTCGCCCGTCAGCAGCAATTCGACTCAAAAAACATCGCGATTTATATTTGATATTGGATACTTTGGATTGGATTTGATACTTTACAATATTTTTTTTACCACAATATATTTTTATGGAATTGGTTTATTTCATATACATAGGTGGACGAAATGTTGGTTGGTCATTATAACCAGGTGGGAAGACGTTCACTCTCGACGTTTGCTCACTTATCATCATCATCATCATCATCATAATCATCATCATCATCATCGTCAGCCTAAATCAGTCCACTGCCGAACATAGGCCGCCCTCAATGAACGCCAAGATGACTGTTCCCGTGCTATGCTAAGGCAGCAGTGCTGCCGATGCGACTTCATCATCATCAGCCTAAATCCGTCCACTGCCGAACATAGGCCTCCCTCAATGATCGCCAAGACGACCGATCCCGTGCTATGCTGAGGTAGCAGTGCTGCCGATGCTACTTAATCATCATCAGCCTAAATCCGTCCACTGCCGAACATAGGCCTCCCTCAATGAACGCCAAGACGACCGATCCCGTGCTACTCTAATGAGGCAGCAGTGCTGCCGATGCGACTTCATCAGCCTAAATCCGTCCATTGCCGAACATAGGCCTCCCTCAATGAACGTCAAGACGACCGATCCCGTGATACTCTAATGAGGCAGCAGTGCTGCCGATGCGACTTCATCATCATCAGCCTAAATCCGTCCACTGCCGAACATAGGCCTCCCTCAATGAACGTCAAGACGACCGATCCCGTGCTACTCTAATGAGGCAGCAGTGCTGCCGATGCGACTTCATCAGCCTAAATCCGTCCACTGCCGAACATAGGCCTCCCTCAATGAACGTCAAGACGACCGATCCCGTGCTACTCTAATGAGGCAGCAGTGCTGCCGATGCGACTTCATCATCATCAGCCTAAATCCGTCCACTGCCGAACATAGGCCTCAATGAACGTCAAGACGACCGATCCCGTGCTACTCTAATGAGGCAGCAGTGCTGCCGATGCGACTTCATCATCATCAGCCTAAATCCGTCCACTGCCAAAAATAGGCCTCCCTCAATGAACATCAAGACGACCGATCCCTTGCCACTCGCAAACAAATAGATAACATCATCATCATCATCATCATCAAACTTCATCCATCCACTGCTGAATAAAGGCCTCTCTCAATGAACACCAAGATGACCGATCCCTTGCCACTCGCAAAAAAATAGATATCATCATCATCATCATCATCAAACTTCATCCATCCACTGCTGAATATAGGCCTCCCTCAATGAACACCAAGACGAACGATCCCTTGTCACTCGCAAACAAATAGATATCATCAAACTTCATCCATCCACTGCTGAATATAGGCCTCCCTCAATGAACGTCAAGACGACCGATCCCGTGCTACTTTAATGAGGCAGCAGTGCTGCCGATGCGACTTCATCATCATCAGCCTAAATCCGTCCACTGCCGAAAATGGGCCTCCCTCAATGAACACCTAGACGACCGATCATTTGCCACTCGCAAACAAATAGATGTCACCATCATTATCATCATTAAACTTCATCCATCCACTGCTGAAAATAGGCCTCCCTCAATGAACATCAAGACGACCGATCCCTTGCCACTCGCAAACAAATAGATATCATCATCATCATCATCAAACTTCATCCGTTCACTGCTGAATATAGGCCTCCCGCAATGAACACCAAGACGACCGATCATTTGCCACTCGCAAACAAATAGATATCATCATCATCATCATCAAACTTCATCCGTTCACTGCTGAATATAGGCCTCCCGCAATGAACACCAAGACGACCGATCATTTGCCACTCGCAAACAAATAGATATCATCATCGTCATCATCATCAAACTTCATCCATCCACTGCTGGATATAGGCCTCCCTCAATGAACACCAAGACGACCGATCCCTTGCCACTCGCAAACAAATAGATATCATCATCATCATCATCATCAAACTTCATCCATCCACTGCTGAATATAGGCCTCCCTCAATGAGAACACCAAGACGACCGATCCCTTTCCACTCGCAAACAAATAGATATCATCATCGTCATCATCATCAAATTTCATCCATCCACTGCCGAACATAGGCCCCCCTCAATAAACGTCAAGACGATCGAACCCGTGCCACTCGGATCAGGCAGCAGTGCTGCCGATGCGACTTCATCATCATCTGCCATCGCCAATGCGCCTGCTCAGCGTGGCAATTATGAGACCCCCCCCCCTCCCTTCTCTCAAGATGATTTACAGATATCAGTTTACTTACATATTATAATATATAATTATTTATTATATATACATATATAATATATTTAATATACTAATTCTAAGTAAAAAGATAAATAGTAAAAACAAACAGAAATAAAATATAATTTTGTGTTATAAATAATCAAAATAACAAATATTTGTAAAGTATCAAATCCGTTTACTTGACTACTATTCCCGCACGCAAGCGTGCGTATTGCGCGGGTGCGCTTGTGTGCGTGACTTTTTCAATGTAGTTGTTCGATTCTGTACCTATCAAATTTGTAAACGCGTCCTTAATAATATTATGGCAGTCGTGATAAACTCATGCAGCGCTTAAAACTGCATAGATCAAGTATGTACTAGTAGGATATAAACCTCACTGCAATTAAAATCCTGACAGTTTGAATTTTTGAAAGACATTTGTCCCACATGTCAAAATCTTATTGTCACCTTATAAGAAAGGGACACACTCCTAAACACTGGCTATCTCTGTCGGCTCGTTTTTCTGTTACGAGTGCTCTGTCCTGTTATATATTATTACGTCCATTCGTAGAAAGTAGTCAATTGAGTTACAAAAAATAATTAGTTTTGTTTGGTGGCTTTCATCAAACCCTAGAATATATTGGTAAAATGAAAAAAAATAAAAGAATTGTTTTTGTTTACATTTCTAGACGCTTAAAAATATCAAATAATATTTCGCCATTGTCCTTTCAAAACATTTTAGGAGGACCAAGTTTGGGGGACCAGGAAATAAGTAATATAGTAGATAATATTATATATTTCAGTTATATATGTATATACACTTACCATAAACTTTCATACTACAAAGTTTGATAAAAAAAGGATGACCTATGGTAAGGCTTTTTTCACCCAATTGTTCCAATCTTTGCCATAAGTCTGAAAAAAAAAAAACAAATTAAATATTGTGCTGCTTAATTTGATTTTTATTAAAATAAAATAGGTAGACGTTGATGTCTCAATCGAAACCCATCTGCCCCTTAAGAAGAGTTCTTCTAAAGGATGTTCACTGGCTCCTGTACTCCTCAAGTCTGAGGGTCGTGGCCGTCCATGACTTTGGCTCAACGATGTTACCAATACCGGCTTTACCATAAGGGCACACGGGTCCCGTGCCCGGGGCCCCCTAAGAAGGGGGGCCCCAAAGGACCTACAAATTCTTTCACACATTTACTCTCAAAACATTTTTGTCGGGCACATTACACTTTTTTACAAATCAGTAATCTTATCAGAAGTATTTACAACTAAGAAGGTATTTACTTTACCATAAGATATAAAGCAGAAGAGTTTGTTTGTTTGAACGCGCTAATCATAAACAATATTGGTCAGTTTTAAATCTTAGTTAACGCAGGCGAACTTGCGGGTAGCTGCTAGTCTATAATAAATGGTCATAGGTACCTTAGGTACTTATTAAAAATGTTATTATAATTCCCTTTTTTAGTTTCCAAAAGGGGCCCACAATCTAGTGTGCCTTGGATGTTACACCAACTATTCCTATTGCCATTCGGACAGCATCGTAGACGAGGATTTTGAGATGGGTTCGGATCTGATCAGATCACGCATCGGGTTGCTGCCGCGCGCCCCTTCGACGTGGACGTGACCTAATTGCCTCCAATTTTAGGAGTTCTTACTCCCGGAAAAAACTTTAAGAATTCCATCATCATTTTTAGTTTTCAGCTAGGCAACTCATAGCTGAAAATGATGACGCAATTCTTAAAGCTTAGTCCGAAAATAAGAACTCCTAAAATTGGATTCTACTCCTACTTATCAGAAGCTTTTCACAGTAGCCGAAATTGATTTAGAAAGCATCATCATCATCACCATCATTTTAGGTTAAGGGCTACCCTTTTAGTCAAGGTCTTTATCTCAAGTCTTTTTTAATTCGAAGATTTCCAACTAACAATCGCGCGGATGTCAACAGCCACCATAGTGTTAAGTGCCCTAGATTTGTCACAGGGCTCTGCTTTCAAAATAAATAAATATAATCAACCAAGAGTCATACGAGTATTTTGCAATTTGAAAATCTCTAAATATTCCTTTCCAAATTATCACATCGATGAAACCTCTTTTACAATTATTAGCGTGCCACCTGATTTCTAGAAACCGAATATTCTATTATGGAATTTGGGTATGTAGCAAAAAATTACATAACAAATTTTACCGTTTCTATAACTTACTTTTCGTATGTCCTAGCATATAGTGCGCGTGCCCTATGAAGGGCAACGCACCTGACAACATTGGTGGCTCGTTCTTCCGTCTGTAGAATACCTTCAAATATATCGCCATCGCTATAATCAGTGCTATTAAAATCAGCATGTTGATATCTGAAATTATGGGATTTAAAAAATGTTTTTAATAAATAATAACAAGTCACACAGCTGGGTACAGACACTAAATAGTTATTATGTGTAGAAAGAACATGTGTGTACTTCACTTTTTATACCTGCACTTGTACTAGGGTTGTCAATTTTATTGCTTATGCACAAAAACATTTTTTTTTTCGAATGCACCTATGCTGTTGGCCTTAAGGTCTTTAAGCTTCATCGGAACAGCAGATGAGCAGATGGATCATCTAAGAGTGTTTTTTGTATATTGTGTAACAATTATGTAATTGATACTCGTACCTTTACACTCATAATTAATAACATAATATATTTTTGTGGTAAGGGTTTCACATGCAAGGGCACAAAACACAGTAGCGCACTTCCCAAAAATGTTCAAAGACTTAAAATCTAATCTGATTTTTCCCGTCGTCTTCATTAATCTGTGATCTAACTTAAGTGAGATTGGACAAGATCTGTTACAAGCGGAACTTAAGAAGATTTTTTTTTTCGGCCAGGTAAAGTGCGGCTGGAACCAAATTCTTTTGAATGTGCCTTAAACTTTAGGACCACATTTTGCAATTGACACCACACCGACTATTGTGACTAGACCAGAATCTATTTTTCTATTACACATTAAATTAAGTTTTATTTATTTTAACAATATATTATTTTATATAAAATGAGTGATTAATAGCGCCAACTTCTGCCTTAAGTTTTCAGCTCATATATTATATACTCAAGATGGCTGAAGCAATAAGGGGTCAGGACGAAACTACAGAACCCAAAAAATAATCGAGCCACTGAAGTTCTTAAAAAGTCTTTATTGCTCTATAAAATATTTTCATAATTAAGTAGTAAAATTCATAAGTGCCATTTGCATAATTATGAAATATGAAAATTTTGTCATTTAAAATAAAAAGTCGTGTTTACATTCTTTTGATGGCTTATAAAAATAGTTTCACCGACCATAAAGTGCTTTATACGTTTTAAATGGGTATTTATCGGGAGGGAGGCAGGAGGTAAAGAGTTGCGCATATGCAAACTTGCTGGTTTCCCCCGTCAAACAGGTTAAAGGCTGATTTACATTGATACAGTAGTTGGCGCCAGCATCACCGGATTCCGTCGCTGGATCAGCACTGTATCAATGTAAACATGTTTCAATCCAGTCCAGCATCCAGTATCCAGCACTGGATCGAAATAGACCGGCTGTCTATTTTTCAATCCAGTGAACGCCCTCGCACGCCGCACAGCCCGTGCCAGTGGCACTGGATCTGTATAAACACTGCGTGCCAGTGAACGCCAGTCGCTGGCGCTTAATCGTCAAGTAATAACGCACAAAGATTTTTAGACAATGTTTTCAATTTCCATTTTCAAGTGCCAGAGCCAGTGCAGCGACGGAACCAGTGATGCTGGTGCCAGCTACTGTATCAATGTAAATCAGCCTTTATGTGTTCCGGATAAAGGGGCAAGAGTGAGTGTAGTTAATGCAGACTGGCGCCGAGACTTAACATCTTTGGCTCTCAGGATAAGCAACACAAACCAGTTATAATCATGAGCGACGCTAACCACTTACTTGCACGACTCGTCTGCCTGTTTGCATATGCAAATAACATAAAAAAAACCCAACCTATCACTTGGATAAAAAATCAATAATAAATTATTGATTTATTTATTTTTGTTTGCTTCATCTTTTGTCTATAGTACATATTATACGGACTGACTGTTCTGATATGAACTCTTTGTTCCGCCAAATATTTCGCATGCCATCCTTGCTATATAAAATATTTTCTTGTAATCAAATGTTATTGTCATTTAATAAGTACAATTAATATGTGATCAATAAAAACTAAAATCTACTGTATTTAATGTAAAGAAGAGAGAAAGAGAGAGAAAGGTCAGGTTTTTTTATTTAGATAATAATATTTATTACCTATATTAAAGAGGAAAATTATTCGGAAGCCATCTTAGATTTATTGAATGGAAAAGAAGAATATGATGAGCATACCTTTACATATTAATAATCTAAGGATCATACATTGCTATTAAAAGTCAGGACTAAATAATTTCAAATTAACATTTCTTAAAATTACCCGTCTTAAATAATTTTAAGGAATAAAATAAGTAAGTAACAAATTTTCACAAAAACATGATGAACAGATTATCAATCGGTAAGTCAATTACATATTAGTAATTGACGGATTCTATCATAAATTAATAAAACGAATCTTTAGAAAAAAAATACAAAATTAGGTATATATACGGATGAGTAAAATTGAAGTTTTGTTCAAAACAAATATTAAAATTTAAATGAAAACTACTGCACATGCAAAGCGCAGCAAAGGCAATAAAGTATGTACCAATTCTAGATTTTTGTTCGTAGAGTATTGTTATTAGATAAAATTAATTTAAATAGAAAACCAAAAACTGACTTCAAAACTACACTTTAATTCATGTACAACTAAAAAATTTAAAATAATATTGAAATACTTCGAGGTGAAGTAGAAGTATACTATTTAAAATTGGGTATTTTTGGAATCGGTGCCAGCAAAAGAGGATATTTTAATGATTAATCACATACACCAAGTATTGAGTAGATGTCTGTGAAGGGCATCGATGTTTTGGCTGGTACCGACTATTGGGATATTATTCATATCACATTGACAAGTAATAAAATGAACAAATCGTCTAGGTATACAAAACCAACCAAATAAGCATTATTGAAAATAACTTAAAAACTGCTGATTAGATGTCGATCAAATTAGTATGGGACCAATTCGGAAACATAAGCTTTCAAACAAAATAAGAATCACAAAAATCTATTCTCAAACAGCGGAGTAATCGTGTAACAAACTTGACGAATTGATAACCTCCTTCTTTTTTTGAAGTCGGTTAAAAATAGGCACTGGTTTTAAAAGTTTTAATAATTAAAAAAATGAATGTGTATTTTAATTGAATCGATTATCGATTTGTAAACTAAACTCAAATTACAAATACGACATGCCGCGAGTTACAGGTAAAATGTTGTAGTAGAGCTATATTATTTAATTATTGATGCCAATACAAACTTAAGAACGTTTAAGAATAGCCGTGACGACTTGCAAAAAAAATTGTAATTTAAATACTCGCGTGTTGAATTACGATTTTAATGCTGGCCGTTCACAATACATACCTCTATTACTCTCTACTATTCGAATCTTCATTACACATATACACCCGTACACTAAGATACGTAAGGGGCGTGCACACTCATATTGCCGGTTTTTCTCAGTGGGCTTGCTTTGGATCCGGTGGTAGACCCAGTTGACGTTTAAAAAAGATACTTTTATGCTACTATTTTGAATAAAAAGAAATGTGGTGTCGTGGGACACCAGTTAGGAACAAAGTTCCTTCGGCTAAAAATATATA
Source organism: Lycaena phlaeas (assembly GCA_905333005.2). Lineage (NCBI taxonomy): Eukaryota > Metazoa > Arthropoda > Insecta > Lepidoptera > Lycaenidae > Lycaena > Lycaena phlaeas. The sequence continues at coordinate 6,337,441 of HG995169.1, read as the reverse complement.
AATAAATAAATATCTTACGTAACCCCTTTTTTCAGAATATAATTTAGCCTATGTTACTCGTGGATAATGTAGCTTTCGAATGTCGAAAGAAATTTTGAAATCGGTACCGTACTTTTTGAGCCTATTCATTACAACCAAACAAACAAACAAAGTTTTCCTCTTTATAATATTAGTGTAGAAGTGTAGATTTAGGATTCTATTATTACGCTACCCATTCAAATCATGGCAACACGATTTATTTTCTTCTTAAAGTATTCATTTAATTTGCATTATGTAAAGGGGAAACATAATCTTCATGAAGTGCTGACTGATTTAAAATGATAAGGATTCATACCGTATTTGTGTAAATTACTTTCAAATTATCGCGTTATAATTGCTAATTTTTTAAAGTATTAAATCGATATAGTATGATATCCCTAAGAGATAGACATATGCCATCGCGGTCTTTTTTGTAGACCTATTTAAGATATACAATTCCACCATACATTATTTTGCTATATCTCAAAGGGTTTAGGCAGCATTTTCGTTGAAAACTCCCAGGCGGCCAATTTTTTTCCGACACCTCCAACAATTATTGTTATATCTTAGCTGATGTATATAAAAACTTAATAAATTATATACATAAACCTTCCTCTTGAATTGTCCAATCTATTAAAAAAATATATACACTACTCGCTTGTGTATGCGACTGTCGCGCCTGCGCAAGTCTCATTTAACGCTTTTTATTCCATGCACTTTTTCTTACTGTTTTACTATCACATTTTTTTTGGTTCGATCGCGCAACAAAATCCCTATCCCCTCCAAGCCTGCCGTAAGGAACTTCGTTCCAAAAAAAATGATATTGATTTTGTATAGGATAATACTGATGTATGTAATAAGGCAGAGGGTAGACGTCTAAACTTTAGAGAACTCTTACTTCCAGCTAGATGCTCTAGAGTCTTATAATTATTGATTTTGGCTGTAAATTTCAGTTCAAAAAACGTCACAATGGCGCTGGTGTGATTAAAAGGTTAAAATGAACTTGTTAGGAAAAGGTATAAATTATTAGGGACGAACCTGGTTCCCGTTGCCCCGCGCAAGATGTTAAAGGCGCCTCGTCTTCTTTATACGGTTTTTTACACCGGTGATGATGTCGCACCGCGAATAAAACTATACGCGTCGACGGGATGATGAGTCCAGACGGTTTTCGGTATTTATTGAGGAGACACGCGAGAGCTCGACTCGACCACGATACGGCGAAGCGTCAACTCACTTTTCCCCGTACCCCCAGATTCGTAGGAATGGAATAGATTTAGGATGAGGGTAGTAGGAAATATTGCGTTCAGGAAGGCTTAATTAATTACGTTTGGAAAGTATGAATGCGTTCGCCATTTAAGTTATATTATTAAGAAACAAAACTATAAAAATAATATTATTTGAAATATATTATTTAAATGTGTCTATCTCTTAGCGCACACATACCTATAGAAAAAGTGACTTTTTGACTACTTTGCGCCATATTTGACGCTTTCGGCAAACACTTTTTGTAAACATAGATGGTACTTCTAAAATTTAGAATTTAAATCCTATACTCCAAAATCTAGATGGCCGTAAGGCTCTATAAGTAATGTTCAGTTAACTAACTTTACAACTAACAAAGTTAGTTAAACTTTGGTGACTAGGAGGCAAAAGATCGCGATTACGAATACTGATGGGATCAGATAATTAATGTGTTAAATTTAGATGTCGCCTGTATGTACAATATTTTTATATAAACAAACTCCTTATATTATTTTCCGTTTCTAGTCCTAGCAGGGTTTTTTAAATATTTACTTACTTTAAATATTTAAGCACGCCACGTTAACCTAGCTCCGTAGTATAAGAACTTGTGTTCCAAGCCTCTCATTACTTTGTTACGTATAACCGACAGCATAATTACTAGATCTGAAATTAGATTGTTGATATACTGACATTCCGCACGCATTGTTTTTTAAGAGACTCATAAAAAATGTTAAGTAAATGATGTCTCTCTCTCTCTCTTTCTCTCTCTATTTAAGAGCTTTGCTCGTGTCGGTGGAGTATTCGCCACTCATTCCTTCTCTCCGCCAACACCTTCACCTCCTGATACGACATAACCTGTACCTTTTCCTTTATTTGTTGCATATAACTCCGTCTCCGTCTACCTCTTCCTCTCTTTCCATCAATCTTTCCTTCTATGATATTTTTAGTGTTCAGTCTGTTCATAGTGTTCTCTCTCTCTCTCTTTTTCTCTCTCTATTTAAGAGCTTTGCTCGTATCGGTGGAGTATTCGCCGCTCATTCCTTCTCTCCGCCAACACCTTCACCTCCTGATACGACATAACCTGTACCTTCTCCTTTTTTGTTGTATATAACTCCGTCTCGGTCTATCTCTTCCTCTCTTTCCATCAATCTTTCCCTTTATGATATTTTTAGTGTTCATATTATACTCTTTAATAAAGATTTTCATACACTACAGTAAGATGTATATAAAAAAATTAACGTGAACATATTTTTATATACCCAGTCGGCCCAGATATCGCTGGAAGGACATGGTGGAGGCTGACCAGCGCGAGCTCAGGGTTGAGGACTGGTCAGAGCTTGCGCAACACAGATACCACTGGAAGTCTCTCGTTTCGAAGGCTAAGACCCATTTTGGGTCGCCGAGCCACAGAAGTTAAGTTTATATTTGTATATGTATATTCTAACACTAGAACAATGTAAGTACAATCTGAGCTATACAATACGTATGTGAGTATTTAAAAGTGTCAATGTAAAACCTTTTTTTTTCAGTTTCCAATACAAAGTGCAAATTCCAATTATGGAATTATAATACAATAAAATACAGTTTTTTTCTCGGTGTGCGTGTTGTAGATATAGTGATGTAATTATCTGTTAGTATATTTATAACTATAATTATTACCGTATTTAATTATCGATTATCCTCCGAGTCAATTGAATTACGAAACGAATGAACGTGGAATTACGATTTTATCATGACCAACTAGATTAAATAGTATTTTTAACGAGGAGAACACTTTTTTTTTAATTTAACAATCCAGACCATTTGAGACCAATAATAGTATTAGATTTTTAAAGTAAAATTAAGCTCGTTGAAGTGGCAATGGGCTGGTCATGCACTTAATTGCTGGCCATTAAGGTTTAAGAGTGGAGGCCGCGTTTAGGTAGACGAAGTGTTGGTCGGCCATTAACTAGATGGGAAGACGATCTCCGTGCAGTGGCAGGTCCGCGTTGGATGCTAGTAGCAAGGGATCGGTCGTCTTAGCGTTCATTGAGGGAGGCCTATGTTCAGCAGTGGACGGATAAAGGCTGATGATGATGATGATGAAAGTAAAATTATAGTTAACATGTTTCAACCCCCGTATCTTCTACACCCTTACAACAACTCGCAACCATCATAGTGCACGATGGGAACCTTGTACCTATTGCCACATACAAACACTGCGATGCTTAGTTTTAGCTGCACAGCGAAATACAGGTACACCCACCTCACACATTCATTTATTTTCTGTAGGTACCTATTAATTTCTTTATAAAACAAATAAAATAATATATTTCTTTTTCATTTTGCTCTGTCGATATATTCAGTAATAAATACTTTAATTTCATTTAAATACCAATAAATGTATCGTCTAAACTTTACAGCCTGCAATATATTTTTCGCGCTCCACGTGACTCTCTACTCCACTCCACCGTAATAAAGTTCAGTTTTGAGTTTTCAATAAAACCACGAATTGTGCGTTTTATTTTTTAATAAGCCTTCATTCACTTGACGGAGGATTAATTTGCGATTAATGAGCATTTCCCAAGAATCATCGTTCATACACTAAAGTGTGACGAATATTTTAAGCAAAAAAGCATTGTATTGCTGCAGCATGCGGTCAATGGCTCTGAAGATTTACTTGATATTGAGGAAAATTTTGACATGTGATTAAAAACTTTATCCTTACAAGATCCAACACGCATAAATATTAAAGGCAGACCTTATTATTTGAAATCTTTTTTCAAAGCCTACTTTTATTTCATTCTATGAACGTTTTTGTTAACAAACAAAATTGTCGATACCTGAGTGCGGAGAAACCACAATTTCAACATCAGCCACATCATTGGCAAAAAACAGTTTTATCAGGAATATTAGGTATCTTTTTTAAAATTTTAGCAATCGAGGTAACTAACACACATAATTTACAAGTCTATGTTGATAATTTGACAGTCAATGGCGTGATTTCAACAGTGATATGATACGACTTAGTGCAAAGAAAATGATCAGGTAGGAACGAAGTTAAGAAAGAGAAGGGATGAGAGAACGAAAAGAAAGAGGGAGAAAGAGAAGGGTATTATACACTACTCGCTTGTGTATGCGACTGTCGCGCCTGCGCGCGTCTCATTTAACGGTTTTATTCCACGCACTTTTTCTTACGGTTTTACTATCACATTTTTTTCAGTTCGGTCGCGCAGCAAAATCCCTATCCCCTCCAAGCCTGCCGTAAGGAACTTCGTTCCAAAAAGAGCGTACTCATAATGGTCGGCATACTGCATGGCTCTTACTAATTCTCTGGTGTATCGAGTATCCATGGATATCGATATCACTTACCAACAGGTGAAGGGTCTGTCCGTTTGCTTTCCATACATAATGAAAACATGAAAATATTGAATATTAAATTATTTCAAATTATTCATTTAACTTACTTTTGATTTGTGCTGATTAGCATGCACTAAATAATATGATGATGTAGTATGCTGTATGTGAAGCTTAGGTTTAGAGATTACAGAAACCACTTTTTTACCGACAACAAAAAAAAAACAAGGGCGCTGGCTGCTTCCTAAAACAAGATATACTATATACTTATAAATTCGTCACATATCTGTTGTTTTTCCATCTTAGTTACCTTCGGCTCTGCGTCGTTAACCCACCTCAGTGATTTAAATGTTAGTCGCATATTATTATATTACTATGTATTTAATTGAGTGTAATTGTACGCATACAATAAAAGCATTGTTTGTAATTTTACGTATATATAATCTCACAAGTTGTTGATATTATATTAGTATAAATTTACATTTGGAACGCATCCGTTGTCTCATTTATCCCTTGATACAAGTGCAGTAACATTGCAGCGTCAACGTAGATTAAATGTCTAGTCTTGGAGTCGACTGGTTTACCTTGGTAGGGATAAAAACGCTCTGAAACTATCTCATTCTTGAACGGAGTGTTCCAATTTTTTGACGCGAGATAGATATAAAAAGGTATTTAACTTTTTTATCTTTTATTAATAAATTGTAATGTCCTTAATATTCATTTTCCACGCCAATGAAATATAATAGAGGGCTATAGATATTTAACTGATACTTGCTTTTGAGCTTTAAATATTTTACAAAATTATTTTGGAATAAGATAAGACATTTTCATATCATAAGATTCACACGGTACATAACCCTTTCGTAATTTAGCCTACTGAAGACACTTTTTTCAAATAATTATAAAACCTAAACGCAATGTCTTTTTCGTATATTTTAAAACAAGCTGCACTTTTACTACTCTTTAACTATATCTAACGATTCAGACGTTTAAGGTAATCCTCTCTTTTATTATTGCTTTGGGGTTTTTCTTATAAACCTTCGATCAGTTTCTTTATGTTGCAACTTGACATTGGATTATGATTTATTTATTTATTGACATAGAAGATAAAAATCATTTTTGTTATAAAATGAATAAATAAAAGAAAACAAATAAATTAGCATCTCAATAACAATTATGCACAACATGCAAATAAAATTTCGAGAATGTCTATAACAGTAATACATTTGTGCCCAGGTGGGCGTTGTTAATTATGTCTTACAACGTAGTCTTGTTGTTTTATATTATCTTGTACTTACTATATTCTTTATGTCTTAGTTTTTTAGAGACAGAAATGGAGTCAATACCGAAAACACCGATATTAAGCTTCAACGAAAACACTTTGCACGATGTTCGGAAACAGTTCAACTTAGACAATTTGAAGGCTATGAATGAGTCAATCGATATTATCGAAGCGTGGCTACAAAAACAGGACCACTTAGTCAAAAAAGATTATTGTAAGTTACCCACATTTACTTTTTATATGATAGCATTTTAATATTATATTTAGTTCCCACGCATCTATAAGAGCGACGATGGTTTATAAGTTAGTATATATTTTTATATGAGCCATATTCATCTTCTTTTCCGATGAAGCTTAAAGGCCTTAAGGCCAACAGCATAGGTTCGGCCCATTCGAAAAAAAAAGTTAGAATGAGCTCGGTCTCTTTAGGGGTCTACCACACGCGCAAGCTTCACAACACTTTTGCCTGCGCAGGCCGGCTTGTACACGGAACACGGATACAATTTTACCAACCACACGCACCGTGTTCCGTGTACAAGCCGGCCTGCGCAGGCAAAAGTGTGGTGAAGCTTGCGCGTGTAATAGACCCCTTAGTCTCTCACTCAATCCGGGTTTGATAGGACCGCTGTGGTGCCTTGAAAATAACTTTTATACATTTCTAATCGCAACTGAATACGAGACCATCGCTCGCTCACCGATGAAGGAAAACATCGTGAGGAGACCTGCATGCCTGATGAGATTGAAAGTCTTTGAAGATGTGTTAAGTTCACCAACCCCTGATTGGGTCAACGCATCGATGAACTATGACTTAATACCCTGCTCGCCTGATTTTAAGGAGCCGTGCCCAGCAGTGGGACATATAGGAGTTGTTCAGATATGTGGAAGCCACACTATTACATATCAAATTTGAATTTAAAGTTCAAAAATAGCGCGCTCGTCGCCATGATGAATTAGGCATATTGAATTAATTAATTTTGACAGGATCTCATATAAATCAAGTTTATCGAATATGTTTGTTAAGTTATTTATAAAGTAGTTTTACATGTTTTGCCGTCATTAAGAAATTATTTTTGTATATTCATTATTATAATTAAAGTTTATGTTTATAAAGCGAGAAGTCAGTTGGAACGAGCCATAATACTAAATAAGGGTTCCGTGGAAAAAGCTAAATCAAAAATTGAGAAAATATGCACATTCAGATGGATGTATCCAGATTATTTTGGAATTATAAAACCGGAGGATCGACGCATATACCCCGATATGTAAGTTTGAAAAATGATTTCAATATATTATGCTTTTACTGTAACTGGATTGATATAGAATAATTTCAGCGCTTTGAAACTGTCGGATATTAGCTCAAATTGAGTGCCTATTTACACAAGCTAAATTAAACAATTAATAGAAAAAAAAAAAACTAAAAAGCTCGCTTTTACAAATGGAAAAAAATGGAATAATCTAATCGAATAAGTGTATCGGTAGATAGATGCTACGATGTTCGAACGTAATCTGCCCCGAGACAAGTGGCACAAACGCTAAACGGATAGAATAGAATACTTATTGTATGGGAATGACACTAGCTTACGACAAGTAATCTGACAGCTAGTGTCATTCCCATACAATAAGTATTCTATTCTATTCATTTAGCGCTTGTGCCACTTGTCTACGGGGGCTGGCCGTTTAAAGTGGGTCAAAATCGCGCCCAAAGAAGTCGGTTACATACATAAAGCTAATAAAAGTATTATATACTGTAGAGCGTGTAAAATTAGTTATATAACTGAAAGGAGGATTATTGTGAATAATTAAAAAACGATGTAACTTATATTATGTTGAACCTGGGTGTTAATTCTAGCTATCATGTTATTCTCCAGTCTTATGACATGAAAGTGTTAAATGTCAGTCTTATACCACAACAATGTAAATGTATTTATTTATGAAGGATCGATGATTATGTACCGGTAAAATGATGTCACGATTGTTTGCATCAATCAACGCCTGGGTCAAAGGATATCAAATCATCAAACTAACATCATGCATTGTGCATAATTGTCTGGTCGGCAAACCAAAGTCCAGACGTCTTCCATTATTTTCATTGATATTTTTTATTCTTATTTAGGGGTTTTATTCCTAAGAATATGCCAACCCTATTGTACCCCATAAGGAGAGTCACTGCGGGAGCTCTTTAGCCATCCGACATAAGTCTTTATCTACCTTTGTTGTTATACTGTAGACGATTTTTCACATCGGATTACTTTATGTTAAAGTTTAATTTTATAATTTTTTTATTAATATTTATTAATTCTCTTTGGGTGCGGGCACATTCCATCAAAATTCAAAACATGTTGGAGATTGCTATTTTCATTTACGTGTGTTGTTCTCATCGAGCTTTTCTTATATAATCGGATTCTAAAGTTCATAATATCGAGAAATTGGTGCGTTCCCGTTTAATCGCTCGATGTTATATTTGAAAAAAGCTAATGATAGTAAAACTAAGAACATTTGTAAATAATAAATGTATACTAGATACAGAAGCTTTAATTCGAAATTAGTTTCACACAATCACAAGTATTTCCATGGTAGGCTTATGAAGAGGTCAAGAATTTTTAAATAAACCTGCGTAGTTAAATTTCACTTAACAGGGTTTTATGATAAATTTCAGAGCCGACGGCCTATTGCCACAGATGACGTCAAAGCATGAGAGAATTTATGTATTGAAAAACGCTGGCAAGAAATTCGAACATGGGTTTTATAATTTAATGAGATATATAATTGCTGTAAGTACACTCATTTTTATTATTGAGAATTGAGAAAAGAAGATATATTCAAATAGCTACACTATATACTTTTTGCTTTTGTTTGCTGGAGTGCTAGCTCATAAAGACAATGAGCCTTAAATTTAATTGTTAGGCGCGCTAAATATTATGTTTTTTTAAGGGGATGACACAAAGGAAAATAAAAATGTATGGTACGAATGAATTCTTAATATCAATTAGTTATGGCTGACTATTAACTTATCCAGCAGTGTCCGTTATTTCTGGGCAGATTCAAGTAGGACGTCCCGCGTCTGGTACTGCATCCAGTCGTATGGGCCCCAAACCCGAATCCGATACGAGCCCACACCAATCCAAGCCGCGAAAACACCGAAAAAAAAGCGAAAACTTCGTTATCCGCCACGCAACTTTCGTCTGATGCAAGTTCCCACCTGCTTTGATGTATAGTTGTGTGGACCGGCCCGCGGGGAGCTGACGGCTGTAAGTTACGATTGTGGCGCGGCGGTTAATTCTGCCCAGCACACCCTGGAGGTGTACCCGAGATGGGCGGCGCTGTCATTGGAGGATAAGAGAGGAAGCCGCCGACGAGGCCTCCCCTCCTGGACGACGAACAGATGCGCTTGATTAATGCGCTTCCAGTAACACCCCTGTGTTCGTGTCGGGCTCCGGGTCCCCGCTAAAGACAAGACATCGTGGACTGCTTTATAGTCGGGCAATAATATTGAATGAATACTAGTGTAATCTAGTAGACTGTGCTTTCTGCTGAAGCTGACTGACTGTTCTTAATAATATGAGAGCAACTAAACAGCTTCGCTGATGTTTATTATTTACAGATGTCCGAATACCTTCAGGCCAACGACTACAACAACGGTATCATCTTACTGATGGACTACATGGAGGTAGACATTTACGAACTAATTAAGTCCATTAATATCATCGAATGGATGAACGTAGTGTCAATAGTTACGGTAAGTACATATTTAGGACAAATCATGTTGTGTTTGCTCTGCAGTGATACTTGGGTAATAGAAACAGAAATACATTTAAGAAATTTATATTGTAATAAAAAATTGTAAATACGTATATTATACGTCCATGAATGATTAAAAAAATAAAATATTAATTGTATAATTTTTTTGCACTTGGCGGGGTTTGAACTTGCGACCGCTTTGTAGTGTCCTGTGCCAATAGCCTGATCACTCGATAAGTCGACCTCAGATAATTTTAACTACATATGTATAATATTGTACAAAAAAAAATGCAATAAATCAAATTGAAGTGTCTATTATTTTTTTGTTAACAGCATTTAAATAAAGGCATATAAAAGTATTTATACAATACTCGCATAAAAAAAAACTATTTAAAAATAATAATTTTGATTGGACAAAAAAATCTAATGTCTTATGAGTTATAAATATTTTATAATATTTTCCTCGTATGTTACGTTTTAGGTCTTGATTATATAATTATGCATTCTTATTTATTGAAGATAATTAATTATCTTTGAAGCCTTAGCTTATGCAAAATAAGTAAATAGCCATAGTTCTTATATTTTAAAACAGTAAAATTTCTATAATTTTCAGTATTTATTTTTACTTGTATTAATATAATAATATTTGTTAATATTATGTGTATTAAATATGTGTATAATGTAATAAAAATCTTAAATGTTTGTATAGAGTAAAAGTATTTAATATACTTATTTCCGTCGTCTGGTACCCGTAACACAAGTCTTTTCGAGAACTTACCACGGGACCAGATTGACGTAGTGTAAAAGCGTGGTGTAAATAATATCATTCTTATTATTTACTAGCTGTTACCCGCAGCTTCGCCCGCGTGAACTTAGGTTTACGGATTTATCATGTCTGATGATGATCATTTTCTATTTTAATAATTACTAAGTTTTTGTATTAAAATGAATATATGTCATCTGTAACATAAAGACATATATCCCTTCGCAGATTTACTGTAGGCATATTTAGGATATATAATACTATTATTTTTTTATTTTTTTTTTTTCGGTTGTATCTATGCTAATGGTCCTAGTGACCGTTATGCGTCATCGGAAATGGGGTGATCCGGTTGGATCATCCTATGACGTTAAAAATTTGGGGGGTTGCCCCCCGCCATGTTCATGGCGTCGGGTTTGTACCTAACTTGGTCAGCTACGGTCGACTGGTTTGGAACGGGTGACGTTAGAAACCTATCGTGAGGGCCGGCCCTCCCCTCCCCCGGTAGCGGGGGAGGCGGGTCAAGCGCGGGACCCGAGCAAGCTGCCGATAGCAGAGTGCTATCGGTGATTACACGGTCTATATTGGTGTCGACTCGTAGCTGATCTGAGCCTATGCTGTCGCGGTTGATCCGGATCAACTGGTCAACGGAGTGTAGGGTTCGACGTCGCATACGACCCCGGGGCCCATGCGGTGTGAATGTGTGCCTAACACCGGCTGTGTTATGTCTGAGTGTGTGTTGTAGCTTACGTCGCGCTTCAGCGTCGCGCTTTAACAGTTCTGTGATTTTATCAACAGGATCGGTTATGAATACTATTATTATATATTCCACCATACGTTGATCATATTATTACGTCTACCAGAGTTGATACACTACGGCCTTAGACAGCAGACAACCGCCCGCGCCCGTTCGTATCACAGCAACACGATTTATTTTATTCTGCATTATTTTGATTTTGCCATATCTCCTAAAGTATTCATTTAATTTGCATGATGTAAAGGGCAAAAATAATCTTCATAAAATGCACATGCCAATTAACTGATTTAAAATGATAAGGATTCATACCGTATTTGTGTAAATAACTTTCAAATTATCACGTTATAATTGCCCATTTTTTTAAGTATTAAATGGATATATAATGATATCTCTAAGAGATAGACATATGCCATCGCGGACTTTTTTGTAGACCTATTTAAGATACACAATTCCACCATACATTATTTTGTTATATCTCAAAGGGTTTAGGCAGCGTTTTCGTTGAAAACTCCCAAGCGGCCTATTTTTTCCCGACACCTTCATCAATTATTGTTATATCTTAGCCAATGTATATAAAAACTTAATAAATTATATACATAAACCTTCCTCTTGAATTGTCCTATCTATTAAAAAAAACCGCTTCAAAATCCGTTGCGTAGTTTTAAAGATTTAAGCGTACAAAGGGATATAGGGACAGAAAAAGCGACTTTGTTTTATAATATGTAGTGATTATATTCTATACATATTACATGTTTATTTTATTACAACATTTAAAATAAGTAAAATATTTTTATTAGAATTTCTATTCGAGCATTCAACAAACTCAAATTAGTGGTAACTTTACACATCTCTGTTCCTTCGTAAAACCCAGTAAAGTGCCTTAACTGATATATTAGTTTGTTTATCCTCCAAGTATAATGCTTTTAAACGAGGCACCCGAAAATAATACCCACGCTCGCTCCGACCATTCCACATAGATTCGATGAGATTGCTTGAGTTACATTCATGCGCAAAAAATAGACTAAAGTAATGAACACAAACGCGTATGTGGTATAAGCAGCAAAATATAATAAAAAAATTTAAAAAAAACACAAGTAAATAACATGATTTATACCAACTATATATTATCCCTAAATAAGTATTATTACTATCGTTTCTGAAAATTTCAAAGTATGAATACATATAGGTAGTCTAGAAATAAGTAAATGGCAAAATGGACACTTCTTTGGAATGAAAATCTCTTGAGGGGTTTTTTAGTAATCGTGTTTTCCTATCCCAGTACCGTAGATTATAATATATTGAAGTATATATATATATACTAAAATATCATTCACGTAGTTAAGTTACTTTGCTTACAATAACAAAAGGTACACTGCCAAAATTTTAAATACCTCTTAAGTAACTGAATTACTTATTAATTTAAAAAATGTATTTATCATTTGAAGGATGGATACGGCATGAGACTAAAAGGATTCCATCTGTTGTCCCAAAACAAAGCAATTGATTTAATAGTGAAAACTTTAGATAAAATACTGAGTTCAAAACTTGCAGCTCGAATAATGGTACATAAAAATGTGGAAACTTTGTACGAATATATACCGAGAGAGATATTGCCTAAAGAATATGGAGGAAAGCAGAAATCGATGGATGAAATATCTGGTAAGTTTCTCGAAGGTTCTCAACTCCATAATGCGTAAATAAATGGAACACCCGGGTAAAAATTTATGTATATTTATATATGATTACATATAACTTATATATAACTATATATAATTTATATATAATTATATATAAATATATATAATTATATATAATTATATATGAAATGAATATGTAAGTACTCTGCACTTATCATTCTTAAATTTATATTTATTTACTATAACTACTTGCTGTTAAAAAAAAAGATATATTCTTTTTGTAGTTGTGCAACTGTTTCGCTAGATGGCGATGCTAGTAAAGATAGATCGCCCTATAGGTTCACTAACACGTTTTAGCTAAGACAATAAAGAAAAAAGAAATGATCAAGCAGAAGATTTTAACACAATAGCTGGCAAATGGCCTAATTACCATTAGCCCTTTAGAGTTATAATCTTATTTGACTGCTTTTTTTTGTCTTTTGATAAAGCAAAATAAATCATTTGAAAACCAACAATTGATAACATAACACTCACGCATAATTATATATGATTATATATGAAAAATGGCCCTATATAATTATAATTTATACTAGCTGTTACCCGCAGCTTCGCCCGCGTGAACTTAGGTTTACGGATTTATCATGTCTGATGATGATCATTTTCTATTTTAATAATTACTAAGTTTTTGTATTAAAATGAATATATGTCATCTGTAACATAAAGACATATATCCCTTCGCAGATTTACTGTAGGCATATTTAGGATATATAATACTATTTTTTTTTTATTTTTTTTTTTCGGTTGTATCTATGCTAATGGTCCTAGTGACCGTTATGCGTCATCGGAAATGGGGTGATCCGGTTGGATCATCCTATGACGTTAAAAATTTGGGGGGTTGCCCCCCGCCATGTTCATGGCGTCGGGTTTGTACCTAACTTGGTCAGCTACGGTCGACTGGTTTGGAACGGGTGACGTTAGAAACCTATCGTGAGGGCCGGCCCTCCCCTCCCCCGGTAGCGGGGGAGGCGGGTCAAGCGCGGGACCCGAGCAAGCTGCCGATAGCAGAGTGCTATCGGTGATTACACGGTCTATATTGGTGTCGACTCGTAGCTGATCTGAGCCTATGCTGTCGCGGTTGATCCGGATCAACTGGTCAACGGAGTGTAGGGTTCGACGTCGCATACGACCCCGGGGCCCATGCGGTGTGAATGTGTGCCTAACACCGGCTGTGTTATGTCTGAGTGTGTGTTGTAGCTTACGTCGCGCTTCAGCGTCGCGCTTTAACAGTTCTGTGATTTTATCAACAGGATCGGTTATGAATACTATTATTATATATTCCACCATACGTTGATCATATTATTACGTCTACCAGAGTTGATACACTACGGCCTTAGACAGCAGACAACCGCCCGCGCCCGTTCGTATCACAGCAACACGATTTATTTTATTCTGCATTATTTTGATTTTGCCATATCTCCTAAAGTATTCATTTAATTTGCATGATGTAAAGGGCAAAAATAATCTTCATAAAATGCACATGCCAATTAACTGATTTAAAATGATAAGGATTCATACCGTATTTGTGTAAATAACTTTCAAATTATCACGTTATAATTGCCCATTTTTTTAAGTATTAAATGGATATATAATGATATCTCTAAGAGATAGACATATGCCATCGCGGACTTTTTTGTAGACCTATTTAAGATACACAATTCCACCATACATTATTTTGTTATATCTCAAAGGGTTTAGGCAGCGTTTTCGTTGAAAACTCCCAAGCGGCCTATTTTTTCCCGACACCTTCATCAATTATTGTTATATCTTAGCCAATGTATATAAAAACTTAATAAATTATATACATAAACCTTCCTCTTGAATTGTCCTATCTATTAAAAAAAACCGCTTCAAAATCCGTTGCGTAGTTTTAAAGATTTAAGCGTACAAAGGGATATAGGGACAGAAAAAGCGACTTTGTTTTATAATATGTAGTGAGATATAACTATATATAATTATACATAGAATATATATAATTATATATAAACTATATATAATTATATATACTTCTATATAATTATATAGGGCCATTTTTCGTATATAATTATATATGAAATATATATAATCATATATAACTTTTTTTACCCGGGCAAAATTAAAAAACTGACATCGCGAAGACATTAATAATCTAGGTCGATATGATAAGTCATTGAGGGACCGCATAGGCCTACCGACTGAGCTTAAAGGCCATCGAGGCTAAAAGTCTAGACGTTTCGAAAAATAAAGACCGCATGGGGTCAGCGGATAGTCGAAATACTAACTGATTTCGGCTGATGTATCTAACACAGTGGTTCTTAACCTTATAGTCATGGGGGACCATTTGTAAAAATGTATTTCTTGCCATGGACCACCAAGTTGGTTAATTATAAAGTACGTAAATGTAACTAAAAGAAGGGTTGTTCAAATTCATCTATTAAGCGCGGATCGCGTTGTATTGTCTCGTCACTATCATCTTATTAGGATAGCTCTGCGGACGGACCACTTGAGATGCTTCCAGAGACCACGAGTGGTCCGCGGAGCACCGGTTAGGAACCATTGATCTAACAAATATAAATGCACCATACTACAATACAAATTATAATTTGTTTTCAGAAAACAACCTAAAAGAAATTACGTCCGAGGCCTTTAGTAAGCACCTCAAAGAGATGAGCGAAGCCGTCACCAACGAAAAATATAGACAGAAGGACCAAAATAACACAGACATGTGCGGTGTGCCGGGAACATTCCGGAATTTTAATATTGATTAATTATTGTGAGAATTTATATTTATTACTGCTGGCAATTTAAAAATTCTCCTCCTCCTACTGCCTGGATGTTTTTAAATATTAATGACACGTAGAAATAATATGGTGCAGATATAGAAGGGTACTGATATTTATAATTTAATATCGTATTTGTAAATTAACGAAAGATAGTCCTTATTTTTCAACTATAATAACGTTAAAGTGTTACCAAATAATAAAGTGGTTTAAATAAATGATGGTTTCGTTTTGACCCCTATCACTCACGTGTCAATGGTCAACCAGAGGCTACGCATGCGTTGCCCTCCTTTTCCCTATCCCCCCAATGAGCCACCGGAAGCGGAAACTCACAAACCGCACGAAACGAGGCAGCTTAGCCGTCACATTACGCCGATTTTATGTGAGCGAGAGGTTCCTCCCCGGTCGTGCCGGCCCAGTCTGGCAAAGCAGCATGGCACTACCTCTTACTTAATATAATATATATAAATATGATTATTATTTTATTGATATTAATTAATTACGATTATTCGAAGAAATTTCAATAATCTGACAATAAAAAAATTATTACGAAAATGAAAATTCCATGAAAATTCATAGAAAAATAGTATGCAAAAAAGTATTTTTTTACTGGATCCATTTAAAGGAAAATTAGTAGCTACAAAAATTTGATAATTTTAATCTTTTTTTCATCCGGCGACTCATTTTCGGCTGGCTCGATTTCGTCTGAAATTCTGGAGTATCCTGTGTTTGTCATGTGTTTTAACCACATCCTTATATGCTTTGGACTATTGATCACCGTCTTCCAAATTCTGTGTGTGTCTCTTCCGTTGTGGCTTCAGCTTGTGGAAATAATCAAATTATATATTTTCCGTATTTCTTAAAAATATTTCCTTCGAAATAAAAATAGCCACACTCGCTGGTAAGTCGAGATGACCTCCTTTTATATATTCGTGACCCTCCCACTTCACACTAAAATAAAATTTCAAAATCGAATCGGAATATAGATCTCAGTATGCAGGTAATGTACTAATAAGTACCATAATAACTAGCCGTTCCGGACGAAGCCGCAGGCAACAGCTAGTGAACACTACATTAAATCTTCCATCGAGTCTTAGGTATACGCATAATCCAATACAAAGAAAAGGTCTAAATAAAATAAAATAAGTTGACATCTTCAACACTTTGCGCTGACCAAAATTTTACTTAGGTACTTACTAGCTGTTGCCCGCAGCTTCGCCTGCGTCAACGTAGATTTACAACCATTTCCTGATGGATAATTATTATTTCTAAATAAAAAGTAAAGTAGCAACCTATATATGTTGCCCACTGCTGGGCATCGGACCATAGTTCACCGAGACGCTGGCCCAATGCGGGTTGGTGAACTTCACACACCTTCAAAGACCTTTAATCTCATCAGGCATGCAGGTTTCCACACGATGTTTGCCTTCACCGATGAGTGATTGATGGTCAGGGTTCACTTAGAAATCTAAATAATATTTTTGTTTTAATTTTTTTATGGTGTCACATCATTCAAAAATACACCCCCTATTTTTTAACAGCAATATTAGTGCTTTTGGCAGAACGAACAGGGCCGTCTCTAGCCCATGTGGCGCCCGTGTGCAAACATTACCCTAGCGCCCCCTAGCAAGCGCGCGGTCAAAATAAAATGGGTACAAGGTACAAACTTGTACTTTGTACGTGTACTTGTACAATTTGTCCGGCCGCTTAGGGTGAGATAGATCTTCACGTTGAAAAATAAAGTTTATATTGCAAAAGCCGAGCCGCTCGTGGCGCGCCTTGCTTTGCTGTAAATGGCAAATATAAGAAGAGCTCTTCATCTTCACTATATAAAATGTATGCAAACTGGAGTTCTTTTTTCGTTGGTCATTTAGGCTCGGCGGCCGGCCACGGGCCAACGCAGGCGCGCGCACACCCTGCACCTAAGGGATTGACGCCCCTGAGAACGAAGTCTGTTGGAACAGCTTATATTAGTATAAAATAATATAAAAAAGGGGTTGTAATATATATAATATGTAATATATACATTTATTATATATTACAACCCTTCCTCGATAAACAGGCTATCGAATAATTTCTAGGTTAGCCATCTCCTCACCTATCAACCGATTGAGCTTAAAGGCCATCAGGCCTAAAAGTCTATGCCTTTAAAATTATCTATCTAACACTGATAGAATCATTCAAATCCGACCAATAGAGCGCTAATCTCAGGAAGATTAGCGCGTTTCAACAAACTCTTCAGCTTAATATATTAGAACATATAATATTTAACTT
Source organism: Lycaena phlaeas (assembly GCA_905333005.2). Classification (NCBI taxonomy): domain Eukaryota; kingdom Metazoa; phylum Arthropoda; class Insecta; order Lepidoptera; family Lycaenidae; genus Lycaena; species Lycaena phlaeas. The sequence goes on along the minus strand of HG995169.1, from coordinate 6,319,581 downwards.
TTCAAGTGCAAGGAGCACCTAGAGAAAAGGCATCTCTTAACACACTCTTACATTAGGTCAGGACAAAGGTCGAATATACTCGAGAGAAATGAATCCGGGTCATCTATAAATCTTGAAAACTAAGAAAACTAGCTTAGTGAAATAATTTGTATTTGATAGACAATATATTTTATTTATTAAAATAATATTAAAAAAACTGCTGATCTCACCTAATAAAACCAAAATAGGGCACAAGAAGTGTGTGTGTGTGTGTGTGTGTTTTAGGCAAGTGTTTTGAGGAGTGTCAAGATACTTTTGCAAAAAGGAATATACCTAAATGAAGCTCTCTAGTCTGTTTTAGTGCTTTGTCAGCCTCGCTTAAGGTTATGTGATTGTTAAAAAGGCAAAATAAAAAGGCACTAGATATAATAAAAAAAAAGAAAAAGACAGTTAATCAAAACAACAACAACAAATCTCTTATTTGATATTAAGTCTTCAATCAATCGTCAGCGTTCTAAACGTTCCCGCCATTCCACCAATATCTGAGTTAAATTCGTGTCTTTGCCTGTATTCTTCATTGGTACCAGCTTCACTCATTTCCTTTAAGTATGTCAGCAACGCGTCAGATGTTATTTCATTAAACGTGTTTTCTGAAAAATACAAAAATATTTTTATACAATGGCGTTTTTTTTCAATTCACTGTGTGTAATCGACACTGTGTGTAATAGAATTCAATCGACACTGTGTGTAATAGAATTCAATCGACACTGTGTGTAATGGAATTCAATCAACACCGTGTGTAATAAAATTCAGTCGACACTGTGTGTAATAGAATTCAATTGACTACAAAATATGTCTTATATTATATTATAACATCATCAAGCATAATAACATAATCAGGGTGGAGAGGTATATTGTGTTGTGTAAAAAAGAAGCGGCCAAGTGCGAGTCGGACTGGCCAAGGTTTATGGGTTACGTTAGTAAAATTAAATGTTATTTTATATTGAAATTGCTTGAATGAAAGGTAAATTGCCATTTGGTTAAGGATCTAAAAATCCGCCAAAATTTGTGCTGCGCCGTCTATTTGCCTTGATCAGCCGACTCATGGCTATTGATGGACGGTTGGCTGATGAGACCTACACACAGATCGTTTGTTGAATAGCTATTACGTCGGTGGAAAATTACTGGTTAGTTTTGGATTTTTATGGCTCATATTACAAGTTTATCCGATTAGTCTATACTAATATTATGAAGAGAAAAGATTTGATTGTTTGTTTGTATTGAATAGACTTCGAAACTACTTGACCGATTTAAAAAATCTTTCACTGTTGAGAAACTACGCTATCCCCCGTAAACATAGGGTATATCAAATTTAAAAAAAGTTATGAACCCGTTTTAAATCTTAGTTTACGCAGGCGAAGCTACGTGCAATAGCTAGTTTAAAATATGCTCAAACTACATAATATAATTTATGAACGTTGTACAGACATGAACAAAGTACAATGGTCAAAAATCATCAATTCTTATATAAATTATAGATGAATACATTGCTTAACCATAATAATTATAAATAGCATGTTGCATTTAATAATAAGCTATTGTTTTTTCATTGTAAAGGCCATGAAATATTAGGTATTTTTTGTAACCTTTAAAATATATTATAACAACTCTAATTAACTATTTTATGTGCCTAACGTATGTTTTTGCTATTTTAAATGTTATTAATTTGCAATTTTCAAGCGTTAAAACAATTAAACTACAAAAAGCGATTTCTTAGAATACAATAATAAGTATTTTGGGAAAAACAAAAGGTTGAGAATCTACACTAATATTATAAAGAGGAAAACTTTGTTTGTTTGGACTACATTTAAACGAGTTTATTTTACTCTTGCTTTTAATCCTTAAGATATGAAGCTAAAGAGTTTGTTTATTTGAACGCGCTAATCTCAGGAACTATAGGTCGGATTCTAATGAAACATTTCAGTGTTCGATAGCCCATTTATCGGTAAAGATATATCATCCCGCTAAGATCCCGTTGTAAATCTTAGTTAACGCAGGCGAAGCTGCGGGCAACAGCTAGTTAAATAAAAAGAGCGCGGGCGCGGCACAGCGCATTGAGGGTTTTTGACTTTGACTTTTACTATTCCAGAGTTTAAAGATGAAAAATTAAATACTTACTTTAAAAAAAATTGGTTGTGTGTAAGTCGGTTTACTGACGATAGTTGAACGTATCAACGTCAAAGAAAATACTGATGGGCCGATTGTGCCTCTTTCTCGCTCGTTCCGCGCTCTAGCTTGCACTTCAAGCCTTAAATGGAACGCCTCAGAGCGAGGTAACGCCGCATGAGTCATGATTTTTCGCTCTATCGACGTTGTTACGTCAAAAAAATATATCATAAGTAAAGTAGCAACCCGTATAATATTATGTCCCACTGCTGGGCACGGGTCTCCTCCTCGAAATCAGGCGAGGCTGACCCAATGCCGGTTGGTGAACTTCACACACCTTCAGAGACTTTTAATCTCATCAGGTGCAGGTTTCCTCACGATGTTTTCCTTCACTGATGTGCGATCGATGATCTTGTGTGATGGTGCACTACGAAATTTAGAAAAGGAACGAAAAACAAAGGATGGGGCGGGGTCAGGAACGAACCCGAACCATCATGCTCAAGAGGCCGAGCCCATACCTACTGGACCGTGGTCACTATCATAAGACGAAGAAGTAATCCCAATTAAGCGCAAAGTGAGAAAAATCCATAAAAGAGGAAGTGCCATGCTGATTTGCAGCCGAATCGGGCCGGCACGACCGGGCTGGTACCTCTCGCTCATATAACACCGACGTAAATTGACAGTTATACTGTCGCGTTTCGTGCGGTTTGTGAGTTTCCGGTGGCCCATTGGGGGATAGGGAAAAGGAGGGCAAGTGGCAACGCATCCGCATAACCTTTGGTTGTGTGGTTGTTAATGGGCGTCGATAGTCGCAAGGCTTCGGCTGTTTGTTTGCCCTCCTATGCTATAAAAAAATAGCCTAGCACGTTTTGCTCTAAATAATAATAATTCATAGTCAGACGATCTCTGCGTAGCGGGTTCGAATCTCGCCAAGGAACAAAAAAGTTTCTGTGTTCCTGGGTCATGGATGCGTAAATTAAATATGTGTATAATATAGTAAAAATCTTAAATATAAGTATTAATAAAAAAAGTATTAAATATATGTTTTTCCTTTGTCTGGTACCCGTAATACAAGTCTCTCCTTACGTACTTACCACGGGACCAGATTGACGTGGTGTAAAAGCGTCCATAGATATTATTATTATTATAGTTAATATTTCTTACCGAAAATTGTTTTCAAAGGTTCCTCCGTTCCTCCATATTCTACTGGCAAGATATCTCTTGGTAAATAATCGTCCAACGCATCCAAGGATTCATGGATGAATAAGCGAGAAAATATTTTAGCGCCCAAAACTTGTTTCAGTATCTCCACAATCATTTTTATCGCCTTGTTATTTGATAAAACATGAATACCCTTTAATCTCATGCCATATCCTTCCTATTAAAAAAAAATATTGATTTTAAAGTCTTGAAAACTTTTTTCATCATTACTTTTAATTCTTCCGTTTTATTTATGTCATAAGAACAGTGCCGAGGGCCTTATGGTGACTACCGCAGTCTACACAGACATCCACACAAATCCAGACGCGACAGGATAGCTGTCACTTTAGGCCAGTTTTAGTGAGCGAGAGGTACCACGTGGAAACCAAAAATGTAAGCCAAATGATTAGATATACTCTTCTGATCCATACTCTATCTGTCAAATATCTGCCAAATATGTTGCCGATGGCCTATTGGGAACTTATCTGAAGATTGTGAAACAGGCCCTAAATAACAATTATTATTAGGTACGTATGAATAATATAATAAATAAAAACTATTGAATAATTGTATATAGTAAATACAGCGATAATAGATAGTTGAAATATAGTAAATATGTGTGCAGTGCCCCAGAAGAAGTTCTTCTTCTCCTTTTTTTTATGGACAACCAAAAGAAGTTGCCTCTTCCAGAAGTTAACTGTCTACGTCCATTCTCACTTACCGTCACAATAGTTATTATTTGCTTTAGCTGAACAACATTCAATGCCTTGAATAGTTCCAAAACATTGACTTCTCTGTAGTCTATAATAACAATAAACCCTCGATTGTAATCGTGTGTTTGAAGGTATTCTGCAATCTGAAACAGAAAATACGTGAGAAAAGTCAAAAATAAAGGTAGGTTACTTTCGACAGTATCTCTTCTTAAATAAGGTATATTCTTAGATCATTAATATGTCTAGATTGAGTGTCGCCCTACAATCAAAACAAAAAAAACTGGCCAACATTTTCAAACATATGTTCGTAAATAGTGACACCAGCTACTACAGTTCTCCCATAATCATCCTTTTAAATCTCGTTACACTTTTACAACACAAACAATAATGCGTATTCTATAACAGCGGGACGGATACTAAATACGGAGAAAGCATTTAGAGGCCTCTAAATGCTTTCTCCAGTTCAACAGTTGGACGCTATTTTTTTGGACGTGTTTTCCGCGCGACACTATCTAGACATATTATTGATCTAATTATAAGTATATTAATTCAATATATTTTAATTTAATATAAGTATATTTAAAAAAACAATGGTATGAACTACCATGACTTGAAATGACTTACTGAAATTGTTGAGCAATTTTGGAAATAAATAAATTTATATTTAGGAATCAAGCTGATAATAATTATTAGGTACTAATTGTTTATAAATTCATCATACATATCGTACTCACTACTTACCATTAGTAAGAATTTAAAATAAATTAGTAAGTCGTTTTCAAATTTCTGAGTACAACATCTCAATAGGTAGACTCTCTCGTTATTTGGAGTCATCCGCGGTAGTATTCCATCGTGTCTAAAATACAATAATATTCATTAACATTGTGTATTCTTTGGGCTCATATCATATTTTCATTTTGGTTCGTTCTCTATAATCCTTACTAATTATGTGAATTATTGAATAAAATATTCTTTATTGTTGCACACTGTACGATAATACAAACTTCAACAACAAAAAAAAAACAATAAATTAGTATAATATTAATATTATAAATACACAAAAGAAACACATACATAGATAGATTAAAATATACTTCAGAGGTAAATACACTCATAATATTAACGTATATTAATTAAACGGGTATTCATTGATCTTTATATTAGACAATTTTGAAAATTATTCTACTGTTTCCCCATTTTGAGGCTATTTAAAGTTTTTACCGCATTTGATATATTTAAGTAATATAGTAAATGACTTGAGAGTAATAGAACAACTAAAGTTTCCGTTGTATTACTTTACTCTATGAACCAAAGAATTTGGTAAGATGGATGAGAATTTCATGTGTCATTCACAAATGTCCGGGTAATTCTTTACTATCCGTCTTACGAAATACAAAAAGTTATTTTAAAAAAGCCTTTTAAGGATAGAGAGCGACGATGGTCCAGTGGTGAGTGGACTCAGCCTCTAATGAGAGAGATTCCAGGTTCGATCCTGGCCTTGAAATGGATTCTAAATTTCTAAGTGCACCTCAAATACGAGACCATCGTTTAGCTAGCGGCCCTTCTACTGGACCCTGTGCCATGTTGGATAAAATAGAAGAATAAGAAGAACAAGAAGAAAATATTAGACTTTCGGGCTAAGTGTCATTTTCACTGCTGATACAGCGGTAGATACGCCCTTGTGTCAATTATTATTCTCTAATAATTGTGACCACAATCTATTTCAAGGAGGGAAATGCTTACAGTTTCCACACAAATACACTCAATTAATACCAACTTACGTGTCTAAAATAATTGTTCGCTGTTTTAAATTTGATGTGTCAAAAAAATGCGGATATGTTGATCTCAACAGACACAGTCTGTCGAATTTTGTTTTGACACGCTCTAGCGATCCCTTGTTGAATATTATAGTTCTTTCTAAGTAGTCCCTTGCTGAAATATACCAATGAATTAGTAAAGACAATGTCTAAAGTTAATTAGGATAGGCTATTGGCAGTACGAAGATAATATTGATTAAGTATGTAGGTACCACTGCTGTGCACGGGTCTTCTCCTCGAAATCAGCCGAGAAGGGTAATGGGCCATGGTTCACCGATGCGCTGGCTCAATGGGTGTTGGTGAACTTCACATACCTTCAAAACTTTCAATCTCATCAGGCATGCAGGTTTCCTCACGATGTCTTCTTTCAAATCGCATTGCACATTTTAGAAAAACTCATTTCAAGGCACTCGGGGAGTCAGGATCGAACCCGGAACTTCTCGCATCCGAGCCCATACCCGTTGGATCATCGTCGGTGAACTGTAACTCATCTTTTCATGATCTTTCTTGAGATATTGTCTCTATTTTTCGGTATTCCTGGAAAATAGGACAGGCTCCAGGACTGGGAAGAACAATCTATTATTACGTGCCATTTTAGTTAGATATTTTTTATTAGTATCTGCTATATTTCCCAAATGGATAATCGTGGTTACCGTTTATTTAGATAGGTACCTACAATCTACACACTCTAAAGTGTAGGTTCACCTAAGGGGGAGGGAAAATTAAATTAAAGCATGGTACATAGGTACCTAATTATTTTATTTTTAAATTACAAACGCAGAGTATTTTTAATTTTTTTGTGTTGATAAATTGTCCGACAATTTTTGTTTTACCCCTTTAGTTTATACAAAATTAACAATAACCGCAGCATCGTCAGAATTTTAAACTCATATCCGAAGTCATGGTTATTCATTATATAAAACTTGATTAACGCTTTTTTCGAGCAAATATATACAAATAGATATTGTAGATAGTAGATAGAGAACTCACGGAGAGAGGAGACCGCCGAGGCCTCCACCCCTGCGGTTGACGAATGGGAGAGCGCCTTCTACGCACTAATGCACTTCTGGTGGTAGCGCAACTGTACTCATGTTGAGTTCAGGATCAGAACCTGAGCCCAGTATGACATGATATCGCAGGACTGCGTAGGGGACGGCCGGGCAACCCCCTTCCTTGCAAGGATTAGTCTGGCTTTCCGGGGCCACCCTGTCACTGAGGTGCTCTTGTCTGCGGATTCGAGAAACTCTAAAAGCAGCTGAAGGCACTCGCAGTGGTAGGAAGAGCACTACCCAAGTGTTAGTCCCACATTGAGTCAGGAATCACCCAGGTGCCATTTCCATAAAAGATTGCACTGTGTCAAAAAAGGTACTCACGGAAAACCTTTCTGATGAAATGATCTTGTTTTTGTAGCCACATTTCAAGTATATCAATAGCTTCATTCATTCTATCCTTTTTGTCAAATCCATATTCCTTTCTGACATCGTTCAATGTATTCGGATTAAATTTTAGCAATAAATTTTCTGGTATAAACTCCATCGATTATTTGTTTGATTTACTCGCAAACTTATACTTAGTTGGCTAAACAAAATGTTATTAAGCTTGAATTTATTGGTAGAATATTGATAACAACTGTACCAACTAACTATAAAAATATACTGACCAAAACATAAGGTTAAATATACATATATACCTATCTTGAATGCCTTGAAAAAAATGTTAATTGGATACATATAACCGGAATATATTCTGGTTATATGGTCGATGATTACACATTGTGTTCTTTTAAATATATTTGTTTTCTTTTAAATATTTATCTTGTTATTCGCGTAAATATGTAGACATTTATAAATCTGTAGGTATCATTTATAGGTATTTTATAATTGTACAAATTACAAGCGACGATGGTCCAGGTGGATGGACTCGGCCTTTTACGCGAGAGGTTCCGGATTCGATCCTGGCCCCCTGTGTGTGCCTTGAAATGGGTATTTTCTAAATTTCTAAGTGCATCCAAACATGAGACCATCGCTCGCTCACCGGTGAAGGAAAAAATCGTGAGTGAAATTCACCAACCCACACTGGGTCAGCGCATCGGTTAACTATGACCCATTACCCTCCTCGCCTGATTTCGAGGAGGAGATCCGTGCCTAGCAGTGGGACATAAAGGGTTGATACATTTTTTTTACTTATTTACTGTCGATATATATACTATTTACTGTCGATCAGTAAATAGAATTTTAAATGAAATAATTATATAAATATAATTATATATAACAAATATTGGCGCTCAAGTATATTATAATAAACATAAAAATTATAACAATAGAAAATAATGCAATAAATGATGTCCATTTTAATAAAGCTATGTTATTTTCTCACCCTTTTTCTCTTTATTTACCCGAGTATATTGTTTTTACTCTCTTTGTTATATTACGTAAATATTCTCATATTAAGCGTGTCGCGTGGGGGTGGTAGATGCCCCCAGCGAGCACGATAGAAAGGGGGTTCGGACAAGTCTCACCTTATCTCGAGCCAGAAACTTTCTTTAGCTGGCCCACGTTCCGACAGCGTATTGCGTAGGGGTAATAAAGGAGGAATCACTGGCCTGACTGGACTCCTGGCGATGGTAGGTTGGCTGCAGCTTGGGTCTTCACGCTGGGCGTTCGGTTCAGCCGGCCGGCTGTTAGGTCTTCTATACTTGGATACTTAGTATATCCGAACTGTGCTCCGCGAACTCCCAGCGGAATTCAATAAAATTAGACGAGGGTTAGCCTCGGCTTCCGCCAGCCACGAAGTCAGGACAAGAAAAGGGCCAAGAGGTCGGTTAGAAGTGACAGCAAATCAAAAGGTGCCTAATCACAGCTTGTCTATCGTTCCATAAACAATATAGTTCTATATCAATTGTCAAACGGACTTTATAATTAATTAAGTTTTAATTTAGTTTATTTGTAATTTTGTTTAGGGATTAGATTAAATTATTATATTTATTATTATTAATTACAAGAGGTATTTTAATTTTATTTGAGAAAAAGATGTAAGCAAACAGTTATTGAATTTTAGAATGTCGCTAGTGAGCTAACAGAGTATGTCAATAGTTGACACTAGTTAACGATAGATGGCGCTTATACCACCAGTATGCTTAGATTAAACATAATATCTATTGCTGAATCTTTAATTTAAACCTAAAATTATGTAACGAGCTAGCGCAACGTTACAGTACCCCGCCAAAAAGCGTAGGATTTAGCCTACTACAGCAAAATCCGACTAAACTAACTACCTATTAAACTCACTGCAAGATAATATACTGAACTGCAGTCATACATACCAACTATGCATAGAACTAAACTTACTACACTTCCATCCTATACATACATCACACCTATACATACATCCCATCACATCCATACACTCTTGCATCTCTCACGATATCTTTAAGTTAATAGTAGTAACCTAAAGATCCTTACATATAGAGTAAACAACCCAGCCGCTGTTGACTCAATAAGTTAGTTTAAGAGTATTAATTAGTATTATTTAGTTTAATTAATACAGCATAGGTTAGGTAGTAGATGTTAAATATTAAGAGTTTAAGTTAAGTTCAAGTTAGGTTAGGTTAGATTATTTAAATATTTGAATTTAAGTTAAAGTTCAATTAGATTTGTTAAAATAATTTATTTAGTTTTATTTAAGTAGGTTTTATGATTTATAGTTTACTAATTTAATATCTTTAATATGCCAGTCACCTAGAGGTTTACCTGACATATCAGCAAGTGTGTAGACAAGTGGAGACTTTTTAACAATTAATTACATTTAATGAATTGAATAAATGCAAATAAATCTTAGTAATGGTTTCAGCGGTTGCTCTCTTGATTAGAAAAAGTAAGCAATACATACTAAAACAACAAGTCACAACTAGAATAAAATAGTTGATTTTAGTAGGGGTAGAGTCCTACAAATCAATACTTATAACCTGAAGAATAAAGATATTTGATTTTAGTAAGATGTAGGGTCCTACTATATCAATACTCTTAACCTGAAGAGGGCTAGGGCAGCATCCTCGCCTCTGATCAGTACGTCATAGGTTAATTCGTTTTTGTTTAGCAAAAAGAATTTAATTAGGTAAGTCTCCATATTATCTAGCTATCAAAACTATTTATGTTATGCTATAGAAAACAATTAGGTTATGTAGGTTTAAAAATCTTAAGTAGTTAAAAGATTATTGAACGATAGATCAGCTGTTTACAAGTAGTTATAGTTAAATAGTGTTTTTTACAAAGCAATCTCCCTATTACGCTAAGTGACAAGTGAAATGTAAAATTTCAACGATAGAAGTTTATGAATTTAAAATAAAAATTGAAGATCAACTAAGTATTTAAATAATTTGAAAATTATAGAACTTGAATTTACTAATTATTACTAAAGCTTTGCGAACTTTTACGTATTACAATAAGTATTTAGTGTTTTTATAGTAATTTCAGTAGTATTAAAGACAAAAGGTTAGACAATTACACTTAAATTTTGACGTCTAGCACGACCGAAACAAAAATATTGTAGCAAAATATTATGATATAGGCACAAAATAAGGAAATATAGATGAAATAGTAACAAACAGATATTAATTAGTTAAATAATTACGTACCAGCTCGCTCGGCGTCACCTCACGCTTACAACATATAGTATATGTGGGTATATAGAAAAAAAATTTTTTAGATACTAATTTTAGAAAAAACACTATATTTCCTTAAAATACGCTATCAGAACTTGGGCAGGCCTTAGAAAGAATACACGTTGGGCGCCAGCTGACGCGTGGGGGTGGTAGATGCCCCCAGCGAGCACGATAGAAAGGGGGGTTCGGACAAGTCTCACCTTATCTCGAGCCAGAAACTTTCTTTAGCTGGCCCACGTTCCGACAGCGTATTGCGTAGGGGTAATAAAGGAGGAATCACTGGCCTGACTGGACTCCTGGCGATGGTAGGTTGGCTGCAGCTTGGGTCTTCACGCTGGGCGTTCGGTTCAGCCGGCCGGCTGTTAGGTCTTCTATACTTGGATACTTAGTATATCCGAACTGTGCTCCGCGAACTCCCAGCGGAATTCAATAAAATTAGACGAGGGTTAGCCTCGGCTTCCGCCAGCCACGAAGTCAGGACAAGAAAAGGGCCAAGAGGTCGGTTAGAAGTGACAGCAAATCAAAAGGTGCCTAATCACAGCTTGTCTATCGTTCCATAAACAATATAGTTCTATATCAATTGTCAAACGGACTTTATAATTAATTAAGTTTTAATTTAGTTTATTTGTAATTTTGTTTAGGGATTAGATTAAATTATTATATTTATTATTATTAATTACAAGAGGTATTTTAATTTTATTTGAGAAAAAGATGTAAGCAAACAGTTATTGAATTTTAGAATGTCGCTAGTGAGCTAACAGAGTATGTCAATAGTTGACACTAGTTAACGATAGATGGCGCTTATACCACCAGTATGCTTAGATTAAACATAATATCTATTGCTGAATCTTTAATTTAAACCTAAAATCATGTAACGAGCTAGCGCAACGTTACAAGCGCCAGCAGTTTCCATACTAGAGCAAAATAGTACGAAAAAATTACAATATAAATACAGTTAAGTATTCTTTTTCTTACGTGTCCTAAAGTGTACAAAAACAATCTCGAATCAGAGGACTTAATAATTATAAAACATTATTTGAGAAGATTGTTTACAACTTAGGACAAGTAAGAAAAAGAATAACTGTATATATAACTATAAATGCCATAAAGTTAGTATTTCGTTTATGGGACAATGTATACGTTTTTACAATAGGATCCCAGAAAACGTTCAAAATCTTTCCATTAATAAATTTAAGAAAATTGTTAAGGAACGTTTGTGTGGTAAAGCCTATTACGAAATAAAAGATTTTATTGAAGATACCACACCTTGGGAATAGGACACTCACTCTTAAGATATGATGTTACATGTTGTATTTATAAAATATTATGTACTCATTTTATTGACAAAAGAGCAACCCCTAAGTTTTTTTCTCGTTTTTCTTAGGGGATCCTGCATCTCAAACGTTTTTTTTTTTTTTTTATATATATACTACTATATTACTACTTATTGACTACTTATGTTTTAACTTATTTCAAGTGTACAAGTTGTACCTACGTAATAAATATATTTTTGATAACTACGTAGCTATTGCGCATGTCCATATCGGCATTAGTTCCGGTTAAGATCGCTAGATGGAGCTTCGAATTGAGTATCTGGTTAACGTTCGAGTGGATCCTCTATTTCCGTAGTATCAAATTACTCTATGGAGTGGGTCTTCCCAGGCGGGTATGTGGAACTCGCTGCGCCCGAAAGCTGGTAAGTGGACGCAGCTCTACCCACTAAAACCCGGCGAGTGCCACCAATGCCGCCTTTGGTGAGGTGCCCCGGACCTACAAGCAACAGGGCACATCGATGGCTAATCAGTCACCACGCCACCTCGTAACGTTGGGAGGGGTTGCCGCGCATCACAGAACAACCCCTCTCAACATCGGGAGAGTACAATTAGGCGAGGTTATCTTCGGGGGCTCTTTGTACCCCTCTTATAAGAGGGGTACAAAGAGCCCCCTCGGCTCGCTTCGCTTCGCCCAAGGTGTTGGGGACACGACAAGGCCTGAACCGTGGCGGGGGGATGGGCAACACATGAATGAATCTAGATTGGTCTCAGGTTAACTAGTGTGTGATGATGGGCGACGCTGCGCCGCTTACCATCATGTGGCTCCTCTGTCCGTTTGCCTTTCAAACTATAAGAAAAAAAAATTGCATAGTTCATATTGTAAATTTATTCACACCATTTTTAATAAAATATATTACACTATGAAACTATTACTATTGTCTATTCCTCTTTTGTGGTTGCACCATTCATAAAATCATATATTAAAATCTGTTGACACTTGCGTAAAGGTGTCTGATCTATCTTTAATACATTACAATGTTCCCTATGATATCTAAATACACCTTTTATTTACATTCCGTTTATATGAACTACTTTTTTTATAATACTTACTACTTTTTAGAATAACATCAATCACAATATGAATACTAGTAGTAGTGCTACACTAAGAGATGTGAACATTTGATGTTATTATTTATAAAATTTTGTATTATTTGTATCGAAATATTTAACGTTCAAGTTTGGTTATATTAAAAATTTAATATTGTGAATGAATGAATCTTAAAATGAATAATCAATTGTGTTCACCAAACTTTGGTCCAACTTGGGAGAGAGGATAATTTTGGACATGATGGGAAGGAAACATATACACAAATAAGCAGCACCATTTCAAAAGAATATTTTTTTGTGTACATATATTTGTAGCACCAACTATATATAAAGGTAATCATACATTTGGAGATCTATCACAAATTTGAAATTGGTAACCTAATTACATAGATTATAACTCTATCTGATTATCCCTTTATTTCTTATGCTAGACTGTATTTGGTTATCTATGCTTGTATAATATTTCATGCGACCTAATAGCTGTGAAACATTATTTAAGTCTCCATCAAAAAAGGCCTTAGAAACTTTTTGTTGCAAATCTTTTAACATGGCCTTATTTTCTTCATTTAATCTGAGAATATCAGTTTCGCTTTCAGCATTTTCTATTTCTTCATTTTTCTCCATGATCTGCATTAGGAATTGTTGATCAATTTCTGCATTCTCAGGTATTTCTTTGCCATGTAAACTTAACATGTATAAACCTAAAACAGAATGCAGAAGCATTATTTTTTTTTAATTAAAATCAATACATATTATTATTTGAATCATTAATAATATGGAAACTACACAATAGTAGAAGCTTATCACTTAAATACAATCCACCACTGACACATCCAATAATACACACACCGTCAAGTACTACAAGTTGCACAAAAATAGATAAGGATTATACTAAAAATGATGATGAATGATGGATTTACAAGTTAATTTTGAGATACCTTTATAACAGGTACCCAAATACATACATTGTATTTTCTATATAAAATACTTATCTTATTTTTTTTTATATATTTTTCTATATGATCCAGTAATCGGCACCCGCTAGTTTTTAACAGTGCAGGATTAAAGTGACTCCACTATATATAATGTATATAAATAGTTATGTAATACAATTAGCCCTTAAGCTACCATAGAATGCAGAATGGATATCAGTTTGAAAGAACAACAAAACTTACATATTGGGTAACTCAAACACAAATTTAATTTAAACAGTACTTATTACCTAAGCCTATGTTTAGGTTTACTTTTTAAATTATATCACATCACATCATAATCTACTTTTGACTGTCTACATCTTGTGTGCAGAGAAGGCCAATATAAAATGAGTTAACAAATTACACAAACTTACCTCTTGATAAAGGCTCCAGTAACGTCTTATAAGCTTCATTGACTAAGGAGGAATACTCTGCAGATATAACCTGCTCTTGCTTATCCCTGAAATATATTTTAATAATAAAACTTAATAATGTATATAGTATTAAAAAGTATAGACGATAACATATACAAATTATATATAATTTACTTATAAAATATAATATAATAACTAAAATATAATATTATTAAAAAGTTATGTCATATAAAGACTCGCCACATAGTTAATGGTCAATTTTTTATATGACAAGGGATCAATCATCTGGGCGTTTATTAAGCAATAAACGAATAAAGGCTGATGATGACAATGTAAAACTTAACTTTTACAGATTTCAAGTACTATCTCCTCTGTGAATGTTATGATAATAATTGTTCTCGAGACTTACTGTGAATACTACATTATTTTTTAAAATCTTCATAACTGTATTAATTAATGTAATATATATAGTAATAATATTTACCGATTTGCAAATTTATCAGGATGAAGGTGTCTTTGCAAATCCTTATACTTTTGCGCCAATTCATTCTCATCTAAATCAAATGTTTCCCTTACTCCCATGATTTTGAAATAATTTTTATTTGAAACTGGCTTTTGAAGCACTTTACATTTTGAACAAAATAAATTTAACACTAAATCTGAATTTTGTACACCACAAGACCAGCAAGATATATTTTTCAGTTGTATGTGCAATGTGTTTTTCTTATAAAAACTTGATACAATCACTTTCGCAATATTCATTGTAAATGGCTTTTCTGTCGGTGTATATGTAAGTATAATAATAATAACATTTAAGTATTAGGTAACAGTTTTAAATTTTTGCCTAAGTTTTACGTCATTTCGTTAAATAAAGTGATAATTGAAAATATTTATAGTCCGCGCCACTAACGAAGTCCTGCGACAAAAGCCGGAACTAAATTTGACAAGCTTGACATCTGTCTGTTATACCGGATCCACACGTTTGTGGCTTGCCGCAACTCCAAATCTCCACAAGTCACAAGCATGTGGACGCATCGCAAGCGCTTGCGGCAAATTCTCTTTTGTACCCTTTTGTTTTTACACAATACCGACACTCGTCGGATTGGCCACAAACCCTTGTAAACCCACGCAAGCCAAGACAAACTCTGTATCCATACGTTTGAATTTGTGAGGGCTTGCTGAGGCTTGGCAAGCGTGCGGTTCCGGCTTAATGTTCCTTTGAATATGTTAATCGTTGTTTATTCTTACTTTAAATCAAAAACAATCTTCCATTTACGTTTTGATAGTAGGACTTCATTGTTGGCGCGAACACTGTTTCAAACACAGACGAGGCTGTACTAAATATAGTTCTTAGCCATTGCCTAATGGAATACATAAATTTTTAAAAAAAGGAGGAAAAGTGGGAAACGTCAAGGCCAACAGTCGTGTTTTTTCTGTTTTCCGTTAATCAATTATTATTTCCAGTTTTTTTATTTCGAAGTGGTTTTCTATAGTGTTTGGTTTAAGGACGCAATCTGTTTATATTGTGATTGGTTAGCGAATGCTGCTGAAATTGTTCTGGGGCTGTTTTCTGTATGGGACTGTTTCGGCGGTATTATATATATTGACTATTCGGGTGGTTTTCTATAGTGATTGTCTTCAAAACTCGATCCATATATTGTGATGTGATTGGTTCGCAAATATTGTGGTGGACTGTTTCGGAATGGATGGATTTGGAGTTATAATTGATTGATGGTGACGTAAGGGGCGGGGCCCTCCCTTGGAGTTTCCCGCCATTCCTTCTTCTTCACACAAAAATATCAGACATGGAAGCATGGCCTCTGGTCTTAGCCGGTTCCAACAGGAACAAATATACGAAAAATAAAAATAAAAAAATAACCTATTGTTCACATATCATCACTATTGTTATTTACAATAATTATTTTTATAATTTAATACTGATTTTTAATTTAAATACTAATACGTAATAACAATTATTATGTTACGACATTTTACTTCGACTATAATACAAAGTCGTGGTGTTAAGCAACTCGTTAATGTTAAATGGAAAAGACCAGATTACGTACCTGCGTATAAATCGGAGAAGTCTGGTGATTTAGAAGGCGTGCCAGAAATTCCATCATATTCTTTAGCTCAAAATTATGCATTGAGTGACGAAATTAAAGAGTAAGTCTTTTATAAATACACTTCAAACTGCATTAATATTCATAACGAAATTTTAAAGGGAAAACATAAATAGACGTTTACACAAATAGAACGTTTACATAAATAGACGACGACTAGGACGTTTTCAAATTTTGCAACTACATAAAATATTATGAACTTTAATTTAATTTTACATTTCAGTGCTCCGGAATTAGTAAAAAAAATATTTAGTGTAGAACATCTTGGCAAAAAGGAATATAATTCTTTAGTTGCTAAAGATTTAATAAATAGAGTTCGAAGACATGAATATGATGAAAATACTGCAGAGACTAGAAGTATGTACATATATTTTGTAGAATTTCATTTGCAATGGTTTTTATTTCATTGTATTGATTATAATTTGTCATAATTTAGTAGTAGAAAAATCGACGTAGTTGATGATTAGTGAGTTTGTAGAATCAAGCATTAACCAGGTGGGAAGACAATTTCCATGTTTTGGCAAGAGACTTGGCATGTGGCATTCATTGAAGGAGGTGTATGTTAAGCAGTGGCTGACGATGATGATGCTGATGAGTTGTTAGAAAATTTTGTAAATTGGCATTTAAATTCCTGTGTTTATTTTGTCCCTAATTTTAACTAAGATACCTGTTTAAATTAATCAAATAAATACCAAATAAAGATTTGTCATTTTTTTCCAGTTGCAAGAATTACAGGTCATATCCGTTGTCTGCAGGGGACTCTCGAACAATTTCCAAAAAATGTCAAAGCTAAGGTAAATAATTATTTATTTTTTGAAAATTTATATAATTAATGAATCAATTTTCATAGATTCAATCATAGTTTAAGATTTCTTAAAATTTTATTAAAAAAATTACCTCAGGAAATTACCCATTTGGCTCCAGATTTCTATTTCCATTTTGTTAAATGTAATAATTAACTTGGAATTTGTTTTATGAAATTATCAACAAAAATTACATATAAATGAATTTTTCATGAGATACTAGTTGCCTTTTCATTATTTTTGTGCTGTTTTTTTTTACAGCAAACAGTTCAAGAGCTTATAGACAAAAGAAAAAAATTGCTCAAGTTTTTACGGCAGTATGATTACAAGAAATTTGAGTGGATATTGGAGAAACTAAATATTGAATACAAGGGAAATCCCGAGTAAGTAATATACTTTAATTTGTTGCATTTTTTGCATAAAAGCAGACCAAGTGAGAGTCAGACTTGTGCACAAAGGGTTCTGTACCATTTCTATACAACAACAGAATACTATAACAACCTTTAAAATCCTTGAGAGCTCCCCTTAAGTAATTATTTTATTCTGTTTGTAGTATTTGTTGTTATAGTGACAATAGAAATGCAGCATATGTGAAAGTTTCCACTCTAGCTATTATGGTTTTTGAAATATAGCCTGGTCACAAATGGACAGGCGGAAGCCATAGGATCCCATTTAGCAGTCTTTGGTGGATAATTTGCACTAAGTGCAGTTAACACTTCTGCTGCATGGGTGCCTATTTTTCATTTATTTTATAAAGGCGAAAGTTTAAATGTTTGTTGCTCATTCACACAAAAACTACTGAATGGATTTTGATGAAACTTTACTATAATATAGCTTACACATTAGAGTAAGCTAGGTTATAATTTACTAAGACATAGCACACTTGTCTTGTTAACAAGACTGTGAAATATAGAAGCAATTCATATTATATAATGTCAAAATCCTAAACTTAGAGAACAGTGTAACATAGCCATAGTACTAGAAACACCCACTCATGAGTCTACCAAGTAGAGAGTAGAATTAAATAAAATAGTAAACATTTTTATGTTTTTTAAGTTAATCAAACAATAAAAAAATATATTTTTTTTAATATTTAAATAATATAAAATTATGTAACAATACAAAAGTTTATACAATTAGGAATATTTTTAGATCTTTTCATAAACTATCCCGAAAAGAATCACTTAGAAAATTGACAGAGATGCATTGTGAGGATATAAGGCAAAAAAAGCTGGAAGATTATAGAAATTTGCTTGAAAGTCAGCAAGGACCTTTTTTGAAAGAGAAACTTGAAGCCATTAAATTTATCAGAAATGAACAAATTGATTTGCAATTACCCATCACTGTAACCGAACAGGATATAAAGAAAGTTGAAATGCAGTTACAAGCATGGAAAATAAAAGATGATCTTAAACAACAAGCTAGAAAGAAGAAGAAGAACATTCTACTAGATTAAATAGTATTTATTGATAATAAATAATTAGACACATTTCTTTATGTTTTTAATTAAATACTTATAAATACTGGTTATAGATATATCTTTTTTTTTTTTTTTTTTTGATGACGCAGCGGAAATCATTACGACCTTACCAGGGCCTGGGTAGGCGCACTGGCGTGTGTGGGGACTCGCATTTGGGTGCCCTACCCCACTAAAACCGCTGCGTGAGCCTTCAGCCGCTATAATTGAGGGACCCGGATCTGCGCAGGCGACGGGATACCCTCAGGCGACAGACTGGTCCTGGCAAGACCAGATTCTCCACAATAGGGGGACTGCCCGGCTACGACTTGGCAGTCCCCACGACGTCGTGTCTTAAGCTGGGCCCGGGTTCCCATCCCGAGCCCGACACGAGCACAGGGGCTTTATTGAAGGCGCATTAAATAGCGCCTCCGACGCACCCCCGTTCGTCGTCTACGGGGGGAGGCTACGTCAGCGGCCTCCTCTCTCACCCGTTCGTCGGCCTCCTTCTGGGACATCACTGTCTCGCAGAAAGAGGCCATTGCCGTCCAGGACTCGTCAGAGCCAAGCATCGCGGTGATGACGCTCGACAAAGACAAGTCCCCTCCGATGATAGACGTCAAATCATGACGCAGCGCCGCCCATCTCGGGCACACCTCGAGGGTGTGCTGGGCAGAGTCCACCGCCGCGCCACAATCGTGACATCCTGTCGTCGGCTCCCTTTGGGCCGTCCGACACAAGTAATCACCAAAGCATCCGTGCCCGGTGAGAACCTGCGTCAGACGGAAGGTGAGGGGTTTGCGCTTACGGCGCATCCACCGCTCAAGAACCGGGCGCAGAGCAGCCGTTAGGCGTTTGCCATACGGCTGACGCGCTAGGTCCTCTCCCCACCTCCGCATTAATGTCTTCATCCCTAGTCGGCGGACCCGTAGGACCCCGTCAGGCGAAAGGCTCAAGCCCAGAGACCTCCTATCCGAGACATAGGAGTGTGTCTCGGCCAGAACCTCCGCCACAAGTTCCCACGGGGGATCGCCGGCTAGAGCGGATGCTGCAGCCCACGAAACCGTACGGTACCCCCGAATCACCCTCACCGCGATGACCCGCTGCCGAGCGCAACGCGGCCTTAACGCTCGCAGTGAGGTGATCCGCCCAAATTGGGGCACCATACGTCGCCATACTCCGGCAGACCCCAGAGTACAGCTGCCTGCAGGCGGCGCTGGGTCCTCCGAGGTTCGGGAGGAGTCTGCCCAGCGCACTCGCCGCCTTCACGACCCTCGGTCCCAACGTTTTGAAGTGTGGGCCGAAGGTCCAACCTCCGTCGAGGATGAGCCCCAGGTACTTGATATGGGGGCTCATCCTGACTCTCACCCCTCCAATCTGGAGGGCAGCCCCCGGTGGGGGTCCTTTCCGCCCAGTCCCACGGAAGAGAAGGGCTTCGGTCTTGGATGGTCTGACCTGAAGCCCTAAACTCTCTATGCGGCCGATCACGAGGTCTAGCGTGACCTCGGCCAGCCGCGCCGCCTCCCTGTATGTTCGTCCCCGGGCGTATACGAGGGTGTCATCGGCGTAACATATGACACCCGTCCCGGGGAGGAGACGGCCTCGCAGGACCCAGTCGTACCCGATGTCCCACAGGATTGGACCTAGCACTGATCCCTGTGGGACACTGCACCCGACTCGCCACCACTCTACGGACCCGCACCGGTTGGTTATAGATATATCTAACCAGCTAATCTCAATGTAGAATATTTGTAAACAAACCACAACTGCTAACTTTTAGGGTTGTGACAAACACCCCATATTCAAGAAGCATACTTGGCTAACTACAACTACTGAAGGAGTCCTAACGATCTAGGCTTTTTCATAGTATTCACACAATAATAAAAAATCCATTATGTTAGTTCATTTTTCTACCGCTGTCTGCGCTAGGATCGCGTACCGATGCTACGTTTCGCTGATTGGTTGTAGCGGACCAATCTACACTAGCAGCGTTTTAATATTAAACATTTTATTAGGAGTTTCACTGAAGTATCAGCTGTATCAATAGTAACTTGTACAGATAAGTGAATTGAAGAGATTGTGGAAATATGGTGATAGGCCCCAAAGGGAGATCCGACCGATCGAGATAGTATGCTCGGTCAGGCCGAAGCCCACCAGCTAATGTGTCAGATGTAATATACAATATAGCGATCGGACTGTAGAATACCGATTGCGCGATTCAGGATTTGTAGCGCTGACAGGTCCGCTACAAGATTTTATGTCAAGTATATCATAAATCATAATACCATTTTTTAACCTTTAAATATTTATTAATTATAAGAGACCCAATAGACTTTTACACAAAATGCATTAGGTAAACAAATTAAAGTCCATAAAATATTTTATAAAATTTTTCTTTATTAGCTTAATCTTAAAACAATTTAATAATACATAATATAAAAAAACATACTGGGACGGATAATTTACATATAATTTAGAAAAACGATCAAAATCGCAATACTTACGACCTAGGGAAGACCTAATGAGTACACGATACATGACTGACATATTCTAATACGTTGCGTGTATGAGTTATTAGAAAATAAACTAAGACATGTTGACTAATTACATCAATATTCAAAGTATTTTGAGTCGTGACTTATGAATAATCTTTCAATCACTAAGCTAAATAGTAATATTATGTAGAAAAGCATACAATAAAACAACTTCTCTCAAATCTGACTCAATTATTGTCTCTCATACTCTTCTTTTGTCCCTCAAATCTCAATACTAATTTGAAAATGTTTGACATGTTATGTGGTTACAACCCGATTACAAAACAACATACTTTCCTAAGAGATTATAAACAACTACTGAGACTCCAGAAATATTTACCTACAGGCTAATATATTTAAAAAAAGATTCTTTTTCAAAACATCATACGAAACATCTCTAAGAATATACAAACGTTTTATCAAAGTTTCATTTTACGTATGAAGGTATTCATGATAATTACTGAATTTATTCAGATTCAAATAATAATTATATTTACAAATAAAAGTACTTACAATTTCAAAGAGTGTGTAAAAAAATTAAATACATTAAGCAAAAAATATTTATTAATTTAGGTATATCAGACAAAATTGCTTTTAGATTTTTTTATATGATATGTTTAAAGGTTTATTCTGTATTAAAGAGCCTTGCTCTTGTTGATGAAGTAACTGCCAATTATTTCTTCTCTCCATCATCACTTCCTGATATGATACGAGCTGTTCTTTATACCTTTTCCATTATCTGTTCCATAAAAGTTCTCCCCGGCTTACCTCTCTCTCTTATAATATGAATGGTTAAGTACCTTTCATATTATGATAATTTAAAAAATGGGTCACAACAGCTCGTATCGTATTAGGTGGCCAAACTTTTTTGGTCTTTGGTTCTCTATGGTTTTGATTAAGATTCTATTTTTTTTATCTTTTCCAAAACTAATGTTTTACAAATGTTAATCTATTTTAATGTTAATTACATCGGGTCTTCGGATTTCATAGCAAATTAAAAAAAAAAGCATTACCATAAGGCCTACAAATACCTTTTTCCATAGTTACATTATATGGGCTTAACTGTCGTAATGCTAAGTGCTGTAGTCAGAAATATTAGGCTTGTTGTTGCTTTCTTTATCTTTTTGTCTTACAAAAAGATAAAGAATGAAAACAATAAAAGAAATGCACCCTAAGACGAGCATATACCACATTGTGATGAACCTAGCAGTAAAGCTGACAAACAGTTGTTTTATTGCCACTAACCTTTCGGTCTTCAGATACAGTGAAAACAGATATGAGTTGACTTTGGAACATGCAGTTATCAATTTGATATTATGTTGTATTCGATTAAGATATTATTTTAAATATAATAGAAATTTTCCTAATTGCCAGACAATATTATTTATAACTACATGCTTACAGAAGGGCCTTAAGGCACTTGACTACAAACTGCTTAGGATAATCAACCAGACAATAGTGGCAAGTATAGGCAATCTAAAGCGAGGTTGTGTGCGGAGCCCGGGCATAAGCAGTGGGAATGAACCCTGAGCGGCGTGTTTTCGGTGCGTGCGCCCACAGCCATCCCTCCACGGTTTGTTGCGTGAGATCCGCGTACACCCATTCACCCCGCTTCACCGTAAGATCATCGGGGGCTTGTGCCTAGTAAAATACACACAATATCTATAAATGAACACCATACCTTAAAATATAGTGCATTGAGGAAGTGATTCACACCATTTTTTCTTATTTCTGCAGAATAAACTAATTGACATAAAATTAAGATTTATATATTTAACATAGAAGAACAGACATTTTTATAACTTAAGTATAATATAGAATAAAAATTATGTAAATAAAACAGATATTGAAACCTACAATCAGAGCCGTAAATAGCCTTTTTTGAGCCCTGTGCGAGCTTCTATAACTGCGCCCTTAGCAAACCGAAAAATATAATAGTGCTGCCTGGTCTGGCCATTCTTGCGCCCCCCAGAGTCTACGCCCTGTGCCTGGGCACCGGTGGCACCGCCCTATTTACGGCTCTGCCTACAACGTCTTGTTATAGTAGCTTGTATAGCTTGGGTTTGATCTTGGTAATCCATATCTAGTACAATCATAAAAAATATAATAGTCATGTTTTGCTCGGAAGAGAAATATGAGGAGTCGAGTACTTACTTTATAATCGTACAGCATGACTAATTCAGTCCCATGGTACCGTCCTTCATTTTCCTGCTGTGTGTTATTCAGGCTATTATTGTTGCCCGATAACATTGAATTAGGTATTGGTGGAGGATGCATTGACTGTGAATTGTCTTGTTGGGATGCTGAAAATTTAAGTTATATTAAAAGCAGGCATTTATGTTTAATTCAGTTGAATGTAAATGGGCACTAAAGTCACAGTCCACAGATTTAATAAAACATATCCATGATAGCTAGTGTAAAATGGGTTGTCGCTCCATATTTAATTAAATATTATAAAAGTCCGTCGTCTCTGTCTGCTTGCCAAAAACTACTGAATGGCTTTTCATGCTGCGTTCAGCAATGGATAGACTGGTTCTCGAGGAAGTTTGTAGTATATAATTTATTGAGTTTTTGTATTCATTGACTTTAATATAAATGTTTTTCTTGGAGGTGTCGAAAAATATAAGTGATCTGGGAGTTTTCCACGAAAACACTGCCTAAAACGTTTGCGATATAACAAAATAATGTATTATGAAATTTTATGCCTTACAAAGGTCTATAGGAAATGGCTATGGCATATTATGTCTATTGTCTATCTCTTTTGGATAACATACAACATCCATTTTAAAGCAATAATTGAAAAGCTATTTACATAAATACTATTTTTAAATACGTTAGTTGGCTTGAGCATTTCATGAAGATTATTTTTCTTTTACACCATTAAAATTAAATGAATACATGAAAATCTAAATACAGATATACACGCCCATGACCCGGCGCAGATGTCTATAGTTGTCTTTAAATATTTATCAGCACTCGACTGTTCGAGGGACGAGCGGCGATGGTCCAGTGGGTAAGGACTGGACCTTTCATGCGAGAGGTTCAGCGTTAGATCCTGAACCCCCGTGTGATAAGAAATGAGTTTTTCTAAAATTTCCAAGTGCACCTCGAACACGAAACCATTGCTCGCTCACCGGTGAAGGAAAACACCGGAAACCTGCATGCCTCAATGTAGTTGTAGCCGTGAAGTTCAGCAACAAAGTAAAGGTAAAGTATGGCCTATTACCCTCCTCGGGTGATTTCGAGGAGCCCGTGCCCAGCAGTGGGACATAGAAGGGTTGATACTTTCCATTATTTTTACTCGACTATTCTACTAATAAATAGTTACCTTGTACCACAGCCGGGTATACAAAACCCGATGGTATGAATCCTTCTTGACCATCACTTCTAACTATCCAGTACCAATCAGGATCCTCTCTGTTTAGCACTGAAACCAAAACAGAACCAATTAAGTAGAGAATTCTGTAAAGGCTATTAATATCAGGCTCCTCGTAGGGGGGCCTGCCCGGCCACCACTAAGCAGTCCCCCCCAACGTGCCAGACTGGGTCCATGTTCCTGGCCCGAACCGACACGAGCGTATAGGCATTACGTAACCCCGTAGTCGCCATCAGAGGCAGGCCTCGCCGGCGGCCGCCTCTCTCACCTGTTCGTCGACCTCCTTCTGGGACATTACTGCCTCGCAGAAGGAGACCATCGCCGTCTAGGATGACGCTCGCAGACAATTTTTGTTTCATTAACTGACGTCAGATCATGACGCAGCACCGCCCATCTGGGGCATACCTCGCGGGTGTGCTGGGCCGAATCTACTGCCGCGCACAATCGTGACATACTGTCAATGGCTCCCTGTGGGCCGTCCAGCACAGACACTAACCAAAGCAACCATGCATAGTGAGCACCCCCACTCGCCTTACCGTCTGACGTGGACGGAAGGCAAAGGGTTTGCGTTTACGGCGTGTCCATCGCTCGAGGACCGAACGCGTAGCAGACGTTAGCCTTTTCTCATACGTCTGCCACAGCAGGTTGGCTCCTACCTATTTGGCTTGCACCCAGTCTTAACGCCACTTGTCCTAGTTAGCAAACCCACAGAATACCGTCTAGGTTAAGGCTTTCGCCAAGTGACCTACAGAACAACATCCGGTTTTTACTCGGCTCAAAACAATATTCGGAGATGGAGCTAAAGTTTTTAAAGATAAGGTAATAATTAAATACATTTATTGATTGAGTCGTAAAATATCTTGACAAAATTATGATAGTGAAAAACAGTAAAGAAATTTGTAAGAATAGAGGAAGTTTTTATTTCTTACAAATCAAAAGGATTGAAGACATATTCCGAGTATATTGAAAACAGTATACCTGTTACAAATTCTCCTCTCTCGACATCAACATCATTTTCATCTCTTGCTGTAAATGTGTACAAAACAACATATCTTCCAGATGGATCTTTGCTAAATGGACAAGCATCACCTTCACTACCCATTTCTGAATGACCGTCATTAGTAGCACCATCTGATAGTGACAGTCTGAAATATTAAAAAAAAAAAATGTGTCAGTCACAGCTTAATATTGTTAGTGATTTAAATAATATATGCACAGCTTCAATATGTCCATTTAGTCTTAGCACCATAAATATCTCATAACTGACTGCACTTGTTGTTTTGTTTCATCAACATCTGCTCTTCTCCGTCCCCTGCTGAATATGGGCCTTCCTTTCCAAAAGTGGTGGATGAGGGCAAATGAAACAAAGTCAGTGAATGTCACATTCACATTGAGAAAAGAACATTGTCCACCAGTTAAACTAAACAATGTTGTTATCCCTAAAGCTGGAAGAAACACATCTTGACGAAGAGAAAACAGCTCGGCCTGCAACTAAATAAACTTTATTGGCTCATTGGTAGGTAACTGCAGTTATCACTAGAAAACAAACTATTACTATACAAAGTTACCCCCAAGCCAATATGGATGGTATCCAGTTATGGGGAACAGCCTTACATTCATGAAACATCAAAATTATCCAATGCTTCCAAAACAAAATGCTACGCATAATTACTACTGCCTAACTACTACTAACTAACTACTACTTATACCTACAGGGAGACTGAAACGAAGGATTCCACAAAATATGCTATAAAATGAGGAAACTGTTTCTAAAATAGGATGCGCACTGGCCGCATACCTATACAAGACCCTACAGATGTCCAACATTCTAGTCAATGTCCTGCCCAAAGTGACAGATCGTAGAAATAAATAACGAAAAAAAAACATCAGCTCTTCTTCATCCACTGCTGAATATGGGCCTTCCTCAATGAATGTCAAGATGACTCATCTCTTGCCAGTCAAGTGCAACAAAGACCAACCACTGCACAGAGATCATCAATATTACTAGAATTACTTACTGTGAAACTTCTCTGTGTGCCAAATCTGTAGGTGATCGACTCCTTGGTAATTTTTTCTTCAAGTCATGATGTTCACATGGTGCACAATAAGAATGTGGAATAAAACCTTCTCTACGTGAATCAGCAACAATAACATAAACCCAGTCATTCTCTCTATACAAAATGTTAACAATCTGCCCTCTCTTAACCTAGAAACAATATAAATAATAATTTAATTCATGTTGGATATTAACTAATGACTCTAAAATGTTTAACACTGTCACTTATTAATGTTTTTAAACTGGTTCCTTGTAGTCATAAAATTTTGAGTTCAGTGAGAATGAATGTGGGTGTGTGTCTTATAACTTGGAGAATTTTTAAGTGCTTAATTTTTAAGAAGAAAGATACTTTTAAAGCCTATAAAAATTAGCATTGGATATTCTTAAATAGTGATCTAATTTAACTTGCAAAATTTAATGCATAAAAACATGTTAAAAAAGTTTATAAAATATATGTAAAAAAGTTTATAAAGAGTGATTGGATTTCTTTAATAATAGTTGCTGAAAAGACCTACCTCTAATTCATCATCCACACAGGGTGCAAAGTCATGTAACACCACCATTTTCGAGTCTGGACTTAACCCATGTTCCTTTTCTATTCCTACTCTTACTAATGTTTCAATACTAGCAGATCCTGTGATACGCCCCATTCCCGGACTCAAGCCAGAACCCGGTCTAGATGTTTCTTTTTCAGAATCCCCACTACTGGCTGAAATTATAAACAATAAAAACAACATAAAAAGTGTTTGACCACATTTTTATGAACATTCAATGTTCAATGGCTTTTGGCAAAATTTGTCTTGACTTACGTTCATATACAATTAAAACAGTGTGAATAATGTCACTGATTATTATTCATATTCCTACTTTATTATTTCATTATTTATATTATAGTAGGAGATATTTAAAAAATGTATCATGATAGTGAAAAAATCTATAATAAAATTTATTGTATATAGGATTTCCTTTATCACTTTCGATTAGTTGTATTAATTCAATACTTATAAAATCAGAAAAGCATCAAATTTTATGAAATTATTCATAAAATGGCATGTGCAGGCAAGTTTTTTGCTATCATCAAGACGAAATGACAAGTTTTATTTTCATATGTGTAGAAAGTTTGAGGTCATTGACTTGCAAACTTTTCTGTAAAGCTTATATTACTTACATTTCTTTTTTTTCCCCCTTCTGATCCTTACAGGACATAAAAATGCCATCTTTAATGAATATTATTCCATATTTATGTTACAAAAACATTGCAAATTTACTTTTCTGTTCCTTTTTTCAAGTTAAAGTGTTTCCCATACTAACATAATACATTAAACGGTATACACACGAGTTTGATGTATCAACTTTAAAAACAAGTATCAAGTAAGGTTGGAAACGATACATCGATGTATCAGAAAAAAAAAACATTGATGTCTATATATAATATGTCTATATTTTAATCTATTCAATACAGTATTTAAAATTATATTACGTCGATTCGATTCAAGACTTGAGACAAGATGACCACCAAAAAAATAAAAATAGGTACCTAAATATTTTCGGTGTGAAACTTTTTTAAGAATCGTTGTGATTCAAATCTCGATGAAACGAAAAAGCGAGTTCAAAGGGAAGAGAGAGAGAGACACACAAACTTTTAAAACAATTTCATCCAATTGGTCTTTTAAGTATGGTAAGTATTCTAAATATGTTTTTTTGACGTGACAACGTCTAATAACTCGATATTACGGGCAGCATGCATGAAAAAGATGACGTCATGTAGCGTTCCGAAAGCGAGAGCGCGGCACGAACGAGAGCGAGGCATAATCGATTTGAGCGATCGGCTCAGTTCGGTGGTTCGGCTCGTGCTGCGTGTAATGTTTGACGTTGTCATCATTTCGATTTTCAATGTTTACCCATCGTTCAAATTTATAAATATCGATACATCCTTGAAAAAATGCCCATAGACATCGATTTTAATTTAATGGGGTGATCACGAAGTATAGATATAATTAGTGCGAACGATATTGGCTTTTCCGTACACAATAATAAATCTTAGTTCTTTTTTCTGCCGCTGTCTGCGCTAGGATCGGTTGGGCCGGTACCCAATCGCATCTGTGGACCAATCACCGCCACAGTACTTCCCGCGAGCGGACCAATTAGCACCATAATACTTTTTGTGTAAAGATTTAAACCAGTACAAGTATTAAAGAAGGCGTGCTCTACCAGCAAAACTTCTGTCATCTAAATTGCGACCATTCTTTCAACTAATATTATAATGAAAACCACCTAATAATTAGGTATGTTATTTCATTAGTCTTGTTTTTAATATGTGATTTATGGAAGAACTGTAGTAGCTGGTATCACTGTTCACGCACACATTGACACAGACATTTCGTGTAAAACACCGCCTGCACGAACACATGGTTGAAAGTGTTGGCCAGCCCCCTGATTCTGTAAGAGTAATTTTCTAGACTGTGCCGCACAGCGTTGTCGGCGCTAGGGTGTTGGATATGGTTTGACAAGCTTAGTGAATACCAAGCTGAATTCACAGCGCTGTCACAGCGTTGCGACAGCGCTGCTTTTCTTACAGAATAGCATTGCATCTTTCTTTGTTTTGATTGTAGGGCGACACTCCATCTAGACATATTATTGATCTAAGTGTAAAGGTTTTTTCATTTTAATGCGTTACATTCGAGTGAACATTAGAAAACTGAAGGAAAAAATTCCATATTATATTATTACCTATAAGTATAAAAATAAACACACTTGGTCATTTTTGTTTCATTTTAATGAATTATCTATACTAATTGCTCAGTTAATATTTATTGCTTTGATAACATTAACATTTTAATATGTAATTGTTGAAATTATGTTTTAATTTTATTTTTAACCTCTGACGTAGGAAGGAGGGATATAAGCGTCATCGTCAGTGGCGTAACTACAGAGTGGCAAGTCGGCAAAATGCCACGGGCCCCCAGCTGAAAGGGGCCCCCGGTCGGAGGAGAATTCCAACTCCCAACATTTATTATTACTGTACATTAATTAGTAAAAAAAATGTGTCTTTCCTAGTATCCGATGAATTTGCCACGGGCCCCGAACGGTATAGTTACGCCACTGTCAGCCCCCCTAGACAAGTGGCACAAAAGCTAAGTTAATAGAATAGAATATAATACTTATTTTATGGGAATGACACTAGCTGTGAAATTACATGTCGTATGTACGTAAGCTAGTGTCATTCCCATACAATAAGTATCTATTCTATTCTCTTCGTTAATAGCGTTGTTGCCACTTGTTTAGGGGGGCAGATTTTTTCGTGCACCTTATAAACCTCGAGGTCACCTCGATTATTTATGCATTTTAGTTTCCTAATTCTGATTAGAAAACATAATAATAATATAATTTACTGTTCATATTATTAAAAAAAAATACAATACAATATAATTTTTTTATTACTTTTAGTTACACTATACAATAATTTAACTAACATTTTAATGTACGTAAATTAAATTTATGACTGTTTAAAAATGTTAAATGGTTTAGTTAATTTTAAATATGATGGTACTAAATTTCTTCGTGACTATTAAACAGTAGTTTTATCTTGTTTGTTAAGTTTTAATTTTTAGGGTAAGGATTGCTAAAAAAATGAATAAAGCTATTTAAACATAATGCTCATTAAAGACTTGTCTGCTTTTGATGCAATTCATACTTTCTATTTTAAGCAAAATGTATTTTTATCGGCCGGGCCCTTGAAAAACTATTCATGAAAATTTTTCTATGTACCTACGTATACTCCAGCCAAACTCGATGTAGAATGTTTGTAAACAAACCACAACAGCTGATTTTTAGGGTTCTCACTTTACAATTTATCATAATTTCACACTTTTATTCGTTTTATCATAAAAATCAATCAGACTGTCTATAATATTAATTATTTAGTCATGTAAAACATAAAAATTGATAAAAACCGTTTCAAATCACACGCAAATGGCCATTTATTACATTAAACATTTTTATTTGTGGCGGTTTGTCATAGTTTCAAATGTTGACATCCCTAATGCACTTTTCAATTTTTGGTAGAAGTCATGAACCTTTTTTCATTTTTGTATTATACTTTGATGTACAAATACAAGAAGAATCCTACAGTATACCAAATAATAAGTCCATTATAATATTTTTGTTCTATTTTAGAAAAAAATAACAATGGAAGTGAAAACGAAAAAAAAAGACAATGCAGTGACGCTAAATCGATGAATTTCGTATAAAATTTAAATGATTGAGATCAGGTTTTTACAAGATTAATGCGTTGTTAACTATTGTAGAGAAATTTCATTATACTTTTCATATTATAAAAATAATAGTTCTGTCGAAACTCGATAAATGGAATTATAACCTTTTAAAGTAGTCAATAAAAGTTATTATTACAATATTGTACTGTAGGTTTCTAAGATATATATTCATATTCAATATTTTACACTTTATTAAAATTACAAAAAAAAAATAACATTCAATAAAAATGTTTTTCGTCCCTGCTCCCGGCCGCTTGCCTAGCAACGCTTTGTCATTAAACATTCTACATCGAGTTTGGCTGGAGTATAGGTACTATTATTCTTATTCCTTCCGTAAGACAGGTATACAACTAATACAAGTAGGTATATTAAAAAAAATCTATTATTATAATTATTATGCCACATTGCAAATCGCAATAAATATAAGTATTTATATAAGACTAGTTGTTAACTTTTAAGATGTATGATTTCTTTTTTTAATTTTTTGGATCATAAAAATTATCCTATGTTAGTTCTGATACCTCCAAGAATATGTGTAAGAGTTTTCGCGTGAAAGCATAACAAACAAACTTACATTGACATTTATAATAAGTAGAGATTTTAATGTACCTAAATGTAGGGGGCTAAAGTTGTTTCTTTACCTGGGGAGAAACACTAAAACTTAATCTGTTGGAGAAACTGGCGAATGCTTGATGAAAACGTTACGAAAGTTGAGACGGAGTTCAAGATTTAAGTAAAGTTTTGAAGAAATCTTGATGGCCTTTATGGCCACTTGATAGCCTTAAAAAGGTTTTTACGATATTTATTTTAGATCAGTGGTTCAAGTAACTTCGGCCTGAATAAGTTGAAACACGCGTTCTACATAATAATAATTATCAGTCAGACTCGAGCGGGCTTCGAACTCATTTTAAATATTGAGGTCAATTGTTCGAAAGTCAAACTGCGATGTCATATAAATAAGACATAAATGTAATAAAAAAATATTTGTCTGCTTAAGACTGCACGGCAGAAGTGAAAACTGAAAAAAAGGCAAACGATTGTTCAAATAATAATAATTATTACGTATCAATTATATAATAAAACTATTAAATAATTGAATATAGTCAACACAGGGAACATTGTACTGTCCCGGACGTTGGGAGGGGTTGTCCTGTGGTGCGGGGCAACCTCTCTGTTGAGGTGGCGTCGGTCCCCTGAGGGACTGACTAGCCGTTGAGGTACCCTGTTGCTTGTAGATCCGAGGCACCTCATCAAAGGTGGCATTGGTGGCACTCGCCGGGTTTCAGTGGGTAGAGCTACGTACACTTACCAGCTTTCGGGCGCAGCAAGTCCCATATACCCGCCTGGGGATACCCACTCCCCCGCGGGATGCCTAAGTGCTTTTCCCGGGGTTAAAGAAGAAAAAAAAAAACAAAGAAAAAAGGGGACTCGGCAGCTAAGAGCTGCTTACTGTATCTTTCTCGCTCGGGTACAATCGGCGGTCCCGAGTTCACCCGATCGAGCTTCTGCCTGCCAGTCTCTGAGCGGTGCCCCAAAAATAATTTCACTTAAAAAAACTCTTTCAACTAAACATTTCTTTACAATATATTTAAGGACCACCGCTAAGGAAACAGGTTTGAAATAAAACAAACCACATGCAAATCGGCGCACTTCAGTCAGCGGTGCCACAGACGTACACTCTTAGCAGCATAACACCCTCCTTTTCTCGTTTAATAACCAAATTAGTTAGTTGAATTACAATAAAAAAGAAAATAAGTTTAAAAAATACTTTGCCTGTAGCATCTGGCGCCGTACATTATTTTATCTCGACAGATAACAGATGAATCACCAATCATTTTCCATTGGAGGTTATTACTTTTAATTGCATGTTTATAAAAGAACAATTGCGCTCATAGAACGGTTTACTTGCGTTCAGGCCGTCGCAATGGAATCTATTCCGCAAAATTGTTTACTGCAATACAATCCTGATACATTAAGCGATATACGGAAACAACATGACCTCAATAAACCAGCTGTGATGAATGAAGCCATCGACATTTTAGAGGAATGGTTGAAGAAGCAAACGCACTTTACTAAGAAAACATTACGTACGTATTCCTCAAAAATATTATTTATTCAGAATATTGTATTTATTTATTTATTTGATTAAATAGAAAATAAAATTACATAATTAATTAATTATAGCTTTTAAAGTATTTTTAGTCTGTGCAACGCTGCCATCTTGGGTACCACCATCTTGCTTTGAAACAGCTTCGCTGTGTTTCGGAAAGGAAGCACTAGCAGTGTATTACTGGCACAAATACATCTTAAGTTTCAGGATATTGGCTAGTTCCTAGTAAACTCTTTAACTTTTTAAATTATTGTATTATACAGCATACAAAAATACATACAACCTTAAATTTTCACTCCTCTACGATCAGCCCCTATTTTTAAATTGCATTTTTAATTTTGGCTAAACGAAGCTAGTCTGTCGGGACAGCTAGTAAAAGATAAAAATATGAATGAAAATATGAACATAAAAGTTAAAGCGAGTCCTTATCGTGTCGAGGTAAATGACTCTACATGCAACACTTGGATTAAACAGGCTGTCTACCTTGAGGCAAGATGGTATACACGGTGCCCTTTATGATACTGCCTTTATTTCTGTACTCATAAAAGTTGCAGTTGCAAAAAGAAAAGTTTGTGGTACCCATACAAACAGGCTTCTCTTTCATAAACTGTGTTTGTTAGGAACCTCACTTATGTATAATCACGGATTTATAAATAAAGACAGATGGAGCATGCCGAAAACGCGAGTGACGCCACCAAAGCGAATACAAATTCAAAAGCGATACAATCTTATAGGCGTTTAGAGTACGATGAACTATATAATATATTATACTCTATGGTACGATGCTTTGTCAAGCACTTGAGAGCTTTTGAATTTGTATTCGCTTTGAAGCTTCACTCGGTTGTTCGGCTGTCTTATAAAATTATATATTTTTTCATAGCGAGAGAATACTTGGAAAGAATAATTATTCACAATAAAGGCTCGATAGAAAAATCCAAAGGTAAATTGGACAAGTTATGCACTCTGCGAACTCTCGCGTCGGACTTCTTTGAATACTTCGGCTCTGAAAGACTAATTTCATATGAAAAGCATTTGTAAGTAAATTTTTTTAATAAATATATTATTAGTCTGCACTCTGGAGTATACCAAGTGGGAAGACGACTCCATACAGGCCACTATCAAGGCCCTATTGGATCTCCACCATGGCCCGGTCGTGGCGGTGGGGCTCAGTAGCTCAGGGTGACCCCAACACAGATAGGGTAGATATTGATAATTATCATATCACTATATTATCAGAGATAATATGTTAGTTGCTTATATTACAGAATAGTATTCTAAATATTCGAAAGAATTGAATTCGAAAGAAAGTAATAAAAACACTTCTCGCTACCGAACACATTTATTTTATTTTATGTAAATTAATAGTTTACTAACAGCAAACCCAGCGTTGCTGGGGTTAAAAAGCCTGTTTAATGGCATAAAAATATATAACACTACGTAGATTATATACATTTTACATAGATTATATTATAATACATATTTTCTTTTACAAATATTGAGAGACTGCGTCGGGGTAAACAAATGAATTAAAATAACTTCAAGAAATAGCTTAACTAATGAAAAATATTTTATGTTTTATTTTTGTACACAATAATTATTAACATATTAAATTATCCATATACATATTAAGTATAATTATATTATGACATTATAAATTACTTATGTTGTAGGTATACATTATATTATATATAAACATTTTTTATTTTAGTAATAAATTTTGTTTTAAATTTATATTTACAATACTTGTTTATTGGAACGAAGTTCCTTACGGCAGGTTTGAAGGGATAGGGATTTTGCTGCGCGACCGAACTGAAAAAAAAATGTGATGGTAAAACCGTAAGAAAAAATGCGTGGAATAAAAGCGTTAAATAAGACGTGCGCAGGCGCGACAGTCGCATACACAAGCGAGTAGTGTACCTTTGTAATACCTTTCTTTTTAGCCGAAGGAACTTCGTTCCTACCTGGTGTCCCACGACACCACATTTCTTTTTTTTTTGTTTTTATATATTACATTTATAATTAGTTATATACGGACTGTAGAGAAACACATTTCCTTCACTCTACACGAGAGCAAGCAAAGTATGATTGGCGTGTGCAAAGCATGGTTCCTGGTCATCAACTTCATTAAGAATTGTTAGCGTTTAAAAGTAAAGGTCAAACCATTTGATACATATTAAATGTATAAATAGTCCTTTTTTACTATTTTATTTAACTGTTTAAATCAGTGGCTGTCAAGTCCCTTGTTAAGTGTCAAATGAATTGCTAGAAGCATGGTTAAATTACTTTATTTGATCAGCCTGTCAGTTGACATAGCCACTACAATAAAAAGTTGCCAAATTTGACTCTAGAATCGTATGTTAACCACCATTAACAGCCTTTAGTTGACATATACTTTGACCAACGTTTCAGACGCCCGGTGCGTTAATGAATTTAAAAATTCAATAGGAAAACTTACGCTTTAAGCTTATAAATGTATTCTTCCCTGGAATCTTTTCCTGGATGATGTTGATATCGTAAGCATTGTCGTTTTTCGCGGCTAGAATAATTCGTTTTCGTAGGTAACCTGATAAATAATACTGAATTAGTATATTTTTATTTTCAGTACACATCACGTGTTACCTAAAATGACAGCGGATCACTGCAGAGTCCAAGTAGCAAAAATACATAACGCCAAACTAAGCGGGGATGTTACGAATCAATTGTTCAAAACTTTCCTTTTGGTAAGTTACAATTTATACTTTTATTACTTACTTACTTTGGTAAGTTACAATTTATACGGTTTTTACGAGGCTTACTGCGATTTTTACATGTCCAACGTTTCTGTAACCCGTAAAAGTTGTTTCGTTATAATAAATCTTAAAATGCTAAGCCTAAGTCAATATTATTCACTCCCCTTTGTATTTATTTATTGGGTGTATATTTATGGCTCTTAAAGTGGTAGTTGTAT
This sequence comes from Lycaena phlaeas, assembly GCA_905333005.2. Classification (NCBI taxonomy): domain Eukaryota; kingdom Metazoa; phylum Arthropoda; class Insecta; order Lepidoptera; family Lycaenidae; genus Lycaena; species Lycaena phlaeas. The sequence continues at coordinate 6,283,638 of HG995169.1, read as the reverse complement.
ATCGTAGTTTTGATAAGTTAAAAATTATAAAACGCATATTTATTAACAAATTCTGTAGTTAAAATTTGGCAGTAAAATAAACAGTAATGAGTCATGAAAATTAATTAAATAATTATGGAGCAGTGAAATAGCAGAACGAGTAGTTACGTGAGGGCAGATAACAAATCGTAATTAGTTGGTAACAAATCTCATTCTAAGCAGTTCTATAAACAAATAAATAAAAAAAGAAATGTGGTGTGGTGGGATACCAGGTAGGAACGAAGTTCCTTTGGCTAAAAAGAAAGGTATTATACACTACTCGCTTGTGTATGCGACTGTCGCGCCTACGCACGTCTCATTTAACGCTTTTTATTCCACGCACTTTTTCTTACGGTTTTACTAGCACATTTTTTTCATTTCGGTCGCGCAGCAAAATTCCTATCCCCTCCAAGCCTGCCGTAAGGAACTTCGTTCCAAAAAATAAATAAATAAAAAAAAAGTTATGAAACAGGAAATGACTTTTGCTTTGATTGATGGAATAAAACAAAATAAATTAAACGCTATGACAATCATTGGTAATTTTAATTTGGTAGAATTGAATAAAAATTATATTGGAACGAAATTGCTTCGAGGCTAAAATTAACTTATATACTTAAATATAATAAAACTATAGAAAGGATTAAAAACTTTTTCACCTCAGCAGCTCAAACATACCGCTTTTGCTGCGAGTCAACAGTGAACAAAATGCGATTTTGATTCGAGCGTGAGACAAAGTAGCTTTTTAATTTTTCAATATTCAGTGCCACGAATTGACATTGTTCAGCCATAAATTTGAAAAATTCGAGTTTTTACTGTGCTCTGTCTCATTCACATCCATGCACGTGAAAGAGACAGAACACAAATAAAAAAGCGAGTAAATAAACAAACCCCTTCGAAATTTGATTTTGGAATTCGACCTCAAAGAAAACACGTTCGGAAACGCGTAATACTAGGGTATTATGAGTTTCCTTTTAGATTGAATGAAAAATAACTTTAAATTATTTCTAATAAAGAAATTACGTTATTTTAAATATTATTTTTTATATTTAATTTATAATTGGATTTTAATAAAAATGAGTCTGATTAATAGTATAAAATTGATATAAAACCAATACATTTTTATACAACAATGTTATAGCAGAAGAAGAAGAAGGAGAAATCTTAAAAATAAAGCTTTTATATTATAAGTTATATTTGAAAAATAAACACCAGGGACACGGTATTAAAATGCAATTTAAAAAATAGCGGGAATAAAAATAAAAGTAGCGTATAGCGTAATGTGTTAAACGTTATTTAAATCTATTGCTGTTCATTTCCATATCTCCTAAGTAATATGTGTTCTCACTGCTGAGGTGAAAAATTATGTGTGCAACATGAGAGCAAAGTTTTTTGCATCTCGTGCTGTTGAGTCCCTCACTACGCTCAGGATTCTAACTTTGATTCACTCGCTACGCTCGTGAATCAATCATAGAATCCTTCGCTTGCACGGGACTCAAAATCAGAACTCGAAACAAAAAATAACTTTGCTCTCTTGTTGCACAAATAACTATTGTCTGTTCAAGTATCACGCTAAAACTACTGGTTCCCCGTAAACTACCGAACTTTTAATCTAACTGCCCATTCCAACATTTCACCTAATCTAACTGTCCTTTATTTATTATTACTCTACTTACGATTTTTTTACACTGGTATAGTAAGAAATAATCAGCCAATTGCACTGTTCATGTTTTATTGTCGCACTAATTTACCAACCACCAAAAAATAAAAATTAGTGGCTATTATTTTTTAATGACTTTGATAACTCCCCGAATATTAATATGACAACTTTAAAAAATATTTTCCTATAATCATTTAAAGATTTTTATTGATTTTCATTTATTATATACTTAGATCAATAACATGTCATTATAAACATGATTGAATGAGTTGCATTCATTTGAGCCAGGTTTTTAAATGTTCACTATCGGACTTATCCATTTATGAATCTATATCCATGTCACTGCGTCAGTTTGAACAATATTGGTGCCAGGGAACATGCATAAATTACGCGTACCATCCGAAAATGGGTGGAACCTGGCACAATATGGGCCTCGACTTAGGGAAATCTACTTAGCCTTTAGCCGCCTATACTGAGGTGTCCCGGATCTATCAGCAACAGCATTGAATTATTGACTCACGCCCGGTTTCTGAAACGTTGGTCAAAGTGTATGTCAACTAACATGGGTGTTAATGGCGGATAACATACGATTCTAGGGCCAAATTTGACAGTTTTTTTTCTAGTGGCTATGGCAACTGACAGGGCAATTTAACCATGCTTCTAGCCACTCATATTTTGATACTTAACAAGAAGTTTGACAGTTGATTTGTTAATTTTTGCGTTGATCAGCCTTTCGAAAACCAGTCGTCAGTGTGGACCGGAACCCTATATATTGATGTATATTGTATGTATGATCGGGTTAAAGGGGTGACTTGTTGTATGATATTCATTGCAGGTGTCAGACTATATACAGTTGTATGATTATTGCAATGGTTTGTATTATATATCCGATTGGAGGGAAGGAAATTTAACCGATTTTGCGCTGGCTTTAAGTTTTGATGACCTTCGAAAAACAACAGAAATAGCATTTGTAAGTAATTTTCCATTTACATATCTGAACAATCAAAATTTTCTTTTTTAATATAATTAATACTAGCTACAGCTGCATACCCCGGCGACCTCTGTGGCTCAATGGTTAGCGCGTTGTCGCTTAAGCCGGAGGTAGAGAGGAGGGAGGAGGAAATTAAAAGCGGCCGTGATAATATAATAATAGACAATATTTAAATAAACATGGTAATAACAGATAAACAAAACAATGGAGAACGGAATTGTCTATAATTTAGATATAAACTGTCTTTATTAAACTTTATTGTGGTATGACTGATAAGGCATCGAACGTTCTACGTGCATTTAGCTACGTATTAATGGGATTAACCATGGATAGATATTGTGATAAATTATTTGAAAGAATTTATTTTGCACTGTAGCACACATATCAAGGGTATCACACGATTGGTTTATATGTTTTATTGTTTTTTAAATGCATGAATTGCGAATAGAAAAGTACACTGTATAGATAGTTTCAGTTTATTTATATAATTTATGGCGTGCAGGGTTCCTCACGATGTTTTCCTTCACCGGTGAGCGAACGGCGATTCGTATTTAGGGTGCACATAGAAATTAAGACAAACTCATTTCAGGCACCACAGTGGGTCAGGATCAAAACAGGACCCTCTCGCTTAAGAGACCGAGCCCATTAGTCAATACCTGAACCACCGTCGCAGATGTTGATTAACGATAATGTACATCAATAGATGCATTTATATGGCTTTCAAATTTGTATACCATCATCATCATCATCTTGAAGCATGATCACTCTTTATGCATTATATACCTTTGGGTAGATAATTTTTATAAGTAGGTACTAAATACAATTAATAATAATAATAATAATAATAATAATAATATCTATGGACGCTTTTACACCACGTCAATCTGCTCCCGTGCTAAATTCTCGAAGAGACTTGTGTCACGGGTTGATGACAACGAAAATACATACTTATATTTAATTCTTTTTATATTAATACTTATATTTAAGGTTTTTATTATATCATACATATATTTAATGTGTATTAAATATCCATGACCCAGGAACACAGAAACTTTTTTGTGTTCCCTGGCGAGATTTGAACTCGCTACCTCTGGGCTTGAGCGCCAACGCGCTAACCACTGAGCCACAGAGGTCGTCAAAACAACAATTCTATTTATAGAATTGATGACATGAAGTAATTTTTTTAAATCATTTCAGCAAGCATACAGTATGAGAATAAAGGGAATTCACATGTTGACGAACTCAAAATCGATTGACACTTTCCTTACGCTTTTTAAACAAGTGATAAGTAAAAAGATAGGCGACAGAATCCACGTTCATACATCCTTGGAGACATTGTACCAGTTCATACCGAAGGATGTCCTCCCTGTGGATTATGGTGGATCTGAAAAGCCTTTAGCTGAGATGAACGGTAACTTAAATCTGTTTTGTATGTCACTTTTAAAGTAAGCCTCATCTAATTTGTGGCAAATGCATAGTGAAAATAATGTCTATACTAATGCTATGGAAGTTTGTGAGTTAGTGAGATTGTATCTCTGGATCTACTGAACGGATTTTAAATTATCTTACCTATAGAAGGCTACGTAATTTGTGAGTGACATAGGCTATAACTTATCCCCGTACTGCCACGGGAATGTGAAGTACGCGAGTGAAATCGTGGATATTAAATAATAATAATAATAATAATTTAAATATCCGGTGGCATCGAAAGAATTTCGTCGTCGTCGTCGAAAAAAAACATTCATCTTCATGATGAATGTTTTTTGAATGAATCTTTATAATATTGAAAATAAAAAGTAAAGTAAAAGCACTTGTATATCCCACTGCTGGGTATCGGTGTCCATAGGGTGGTGTTAGGCCCTAGTCCACAGTTCAACATTAATAAAATCTAAATAAACATGAATATTAAATAATATTAATGATAATAGTAATTAAGTATCTACTATTAATTATTTATGTTATGTCGACATTTATTATAACTGGTAAATTAACTAAACAAATAAAATTAATTAGTTTTATTATAAATTTGTTAAAATATTATTTTATCTTCTCTAATTGACAGCGGATTTGTTGCGTGCACTCGATTCGAAGGAATTTAAAGAATACAGAAAAGAAATCAATGAAGCTCGTACAGATGAGGCTTACCGGTCAACTTATAAATTCAACGAAGAACATATGGGAGTTTCTGGAACATTCAGGAATCTGAGTCTCGATTAGGTGAGGTATTTATAAGCCTATTAACCAACTGTGAACTGAGGGTTAAAGTAACGCAAGATAGTCAAACTTTAAAAGTAAAAGTATTTCGTGACCTTTAAGGGCTGAAGAATTCACCTCAAAGGAGCAAATTATCAACTAGGTATATGGTGTAAGATTTCAGGGAATCAGACATGTTTTCTAGAGTATTGTGATACCGCAATGAGAAATTAATTATTAGAGAGACTATTTTCAGATAAAAATACATAATATTGTTAGCAGTATATTGTATACTTTAATATTATATTTTTTTGAGTTTCTATATTTTTTATTTTCAGGGCAGTTTTGGTGCGCATTTAAATGGAGATAGGATACCGTGGAATATAGTTACTATTAGTGAAGCTATACTATATGAAATATTGAGGATATTTTATATGAAGACAAATAAATCATGGACAGCTGCTGTTTTGGATGGTTTGGTGAAGGATACTAGAAATAAATATTTTTTTGTTTCACATTCGATGCGCTGCTTAATGTTATAATAAAATATTATCAGTTCATAAAATATATTATTTTAAATGTTTATGAAAGAAAGTTTTAATAAGGGCTCTTATTTAAACCTGATATGGCTCATGTAATTCAGATTTCAGAGGTCACGTTCAAACCTCGCACATCCAAAAGCCTCTTAACACTAGCGGTACTATAGAATATGCGTTCGATGCTGCTGCATGCGTTGTTTTCTCTGGAGTTAATTCGATGTGACTGGGTCAAAAAAAAGGTTTGTGTGCGATTCACACACGATAGAAGTGAAACACGCGTTAAATGCTCAAATACAATCAAGTACCTATTAAGCAGTGTGCAATATACATACATACCGATATTTGCTCTCTCTCTCTTTTGTATTTGTGTCTCTTACCTGTCGTTTTTTCCGTTGCATTCGGTTTGAAATCACAACGATTCTAAAGAAGTTTCACTTCAATATTGTATCACAGGAGGCTTGTGTGTAAGGTACACACGTGTTTACTCTGCGAATACGTTAATGATCGTCTTCGCTGGGCAAACGACAGTATGAAGAGACAGTAACAAGACATTTGACAGTTGATTTGTAAATTTTTGCGTTGATCAGCCTTTAGGAAACTGGCCGCTAGTTGATCATAAATGGTCAGCTTCGCGGCTATGTTTGGACTATCCTGAGACATAAGTTGTCTAGTCTGGGCTAGTCCTTCTCTTCAAAACCTGTCCTGTCAACAAGCAGGATGGTGGAATACTAGCAAACGGTAGTGCGGCACAGCGCGACGTTTTTGTTCACAACGTAGCCACTATCGGAAAGCTGCGATTGGAGGATAATCGTTTTCGAAGATAAAACATATTATTTCTAAAAGGTCGTTTAGACAAAAAATATTGTCAATTAGCGCACAAGGACAGAATGTATTTGGGGGAGACCCACATATCCCCAGGGACGAACCATCCAGGGGTGAATGCGCAAAGTATTTCCGCTGCGTACATTCGTATTTGGTCCTTTTTATCTCTTTATTAATCGCACAATAAAGAAATCAAACGAATTTTAAATAAATAGATTTTTAATTTTTGTCTGAAATTTATTTATTTTAACACTAAATAAAAATAAACGTAACTATTTGTTTTTGCCAACGTTTGGCACATAATACTTGTATAGCTAAAATAAATTATCTGGTTACAAACAATATACATTTAATCTTCTAATATAACAATTTTAATCAAAATAAATATTCTTTACACATTTTTTTCATTCATTATTTTATCAGCATACTGAACAGATTACATCGTCAGTACAAGCTGGCCGACATTGCTTTGTGGTTTTTTGTGTTACACTTTTAGTAAGGCCTACTACTACAGTTCATGTACATAATATGTATACGCTGTTGTTTTTAGTAATAAACATTATACATCTATTCCATTTACATAGCTTTTTACTTTATCTAGCCTCGTTACATTAAAAACTGAAGGCGCAGATTCACCGCGGCGCACGGAAAGGCTACAATATATTGTGTTAAGCCTAATTTTGCAAAAAAATGATAGTTAATAATTAACTAGTCCGGAGTTATAGTGGAGACAATCACATACATTTTGTTAAAAAGCGAAGCTTGATAAACGTGCGTAGAGGCTCTGCGTCGCGGTAGAGTTTGTCTAAAAGGTGAAAATACTGTTATTTGGCGTATGGCAACGTATATTCCATTTAGTTAGGTCATATTACCGCGAGAGATAAGGGCTGCACTCAGCGCAGCGATTTATAGCGGTAAGAGTATCCCTGGGACTCCGTAAGGTGCCATGGGATGCAGCCACTGCCGTAGCCGGTGTTCTCCCGTGGGTAATCAAAGCGAAGATTCTTGTTGAGACGTCTGTCTTGAATAGCAGTGCGGCGTAGGCTAGTCTCAGCGACGAAGGAGGCCGATGAGCGGGTGCGAGAGGAGGCGCTACTTAATGCACCTTCAGCACGCCAACATGCGCGTGTTCGCTCATGACGGGATCCTGGTGCAAGTTAACCATAACATCGCTGCTTCGTGGCGGCCACTAAGTCTCCCCTTATGAGGAGTAGTCTGGCATTCCCCGGGGACCGTTTGTCCCAGAGGTGCTCCTGTTGCTTGCTAAAATTAGCTGGGAATGCTTGCAGTTGTTTTAGTAGGTGGTCCTGTTGCCTGCTAATTCGGGACCTTCAAAAAGTGGCTGCAAGCACTCGCAGTTGTTTCAGTAAACCGTTAAAGCGTGAATCCAACATAGGACCAGGAGCCTTACCCGGGGTAAGTTGGATATGCGTGAATGTATTTCCCTGCGTCAACAAAAAAGCTATTTAATTGTTTTGTTTAAATTGTTGTCAATGCAGGGACGAAACGCTATTATATTCAAATATATCAAACCATATATACATAGGAAACACGAAATTTAAGCAGGATTTGCGTACCTCAACGTAAAAAAATACATTCGTACTGTTTTCATAACATTTCTTCGTCATAAATTGTACAATTTAAAATAATGGTTTGCTTAGTTAATAATATATAGGTTAGGTTAGGTTAGGTTAGGTTAGGTTAGGTTTTTGGCACCGAATTGACTAAATACAATAAATACTTACCTATATTCATATATCTTTTGCTATCTAATTCTTACATGTCAATATCGCCAACGCACTCATATCTATTCTTTATATCTTTTTTTTTCGCCGGCAAATGCTCTTACGTCCCCCCGCCGTCTTATTCCGAGGAGGATCCCGTGCGTGTCTTTGAATGTTGTTGAGCTTACATTAATATTTAATATGATTTAATTAAAATTTGGCCAAAATTTCAGTTGTTTAAAACAATGATATTAAATCATAAACTTATAAATGCTGTGTGTCAGTCAAAGAATGCCACTGCTCGTGACGATGGTCAGGGAATTTGATGCAATCCATCCAGTGCTTCAGCCTCCTGCCCTTGCTGCTGGCCCCCAGCACCAGGCTGCCGAGGAAGTCGTTCGGCTTGCCGTAGTCCTTGTCCCAAACAGTCAGCGTCAGGTTTTGGCGGGCGAGCTCCGTTGGACGAGTTTCGAAAAGGAACTCCTCATTCCACACCGGGTTTAGGTTTCGCCATTTGATAGACGTCTTAAATTTCTTGTGATAGGGATCTGGATCTAAATGCCTGGAATTTTGTATAAAGTTTTTAAGTCAATACAATATTTCTAATAAGATCAGATCATTAAGGATAAGTAAAGAAAAGGAAAGCCGCGTTTAGGTAGATAAGTGATGGTCGGCCATTAATCTAATAGGACGACGATCTCCGTGCTGTGGCAGGTCCGCGATGGATGCGAGTGACAAGGGATTAGTCGTCTTAGCGTTCATTGAAGGAGGCTTATGTTAAGCAGCGGACGGATAAAGGCTGAAACTGATGATGGCGATGAAAGAAAAATAAAACACAATTTAACTTCCATACATAACGTTACTACCATAAACATTAACATTATAACATTATCATAATTATAAATGGTTTTAAAGTAATTTAAAATTGGAATTCATATCACAAAATTATGGATGTAATATGCATCCTCAGACCAAATAATACTGTTTATTTGGTCTAAGTATCCATCATAATCCATAAAAATGCTAAGAATATTATATTGTTTTATACACTTTCAACGTGAAAGTGGAAATGACTTTATGATATATAATCTTGACTGAAAAAAGTTCCACACGAGCGTATTAACTCAGCCGCCCATTAACTTTAAACTTCCTTTTATGTATTTTGTATTTACAAGCTGGCGTTAATCGAATCTAGCGTTGAAATAGATAATTGCTGACTAGAAATATTACCGAGTTTTCTATCTCAGCAACAAGCTTTTAAAAACTTTAAAGACTTTAATCAAACTTTCAAATAAACATTTACTGAGTTTTCTATCTCAGTAATCTCAGACTAAACAACATTGAGAAAATAGTATCATATGCAATTAGAAAAGAGCTACGTACAATTTGACGAACGGATCAGAATATCCATTGCTGTCCTGCGAAGGTAGTTGGGCTCCTCGACACACAGTGACCACGAGCGCTCTCTTCTTCGTATTGTAGCAGAGGCCCAGCAACAGCCTCGGGCCCGTCGGCTCGGCTCCGGAGGCTCCGGTGAGGGCCAGGCGAACCTGTGTCGGAGACTTGGCGCACTCACGAAGGGCTATTGTCACTGAACCGATCTCGTCACATCCATACCTGAAAAATATGAGAATGATGTTGTAAAAAACATAAGTTTGACCAAGTTGGCTCCCTCGTCATCATCATTATCATCAACATGGGCCCTGCTCAATGATCACCAAGACTGATTTCTTGTCACTCGCAACCAACACCTGGAATCTCGATGGCTTAGAATTCAAAGATTTTATAATAATTATTATAATTTTTTTTTTAGAATTTAAAAGTTTTAATATAATTTCATAACCATCAAAGGCTTTATTTACTTAAATAAAATTAATTTACTTTATTTAAAAGAACGATATAATTATCTAGCATATTTTTAGTAACAACTATGAAGCAACTTTTTGGGTGTCATAACGTGGGTATAGTTTACAGATAGGTATAGAATTGTAAATCCTCCACAACCCAAAAATTACATCTGATCATTAAACCCCGATCAAGTATTCAGCTAGAGTGATAAAATTACCGGTCATCGTCGAACAATACAATTTCCAGCGATTTTGTCGACAGATCCGACTCGGTGATGCCGAAAAAGTGAAGCGTCTCATTGAATTCAGGATTCTTCGTTTTATGCACCGTCTTAGTTCTGAGCCTGTTTGAATATGAGTCCTCTGTAAATAAACATAAAGCACTATTTTACAAGCTTCTATTTAAATTACAATTGATGGCAAATGAACGTCAAAGCCTTGCGACTATCGACGCCCATTAACATCCACACAACCAGAGGCTACGTATATTATGCGTTGCTGCCCTATTCTATCGCCGCCGGAAACTCACAAGCCGCATACGACAGCATAGCTATCACTTTAGGCTGGTGAGAGGTACCATCCCAGTCGTGTCGGCACGATTTAGCTGAAAAGCAGTATGACACTACCTTTTGCTTATTATGTCGGCCAAATCTTAAAGGAGAAGACAGAACTTGAAAGTAAAAGAAGAACATCCCATCTCTGAAGATTACAAGGCTTTAAGGATTATTTGACTGTTACTTATATGCTTTTTTCATACTATGGGTACATTGAGCATCAACTTACGAAGTGTGATAAATATTTAAGAATATTCACGGGAAAGTGATATTAATAAACTTACCTCTCGGTAGGATTTCAAGTCTGCAGAATGGATCGGATAAGCCAGTCATATCCATGCCAACTAAGCCTCTAGCTCTAAGGACAGTGACAGCCAGAGACGAAGTACCATTGTCATACGCCAACCTCACTTCAAGGGTGCCAAAACCAGAGTCGGGAATTGTCGATGGTCTCTCAGCTTGGACGGCAGGTTTGGCAACCTCTTTCCGAACACTCTTGTTGCTGTATGCACTGCCCCTGCTGCTTGTGCGTTTCAGGCCCAAGGAGCGCTGGTTGAAGCTGTCTGTTCGGTGGAGACTCAAGCCGCTGACCCCGTGAGAGAGAATGTCCGTTTCGCTCCACTCCTGTGGTGTATCCTGTAAGAATATTATCACGTGGTCATTGCTTATCCTGACTTATCCTTACTAGTATTATCAATGTGTAAGTAGGGATGCTTGTTACTCTTTCACGCGAAAACTGCTCAACCGATCATCATGAAACTTTGTACATATATTTTCGGAGGTACTAGAAGTAATATAAAAACTATAGAATATATTAATTTTCTTTTGCTAAAACGAGCGAAGCCGCGGGCAACAGGTAGTAATTATTATTAATGCGAAAGTAACTCCGACTGTCACTTCTTCACACCTAAATCACTGAACCCGAAATTTAGGTGTAATTTGAAACAACGGGTACTCAGATAGTTTGAAACCCGAAAAAGGATATATTATGATGAGTTTTATCCCGGAAATCCTATGGGAGCGAGAACGCGCCTAATACCAGGGGACTGTCGGATAAAAATAAGCCTTCTGGGACCTTTCAACGTAGCCGCCCTACAAAATTTTCCGCCCTGGGTATTAGCCCCGACTGTCCCAACTATAAATCCAGCGCTGATTATATCGATCATTAAAACAATACTAATTAGTCTTCATAACGTGTTACGGGTATTAATTAAGGTATTATACTGCTAAAGCCTTAAGCATAGTAGAAGGTTTCAAATATAATATCTTTTTCCTAATAATTAATCAATTTCTCATATTACATGATTACAAAAATGATTTCAATGACTAATTTTACGTTTATACTATACAGTAGTCTCAATTCAAACTACAGGGTACAAATATTGACGTTTGTAAACATGAGTTTTAAAAGTCTTTCGGAATGTGATCCTTATAAGGTGTTTAAAATTACGCATTGTTGAGTACTTGTTGTGTATACCTTTGTGTCCCTGATATTAGTGGGTGATGGTTGACAACCGTGATAGAGCTTGGAGGATATAATAGGGAGATCAAAGGTCTGCTGTGAAGTCGACCTATGCTGTTGGCTATTTTAAAAGGCAAACTTTTAAACGTTGAAAATTTAGATAATTAACGCATGCTGTTAAATTAAAAATATATCTATAAAAAATATTTTTTTTATAAATATACTTGTATAAACTGTAGCAAAACATTTGAAAACCGGCGAAGTGCGAGTCGGACTTGCGCACAAAGAGTTCCGTACCATAAAAAACGGAAAAATTACTTTTGTTGTATGGAAGCCCCCTTTAAATATTATTTTTATATTATTTTTAGTATTTGTTATTATTGTGGCAATAAAAATTCTTCTGTGAAAATTTTAACCTCCTTGCTATTACGGTTCATGAGATACAGCAAAAATCGCCAACAATTACTGTGTTGTATGGGAGCCCCCTTTAATTGTTATTATTATTTTGATTTTTGAGTATTTGTTGTTGTAGCTACAATAAAATACATAATCTGTGCAAATTTCAACTGTCTAGCTATTACAGTTCTTGAGATACAGCCTGGTGACAGACGGACGGACGGACGGCGAAGTCTTAGTAATAGGGTCCCGTTTTTACCCTTTGGGTACGGAACCCTAAAAAGTAATGAATTTTATTCGTACAAAAAAGACAGATTTTAATTAAAGTCCGTGTACGAGATTTTTGGTTCATTAGAGAAACAAAATGCCATGAATCCTACCGTTATAATGTTCGTCTTAAAAAACATTCCTTTTGAAATATTTGTCTTATATTCACAAAAGTATCTAAGACTTTTAGAAGAATTTCAAACGAATGAAAAATGTCTCGTGAGTCTATTCTTTATAAAGCTATTACTTAGATATCGCGTTCTATTTATGTGGAAAGAAATAGTGACTTAATATATTTATTTCAACACGGTTTTATTTGTATTCACTTAAAGTTATTAATAATAGGATCTTAGAATAAATGTTATGCCATATTTTTTTGTAAGAGCAAGTATAAAAATAATTATATAAATCGTCCGTCGTTAGCAGTCAAGTCCGGCTCATGTTGGATGGCTAGGGATTGGCCGTCTTGGCATTCATTGACAGAGGTCTTTGTTCGGCAGCGGACTGATGGAGATAGAGACGATGATGAAATAGATAACTGTATTTTCTCTATTGTTTACAGTTGATTTATATTTCAAATGTCTCAGTCAAGATTTAGATTTACAATAAGAAATATTTTCTACGATAATATTGTTCATCAAATCAGTGAAATAATTTTGATATGTTATGCTAACGGGACTGAAAGAAAATCTATGATCGTGGCTTCTCTAATGTGAGACGTCGCGAATGTAAAAAACTTAAGGCAGTTGGTCATATAATATGTCAACTAACATGGCTGTTAATGGCGTTTGATTTTAATGACGTTTCTAGAGTCAAAATTGACAGGTTTTTATTGTAGTGGCCATGGATGTAGTATAATAACAGGATGGCTTACTCGGAAAAAATGTATTTACGAAAGTGAACACTAACTCAACGCATTAAGTATTATATTCTAATGGGCATTACACAGATGCTGATCCGAGCCGAGCGGGATAGCAATATGTAAGAAGTGTGTCTCGATCTTTTATCTTGCCAGCTTAAAAATGTATTTTATTAAAAATTTGGGCTGATCAAAAATTTCATCGAAAAAAAATGTCTTTTTAATATTATTTTGACAATTGTATGTCAAGAAATTGTAATTGAATTTATTTATTTAAATATATTTCCAATTCAAAAAGAAAACATAAATTATTATTTTGCTTATTTCTTTTATTTCTTATGGTAGCCCAGTTAAGTGTCATCTTGACATTTTGTATTGTAATGGTTGCTATGGTTACTTAAATAACATAATTAGTCAATCAAACTACTATGGTGACCATGATTTTTTGAAACGAAGTTCCTTACGGCAGGCTTGGAGGGGAATAATAGCAATGCGAAAAGCAATGGTCAGAACGTGAGACAGAGTGACTCCGTACTAAACTTCCCACGTTCCTAATTATTTTAATTAGTTTGAATCCATGGCATCTTTAATTGTTTTGTAATCTTAATTCAAGAATGCGTTATAATGAGAGTAAACCTAAGATTTGCAGTTAATATTTTGGGATGATAATGATAACTCGACCACCTGATGACGGATTCCTGTCAAGTCTGTAGTATGGAAGTATTTGTATTATGTATTTCGTAATCCATCTACTATTCTTCAGATTTTAACCATTGCTAATGTTGGTATTTTCGTTTATAAGTAAGTATAATACTTGTGTCAGATTTTTTAAGCACCCTAAATGCATTCAAGCTAACTTGCGATATCTGCCGGGGCTAAACGCGCCTTTTGAAGAACTTAAAAACTCGAGATTTATAATATTATGGCAGACGTGGTAAACTCATGCAGCTTAAAACTGCATACATCAAGTATGTACTAGTAGGATATAAAACCTTACAAAAAAACCAATAAAAAAAATTAAAATTAAATAAAAATTTTCAATACCCATTTCCTGACAGTTTGAATTTTTGAAAGACATTTGTCCCACCTGTCAAAATCTTATTGTCACCTTATAAAAAAGGGACACACTCCCTAACACTGGCTATCTCTGTCGGCTCGTTTTTCTGTTACGAGTGCTCGATCCTGTTATATATTATTACGTCCATTGTAGTGGCTATGTCAACTGATAGGCTGATGCAAATGAAAATAAAGTAATTTAACCATGCTTCTAGCAACTCATTTGACACTTAACAAGAGACTAGACAGTTGATTTGTTAATTTGTGCGTTGGTCAGTGTTTCGGAGCGGGCGTTAGTCCCACAGCCGAGCACGGGTCTCCTCGAAATCAGGCGAGGACGGTATTAATTAGGTCATAGTTCACTAGCAAAAATACAGGTACAAATAGTACCGTTGATGAGACAACAGCACCATCGGAGAGCGGCTAGAGCAGACTCCAAAGAATCATAATAAGTTTAGTCAAATCGGTAAAAAGTTTTTTTAAGTATTAGTTTGTTTTTTTTTTTGACGTGACAACGTCTAACAACTCGATATTACGGGCAGCATGCCCAAAAAAGATGACGTCATGTAGCGCTCCGAAAGCGAGGGCGAAGCACGAGCGAGAGAGAGGCATGATCGGCTCGAGCGATGGGCGTAAGTCGACTTTACAGATAACAATTTTTTTTTGTTGTCTTATTTTAACAAGATCGAGGTACAAAATTTGGAAGTGATTCCCGTAAACACGAAACCCACGAAGAACGGTATACTAATAATACAAATAGTAGTTGATTGAGTATAATGACTCATTAGTCATGTCATAACGACAGGCTTCTGTATTAGCACTCATCTGTACAAGTGATATTGATGTATCGACTGTCGATGGATAATTAAGGCCAATTCAACACACTGTTTGCTTCACAGTCATGCTTGTGCTAATAGTCTGCTTAGCTTTCAGGACTATATAATAAAACGGAGTGTTTGTTTGTTAAAATGCTCTAAATTTTAAACAACTTCAAGGAAGGAAACGTTTCTCATACCTACCTACCCAATTTGAAATGTTCATTTTTTTACTTTTTTAATTTTTTTAATTCAGTTGTTAAAATTCCGAAGGGCTTATATATAATTTATTATATTATAGTTTCCGAACGTATAGCACCAATCCTGGATCTGATTTTGTTTTATTTTGTGTTTAGTAATCTGTGTCTAAAAAATTTAAATATGACATTATATTTTTTCTTCTTATAATTTGTAACTACTTAGTTTTCATTTCAATATGCTTGCGGTAGTCGATATGATTCGGTTATTTTATTTATAAGTCACATTTGCTTAAAATTGCTACATACTTATAAATTATAATATATTATAATGAAACAACTTTTACGGATTTTATCGCGGTTTATTTAGTTTTTTACAATCCCGACGTTTCGCGTTAAAGAACATATAGCTGACTTAAAACACCGTCGCTATACTAAGTCAGCAATCTGTGAACATAGCCTAGATAATGCCCGCCATTATATCAGATTTGATAAACCACAGGTCCTCGCAAAAGAACACCGATTCCAACCAAGGATGATTCGCGAGGCTATTGAAATTAAAAAACATCCTAATTTCAATAGAGAAGATGGCTGGCCACTACCATCTGCTTGGGATCCCATAATAAAAATAATAAAATCTAAATCCAAGCATAATAATATGTCACAGACTAAAGACTCAGTTAGCACCTTTTGCATAGATAGGACTAAATAAAAATATTGTTGTATCATAGGGTAGTTTCGAATAACTTTTGTAACAGTAGGACATCTGACACCTCAGTCCTCCCGTGACCATGGTCGCTGTAAAGTGTCCGAAACGTCGGGATTGTAAAAAACTAAATAAACCGCGATAAAATCCGTAAAAGTTGTTTCATTATAATGAGTGAAATTCGCGTAAACATAAGAAAACAATTATAATATATTCTACATAATATAAGACAGGGACATAATATTAAGTAAAATTGATTATTTCTTTTTTGAGTATTAAAATAAAAGCCCTTTAAAACGTTTTTGCTTATTTATTTTATTATCAAAGACAGGTAATGATGTATCGAAACTGGGACTTAAGACATTTACAATACCAACAAGTTTAATATCTAATGTTTAATGAGCTTATGTTAATCCAGGATTATTAAATTTTTAATGCGCCTTCAATAAAGCCCCTGTGCTCGTGTCGGGCTCGGGATGGGAACCCGGGCCCAGCTTGAGACACGACGTCGTGGGGACTGCCAAATCGTAGCCGGGCAGTCCCCCTATTGTGGAGAATCTGGTCTTTGCCGGGACCAGTCTGTCGCTGAGGGTATCCCGTCGCCTGCACAGACCCGGGTCCCTCAAATATAGCGGCTGAAGGCTCACGCAGCGGTTTTAGTGGGGTAGGGCACCCAAATGCGAGTCCCCACACACGCCAGCGAGCCTACCCAGGCCCTGGTATGGTCGTAAATGATTTCCGCTGCGTCATCAAAAAAAAAAAAAAAAAAAAAAAAGGATTATTAAATTTCTTTCAAGTCTTTTAATATGGCAAAAAGTAAAATGAGTATGTATTCAACAGATTCTTCCTGCCTTACCTGCCTACGGTTTAATTTTCATTCTAACACTAGATGGCCCGCAGCTTTACCTGCGATGACTAAAAACAACGGTAACTTGGCAGGATAATATATAGCTTATATCGTTCGAAAAATGGGCTATCTAACACTGAAACAATTTTCCAAATCCGATCAGTCGTTCCTGAGATTAGTGCGTTCAATCAAACAAACTCTTCAAGTACCTATTGTTTTCTGCTTACGCGATCTCATTATAATGAAACAACTTCGGATCTTATCGCAGTTTATTAAGTGTGATGAATAAATTAGTTAACAGAAAATAGTACCAGTGATAAGCAAACACCCGTATTAAATTCGCATACTTGGCTAAGTAAAGAAACAATACCATGCAAGGAACGCATTTTTTGAATAGAGGCAGTGCTAGCATAGCACTGCCTCTATTCGGCCCAATTTAGCTGCAAGGCAGTGCTAGCATAGCACTGCCTTGCAGCTAAATTGGGCCGGCACGACCGGGGAGAAACCTCTCGCTCACATAAATTGGCGTAAAGTAACGGCTAACCTGTCGCGCTTCGTATAGGGAAAATGAGGGCAACGCATCTGCATAATCTCTGGTTATGTGGATGTTAATGGGCGTCGATAGTCGCAAGGCTTTGACTGTGCGTTTGCCCATTTGTGCTATAAAAAAAACTATCTATGCGCTCCTGGTGTCAATAGTCGGGATTTATATGGGATTGACTGACGCACAGTAAGTTTAAGTATTGTCTATGATTTGGTTTGAATGATCCTATGCGTTCGGGAGTACTGTGAAACATCAGAGTATTGTTTGTGAATACGGGTGAAAGCTTTTCAAAGACATAAGCTGGTTAGATCCGTGCATACAGGCTCTCTGTGCGAGTGAATATCCATAAAAGCGTAGTTCAATGTTCAAAATACATCTAACAGCCGTTAGAATCTGTTTATTTTCCAAAGATTTCCGATTATAATAGACATGGAATTACTATGTTTAGCAATTATATTGCTGTATTGAAACTATTTAAAACGTGATATTTACCATGTTTTTTTTAGGATTATTTCGCGGAGCTTGATATTTCGACATTGTCTACGAATGTCATGTTCACGAGTCTCGTGAACATTTATCCCGTTTTAATTAGTTTAAATAATGAAAATAATCATGTTAATTTAAAATCTTATATTGCTGTATTTGATTAGATTAATTCAATGACTATCGGATCAGCCGTCTTCGCGTTCACTGAAGGGGCCTATGATCAGCAGTGAACAGGTGATGGTGGTGACTTAAATATAAAACTGCAAGAATATGGATCTAGTAAAATTTAGCTAAATAGCAGCGCCTTCGATTTCACCCCCGTATTTCCCATCCCCGTGAGAGTACGGTGATAAATCATAACCTATATGCTATTCTGATGTATACGCTATATATGTAGTTGTAAAGTTTCATGAAAATCCATTCAGTAGTTTTTACGTGACAGAGTAACAAACATCCGTACTTACAAACTTTCGCGTTTATAATATTAAAGTAGAAAGTAGGCAGAGTGCGCTTGTTTGAACGGGCTAATCTCTGTCGGATTAAAAATGTATTTTTGCCTTTTATACATTAATACCCAATTATTAAGGGATTAAGGGCTTTATTATATTTATTTTGAAGGAAATATATTATTACTAGATGTTGCCCGTGGCTTCGCTCGCGTTAAATTCGGAGTAGCGCAGTTCCGTACGTACGTATAGTAAGCAACACACACACATTTTTTTTAACTACCCGGCGAACTTTCATCTCCTATTTCATGCCCATATAGGTAAAAATCTTAAAAACGGTGGAACCATTATTATTAATGGTTATTCAATTCTTATCAAGTGCCTAAATGTAAAGATTCATGGCGTTATCTTCTATGTATAATGACGAACTTACATACAAACTTTCATCCTCTATTTACACCCCCTAAGCTTTTTTCGCAACAAAAAGTAGCCTATGTCCTTTCCTAAGCTCTAATCTATCTCTGTTCCAAATTTCATCAAAATCGGTTCAGTGATTTAGGCGTGAAAGCAAAACAGACAGACAGATTTACTTTTGCATTTATAATATTAATAGTAAGGAAGTAAGGATATAGGAATCTACGGGGGACAGCTAGACATTAATATGCATATAATTTACATCACAGTCCCTGTACGTTAATTAAAGTGTACATAAATGTAGCCTCAGATACGCTGAGGGACTCCAGACGACCTTGTCCGTCCGCCGCCCGCCCAGCAGTAATTTGGCCACGAAAGTCAATTAGCCCGGTCTTGTGTCACAGTGGGCGGATTTTTACTATTCACATGAAATATCAACAGGAAGCCATCCTTTATTCAAAATATTGAATTATGTTATATGTACGATTATTTTATTAGTAAATTTATTTTTAGTATTTAAATTATATTATTGGTAAATCTTACAGTAGATAATAGAATCAGGCGTCACTTTGCGGAAATCCATTTTAAAAAAGATAATTAATTATATATTAATTAGCAATATCCCGCGATGGTTCGCTAATTAAAATTAAAGGTAAAATTTTAGTATTGCTAATGAATAAATAATTCAATATCTTTTTTTTAAATCTTACAGTAACTGTGCACGGTATGTGCCTAGATTGCCTACGCCTATCGGCTCTGTCCCCAGCGGGGTGTTCATATGAACTTTCTTATATGTTTTGTGTTTGTAATTAGTCTTATTTTATTTAATGTGTTATAAATGTGTATGATTAAAATTAACACTATTTACATAATATTATGTTCGTCGTGAAAAGTAACTTATAAAGTCAAGTTATAAACTGGTAATGTTACTAAGTTGAAAGTAGGAGGTAAGTTCCAAACGACAAATGCGATAAAAAATGAGCCGTCGCAAGACGCCTAGCAGATGTGGAACATCGAAATGATTTTGTACATTCAGACGTTCACCGCCTTGACGACCTTCGTTCCTAACGTTTCGAAATGTGGGCCGAAGGTCCATCCTCCGAGGATGAGTCCCAGGTACTTGATATGGAGGCTCATTCTGACTTTCACCTCTCTGATCTGGAAGGCAGTCCCAGGGAAGAGAAGGATTTCAGTTCTGGATGGTCTGACCCGAAGCCTTAACTTCTCTATGCGGCTGATCACGAGTTCGATGTTTACCATGACCAGCCCCGCCACCTCTTTGTATATTCGTCACCGGACGAATTAGAGGCTCATCGGCGTAATATATAACTCCCATCCAGGAGACGTCCTCGCAGGACCCAATTATACCTGGTGTCCCACAGGATCGGACCTAGCACCGATCCCTGCGGGACACCACAGCCGATTTGCCATTGCCCACCACAGTCGGGCTCGTATTTGCCCGGTTTTTTTATACTTATTCGGTTCTAATTGTTTTTTCATCATGTACGGCTAGCGAAATATGCGTGGGACTTTATTGATGTTCTATTTATAGAATGTCCTTGTTTCAATCGCTCACAGGGATTATCTGGGAAAAATCCGACCCGATTGAATATTCCAAGCTTTTCTTTTCCATTCCAGAATAGATAAAGATGCATAGTTGCAGCCATTAGACTAATTAGAAATGATTTTATAACAGGCACAATACCATTATTATTATGTTGTTGTGAACAATAAAAATATTTTTCTTTCTTCTTTTTTTTCTTTCTTTCTTTTACTTAATCCTGTTCTTTACTTTATATTATAAAAGTGAAAGTTTGTAAGAATGTATGGATGTTACAACTGGATTTCGATAAAAGTTAACAATATTATAGTTACACATCAGAATAACACATTGATAAATTATTCCCATACTCCTCGGGGAACTACGCGGGTGAAAGAGTTCGAGGCGATGACAGTTGTATATAATTTATTGTATACGACAATTATTCCTTACTTCCAATAAGGAGATCAAGATAAAACCCTAAATTTATTGAAGGATTTTAACAGAAAAGCATATTATATTCAGAAGTAAAATGATAAGGCATTTTAAGGTTGTAATAATACAATACCTATAACTAGCTGTTGCACGCGGCTTCAAGCCGTTAGCAAAAACAACCCCTTTTTAATAAAAATCCTATGTTACTTCTAGTACCTCCCAGAATATGAGTACAAAGTTTCATGATGATTCGTCGAGTAGTTTGCGTCAAAGCGTAAAAAACATCCACACTTCCACATTTATAATATTAGTAAGGATAATCATCCACGTGAATCCTTCTTTCTTTCTTACACTGTATTTTGTACACTCGTATGCCATGAAATATCACACCACACTATGACACAGTCCAAAATCAATGTAATTTTCATCCAGCTATTTAAAACATGTCATGAATTTTCGCTAAATAACGTCCTTTATAAAGAGTTCATTTAATTTATCATAAAACAAATTACCTGTGAAATGCTCACTGATTTCCTGCTGTCGGTGCAACTTGGTTTCCTAGAAATGGCTGGGGCGTGTACGCTCAACGGAGATCCCGGTTCAGAATCTGTTTTCCCTTCGTTACTGCTATTGCCTGCTTCCTGTAACAAGAGTATCGGAAAACATCTACTTATTTAGCGCGTTTAGAGTGTGCACCTAGGTTGGACTAAATTAATTATTATCACCTTCTTCAGAGGCTAACAACTGGGCAAAACCTTGTGTTTACAAGGTTGAGCCCAGTTGTTAATATGAAGTATGAACACATTAAAAAACCATTGTAAATTAGCTTAGAATTTACTAAAACTTACATTTGCGATTGAATTGCGTATTCTACTATCCTAATATTATAAAGGCGAAAGTTTGTAAGTAAGGATGGATGGATGTTTGTGGCTCTTTCACGTAAAACCTACTGAATGGATTCTGGTGAAACTTTACAATAATATAGTTTATACATCAGAATAACACATAGGCTATAATTTATCACCTTACTCCCACGGGAATGGAAAGAACGCGGGTGAAACCGCGGGGCGCTGCTAGTGTTAAATAATATGGATGGATGTAGAATTATATAATTACTGAATGAAATACATGCAAAAAATTTACTTATATCATCCTCAGAGTACAAAACAACAATTAGGTACTTTTATACTTAAAAACATTATTTTAACTAAAACCTTCGTACGGAACCCCATGAGTCTGACATACAATTGACTGTTTCGTTGCGGTATATCATTACATAAAAATCGAAATTTTATTTCTTCATACACTCACGGCTAACGAGAGTGTAAAAAGGGCTTTATAAACTTGTATGTTATCCTTACATTAATTTATTTTGTTCTTGTATAGATACAATATACACCGCAGGCATAAAAGATACGTGTAGGGATAAAAGCTTTTTCAGGCTTAAGCTGTAATATGTTGTTGATATTTTAAGCCTACTTTCAATACGCTTTCAGAGTATGAGATACGTTTGAAGTTTTATTAAAAAAGTTCTGCACGAGGTATTTGAATTGGATTTATTGCCAATTCTTTCGACATATTCCTCGTATATTGTAATGTCATAATCATTCCAGAAAGTTTTGAAAGATATATTAAGAGCATACTAGATCGACCGTTTTGGCGTTCATTATAGGAGGCCTATCTTCAGCAGTGGACGGCTAAAGGCTGATGATGATGAAAGTAGTTTGCCGTAGCTCAACGTGCTACGGAGCATGCTATGCTGGGTATTTATTTGGTAAATAAAATTTGAGACATCCGCCCAAAGAGAATAAGCGCGTTAACCTAAAAGGGCTTGTCACACACTCAGCAGAACGGATGGCCGGTGGCCCAATAACGTTCAAAACTGGAGGCGAAGTTTAGGTAGACGAATCATATTTTTTCATATTGCTGGTTATATTACGATTCAGTGTCAAAATTTTAGTAGTGCGTATAGAACATGAACATATGGCAGGACTTCTGCGACTGCGACTACGCACTACTACAGAGGGCAGGCCACTTTATTAGCAACAAAAAAAGGTACCAGGCAATGGAAGTATATTCAATACTTTTATGCTATACTTACATATTATTATAAAGATTGTTATTGTATGATAGATATATTAATTAGGCAGCCATGATGAACACAGAAAACTTTTTTTCTCGATGTGATACGAACCTCCTACCTCCGGCTTGAGCACCAACAAGCTAACCATTGAGTCAGAGGTCGTCAATGAGATGTAAGTTCTGCTGGCAAAAATGTTGTTAAAATCCCATAATGGTATCTATCCATCTTACCGGTAAAATATAAGCTATTAAAGCCTGACGGATGTCTAGACTTCGTGCAAAGAAAACGCCTAGGGAATGCAATACCGGGATACCGGGATCCCGCACTATTTTTGCGGGACCAGTCCCGCACATAAATCGACCGGGATCCCGCGGGATTAGCGGGACTGCGCAACAATAAGCGCCATCTGTTTTTCGGGAGCGCACGAACTGATTTGGTTTAAAAAGATTTCAGCCAATGACGGACGGAAACTTGCTACCTCATTAAGGAAACGCATTGCAGAGTGACGTACCAATATAGCTACTAAACAGTAGCTTGTATTGTATTGCATTGCATTTACACGATCCTATAAGTTACCTACAAAAAGCGTAGTCCGCAAAGAAATTATAAATAATATCTTAGAAAGATTTAATAATATAAACAACTAGCTGTAGCCCGTAGCTTCGCCTGCGTAAACTAAGATTTACAACGATCTTAGTACGCAAAATAAGTAACTTTTCTGGTTGGTTTTTTACACCTTGCGTCCAAAAAACCCAAATATCTACGGAATCCTATTTTTCTTTTTAAACTACCTATTGTCCCTTTTTATTCATTTCGTGTATGTTCTTATTAATCTCACAATACATTATTTTAAATATGTTTAGTTCTAGATGCATGAATGACATAGGCTTTTTCTCTTTTCTCAATGACTATCAGAAAGGGAAGTAATTAAATGAACGGCAATAATAAATTTTGCAGGGCCAAAAAAAATCGGCATTTAAATAATTTTGTTGGCATACAAAGATTTTGTACGCAATTAAATAAATGTGGTAGCAATTCTTGTTCCGCAAATAATTTTGATACTGGTCAAAAATTAAATCATAAATAAGCAGCTTACAATATTATGAGCTCGCATAATAAACATTCGCCTGGCAAAATAACTACTTGAACGGCAAGATTTAAATATTGCTCGGTAGAAAAACATGTCTACAAGCAGTATATTTGATTGGTGTGCCTATTAAAAACATGATGAGCAATATATATGTAGCTGCAGGCGACTTTTTTCTTTTGTTTGTTTATTAATATACATTTTTAAATAATATTTTTTGGTATTACAATTACAAATACGATTTACAAACTAAAATATTGTATAAAAAAAATTGAGGATCAACTCTTTCCTATTTGTTGAGGACAAAAGTACTTTTCGATGAATGCTTTATTTACTTTCTTTACAAATGTATATTTTATATTTATAACGAAACGACTTTACAAAAAAATTATGACTTTTAACGTAGAACGAACTAGAAGCGAGTGAAGTTACCTATATGCAATTTCATTGCATTATATTTTATGTCCTGGTTCACACCATCTAGCGGCAAATGGCGCAAACCGGTGTAGGTTTTTTTTGGCGTAATTTGCCGCTAGATGGTGTTGTAAGTATGTTATTGAATAAAATTATAAAAATTGAAAAAGAAAATAATAAACTATATTATTATCATTCTTAAAGACTAATGAATTAATTCAGGTCATGACGTCGTCAAATCCTGTATTCAGCAGTGGTCCGTCCACTAAAGGCTGATAATATGATGATGAAATTTTTTTCTTAAGGATTTTATTTTGTTTCAGTTTCGTAGATTTATGTAGATAGTAGATAGATTATGCAGGTATTAAAAATTGTAGGTGGTATGTAAAATAAACAATCAGTTCAAAAACTTGCAGTATTCAATTCAATCATTACCTACAAAAATCAAATCAAATCAAAACATTCTATACGCAAGAATGGATCCACAATTTTAAACCTATTTGTAACAAGACGTACAGCTCTACGGTTAACACTGTCCTCGCGCGCTCAGGCCGTACGCCGTCGTTCGCAAGTTCAAATCCTCTACATACCGTTACCTATAAATTTCTTTTTTTGTTTGTTTATACATTTTTAAATAATATTTTTTGATATTACAATAATTATAAATACGATTTACAAACTAAAATTTTGTATAAAAATTGAATAAGAAGTTAATAAATTATATTATCATTCTTAATAAAGGACCAGGGAATTAATTAAAATCATGACGTCATCAAATCCTGTGGACTGGGCTATAACGCAGAATTGAATGAAAAAGAAAGTTGCTTGAAGTTATATTCATGCTACTTATATATGCAGCACAAAATGATTTTTTTTTCTTGCCCTTTGAGTGCTTACCAAAATTTTATTAAACGGGGACAGCACATTGCCCCTCATTCAATTAATATGCCATCTGAAAATAATTACAGCCATCCAGAATGACACAAAATTGCTGTTTGATTTTAAAATGTTTGCTGAACATAAGTTGCCGCTCAATTAGTTATTTCTGCTACCAGATTATATTTTTCTGCTCACAAAAATACAAATATTATGCTAGTCATTTAAATAACACCCTATCAGAAACATGCGGGATCCCGCAAATACCAGGATCCCGCGGGACTAAAATCTCTCAGTTCCGCAAATACCGGGATTAAAATTTTGCTGCGGGATTGCATTCCCTAAAACGCCATTTAGGAGCAATACATCGGCTATAATCTATTGTTAACGTACAAAAGGTCAGATGTCGCGATTGTGAAACTTTGTTACGAGGCGATAAAACGCTCCACTTAATCCTTATAACTCGTATAACTTCCTTTTAATATCATGTAAAAACGTTTTAATAAAGGTATTTTGTTTTATAAGTCATTGTTTTACTGATGAAAACAATAGGCTATGTGCTTTGCTGCATGTACGGAATGCTTATTTCTTAAGCGAGACTGCTTAATTTTAGGTAATAAAATGACGGTTAGCATAATTGCTAGGGCTTAGTGATAAAAGTTACGGCAAGTGCATACAAGGGCGAACGGTAGATTTGAAGGGTTGATTAACTCGGGTTACACTTGGATGCGAGTGGCAAAAGATCGTCCGTCTCAGCATTCATTGAGGGAGGCCTATGTTCAGCAGATGACGGATTAAGGCTGATGATGATGATGAACCAATTTATATACTCAGTAACGGCAAATAAACCATTGAAATGTTACATTTTTTGAAATGTTACATTGACGCAATTTAATTTTTTTTATGTGTAGGTCCGTGTAAAGCTAAAACCAAGTTTGTGGGGTTGCCACTTGCCACAATTGTCCCACGGCCGTCATCTTGAATTACCAGCATTGACAAAGTATTTAATATATATCTATATAGACTAGGTATCATAGAAATATTAAGAACATTTCAAATATCTGTGCTAGGTATGTTCAATAGTAATAGATAATATCTGGAGATTTTCCGCACTCAAAAGTTTTCAATAATCATTTGTTCCCGCGGCATACAACAAAATTATATAAAACAAGTCTGAATACGACGAATGAAATATCAAAAGTTTCGGTTTAATTAATTCTACTGAATTTCAGCCTCAGAAACTCAACGACAAATACTTATTAATGAGCATACATAGCATTATGATCTTAAAGTTTGTATGATATAAGTTACACTTTCATAAAACGGATCTTGTCTGTTTTATATTGAATTTGAGACAATAATAATATTTATTGACGCTTTTACACCACGCCAATTTGGTCCCGTGCTATGTTATCGAAGAGCTTGTGTTACGGGTACCAGACAACGAAAATATGTATATATTTAATACATTTTATATTAATATTTAACCTTAAATCGTACAATTCTTATATATATTCGGATATAATCTGAATCTCAATAAAAGCTCAGCATACTATCTAAAGCTCCCATTTTTGAGTCTATTGCGGTTAATAGCGGTTTCACCGGCGTTCTTCCCGTTCCCGTGGGAGTACGGGGATTAATTATAGCCTGTGTGTCAATCTGATGTATAAGCTATATTATTGTAAAGTTCCATTAAAATCTATTCAGTAGTTTTTACGTGAAAGAGTAACAAACACATCCATCCATCCTTACTTACAAACTTTCAAGTTTATAATATTAGTAGGATTATAAGATTAGTTCAAAGCGTAGTTTGTTTATGTTTAATCATCTGTGGTAACTATTATCTTTGATAAAGGTCAGTGTGATATAACTGACCTTTAATGTTCTGT
The DNA here is from genome assembly GCA_905333005.2 of Lycaena phlaeas. Taxonomy (NCBI): domain Eukaryota; kingdom Metazoa; phylum Arthropoda; class Insecta; order Lepidoptera; family Lycaenidae; genus Lycaena; species Lycaena phlaeas. Next base: position 6,256,474 of record HG995169.1, on the reverse strand, counting down.
TTTTTAGTTAAATTTAGACAAAATGTCAAGCCATATTTAAGAAACTGTCTATATAATCCTTAATAATATTATAAATGTAAAAGTAAGGATGCTTGTTACGGTTTCATGCGAAAACGAGCCAGCCGATCATCATGAAACATTGTAAACATTCGCAGAGGTACTAGAAGTAGCTTAGGATTTATAAAAAAAAAGAATTTTTTTTTGCTAACACAGGCGAAGCCGCGGGCAATAGCTAGTATTTTATAAAATAACAACATGACCCGCTGTATTATGTTCTACTGCTAGACCCGGGTCTCCTCTTAGAAATCAGGCGTGGAGGGTATTAGGCCATAGTTCACCAGTTCACCGATAAGCTGGCCCAATGCGGGTTGGTGAACTCCACACATCTTCAAAGATTTGATCTCATCAGGCATGCACATTTCTTCACAATGTTTTTCTTCACCGGTGAACAAGCGATGGTCCCGTGTTCAGGTGCACGTAGGAATTTTGAAAAAATTCAAGGCGCCATAAGGGTCAGGATTGAACCCGGAAACCAATAAGCTAAGTCCTACTTGATCATCGTTACTATAATCTTTTTTTAATCTCTATTCAAATCCACAAAGTAAAAACATTTTTAAAAGAAATAAAACTATTGTTTCGTGAACTTTAGAAATGCTTTCTTACAGATACTTTCCAAGAGGATGATTTCATGTTAAAAAAATCCTATTGTCCAATTTCTATGTAAAACGTTTCAGCGATTCCTCCTTCGTGAACCAGACAGACGATTATATATACATAAAAAGGTCGTCTAGATTCTAATTGTACTACGTCGAGGACATTTACGCTATCTTATTTCACTTTTTTGACTTTCAACTCGTAAGAATATTTTATATTCCTACAAAGTAAAATATTGTGTATTCTATCTACTACCGTCATGATTAAAACATATTGTAAAATCTTCAAGTAGGTATCTTACAACCGTACTTAAGTAGCGTACTTGGCTAAGTAATGAAACAACACCATGCAATTAACGTTTCTATCTATGCGCTCCTTGTGTCAATAGTTTCGGTTTGACAATCGAACAGTAGCGGGACTCACTTAACATCCATATTCACAAACAATACTATGAGGTGTCATAGTACTCCCGAACGCAACGCACTCGAGGGTCATTCAAACCGATACATAGACAATAACTGTCTGTCTAACCCAACTTATAGACACGAAGAGCGTATAAATAGTAGCGTTCTTTGCATAGTTTGTTTCAATACCTAGTTAGCGAAGTACGCTTCTTATATATCATATAGTATGGAATTCAATAGTGTAGGTTAGATTGAGTATTAAGCTATTGAACACGTACTTGCAAGGATCTTGAGAATTTCGTGTCATTGTATCTTCCCGTCGTCTTCTTCTCCGGCATAGTGTATTTGGGCAGGGTCCTGAAGAACCAAGCGCCTGACTTCTTCCACACCTCCCGCGACTCCGCGCAAAGGTTGCACATGTACTGATCTCTGGCGTATATTGATGATCTGCGGCAAATATTTTGTATCTGTATATGAATTTAATAAAAAACTTAGTAATTTGACATTTCATGCATGGAAAATATAAGTAAGGAGAGAAGTTAGACCATCTTCTTTATGGAACCAGTTGAAATTTTTCCCATCTGTAAACGCAGATAAACCACAGGCAACAGCTTAAAAAACCATCCACAACGTATCCCAAAAAATATTTATTAATTATTATTCTTTATACAAATTTCAATAATACTTTTGTATTGTACTGCAAGTATTTTTTTTTTTCAATTTCAATTATTCAATTCTAATAATTATTTTACAGTCACCCCATTTTATTTTGTGATTACTATTATTATTATAAATATTATTAGCATATTAAGTACTATTTCAACATATAGAATATTGAAAAATTATGTTATATTTTAAAACGATTCAGCCTTAAGATGATGAAATTACTTTTATCAAAAGCAGGAATAATTTGTTCCCTATAGTTTAAAATGATATTTGAATCATTTATTCTGGTGAAGAATTACATACGTCACTAAAGAAAATAGCTTCGAAAAAAATATACAATTAGTATCTGTATGATAAATACCCCATACTTACTTAGGTGCTGGCATTTCAATAACGCATTTTGGACAGGCTGAATTTCTGCACATCGAACATCTTCGTAGAGGCGCCAGGAGCTTCGAAGTATCTCCACACAGCAGGCAACACTTGGGGGCGGGACCAGAAGCCGTCCGACGCATTCCTGTACAAATGTTGTGTCTAATTTCTGTTCGTTAACTTATTATAATACTATAAATTGGGAATCATTAAGTTTAAAATTCGAAATAAATCCATAAAAAATAGTTTTATGCCTTCAATCCTTACTCCTTACTAATATTATAAATGCGAAAGTAACTCTGTCTGTCTGTTACGCTTTCACACCTAAACCACTGAACCGATTTTGATGAAATTAGGAACAGCGATAGAATAGAGCTTGAGAAAGGACATATGCTACTTATTGTCGCGAAAAAAAGCTTGGGGGAAAATAGGGGATGAAAACATAAGAAAACAATAGGGAATGAAAGTTTGTATGGAAGTTGGTCATTATATATAGAAGATGACGCCATGAAATTTTGCATTTAGGCAGTTGATAAGAATTAAATAACCATTAATAATTGTTCCACCGTTACATAAATGGGCATGACATAGGAGATGAAAGTTCGCAGGGTAGTTAAAAAAAATCTATCTGTGTTTACTATACGTACGTACGGAACTGCGCTACTCCAAATTTAACGCGAGTGAAGCCGCGGGTAACAGCTAGTTGAAGATAAATTAAAGAATTTTTTTTTTTCAAAAAAGCAAAAAAGAAGACAATGCGTATGTAAGATTCTACATTTAGTCATATAAAAGAAAAGAAACAATATAGCAGTTTTACATGTATTATCATAGTATAGTTTCCTCATCAATAATATAACATAAGGAAGGAAGAATTGGCGATTGCTCCAACGACAAGAGCAAAGTTATATAAAGAGAAAGAACATATTATCTGTATTATTTCTCTGGTATTTTCTCGGTCGTAAAATGGGTTTTATTAGATATAAATGTCATTACAACTTGATATCAACATTTTTTTGGTATGTAGTACCTACTGATAAGGCAAACATACTTTATTATATTATTGCACCGCCGCCAATACATTTTTATAATTAACATGAGTAAATGCTATGAAAATGAATTCTTTCAAAGATAGATTTCATTAGACTTCCAGAAGGGAGAGTGCGCACGTGTGTAAAGTATATATAAAACTATTAACGTCTCCATGAGTTGAGGTAGAGACAACTAGATACATTTTCTTGGACAGTAAATATTGGAAAATGCCGTTGCTCTACGTGCGCCGCGGCGTAGCTGCGTGTTAAATTTAAATGTGAACAGATCAAATCCATACTAATTTTATAAAGAGGTAAAGTTTGTACTAGATCTATTGGAACGATTTTAAAAAATATTTTATTAACAAAAGGCTACTTTATTTATGAATGACATAATAGGCTATAATAATTTATCTCCATATTCCCACGGGAATATGAAGTACGCGGGTGATACCGTAGGCGCTGCTGTAGTGGTGAAATAAATCATTGAATATTTTTGCCATCCGACATTAATTATTTAAAAACTGAACTGAGCTTAGCCTTAACAATTATTGAAATACTAGCTGTTACCCGCGGCTTCGCTCGCGTGAAATTCGGAGTAGCGCAGTTCTGTACGTACATATAGTAAACACAGACAGATTTTTTTTAACTACCTTGCGAACTTTCATTTCCTATGTCATGCCCATATAGGTAAAAATCTTAAAAACGGTGGAACAATTATTGATGGTTATTTAATTCTTATCAAGTGCCTAAATACAAAGTTTCATGGCGTCATCTTCTATGTATAATGACGAACTTCCATTGAAACTTTCATCCCCTCTTTAAACCCCCCTAACCTGTTTTTCGCAACAAAAAGTAGCCTATGTCCTTTCCTAAGGTCTAATTTATCTCTGTTCCAAATTTCATAAAAATCCGTTCAGTGGTTTAGGCGTGAAAGCGTAACAGACAGACAGACAGACAGACAGAGTTACTTTCGCATTTATAATATTTTAGTAAGGAAATAGTAAGGATAAGGATAGTAAGGATTATTTTAATATTGGCATCAACCGAATTGCAACCTGCATATTCTTAGGACAGTTTTAGTTTTATGTGCTATACCAAAATATATATACATATTAATATACTTTGAAAAAAATCTGATTATGCAATCACAGCAAATCCTTTTCGAGAAATTATCACCTATTTGTATTGGTGGTTCAGAGCAGACGCGAGTGCTCTACAAAGCGTACATTTTACTGCCGGTAATTGTTTTATGATTTCAAAGAAAATCAATTTATACTACATTTTACAATAATTCCCTTATAACCTCATCAACCAAGCCGGTGTAGTAATTGCATCAATTTATTGTGAAGCCTCATGAAAGCAATTTCAAGACATGCTCTGAGAGACCTTTAATATAAAATGCTTTAGTAATAAGTGATATTTTCTTCCTTTTAATCCTCACAATTTTTATATATATTATAAAAGTAAGACTTTGCAAGTTTCTTTTTCAGTTCTTTTACACATAAGCTAAGTTCATAAAAAGAGGATATTTAAAATACTTTAAAAGATCGCCAACGGCTTAGAATTTCAATTATAGAAAGAAGGGGGATTCATAATTATTATTGGCGTTTAGGTTAACCAAGTGGGAAGAAGATCTCCGTGCAGTGGCCGGGTCCGCAATGGATGCGAGTGGCAAGGGATCAGTTGACTTGGCGTTCATTGGGGGAGGCCTATATTCAGTGGACGGATAAAGGCTGATTATGGTGATGTGTGTGTCATACATATTTTTTACGCTGTTTTGTCGCTTATGCGGGATTTACCATTTAGATGGTTATTTATAATCCTTACAGAAGGAATATAAATAATAGAGTACACTCTAAGGGCATGTTTCACAATCTCCAGATAAGTTATAGATAGTCCGAATAGGCGAATACGAATAGTAATAGATACTTGACAGATACTCCATACTCTATCTGTTAAATATGTTGCCGATAGCCTATTGGGCACTTAACTGGAGATTGTGAGACAGGCCCTAACTTTCTCAATTATTAACTATCATATGAATCTATGCCAATAGAGTTTAATATCAGACTGTTATAAGTATCATATTAGACCTTAGAGCAACACCGTCTGGCACCGTAAGGATGATGGAGGACCGCGTTGCTCTATTAGGCAGACTAATTACTTGACAAAATAGAGAACTTCTTTCAGAAACAGTAATAATCTGTTGATGTTATTGTATTTGTATTTAAATGTAATGACGATCGTCGCTTCAAGATGTTTGATAGTTTCGTGGATTTTTCAACATTTTTCTGTGTACCTCATTGACAACATGCGTTTTAAAAACGTAACAAAAAATCTGGCGGCAAGCTGTGATATAACCTTAACAGTCGATGAGTAAGACTAACCTTCAAGTCGTGCGACTAGTCTCCCCACTCGTCGGGCTTCGATTTCATCCAATTTCTCAGCTCTCTTGACGACAGCCAAAATGGCATCTCGTTCATTGGGCGACAGCGGGGGCTCGCTCCGGGCAGCACTCCATCCTGTGCGGAGCCTGCGTCACATAATGGGAAGCAATATCAGTCTCAACTACTTTTCCTTTTTTACTTCAAGTGTACACGGCTTTATATGATTGCGTTATTGATATATAGCGTAGAAAAGTTATCTATACTTCATCATTTTTTTCCTGGGTAGTTTGACCATATTTTACTAGTTATAGAGCTTTGGCCATGCGTGGTTTATATTAAGACTCAAGAATGTTGCTTTGCTTGGAATAATTAGACAAGTTTATTTTGAAAGGTAGGTCTTAGCAAAATTATAATACTTGTGATCAATTCACTCGATCAACAGATTATCTTATGTAGTTCATATATTTATAAACAAAATATACTTTTTCAAAGCTGCTGTATTTTACAGTAACAGCAGCCAAGCCATCAGCAAAAGGAGCAGCTCCATAATCCTAAGTGCTTATTGCTATTTATCGCCCTCAAACATAAATTCCAAACAAGTGCCTATAAAACAGTCTACTTTCTTTAGCATTTTAGTACTAAGCAAATCAATGAGCCTATAAAAGTCAAACATAATTACTTCTCGAGTGAGCGAACTCTTTTAGGCTAAGAACGCACGAAGCGGTTTTATTGCGCGTCCGGCATGGTCTTGGACCTGCAGCTTCTGTAGAATGCTGATCTTACTAATATGTATTATAAACGTGAAAGTTTGTATGTATGGATGTTTGTTACTCTTTTACGTAAAAACTACTGAATGGATTTTAATGAAACTTTACAATAATATAACACAGGCTATAATTTATCCCTGTACTCCCAAGGGAATGGGAAGTACGCGGGAGAAACTGTGGGGCACTGCTAGTATGTAGCTAGTATAAAAAGACAACTGCTAGTATATAGAAAGAAGGAAAGCACAGCTCACGACGTGTTTTATGCTTGTGGTGTGCGTGATTGTCTGTGGATCCCACTGCATAGGCGGGCAACTACCAAAATTCTGTGCGCCGTGGTCACCCACAGCCTCGGTGGATTGCGTCCGCATGCCCTGCTATCGGTGGGTTGGCAACCGCAGTACTAATCGTTTAATCGAAAACAACCACCCGTCTTGAGATGCTACGTAACGTCGCAAATTACAGGCGTAGGCTTAGAAACAAAACCGCAGTATTACCACCGAGGCAGACGCGGGTGTAAACCGCTTCGTGAGTACTTAGCCTTACTGTCACTTTGTATTCTCGCAAAATAAAAGTTTCCATCTCGATTTTTTACTATAAGAAATGACGTCAACTGTAATATTACACAATACTTTATCCCGCAAACATCTTGTCACGAACAAAGATGATATAATATTTACTGTGCTTAAATACTCATGGAGGGATATACATTATGTCGGTTTACAAGTTATTGTTCATCGCATATCGATAAAAACATAAACACTTAGATATGCATATATGTATTTCGATAATGACCACTTAAGCTGCAGTTTAGGATCTTAAAGTGTAAACCATTGATTCCCAAAGTGGTCTAAACAGAAACCTAGGGATTCCGCGGAACATTTAACGGGGGTCTAAGTTCGCGTGACAAAAAAGTAGAGTTCAGAATTCATAAGAGAAGTTCCACGAAAATAGATCTGAACTGCACATTTATGTCGAGTTTTGAAGTTAAGATAGACATTTTGGTGCAGGGGTCCAGAATTTTTGAATGAGTCTATGAGATAAAAGATTTGCAACCTCTGATGTAAGCCAACGATAGTTTTATTTTGTTGGTGGAATTGGTCTGTCTATCTACAGCCTAGACGAGTCGCCTTGTCTCATCAAGTGGCCCATAAATACAACTAACTTTAAGTAATGGAGACAAGATACACCGATTTCCGTTTTTTTTTCGAAAGGATCTATGCTGTTGGCCTTAAGGCCTTTAAGCTAGACGGAGTATTCTGTGGTTATGGGGATGTATGGTGTTATAGGCACATCCCCATAGATTTGGTCAAACCCCCTCCTTATCTGACTTACCAGATCAATCTCCACCTGGCACATGATAGACACTTTATTTTTTTACAACTTTTTACTGTTTGATCCTTAACCGTATATTCTAAGGCTTAGAGAGCCGGCTTATTAAGATCATAATATATGATATAGGCACTCAACTATGTGCAATGTATCTATACATTAATCTGCCAAGCTTGAGTTCCTGGAATCCCCGCTTAGGCTCTACCATTGTTTTCAGCGTAATAATGCAACGTTATAAAACGGTGTAGTTTCATTTTCCAACTTATCAAGCTGTTATCTGTGTCCAACACACGCCCGTATCAGCTACTTAAGCCGTGCTCTAGTATGGCTCGTGCCGTGTAATATTTGTGCACTTTCATGATGATCTAATATCACCAAAGTGCACAAATATAGTTGATACAAACTATTTTATCGACTCTAAGGGCCTGTTTCACAATCTCCAGTTAAGTTCCCAATAGGCTATCGGCAACATATTTGACAGATAGAGTATGGAGTATCTGTCAAATATCTGTCAAATATGTTGCCGATAGCCTATTGGGAACATAACTGGAGATTGTGAAACAGGCCCTAAAATAATTAATAACCCATTTCCATTTATGATGAAATTCTATATTCGTCATTATTTTTCCAGACTACTGCTTGACATAGAAATATCAACAAAAGTGGGCATTTTAGACAGATTCCCGCACAAATATTGACTTTTTATAAATTTGAAATTTTCAAACATACGTAAAACACAATAATCGGCTCCGCAGTTAGTAGTAGTTAAATTTCAACCCCTTTGCCTTCACATTAATTTGTATTACAAAAGCTTTATTAACTTTCGTTCGTTTCATTTTATACCTTTTGACATTTTGTTTCACCACGTACCTAATAATTTCGGTATTCAATATTATACATATTTTATTAATGAACAAACAATACATTTCAATGAGATATGTATGTTCAATCCAATGTTATCGCTATGGCTAATGAAATAGTACAGTAATACAACAGAAATGAAATGAATGAAATCCTTGTGAACATTAGAAGATGATTATAATGAAATTAATGCTAACAGCTATGTCAAATATTGTGATAATTGACAACATTTCAAAATTGACATGACCTTAAAATAAAAATACCATTTCTAAATTTTTGTATCCTGAGTTCAAATATATTTTTTATATATTTTTTTAGTTCTTCATTTCTGAGAAAAAAAATAAAAACCAAAAAACATGTGATGACGTCACTTTTGTGGTAGAATGAGGTAGTTACCTTTGCCTTAGCGTTCCAGTATTTTAGATGAAAACATTAATGTCAAACAAGACATGTCAATTGTCAAAGTCTTGTTTATTTTCGACAAATTTTTGCTATACGCAACTAGAAATACTTTCGAAAATTTAATATTTACTTAATAAAAACAGAATGAGATTAATAACACTGGAAAATAAGAAAATCCACGAATTTTATTGAAATCAAACAAGTTTGACAAGCTGACAAATAATGACAACTCGAGATTTATGATAGTTTTTTGACGGGTAACAGGAAATCAAAAGCATTGTTGCAATTTCACCATAAGTGTGACGTCATTTGGCGCTTACATCTTTTTAGAATACACCGAATTTCAGAGTTAAAATTATGAATGAAAAGTTCATAATTTCCAAAAACGGAAAAATACGTGTGCCCTAGTTTTGTATTTACTTTCATATAATGTTAAAATATATGCAGCTTAAAAATATGAAATGTTGTCAAAGGCGCCGAACGGAGGTCCGTATTGCTTTATGATAAAAAGTTTTAAAGGGTCACCGATTTAAAAGTTATCATCATTAGTCCATATAAATCTAAGCTGACGCCAAAAACGCTAACTACTTTAATTCGTTAGACATGATATAAGGCGCAGCTCCCCCGCGGCGCACAGAGAGGCTACGTACGTTTGTGCTTCTCTTGAAAATGCATAGTATTGCACTTGCACCATTGCAACCCATGGAGACGCTACACATTGATTGACATTAATTTTGTGAAAACGAAGCGAAGCACACGTGTATAACATCTCCGGGGTAGAGCTGCGCCTTTACTCCTTTCTTGACGAGGCCAAGACTGCTACTCTTTTTAACACGCTTTTATTAGCTTCACTTGTATGTTTGTATGTATGTTTGTAACCGACTCCTTTGAGCTCGATTTTGTCCTACTTTGAACGATCAGATTTAATTCAAAATTTGCACACCTGACAAAGACCGATGACAATGCAATAATTCGATTACAAAATCCGATTCTCCCAATTAGATTCGTCAGGATTAATTAATTCCTTTCGGCATCCTTTGCATGCGAGTAAGAGAGGTAGAGCTAGTGCGCGAACTTGGAAAGACTCGGAGAGACTTGTAAAGCGTGTTTTTTCTCTCTCCTATAATTCAACATGTACAGCGGATAAGTATCATTCGAATCACGTTAACATACCATTTGAATAAAAACCTTGGTATCTTCAAAGCTTTTTATTTAATTATATCCATGAACCTATTTGGACCCTTTTTTTTACGCCGGGAAATGCACGTCACGTCGCGCTGGGGAGTGGGTCCCCCAGGCGGGTATGTGGGACTCGCTGCGCGCGAAAGATTGTAAGTGGACGCAGCTCTACCCACTAAAACCCGGCGAGTGCCACCACTGCCGCCCTTGGTGAGCCCCGGATCTGCAAGCAACAGGCACCTCGACGGCTCTTCAGTCCCTCAGGAGACCGCCGCCACCTCCACAGAGCGGTTGTTCCGCACCACAGAACAACCACTCCTAACGTCGGGACAGTACGATGAGGTGAGGTTCCCATCCTCACCCCTTGCCCCCTGCTCTTTTGTCCCCTCTTCTTATAAGAGGGATACAACGAGCTCCCTGGGCTCAATTCGCTTCGCCCAAGGTGCTGGGGTCACCCAGGGAGACCCACCGCCACGACAAGGCCTGAACCATGGTGGGTAACCTATTTGGACCCATCACAATTAACCCTTAAAGAAGATTTGAGTGCATGATGAATATAGAGTGTATTGACTTTAATGTGAGTTAAGAACAATAGATATTACATCCGATTTTACAATAATTAGGGTTCTGTACTCTTGAAATAAATTTTATAAGCACCGATTCTTGCTTCAAAATTATTTTAAGAATATAATATACAACTTTATGATAAAAAGTTGTTCCTTCTACTTTCTCTAACTACTCTACTACTTCTACTCTATTTAATAATAATAATATCTATGGACGCTTTTTACACCACGTCAATCTGGTCCCGTGGTAAGTACTCGAAGAGACTTGTGTTACGGGTACCAGACAACGGAAATACATATATTTAATACTTTTTATATTAATACTTATATTTAAGATTTTTATTATACAATACACATATTTAATACATATCCATGACCCAGGAACAAATAAACTTTTTTTTATGGTCCCTGGCGAGATTCGAACCCGCTACCTCCGGCTTGTGCGCCAACGCGCTAACCACTGAGCCACAGAGATCGTCAAAAGGTATTTAAGAGCTCGGCTCTTGTTGGTGAAGTATTTGCCACTCATTCCTCCTTTCTGCCAACACCTTCACCTTCATCCTTCTAAAGTGTTCAAAATAATTTGCTTAATTCTGATTAAATGTAAATTTTACAAAATTTGACTATTATTTTATGCTGATCTAAGAACCACTTTCACCAGATGTTATTATTGGGTGTTATGTTAATATGACCTTTAAATGTCGAAACATTTCTAAGCCCATGAACATTTACGAGGGCTCTTTATGGATTTATTTCATGATTCATGTAAAGTACAGTATTATAATAACTCTTATTGTGACCTAGTTATTTTGTGATCTGTTTTTAATATATTCTGACAAATATGTCAGTTCACAACAAGTTCATTAAAACCATCACATCAAATCTAATAAGATTTCATTTCATTAAAACCATCACATCAAATCTAATAAGATTTGATGTGATGGTTTTAATGAACTTGCCTTCACGCACAAGAAATGGATTTTACTTCAAGATCGAATGATGAAAAGTCTCATTAACAAAACGCAGAAAAGGTATTTAAAAATATCGCTGCAAAACGATATCTGAAACGACACTTAAAACAAGTAAAAGCGAACAAAATTCAAGTGTGATATCATATTGTTAAAGTAATTAACACCTTGTAATTATATTTCATATTTATTTGCATTTAAATATATACTTTGTTAGCACCACAAAGTATATATTTAAAAGGGTCATTTTAATCTTAACAATATTGAAAGGAGGTACTCAAATTCAACCTCAATTTTTAAGGTCGAGTATAAAGGTGACCTGTCATAAGAATAGTGAGATTCCAATCCATTACATTCATACAATCTTCGTAATAATTTATTGGAGTGAAAACAATTTTTGCTGGGCTGACCCGGCATGCTACGAGGTGAAAGCCTTAATGTGATAAATGTCCCACACAAATAGCCAGGGTGGCCACAAGGCACAGAATGACTGGGATTTTTTATACTTCCCCTTGTAAAACTAATCTCGGTTTTTAGGCATCATGACCGAACTTGATTCCTAACGAATATAATAGATGTAGTAATAGAAAAATTCAAGATCTTGATATATATATATTATGTACCACAATACACATCAGTTTTGTAAAAAAAAACAATGGATTTTTTTGACGCATTTTAGTGTTTTTTAAAACTATTATACAAATTCCTGCAAATAAAAATATATAACCAACATGAATGCCAATTTGAGTAATGGAATTATGTTAAACCAAATTGTAAATGTTATGTACGCCTTAACCTTACCCTTAACAACCACCTGTAAGTTGAATATTGTAATGTTTTATATATGTGGTAAGTTTTATATAAGTTGTAAGTTGTAAGTGGTAGTAATGTGCTTGTACTTAAGCCTCGTTCGGGTGAAGAATTTTCCGCTCAAGAGATCCTTGATCGTAAATTTCTTGACCGTAAAATTGTAAGTAATTAATAAGATACAGTCAAGGATAATAAAAGTTACTCTTCACTGCTGTGTTTTCTATATTCAATTTAAATATGTGTAAGATGATTTTTCAATAAATTATATTAACAAAGTAAAATAATAAATAATTATTTACATATGTAATAATTGTTATTATTAATTATTACTTATTCAATAGTTTTTAATAGTTTTCATTTCTGCCACGTGGTCTTAAGCACATGCATGTTTTTACTAATAATGCGCACAAATATTAATATTTTATGTAGATATAAGTAAATAAAGCTGTCTATAATGTTGTAAGCTTCAGATTCCTTGAGCTAGTTATTTACTGGATAATCCGGCTCACGGCAATTGAATGTTGGGGATAGGATTGTAATGAGATCCTCGAGTTTCATTGGATATTACTAATTCTTGGAGCTGCGAGCATCTAATCCTCTTTTTTTATTATTTGTGTAAGTTTATTACTTTTTCTTGCTGTACTATCCGTAGTCGATACGGTCTGCTGCCTTTGATTGGTTTCTTTATTCTTATATATTATAAATATTAAGTAGTTACTCCAGTTACTGGCGACATGCCGAAAAAATCTGAAGTAATTGGACCACCGACATATATTTTTTTAAAAGAGTGAAGATGATTCACGGACTGATATATCCAACGGTTTCCTTTATCTTAAATATGACATTCTCGACATTTTGGAAAAACTGTTACAGGCAGCAGCATTAGGACATACAGTTATTTTACTTTCTTTGTTCCTTGGGCCCTTCGCAACCAAGGCTACATGAAGTGAACGACACACAAAAAAGGAACTCGAAACTTGTCTTGTGAAAATCAGTTGAGACGGAAGCGTTACCGTTTTCAAGACTCATCTTTTGGAATTGACGAGCAGGATTTCAAGTTGTGAAGACTTTGACTGAGGACTTTTGTTGTGTTACAGGAAGGAAAATACTAACTTACTAGAATAAGTTATTTAAATTCATTGTGAAATCCAAGCATGAATGAATGTTTCTTTGCTAAATATTTTAATAACCCTTTACTGATTTTTCGACCACAATTAACGCTAAACTTGCCGATCCACCGCTTACTTTTTTATTATTAAGATAGGCATAATGGCAGACGTGCTATCTAATGGTACGCGATCGAAGTTACCCATTAATATAAACTAGTTTACCTGGAACTAGCAAACATCTCTGTTGTGTTTTCTTAACATAATAATATTATGTCTAACATAACATTATGCTAAGTCCCGGTAATTACACTGCATGCTTGCTTTGCCTTGCTCATCTCCGCAAACCGCAGCTGGGTTCTTGCACGGTTAAATAAGAAAGATGGTGGTACCTAGGTAGCAGGGAGCGCGGCATAACGTATCCCTTCCTCCGGCATTTTCATACACTCTTTCCAATTACACAGCTAAACTTTATTACAATGAATCAACTTTTTACGGATTTTATCGCGGCAGAATGGTTGTATATGGTTAGGGACATATTTGCGTGTCGTGTCGTTGCGACACGCCACGACACGTAAGTGTGTTTCTGCCTTTATTGAGTTTTTATGAGCCCGACGTTTCGGATACATTACAGCAACCATGTTCACGGGAGTCCTCCCATATAAACATAAAATAAACCGCGATAAAATCCGTACAAACTTGTTTCATTATAATCAGTGAAATTCGCGTAAACATAAGAAAACAATATACGATTACATATTTTTATTTATCTACACTAATATTATAAAGAGGAAAACTTTGTTTGTTTGTTTTGTTGTAATGAATAGGCTCAAAAAGTACTGGACCGATTTCAAAAATTCTTTCACCGTTTGAAAGCTACATTATCCACGAGTAACATAGGCTAAATTTTATTCTGGAAAAAAATAGGGTTCCGTAAGATATTTGGGTTTTTCTGATACAAGGTGTTGCGTACGCTGCCTAAACTATAAAAGATAGAACCATAAAATGTTCTAATTAATTGTAGATCTTATAAATATTTACAAAAAAGCCCACGACACACTATACCTATCTATGTCGAGTGCGGCACAACGACCATATTTTATTCAGAAATTTTGTTTTTTTTGTTTTTTTGGACTACATTTAAACGAGTTTATTTTACTCATGCTTTTAATCCTTAAGATATGAAGCTAAAATGTTTGTTTATTTGAACGCGCTAATCTCAGGAACTATCGGTCGGATTTTAATGAAACATTTCAGTGTTCGATAGCCCATTTATCGATAAAGATATATCATCTTGTAAATCTTTTTTAACGCAGGCGAAGCTGCGGGCAACAGCTAGTTTATAATATATTGGTTCCTGTTAAAACGACTACGAGTGTGAGCAGCAGAAATGAAGCTTAAAAACTTTACTACTCCAGTTTAAAAACCAATTTTTATACATTTAACTTATCACATTCAATCATTCACCCCTTTCCTTCTTGATAATTACTTTTAAAGCGCAGTCAAATTCAGTCAGTCAGACTCAAATCCAGGGCCAGATTTTTACATTACAGCTAGATTTATGTGGTGGGATTCTTCTATAATATGTTTGCTCTGTTTTGTTTTACAACCAAAGCTGCGGGCACCAGCTAGTATCATGCAAATGTGATTGAAATTGTAATGAAAGTCAAGCACACCGGATCCGGATATGACTGATAACGACGCCGAACAAGGTCGCATCCTTGTCGTTATTTTTAGATGTTTTGTATAGTTTTGTTTTGTTTTGTATGTACTTAGCTTATTCTAATCTTACTATTATTAATATTATGAATGAAAAAGGTGGTACGAATGTATGGATGTATTTAATACACTATGACCCAAAAACTACTGCATGAATTTTTATGAAACTTTACAATAATATAACTTACACATCTGAATAATATATGTATAATTTATCCCCGCATTCCCTGTGGCATGGGAAGTACGCGGATGAAACCATGGGTCGCTAGTCGACACTATTATTTTTTATAATAATAGTAGACTAATGAAGATGTTATAAACCTTTATAAATAGAAGTACTATTACCTCTTGGAAATACGTCTATTTTTGAATGTTTATAATAACAAGAACTACTAGACTGAGTTCAAAATGACTATGTTGAACACTGAGTGAAATATGTATTATACTTTAAACATTATCATTATAAATACTCGTATTTCAGTAATCTAAGTTAAAGTGGGCGAAGGCGAATATTATATTAGAAATAATAATTATGTTGTAATTATAAAAATAAATGTCTTGAGAGAAACTTGAGGCCTGTTTCTAATTAAATCTTTACTAGTACCTAACCTATTCGAAGCACAAGTGCACAAAATGGGCCGGCCCCTAAGGAAAAAGAAACGTGGGTAGACCACGATGGGCGGGTGACATAATAGCGTTGGCGGGAAAAACTGAATTGAAATAGCACCGACTACCGAGGACAAAAATAAAGGAAGACTTTGGAGGAGGATTACATAAACCTTACCACGGGAATCCCATAAAAAATATTTAAGAACTAAAAGTATATGTATTTCGATTTAAAATTTACTAACTTGGAATAAGAAAATTTAAAACGTAATATTGTAACTTTTAAGGTTAAACCTTACATAATATTATAAATGTGAAAGTAGAGATGTTTGTTACAATTTCACGCGAATACTACTTCGCCGATCATCATGAAACTTTGTACACATTCTCTCCAAAGTATTAGAAGTGTCACGTTATATTTAAATGAAATTATAAGCCATGATAAAATTGGAATATGTTTGCAATTTGGCCCTATGTAGTTTCAAACTGCCTGTTTTAAAAAACTTTCGCTAACTATTTTCTGCGACGACGAGCGAAATACGGAACTGAGATGAAATTGTTCCAAAGAAACTTGGAAACCTTTTTTTTTAATACAACCTAGTTTTCTAGGTATTTTATTTATTCACGAAAATCTCTCACTTGAAATTAAAATCTCCTTTATTAAAGACAGGCTCTAAATGTAGAAAAGTAATTTGAAACTACCTCAAGAGTTGTTGTGATAAAACCAACCATATAATAACCATATAAAAACCAACCATATACGCTTAATCAACATTCATAAAAATAAACTACGCTTTTGGACTAAATGGAAAAAATACCATAATAGGGCTGACTATGATAAGTTCTCAAAATTTAGAAAAGACTTCAAAGAAATGAGTCATAAATGCTACACAAATTATATACAATCTATAGAAAGTAAACTAACATCAAATATAAAATGTTTTTGGTCTTATATGTCCAGTCGTAAAAGTAAAACTGGCATACCAGCCTCAATGCAATATCAAAACTGTAAGTCGAGTGATCCGACCGTGATTTGTGAAATGTTCACCGACTTCTTTTTGTCTGTATTCGAGCCTAGGTCCACACAACCTACAATATCTGAATTTGACACGGATTGCCCGGATGGTGTCGATACAATCAGTGATATATATATCGATGAGATTAAATTACTAACCGAATTAAAAAATCTGGACCCAAACAAGGGGGCTGGGCCTGATGGTCTACCCGCGATATTTTTTAAATCTACTGCCTCTAGCATATACAAGCCGCTATGTATAATATATAATAAATGTTTAATTGAGGGTAAATTCCCTGAAATGTGGAAATTAGCTAATATTACACCTATTCACAAGGGAGGCTCAAAACACATTATTGAACAATACCGACCTATCTCACTTTTGTCTGTACTATCCAAACTCTTCGAAAAACTGGTTCACAATGAAGTTTATCCATCCCTGCATAGTGGTATTATCCCTGAACAACATGGATTTGTGAAACATCGCTCTACTACCACAAATCTTATGATCTTTGCTAACGAATTGTATGATAATCTTGACAAACGTGTTCAGGTTGATACTGTGTACACCGGTTTTAAAAAAAGCGTTCGACAAAGTTGATCATGAAATTCTCTTAAAGAAACTCGCTTAAATAATGGTATTAGGGGAAATCTTCTGCGATGGTTTGCTTCGTACATCACTAACCGCTCTCAGAGGGTAGTAGTCCATGGATATCAATCTAGCATCGTTCGTATTTCTTCTGGTGTTCCACAGGGCTCTATTTTAGGCCCTCTTCTATTTATTATCTATATCAACGATATACAATCCTGTTTTAAAAACTCCAAATTCCTTTTATATGCGGACGATCTAAAAACCTACAAACCAATTGGCTCTGTGGAGGACTGTAGGAGGTTTCAGGAGGACCTGGATAGGTTAACCGATTATTGTGTAGTAAATAAGTTACATCTCAGTATTCCCAAATGTAATTACATCAGATTTTGTATACACTTAGATGATAAATTGCAACTTCACCACCATGTTAATGAAATTGTTAACAAATCTTATAAAATGTATGGATTTGTGCTACGTTCCACGACTGAATTTAGGAATCCTGCGTCGTTAATTTACCTTTTTAAAACTCTTATACGTCCCCAACTCGAGTACGCGGTTCCTATCTGGAACCCCTTCTATCAAAAATATATAGACGAAATTGAGAGAGTCCAGCAAAAGTTCCTTCGCAGTGTTCAATACAAGTGTTACAAAAACGTTTTGCCATATTCTAACCTCTTATCAAAATACAAACTCCTGTCACTTGAGGCAAGGCGCAAATACCTTGAAGCTAACGTACTGTATGATATTGTACATAACAAATTTGATTGCATTGATCTCACATCTAAATTGTGTTACTCCGTACCGCGTACTGTCCATAAGAGAAGTGTCCGTCCAGGGACACTCTTTGCCACAAATGTATGTCGCACAAACTCTGGTTTACGTTGTCCTTTGCGTCGTATGGTCGAATCCTACAACACCAACTTTATAGATATCGACATTTTTGCATGTCTCCGATCCAAATATAAAAGGCTTCTTATGTCAAATCTTAGTGCATAAAAAAAGAAAATATATATACAATACAATACATTTACTATTCCAATCTAAACTACACTATAATATATTCTATGTTCAATTAATAATTTAATAACGTCTTAAATTGACCTATACTTATTATTGTCATTTGTCTAAATTACTTTGCTTATTGTCACTGCCATATATCTTATCTGACTAATACAAGAATAGCTTATGTCTGCTGTTCTTACTGCCGAATATTAACCCATATGATTTTATTTCTTTTAAGTATTTACATTCATTATTGTTGTTGTTTTATTATTTGTATTGTTTAGCGCTCTTTTTTGGCTTTTCTGAAATGTAAAAACAAAATATTATGTACCTTTGTAAAATTTAATATGTGGATAATGTCGTTGGCTGTAACATTGCTCCCTCATCTTCAATCTATTTTAACAATGTATGTCTTAACAATATTGTATGTTAAAGCTGTTTTTTATCCCTAATAAATAAATAAATAAATAAATAATATAAAGACGTAATCCCAAATCGTCTAAAATAATCATTTTTGATTAATTTAGAACCAGAAACAATTTAAAAACATAAAACAAAAAGAAACTAAACGATTTTCATACAGATTTATAACATATCATTTCATATTTCAATGATATTTTATCACTAAGTTTCTTTTATCCATATTATATAATAATTTATGTAAAAAAATAAAAAAATATGTAAAATATTAACAGCGAAATAAAAAGTTTTTATATTAAATGTTATATTTCTAAAATCATTAGTGTTCAATGCCCTTCATCATCGCTTCACACTAATCACACTACATCGGTGAAGGAAAACATCGTGAGGAAACCTGCATGCCTGATGAGATTAAAAGTCTTTGAAGGTGTGTGTAGTTCACCAACCCGCATTGGGCCAGCGCGGCGTCTCGGTGAACTACGGCCTGTTACCCTCCTCGCCTGATTTCGAAGAGGTACGAGACCCATGCCCAGCAGGGAGACACAATATATGGGTTGATACTTTACTTTACTTTTTTGTCGCCCTTCGCCATTTTGTTGATAAACACACTATCAATCGTTGTTCCTGGCAATACATTTAATATAGATAACTTATCTCCTAGTCCTGTAACTTACGTAAGCTTCTTTGTTTTATCGATAACATATTATCAACTTTTTAAATAAATGTTTTTACTAGCCTGTCTATTTAACATGCGACTTGCAGGCGATCGTCTTGGTATATATTGATATATTGGATTTTATTATTGACTGTTATCAGTTTGCCAAAAATAAAAGAAGAAGAAGACAGACATGTGTCAATTACTATTAAATTATAATCTACAAAGTAAAGATATATTGAATTTTATTTACTGCAAGTCAATCACTTCTTATTAACTCCATTTATGTCCAAAAAAGTCGTTAACTTATTAAATGAGTTACCGAAGTCCATATTTAAGTTATTCAAGATTTAAATTACTTGAAAAGTAATTAACATTTGTTGGACAAACAAAATTCCATCGTATCCTGGTATTTTCAAAATATAGGGTCCCTCTACGCTGTAAGAAAAACTTTGCATCTACATGTCAGCCGTGCTACGCCGCCGTAGCACTGCTACTTATATTTAGAGATTTTACAGAAGCGTATGTCCGAATGTAATTCTGATTAATTGAATTCAGTTACAACTTCACATTTTTGCCTATACTTACTTTTTATGCTATTAAAAATAAGTAAATAATAAAGATGCTAGAAAATAATTCGAGCTGATAATACTTATTTCATACATTAAATATTTTAAGTATTTCAAATAACTTATTATTTATTTATTTATTTATTTATCTACTCGCTTTTACTGAATCAAAAATATTGTGTTCCTGTATATTATATGAAAATACAAAGCTCGTCAATTTGGTAAAGTAAATAATTATCATGTTACAAGCCTTTCGGAAACATTACACTTTATATCACTTTAATTCCTCACCAGTAAATCGAAATTAAAAACATTAACACATGAAAATATTAAATTCAAACAAAGATACAAGAAAAATTAATAACGCATACTGCGATCATAGAAAATATATTGCTATGATAAATAATTCTGTAGATAAACAAAACTTTTCAAAGCTGTAATATTTAATGAAACTTACTTGGCTCGAAGAGAGAGTTGCCGGTCATTGGGGCACACATATTTATTGCCCTTACTCTGATAGTTCATTGTACAACAAAATAAAAACTTTTCCAATGATAACGTCCGTGTGTGCAATATAAAGGCGCACGTTCTCGCCTGTTGATCTGACACAACTGTTGCTTCTCGCGTGTCGACGCGCGAGGCGTCCCGCGTCTGACTACAGATACATAATCGATAATGTACATTGTACATTTGAGCATTTACTTAGCCGTTATCAGAATTGGAAATTATTGTTGTAAAAGGCTCTACTTAGATGACTTACGTTACTTAAGTTACAAGTTGAGATGAAAAAGGTTTTACTGTTATGCAATGTTTAGTCTGTAACACGTAGTTCTTTAGAACGAACTTTGTGTGTTGGCGTTTCATCTATTTGAAGTTCACCAACCAGCATTTAATCTTTAATATTTTCGGGCTTTGAGGTCTCTTTGCTATGTTTTCCTTTATAAAAGAGACCTTTTATGTAATAGAAAACTCGGACCTTCGTCGCTGGACTAAAGTTACTTACTTTAAGTACTTCGTAATCAATTAATGGTGGTTATCTTTGGAGCATACTAAGTAATGATAAAGACTACATTAACATAGTCTTTGAATGAAGAAGTACTTTAATACTCTTGTAAAAGTTCATCGGCTTCACGCAAACTTTGAAACTTTTATTGGAATATAAACTTCTGCCCGCATGGGTAGAACGTAGGGCGTGACCAACTCGTAGGCCCACAAGTTGGCCTTTTTTTCTTTGACGCCGGGAAATGCACTGAGACATCCCGCTAGGGAGTAAGTCCCTCCAGGTGGATATGTGGGACTCGCTGCGCCCGAAAGATGGTAAGTGGACGCAGCTCTACTGACTAAAACCCGACGAGTGCCACACAACCTCACTTCGGTGAGGTGCCAAGGATCTGTCAGAAAACAGGGCACCTCAACGGCTTGTCAGTCCCTCAGGGGACCGACGCTACAGACTAGACCCCTTAAACCTATCGGGGGCCCTGGGCAATAGGGTAATCGAGCCCCGAGATAAATAACTATTTATACATTTGTGGGCTTCAATTTTGAACTAGAAATAGTAATCATAGTAATTAGAACTCTAAGTATTCCAATCCGCAATCATTGTTAAACTTTCTCAAATTATCACAAAATCATTTATTCGGATATAAATAACGGTGCTCCACAGATCAAGGGGCCTTGGAAGTTGTCCAGCGTGCCCAATGGAAAAGACGGACCTGGCCACAGAACAACCCCTCCCAACATCGGGACAGTACAACGAGGTGAGGTGACCTTCCTTGCCCCTGGTTTCTGCTCTTTCATCCCCTCTTATTATAAGAGGGATATAAAGAGCCCCCTCAGCTCAATTCGCTTCGCTCATGCTATTCGGCTTACCCTAAGTTACTGAGCCCCATATGAGGTCGGCGATAACTCCCATAATCGTCGGGAGCTTAGCTCCTATGAAATTCCTTTTTTCCTTTTTTTCTTTTACGCCGGAAACGGAGTGGGTCCCCCCAGGCGGGTATGTGGGACTCGCAGCGCCCGAAAGATGGTAAGTGGACGCAGCTCTACCCACTAAAACCCGGCGAGTGCCACCACTGCCGCCTTTGATAAGGTGCCCCGGATCTACAAGCAACAGGGTACCTCGACGGCTAGTCAGTCCCTCAGGGGACCGTCACCACCTCCACAGAGCCGTTGCCCCGCACCACAGAACAACCACTCCTAACGACTGGACAGTACGATAAGGTGAGGTTCCCATCCTCACCCCTTGCCCCCTGCTCTGTTGTCCCCACTTCTTATAAGAGGGGTACAAAGAGCCCGTTTGCGTCGGCTCAATTTGCTTCACCTAAGGTGTTGGGGTCACCCTGGTCTACTGAGCCCCACCGGCACGACAAGGCCCGAACCATGGTGAGGTCGGCGATAACTCCCATAATCGTCGGCAGCTTAGCTCCTATGGAATCCCACCTTAGACTTTATCAGTTTGATTTGGTTTTGAATTTAGTGCTCTCTTCATTATTGCCTGAAATCCAATTTTACAATTCAATGTATCTCACAAAATACGGACTCAATAGGCTCAAATTATATTAACTGGTATTCAGGGTTCCTAACACTGGGATGGGGTAATGTAATAATAGCTGAGGGTGTCAGGGCCGGCGTTCTCGCGGCCAATTACAAGCGCCACGGGGGAATCCCAGACTGCAGCCTCTTTGACTTTTTATCACACAAATTGACATTTAACCTTTTTTTTTCAATTTATTTAATTAAGTATATTTTTTTTTTTGTGATCAACCGTTTCGTGAACGTGCAGTTTTATCAAGTTTAATTACTCCGGCTATCAAGACTAGTATTACTGCGCTCTAACCTGGAATATTATTAATATAAACTAATTTTTATTATCTTGGAAGTAACTAAAGGCTAGGGATTAATAACTTTTTTTTAACTTTAAAATTATATTTTTGTAAATCCCCGTAATTTTAGAAAGTTATTTTCATGATCATAACAACACCACCAATCACAATCACCCTTTATCAGTCCACTGCTGAACATAGGCCTCCCTCAATGAACGCCAAGACGACCGATCCCCTGCCAGTCGCATCCAACGTGGACCTGCCACAGTACGGAGATTGTCTTCCCACCTGGTTAATGGCCGACCAACACTTCGTCTATCTAAACGCAATCTCCACTCTTGAACATTATTGGCCCACGGGCCAGCCGTTCTTCTGAGTGTGGGACCAGCACATTGCCACTTCAACGTGCATATTCTTCGCGAAGAAAAAAACTCATTTTACCACCACGAAATCCGAGAAATAAAATAATAGTTTAAAAAAACTAAAAACACGCTTTTTATAGAAACCCAAACTAAAAAATAGAAAATAAATTTTAATAAATTTAAATTAAGAATAGTGTTAAAAATTTCAATAACTATAAATTAATAATAATGTAAATAAAAAAAAATTATTTTATTTAAAAAAAAGCGTGGGGTGCATGGTGTCAATATAGTTATAAATATTTTATTGACAGATATGAGTAGAGTGATTATCATTTTGATAATATCTTAAAAAGCACCCCACGCTTTTTTTTAAATAAAATAATTTTTTTTTATTTACATTATTATTAATTTATAGTTATTGAAATTTTTAACACTATTCTTAATTTAAATTTATTAAAATTTATTTTCTATTTTTTAGTTTGGGTTTCTATAAAAAGCGTGTTTTTAGTTTTTTTAAACTATTATTTATTTTTTACTTTTTAGTAATTATTTATAAATATTATAAATACGGGGAATCAGAGTTCGATTTCGGAGAGGGAGCCTGAGAAACGGCTACCAGAACCAAGGAAGGCCGCAGGCGCGCAGATTACCCACGGAGAGTTACATACTGACATACTGACATACTGACAAACTGACAAACTGACAAACTGACATACAAGTGAAGCTAATAAAAAGCGTGTAAAAATTCTCATAAATAAATAACTTAAGCCCGAATATTCAAACCCAACACAAATTTGGGAGCTGCTTACATTTTTTTATAGGATTTAAGGCGTGCTCAGTAGTTTGAGGAGCCCCCAAATAATATTTAAGTGGCGTTTGCGAATGCGGGCCTTATATTCCTATATAATTAAATTTACCGGGCCATAGAACAATTTTTTTTCTAAAAATATTAATGAACCATGATAAATTTAATAATAAGTTTTATTTATATTTTTCTTATATATATTTAGGGTTATATAAATTTAATATTAGAAAATCCGTAAAAGTTGTTTCATTATAAATAAATTTTATTACTTAATGGTGAGAGTATGAATTTTATGATTTGTATTCTTATGTGAGAGTTTCATAAAATATACTATCGTAAACTGTGTGTTATGAATAGAAATAGGTAACTTAAAAATTAATCTTTTCAAAAAATTGTAATTCTAATGGGTACGCCATTTAAACTTTTTATGAGTAGAGACGATGCACATTCCGCGCAATCCTTTAATATTCCTAATAACTTGCTATCTCAATTAAAATCTCTAAATTACGGTTATTATTTTCTCCAATCTCCGTAGCCTCATTATGATTTGAGAATGAGATTTTGGAGTTAAGTTTTATTACTTTGTAAATACTCTTCTTAATCACTTAATAGAAAAGAATAGTAAGACATCTATAGTAATAGTAGAGAGAGGTAAGCTCTGGATCTACTGAGACGATTTAGAAATTTATTTTACCAGGTTAAAGGTGTTTGTGAAAATTATTTTACCAGGTTAAAAATTAAAGGTGTACCGGCAGGCCCCTCTTTCTCATTAGGCAGTCTGGGTAACTGCCCCGGGCCCTGCTATCCATTGGGCCTTGGTAATAACAAAATATGATCTAGTGATAATTTTAGGGAGTGAAACAATGATTACTGATTAGAATACTTAATAGAGTCCTAATTACTAAGGTTACTATTTTTAGTCCAAAATTTAAGCCATAGATGTTTAAATTGTTAGATACATAATATTATGTCGGGGCTTCATTACCCTTGTATCCAGGGCCCCCGATAGGTTAAAGGGGGCCTAGGGTGTACGTTATTCGTGAGTATTCTGAGGGGAATATAGTACGCAAGTGAAAGCGTGTGGTGCTGCCAGTAGAATGATAATGGATATCTAATTTTTATTTACGGAACTCGATATATAGATATTAATAGGTGTTCTCAAATAATCAATGTTTTGTTCACGAGACATAAAAAACAAGACTTGTTTCTCTCTGTGTGCTTTCTTTGTGTGCAAAATAAAAATCAGAGCAGAGCGCAGATTGAAAACTACTCAACCGATTTACATTAAACTTTGTACACATATTTCCGGAGGTACCAGAAGTAGCATAGGATACATTAAGAAAAAAAAGGATTTTTTTTGCGAACGCCGCGCAGCTAAGGCCATGGGCAACAACTAGTATGGTATAAATATCTCACAGGAATAGGTAAAGGTTAATTCCAGTGTTTTTCATTACCCCATAAAGTGAAATTTACAATATTATACATAAAACATTTTTTTTAAATATTTTTTTTTTCATTCACGCATCGTCGATGCAGTAGACATGTTTTTAATATTTAAACCTCGAGTAAATGTTGATAAAGATGATAAGTTATTAGTGGAGGTGTAAGTTTCCGAAAAGAGGTAAATAATTCGGCCGTAGGTAACAATTTTATTAATAAATAGCTATGTGTAGTAAGTTACGGATAGGTATTGTTATTTAAAGTTGTTATAATATTATGAGAATAGTCGGTGAAAATATTTTCATAAGCGCACAGCAGCACTGCTCATTTAAACAAAATATTCCTATATTAAATTTAATAGGTAGGGATAGTCGATTGATGGGGACGTACCCTTTGTAAACCCATGTTCTTTGGCGTTTCTCACAATTTCTTTACATTACATATTATATGTATAGATTATAGATTCAGATTCAAATTCTCTACATTACAGCTAAAATATAATATGGTTTACAATTTACATAGTAAGAGGCTTCTGGTCTTAGCCATTTAGGAACAAAAATAAAAAGTATACTTTGACAGACGTCAGATTATACTGACACATGACTGACACTGACAGTATTCGACAGCAGTTCTTGACACTGGATAGTTCTACTTCCAGTATCCACTTTTATTTTAGTAATAATGGCGCATTTGCTGAAGGTGGATATATTTTGGTAACTTTAGTCTATTTCATAGTGAGGTGAAGTGAAAATAAACTGTTTTGATGCCTTATCACAGGCGCTTGTTTGTCAAAATGCCGGATTACGATGACGAAGTGACCGTGGTCGATGTGTATGACTTGGCGTCGGACATTGGGAAAGAATGTGAAATAATTATCGAGAAATACGGCCCTGAAGCTGTAACGGCACTACTACCTAAAGTGATAAACACACTGGAATTGTTAGAAAACCTTGCTGTACGAAATGAAAAAGAAAACCAGGCGCTACACGAGTTGACTGCTAAAATATCGCAGTTAGAAAACGATAAGATAGAAAAGGCAGAATACAGACAGCGATTTGAAAAGGTGCGTAATAGAGGTCATGATTATTTGGTGATTAAATAATTACGTGCATCAACATGAAACTTACCGTAGTTTCAACATCAACCAATGCATTAGGAGCACTTGCACCAGTAGACATTGCACGACACTGACATCGTAAATAATTACAGTATATTATTATTAAATTTAACGTAGCGTTATTTCCCCTCGAAATTATTACGGCTTAGGATTCTGAGAAACTGTATTTAAGTTTCATAATTACTGTTAAATTGTCCTGGAAAGTACTAGATTTTTATTCTGTCTCTGTTGGAGACTGATTGGTTGTGGTTGGATTGATAATTCGTATGTTTATTGGCAATATTGATAAAAAATGCATTTGATAATTATATATAAAAAAAAACTTAGGTAAACACAAGACAAGACAGAGCTAAAATTCAGACCATATCAATGTAAGAGACTAATAATTAATTAGCTAAACTAAGTCATGTATGTAATAGTGAAACCTTTTTAATGCTAATGTGTATGAATAAAATAGTTTTGAACTAGTTATTAAACCTTATTAAAAATATGACAGTAATAATACCTAAAGTTGTGTAGTTCTTAGTACAATTATAGTAATCATGTAGACAGAATTAAAGAATACTGTAAATAACTTCAGCTCTAAACTGTATGCTAGTGAATTTAGATTAAAATATTTGAGATGTTATGCTTTGATTAGGGTGTTCTTAACAAGGCATTCTAAAATGTAAAAGTTTTGAGCTTTGCTAAACAAAAATCAAAAGTGAATATTCCATCACTAATGAACTTTTAAAAGCGACTTACGTGCCATAAACAAAAAGTTGTGAGAGTAGATTAGATTATAAATGTGATAATAAACTACTAATTGAACGGCTAGATTTTAAGAAATGCCATCAATTCTTTTCTTCCTTTTAATTTACTTAATTCATTATTCATGTAGTAGGTATGTGGCCAATGGACAAATAAATAAAACCACATTTAGGTTGACGAAGTATTGATCAGTCTTTAATCAGGCAGTAAGACAATCTCTATGCTGTGGCCGAACCATATTGGGGTAAGGGGTTTGTCATCTTACTATTTATTGAAAGAAGCACATATTATTATTACAATATGTAAATGATCTTTACTAAAAATCCAATAGTCATCAAGATACTATTTATTAGTCACAAAATTATACAATACATTTTTGAAATCTAATCATACCAAAGCTTTTATTCTTTATTTTTATTCCATAAATTATCTCAATTATAAAAATAGGAATTCCTACAAGTAATTAATTGAATTCAATTGGAGTAATTAATTACAATATATGAACTGTAAATATATCAACAGACTTTTCAGACGAAGATTCTATTCTAACAATGTGGCTGAATAAAAAAAATCTGTGGGTATAGTATGTCTATGTACTGCTAAGTGGTGCAAAAATATGGTACAACTATACCATTCTTTTCATGTAGCTGTCCAGGCTATTTTGAATCCCCCATACTTAACATTGTTATGGATAAAACTGGAAGCCTAAATTTTCAGCAACCAACCAGACAATGTGTAATGACAATTTCAAAATTTATTTATTTAAACAAGTAGTTTAGGAATGGAGGAGTAGGAACAATAAAAAAGGATACAAGTCTAATTCTGCCGTGGTATGACTTAAATGCCGTTATCTACCAAATCATAGTTTTGAGTAAACGCGAAAAAATTATGATTTGTAATAGTACATAACGTATGCCGTTAACGGCAATATTTTAATTTTTATTTTTAAAACTAATGAAGATATCAAAAAACTGAAAATACAGATCGATAGAGAATTTTTTTCTCTATTCCTTAGTGTCAAAAAACGAAAATCGCCCAGATGTTGGATAACGGCATTTTAGTCATACCACGGCAGAATTTCTTAAATTTGTCACTCATTCACAGACTGATTATCAAAACTCTAACTCTTCTAGCAGATATAGGAGCTTTAATTTAGAATGCAATTAATGTTTATTGTAATAAACTCATCTATTTTGTAATTCTGGTACAATTTCCTAGATACCATCTCCATAAACATCTTTGTGATTGCGTATAAATGTATAGCAGCAATACAAAGTAACATTCGCAGTGAATGAATCGGTGTTCTGCTGGATCAGTGGGTTGGCCGACCAAGCAAGGTGGTATGCTCCAGTCAGGCCAACACACATTTCTTTTGTTTTTCAGATATGTTGTTGACCCAATTTAACAAACAAATCTTGATAATAATTAATTTTTATTTGAAAGATACATTTGGCAGGCTTTGACATTTGATACAATGCAACATATCAGCATTTTGAGTCATTTATGACTTCTATTAAGGTGATTCAAAATAGGCGCGTAGTCTAGGTTAATTAATATAGTGTAATTGATCTAAGATGTTAAGTCAGTAATTATCTCTTCCTAATCCTACCCGTCTTTACGTTTTTTTATCACAATTACCCAAACATGTATCTTGCTGTTGATTTTCTTTATCATGATCAATAATATATAATCTATGAGTTATCTAGTTGATACAAATGTGAAGGCGATCTTCGAATTCGTATTTTATATTCATTCTGTCTATACAGATATTGGGATAAAAAAAACATAATATAAATGTTAGAAAAGAAAACAACAGTAATAAATTTCTTCTTCATATATTAACTGTAAACATAAATTGCCAATAAAATGCCGCATTTTCAAACAGTGTATCATACCACCATTAATGCTATTTTTATTCGTCAAATGTTTAAATTTATACAAAAACACCAAAAGGACGCTCTTGTTTAGAACCATCCATTAATTTTTAAGATTATAATAATTATTTGTTATTATAGTAGTCATATCAATACACTCAAAAATGCCTTTCGATTTTTGACAGTGTACCTTTCGCTATTGTAAGCAAATTAAGTTTACGTGTATGAATTATTTTTCATTATAAATTCTGTAATAGGAAAGCACGATTGGTAAAAATATCCCCGATTTTAATTCCAAAGAAATGTTTCTGCTGCTTATCCGGAACTGTATGTTTTAATACTTCATTTTTTTTCAAAAACGATAGTAATGCTACTTGTCTAGCGAATTGGGAAAAATCGTGCCATTTACTTTTGTAGTTTATTTTATATGATTTATTTTGTACATTCACCGCTTATGCCGCATAGGCGTTTGTGTTCATTAGTCTTTCTTCTCTTTTTTTGCACTCGGAAGTAAATTAGGCTATCTGATCGAAACTATTTGAAATCGGCTGAGCGAGCGTAGAAATTATTTTCAGGAACATCGTCTCAATGACATTGGATTAGATATATATGTACCGAAAATCTAAGATCACCAATACAGTTACCGCACCGGGAAAAAATGTTATTGTATTCTCAACAAATGTAAACCATCTTAGAACCAGAAATAGGAACTTAGTACAGTAAGAAACTTTGGGTCAAGTATACTGGGCCTGCTCGAGTAAAAATTTGAGGAAAGATTGATCCACAAGGAGATTACTTTGAGATAGCTCCTCTGCTAGCTTGTCTATCATAACTAACATAAAAACGCATGTACTAATCACGATTTCCAATGAACTCCGACAAAATGAAACGACCAATAATCCCGGTAAACACGGAAATCGGCCATCTTGCTAGAAAGTGATATTTGTATGAGTTTACACTATTGACGATGCTAAACAAAACAGGAGAATTTAGTAAAGAAACAAGTAAATTGAATAATCAAGAGCATTACCGCCTGAAAAACTTGTGTTTTGTTAATTTGTACCTTGACCAACATACGTGTTTGCAGTAGATGCAGGATTTGTTGTTGTTATTTTCATACATTGAATGTATAACTAATTTAAGTGCCGAAATATTGTGCACTAGCGCTGCCCCACGGTTTCGCCCGCGTTCTTTCCATTCCCGTGGGAGTTCAGGGATAAATTATAGCCTGTGTTATTCTGATGTATAAGCTATATTATTGTAAAGTTTCATTAAAACCCATTCAGTAGGTTTAACGTGAAATAGTAGCAAACATCCATACTTACAAACTTCCAAGTTTATAATATTAGTAAGATTAGAAACAAGTGTATATTTTCATGCTCGGACTCGTAAATTCTCGCATTCGTAAATTTAAAAAAGTATTAATTTTTATTAAGAGGGGTGTGTAGGGGTGTGTGAACGCGAGCGGGAATTAATAATAATAGATAGGATAAAAAGGATCTTCTACTACTACTCTACCCTGATTGGCTACAATCATAACAATGCAGTTAGACATTGACTTAAAAATCTTTAAAATTATACAGAGAGAGATAAATGTTGTTTGTAAGTGTATGTCCTTAGATCAATAATATGTCTATATAGATAGAGTGTAGCGCGGAAAACACGTCCAAAAAATAGCGTCCAACTGTTGGCCTCTAAATGCTTTCTCCGTGTTTAGCATTCGTCCCGCTGTCATAGAATACGCATGAATTGTTACGTATTATTGTTTTCATTTATAATGAAGGTTTGTGTTGATGTGTAACGAGATTAAAAAGGATGATTATAGGGGAACTGTAGTAGCTGGTATAACTATTCACGAACACATGTTTGAAAATGTTGGCCTGTTATTTTTGTTTTGATTGTAGGGCGACACTCCACCTAGACATATTAATGATCTAAGTAGACAATATTTAAATTAGTATTTGGATATACGTTGTTTGTAGGTGTATGTCCTTCGACGTTGGAATCTGGTTTCTGAGTTCAGAAATAGTATATGTTAAATATCTATATTAGGTACTAGCCTTTACTGAAAGGTTGGCTCGCATTGCAGCCATTACATTTCTTTGCATAAAAAGTATCCTATTTTACTTTTAATTCCTCCAAGAATATGTGCACTAAGTTTCATAATGGTCGGTTAAGCGGTTTTCGCGTAAAGAGTAATAAATAAACTGACATTTACATAGTATTAGTAGGAATATAATATGTATATATTTGTCATCAAATCTCGCGAACCATTTATATTTAGTCTGTAGAAACTCGTTAGTCCACACGCTCTTTTGTTGATAATTTCCATACTCTTCATATAATTAACGATCTCTTAGGATTTGGAGATTAAAATTACTTTGCAGATAAAAATAATTTGGCTTTTGCTAAAAAATTAAGGATCCAATAGTCGTAACTCCGTATTACTTTAAAAATGTAATTTAGGGCGTGCAGTGGCTTTTTACTTTTTGATGTCATCCAATTTAAAATTAGAACGAAATTTAAAATTACCTACCATTACTTTAATTCACAAGCATTGAAAATCGTTGCGTTGCATAAATGTCACTAGTGTTATGCAATTTGAACTTAGAATTCATGTATGTACAGTCAGCGTCAGATTGATCTTAGCAGCCAAAGTGCTCAAAAATATCTGACGGACAGAATTTCATTAATATCTAAGCATTCAAAGTTGTCATATAGATGTTAGCATCCAAAGTAGTCAAAACATCTAAGCAACACATTTTCCATATTTATCGGAGCAGCGAGAGTATTCATATACATCTTAGCATACAGACTGTTCACAGGTATCTAAGCATCCAGAGTGTTCAAAAATATCTTGGCATAACAGGAAAATCAATCTTATTACCAGTACTTAAAGTGTATGAGGTTTATATTGATGGCAGACGTCAGTCGTAGATATACAAATAATGTCTTGTTAAAAGGAAAACATTACCTTATTAAACGTAGTTAGAGTGTAAAATTAATTAAGACAAACAATATTTACTATTGATTGTCAAAGTTGTAATTTAAAGAATTTTTCTTCGATGTTTTTGTCTAAATTTAGATTTTAGATAATAATCAACAGACAATATTGCTAACGTGTAATTATACCAAATAGCAAAATAAATATGTAATGGACACAAATTCTATATCTTTTATGTAATATATAATCAGAATCTCGGAAACGGGTCCAATGATTTTCATGAAATTTGTATACGCGATTTTAGGGGCGATGAATGAAGCTAGGATATATTGTTGGAAAATATAGTTTTATTCATGTTATCAATTAATGATAAACCGCCACAATATCATTAGGATACAAACGTAAATTTCGCAATTAAACATTAAGATTGAGTAGCTCAGTTAGAAAATCCAACTTACTCGAATCCTAAAGAGCCTGGTTCGTATCTCTAGTGCAATAAATTTATTTTTCTTTTTTTTTTGTTCCTTCCATCTTTTGGGAGAAAACCTTTATCATAATATCATACATATATAAGGGTATCCAAATCAAAACAAATAAAAACCAAATATTTGCTCGGTCAACCTGGTACTTCTATATTATTTGAGCATTCATATTTGTCATCTTGCTGTTGTCACGTAAAATATCATCATCATCGGTTTTTATCCATGCACTATTGAAAATAAGCTTCCTTTGATGAATGCCAAGACGGCCGACCCCTTGCGACTAGCATCTAAAACTGCCAGTGCCCGGGGATCATCTTACCACCTAGGAAATGGCCGACCAATACTTTGTCTAACTAAACCAACAACCTCTTTGACCAACCTTACCTACAGGCCCATCGACAACCCGGTTTGATCAACTCTCTGCCACTTCAACTCGCTTATTTTTCGCGTGATATCGGTAACTTTAGGTCTCTGGTAGAGGTCTTCGTTTCGAATCCTATCTGTCAAAAAAACACCCATCATAGCACGCTCTATAGAACTTTGAGCTACGACAAACGTTCTGGTAAGTCGTATATTTACAGGCCACATTTTGGCCCCGTACGTCATCACGGTGAAAGAGCATTGGTTGAAGTCTTCGTCTTGAAACTCTGGGGTGTAGATGACGCGAGAATATGACTGAGCTTCCATAGAACGGGCACCATCCCAATGGTCTTCCCTCAAACTTTTGTCTAGTCAAAGTTTTTTCGAAGACCCACACGTCGAGTGGATTCACTTAGATTGCAGGATCTCCTGCAAGCCTTCCAGCGATTTATAGCAGTAAAGATAGACGCGCAAAAAAAAACATTTTTATCGAAGTTAGAGCTGGAGTATTAATAAATGAAAGTAAAGTGTCAACCCACATAATATGTCCTATTCCTGGGCACAGGTCTCCTCCTTGAAATCAGACGAAGAAGCTATTGGACTACAGTTCACCGATGCTTTGGCTCAATCCTGGTTAGTGAATCGAGAGGCGAGTGAGCGATGGTATCATGCTCAGAGTGTAATCTTAAATTTAAAAACCCACGTTACAAATCACTACATACGGTCATGATTGAACCTCGAGCTCTAACTCCAGAAGAGGCCAAGACTATACCTACGTTTAGCCAGGTGACCAGCTGATTACATTCATGTAAGATGAATGCTTCTTCCACAAAGCAAGACTGGATCAAACCTATTATATTTCCGAAAGCAGACATTTAAATCTGATCGCTTTGATGGCGATTATTGTATCATTATTATTTTTCTGACCACTTCCAGACATAGGACTTTTTAATGAACATTAAGATCAGTCGTCTATATAAATTTCTATATATTTTTCTCGATTCCTTTTTTGTAAAGAAACATCAGTATATGTCATCATTTATTCTGTTATTATACATTTTAAACTTTCAACTCTTAATTTTTGCTGTGTTATTTATTTCCTTAGCTGGTCAATGGATAAAAAGTTAGTTTTTAATAAATCATTTATGCTGTCAAAATAGTAATTGTTAAGGACGCTCTACATTCTCGACAAAAGATTTCAGCGAGCGTACTATACTCTGAGACACAAGTCTGGGTCGGCTCTACACATTTTTGTTCAGAGCACTTTTTCACTCGTTATATTATGCACGTTTTTTTTTGTAATGTAATATACTACAACATATATTTATCGTATCGATTAATATTATTATTATATTTATTTTATTTACGATCTCCGTGCAGTGGCAGGTCCGCGTTGAATGCGAGTAGCGAGGGATCGGTCGTCTTGGCGTTTATTGAAGGAGGCCTATGTTCAGCAGTGGACGGATAAAGGCTGATGATGATGATGATGATGATGATGATGATATATTTATCATTTGCGAAAAGTTTAAGGATAGCTTTCATATAAGCTAATCGATATTTTTAAATACCTATATTAGTTTTATGTAATACAAGAGTCCTCTGATTTGGTCACAAACAAAAATTACACACATACTACATAGTCAATTCTTGCCGAATAGGCGAACTCTTGTGTTTGGTAAACTTAAATATATTATAATTAATTTTGGCGATAATGTGTAACACACTTTATGATCACATAAATGTTTTATATAAAATATTTGCTTTCAACAAATTCTGAAATAGAAAAAGGACATGTCAAGAACCTGACACATTGAAGGAAAGAGATAGCTTATTAAAAATTGTTTAAGTAAATAAAGACAGATGATACTAATTGAATATCTACGACTGACGTCTGGCATCAATATAAGCCACATACACTTTAAGTACTGGTAATAAGATTGATTTTCCTGTTATGCCAAGATATTTTTGAACACTCTGGATGCTTAGATACCTGTGAACAGTCTGTATGCTAAGATGTATATGACTACTCTGGCTGCTCCGATAAATATGGAAAATGTGTTGCTTAGATGTTTTGACTACTTTGGATGCTAACATCTATATGACAACTTTAAATGCTTAGATATTAATGAAATTCTGTCCGTCAGATCTTTTTGAGCACTTTGGCTGCTAAGATCAATCTGACGCTGACTGTACATTGTTTATGAATATTTATTAAAAAACTTGTTTTCTTTCATTCAACCTTAGTAA
The DNA here is from genome assembly GCA_905333005.2 of Lycaena phlaeas. Taxonomy (NCBI): domain Eukaryota; kingdom Metazoa; phylum Arthropoda; class Insecta; order Lepidoptera; family Lycaenidae; genus Lycaena; species Lycaena phlaeas. The sequence continues at coordinate 6,221,191 of HG995169.1, read as the reverse complement.
CAACATAACTTACGTCTAGCCTGACCTGGTTTTAAGGGTTCCGTACCCGAGGGGTAAAAACGAGACCCTATTACTAAGACTTCGCCGTCCGTCCGTCTGTCACCAGGCTGTATCCCAAGTACCGCAGTAGCTAGACAGTTGAAATTTTCACTGATTGTGTATTTCTGTTGCCGCTATAACAAAAATACTAAAGACAATATTATAATAATATTAATTAAGGGGGCTCCCATATAAAAAACGTGATATTTTAGCCCTTTTTATGGCTGCACTCGCCGAGCTAGATCTTAAGAACTGTAATAGCTAGACAGTTGAAATTTGCACAGGCTATATATTTTTAATGTGGCTACAACAACAAATACTAAAATCATAATAGTAATAATAATAATTTAGTGGGGCTCCCATACAACAGAGTAGTTTTTGGCTGTTTTACGCTCGATAGGTCGATGTCATTCACCCCGCATATCAAACGCGTTGTAAATAAAGCAAAATTCGTCCTTAATAAATTATATTTTCTTATAAACAAAAACAGTAGAATGCCCCTCAGGCACAAAATAACTCTTTATAAAACTTGTATTCGGCCCATACTGTCGTATTCAAGTGTCGCATTCGCGCATGTGCCGCCGAACCAACTCAAGCCCATTCAAATAGTACAGAACAGATTCCTGCGTATGGCAACCGGCTGTCCTTGGTATATACGTAACATCGACCTACATCGTGACCTTAGACTGGAGTCCATTAGAGGTCATTTCAAAGCGATGTCAGAACGTCACTTTGAAAGGGCAGCCCTTCATTCGAACCCGCTAGTCGTAAACGCGGCGAATTATGTCCCCGATAGCTCAGTGAGAATTAATAAACGACACCCAAGACACGTATTAATCGACCCAGCTGATGAAATCTCACAGCTGTTAAAACACGACGCAAAAATGCGTAAAACATTACAAAACACAATAAACAAACACCAGCCGGGGATAGGTAAATATTTACACCGTTCGAAGTCCCGGGATTCCGAGCGACGCCGTTCCCTACACATGTTAAATACGTCGGTCCGGACCGACCGCGTTAGCACAGGTTCGAATCCGACACATGTCGATAACAATACAGACCGCGATAACAACGATAGCCCATTGCTATCATCTGATAGTCTGGGTACCGTGCGCGACCCGCCCCTCTCTATCTGAGGGTGGGGAGATGGCCGGCCATCATGATAACAACATCACCCGAAACAAAACGTCGACAGTATCGCATTCCTATAGTTTAAATTCTACACCACGTAGTGACGCGACCGTCAAGCCACGCCCCCGGGGGAAGCTGGCGGGGGAGTAAATCCCCTTTATAAAATTTTTAGATGAGCCATCTGCTCATCTACTTTTCCGATGTAGCTTTAAGGCCTTAAGGCCAACAGCATAGATCCTTTCGAAAAAAAAAAAAGTTTTTGGCGTTTTTTGCTGTATCTCATGAACCGTGATAGTAGGTTGTATTTTTAATGCCACAATAATAACAAATACTAAAAATAAAATAAAAATAATATTTAAGGAGGGCTTCCATACAACAAAAGTATTTTTTTTACCGTTTTTACTGGTACGGAACGACGCGCGAGTCCGACTCGCACTTGGCCGGTGTTTTTAAATATTTGCCGATTCACTTTATTTTGTCAATCTATTTTTGGTATTATAGATATCTTACTTACTAATATTATAAAGGCGAAATTTTGTTAGTTTGGATGTTTGAATGAATGAATGATGTTTGCTGCGATTTCTCGACACAACGCCTGAACAGATTTCAGGCTGAATGTTGAAATAGGGTTTAGATTACAACATAGCCTACATTTATCCAGAAAAATTCAAAGGGGATTACATTTGTCTTGTTAGTTTTAATTTATAATTATGTCAATTTTTTAATAACAAATATTATATTACTTGATAAACGCAAGAAGCCATTTAATTGAAATTATATTTTATATTACTTGCATAACATTTCTACAGATAAACGCATCTTAGTTGTTTGTGTTTTATATCTCATTCTAGCAAGATAATAATATATTATTTGTAAAACTAAAATTTTGTAAAAGTATTTTTTTTTAATGTATATTTTATTTTTATCGTCACATTTAAACGAACGCTTTTCTTATTTTTAAATGTGCTACGCGTACAATATGTAAAATAATAACATGGAATTAAATTACTTTTTTTAAATTTACTATCGTTCAAAATACTGTCCTAGATAATGTGGGGTAAGAAGCGGGATAAACCAATGCTTATTGCTTTTTAATATTGACTCCCGTGGATCTATAACGATTTACTCTGTCTAAGCTATTCGACTCAGTAAATACAAGCTTATTTTATTTTTATATGTATAAAATATAGCAAGTGATCGCCCACCTAGGCGTTTATAGAGGGAGCCTTATTCTCGGCAGTAGTCGCATGGGAGCTGATGATGATGATGTATAAATCTTAGGTAGTATGTTTAAAAAAAGAACTTATTCATGCTTTGCGTATACTGGAACGTAACGGGATAAATCTCGCTGCCGGTATTTTCTCTGGCTGTCAATTGTCATGTCGATCTCTCCGAAACTCAGTCAAACTGTTTGACGGTTAAATATGCAGGAGCACGCTGACCATAGAGACTTATCGATGTAAATATAGTAATATTATACATGGTGTTAATTTTTTTATCAGGAAATCGAAGCCATAGAAGAACAATGGAGGACGGAGTCAGCTGATTTAGTCACAGCGGTAGCCCGGCTACAAGACGAAAATAAACGCCTGAGGCGGACAATTAATTCACCAGCAGACGGTAAGTTGACTTTTCTTTACTTGACTATTTTAAGTTTTATTTATATGACTTTTTGGAACTGGATTCACCATGACTTACAATTTTATTATGCGGAGGTAGATATTTCATACACTACGTGACATGACATTAACATGACTACATTAATTTTATATATAGTTCTATTAATTATTCCATACGAATGTCTTGTGCGCTTTATACAAAAAAACAACATTGTGAATTTCCAGTTTCAAGTAGCTTTATAAGTGGTCGTCAGTTATATTTTAAATTCTTTATAATATAATAATAATATCAACCTTATTTTTTATAATAATTCTTTATAATATAATAATAATAAAGTAATCCCTAACAGATATTTATGTATTACATTTTAGCTTGTACGAATTGAGTTATATATGTTAAACTGGCTTGTCGGTACACTATTTCCACCCACAACAGATGTTTGTGTAATGATCATGATTATTTGTTCAGTGTCTGTGCGTAATTCATCTGTAATATGTATACCTACTTACATTTAGAAATATATAAGTATGTATCAGTTTTCTGATTGACATGCAGGCTCTGTCTAGTTTGAGGCCAGATGTACAATGTGTGCTTTGTCATAAGATAAAATTATGATGTTGATGTAGATGATCATAATCATCAACCTTTATCCGTCCACTGCTGAACATAGGCCGCCCTCAATGAACGCCAAAACGACCGATCCCTTGCCACTCGCATCCAACACGGACCGGCTTTTGCACGGAGATCGTCTTCCCATCTGGTTAATGGCCCACCGACACTTCGTCTACCTAAATTCGGCCTTCACTCTTGAACCTTATTGGCTCATCGACCATCCGTACTTCTGAGTGTGTGACCAGCACACTGCCACTTCAACAAGGTTATTTCTTCGCATGATACCAGTAATTTTAGTTCTCCGGCGGAGGTCTTCGTTTCGAATCCTATCACCATAGAAACACCCAGCATAGCACGCTCCATAGCACATTGAGCTACGACAAACTTGCGGACCAGTCGTAAATTAAGAGGCCACATTTCGACCTCGTAAGTCATCAAGGGGAGAACGCATTGGTTAAATACATTTCGTTCGATAATTATGTATGACTCGTGTATCCAATGGAAAAAAAATCTGGTTGTGTTCTCGTGATTTCTTTCTATTTACCCCGATTTGTCCGTGTCGCGTGACAACAAATTTAAATGACGTATTGAAATACAACACGTCCGGTGTACGTACCCTTTTCAGGTTTCCGTGTTAGTGCAATGGTATATGAACAAGATAGTTTTTTTCCACATTAAACCAACAAAATTCCGGTTGCCGAAAACGAGGTTTCAAAAGTCGTATGGAGTACCATCATATTTATTATTTTTTTAAAGTATCAACTCATATAATATGTCCCACATGTCACGAAACCAAGCGAAGATGGTATTGGGCTGTAGTTTATCGATGCGCTGGCTCAATGCGGATTTGTGAACTTCTACCTTCAATGGCTTTCAATTTTATTAGGCATGTAGGTTTCCGGAAGATGTTTTCTCGTGTTTAGGGTGCACAGGGGGTCAGGATCAATTTCGGACGCTCTAGATGAAGAGGTCGAAACCATACCCACTGGTCCATCGTCGCTCGCGTATATTTACTACAAGCTATATTTTATAGATTATAACAAAAATAAAAGGTCAGCAAGGGGTCCACCTGATGCAGGAAAAATTTGTAAGGGGTCCATGAAGCAAAAGAGTTTGGGAATCACTGGTCTAGACAGTTCTAGTCTTATAGTCTTCGTAACACCAGTTCTTACGACATACCATGGTTAATATTGTATGTCGTTAATATTATAGTATAGATAAATAAGTTACCAAGTTCAATTATTTTGTGAACAAATTAAAATCAACTTATCAAACATTAGCAGCGCTGGCGGTTTCACCCACGTAGTTCACATTCACGTAGGATTATGGGCATAAATATAAACTATGTCACTTAGAAATAACGCAGCCTTATTTTGGTAAAAGAATTTTAAAAATTGGTTTAGTTAGATCAAGACACTACAAACTCTACGGCCTTACAAACTCACAAACTTTACCTTCATCATCTTGTGTAAATAAAACCTTTTTTTTTTCTTTTTTTTTTACGCAAATTTCACTCATTATAATGAAACAATTTTACCGGAATAAATCGCTGTTTATTGAGTTTTATACAATATGTCCGAAGTTTCGAATACTTTATCAAAAACGAATTGGATTTTTTTTGGAAACTTTGGCTTGATTTAATTTTAGTAAGAGCGGCCACTTTAATATTTTGTAGGAATTGAAAGTATATATCTATACATACAATCCCTATCGTAGTAACTTGGTTCAAAGTTTGGCTGAGTTTTGGGGGTTTCACCCTTTTGGCGTGTGTATTACGCAAGTGGGTGTACAATTTCTCACAAGTGTTGGTCTTAATTATGCATAGAGCTTGATTTATATATTACCACGGCTAATGAGTGAGTTATGTAACACTAAAAAATGATTGCTTATTCTGTCAGCCTTTCTCTGCTATGATAACTATAGTCAGTTCATGTCGCACTCATACACCAGCGATGTCTTCTTAGATAGAGCGAAAATAATAAAGACCATTGTTACAAAATGTAAGGAAATAAACGTGTTTTATAGGAAGTTCATTTATTACTGTTATTAATACGAATGTTATATGAACAGACGATTGTCCTGTCCATCCGTACTGATACAGTATATCACAAACGTGGCAAAATTACAAAATATATAGTTTTTACTAATGATTAACAAAGTGATTTAACAATACAGTTTCCGGTGGTTTCACCTGCCTTCAAATTTAAAAATTGTTTTCTTAAATCAATTCAAAGTTTCCTTTGTCTATGTCTCTTTATTTAAGAGCTAGAGCCACTCATTCTCTTCTCCACCATCACCTTCAAATCCTGATACGACATAACCTGTACGTTCTCATTAATTTGTTCCATTATTGTATTTGGTACATCGAAAGCATTTTTTTTTTAAATTGACTTCGATCAGTAAGTACAAAGAAACAAACTCTTAAGATAATTTACGTTAGCATATATAAATATTATGATGGTAAGTGTTCAAGGTGAAGGAAAACATCGTGAGGAAACCTTCATGGTTAGATGAGATAAAAGTCTCTGAAGGTATGTGAAGTTCACGAATACGCATTGGACCAGCGCATTGGTGGTCTATGGCCCACTACCCTCCTCGCCTGATTTCGAGGAGAAGACCTGTGCCCAGCAGAGGGACATAATATATTATGTATGAGTTGATACTTTACTATGTGTTCAAGCGCACAAAGCGCATCCCTTGGGAACGCTAAAACTATTGACTCAAACATTCCACTTTATGGATACACTAATGCTGTCTTTGATCTATTGATGACTAACGCTCTCTTTTGATCTAGATCTTCACAATCAGCCTGGCGGAATCTTTTAAAGTCTGTCTATTATAATTCCATTGTGATTCAACCATTTCAGTTGCGGTTGCACTTTCGATTAGTGTTGGTAAATGAGCTAAAACTATTTGTGACAAAAAAGCTTTAGAAAATTAAATATAATTTAAAAAAATCACATTCGATTATGGAGTCAGTTATACCTAAACTATCAATATGTTATCCAGAGGACGGATAAAGGCTGATGATGATAATATTGATTATAGCCAATAACTAACAGCCTCGACAGACGTAATATGCAGAACGATTTGTATGAACATCAGTGTGAATCAACCATTATCGAATTAATTTGACCGATTTTGATGAAATTATTCAAGACACGAATTAATTTCATCAAAATCGGTCAAACCGATTAGGTACATACATACACCTCCTTTCGAATTTTACTAGATGAGCCATCTGCTCACCTGCCTACCGATTGACCTTAAAGGCCATCAGGCCTAAATGTCTATCCCTTTCGAAAAAAAAAAGTTGGGAAGAGATTATTCATATAAATAGAGCGTATGCGACGAATTATTTTTATACAATCTTCTGTTAAGACTTAAGTTAATGACTTCTTTGGTACAATGACTCTCTAATCGCCAAGATTCTTATCGATATTTTGCCGTCGTTTGCCGTCTAAAAGAAATTCCCTATCATAAAACTAACATATTGCATAAAAAATATAGGAGTACAACAACAATACAACTACGCCCCTAATTGGTGTGTTTGATTTGTTATAAAACATTTTAAGTATTAATAACACTAGTGAGATAAAATAATTTATCCTACTAATATTATAAATGCGAAAGTTGGCAAGTATGGATGGATGGATGTTTGTTACTCTTTCACGTAAAAACTACTGAATGGATTTCGATGAAACTTTACAATAATATAGCTTATACGTCAGAATAACACATGGGCTATAATTTATCACCGTCCTCCCACGGGAATTAAAAGTACGCGGGTGAAACCGCGGGGCGCTGCTAGTTATTTCATAAAGTCAATATAAAGTTCTAATGAAAGCGCCAGTTTTTCCCACATCTTGGATCGTTTTCAAGGATATTTATTTCAAACAAAACTTTTCTTTTTCATTCAGCTGCATGCTTATCTTCTAAAATATTGCAATCCTTTCCACCTTTATCTAAATGTGAATGATTTGATGTATGTATCATGTATGGTCGATGTACCGCGTTACATAAGGCGAAGCAATGGACTAGAGAAAAGTAAAAGTAAATAGACACGAGATCGACGTGTATTCATTTCCAGTTGATTTGATGGTTAAGACAATTAACCTTAAATATTTTAATACGGATTTAGATTTTTAATTAAATGGCGGATTTTGTCTTATAAATCCGGAATTGAAAAATATCTAAGTAATTCATCATCTTTTACAACTTACAAAATAAGAATTATGGATTGTACAATTAATGAAAATAAGTAAAGAAAAGTTAAAAAAGTATAATAGTAATATATGTACTAATATAAATATATTCTCTAAACATTGATATTTTGAATATTTTAGATTTGCGGGTTTTTATTAATAGGACGGAAGATATTATGAAGATTTTATGGGGCATTTAATAATGTATGCATTTGTTTGTTACAAATTCTCACGATATAGAATAAATTAAAATTTTAAACGTTTTCGCCCAATCCAACTAAGTAACTGTAATTAAGGCTCTTTGCGAAAATTTATTCTGCAGAAGTTTTGCAGGTTCAAACTTTAAAGTTCTACTGTAATCCATAAAACTTCAACAGTTTGTTTTTTCTCATCATTTCATAGGAACGAGCGCGCCACCTTCACCGGCCCGAGAACATGACCAGGAGGTGCTGTCTCGACTCAGCAGCACAGCGGAGAAGCAGAGGGCGACACTGCGTCGTCAGGAGCAGCAGTTGCAAGAGAAACAGCAGATGATTGACAGAGTAAGTACTTACAAAATATACCTGAAGTAACGTTATAGGGGTACACAATTACACTTCACATTAAGTCCACTACTTCCCACTGCTGGTTCTCTACAGCAGCCACTAGCGGTATCCACCGAATAAACCTTTGTCACGAACTCAGGGAATCCGGTAAATACGTATTATTAGGGATCCGCAACGAATAATAATAATCATAATAATCAGAAAAAATCATCAGAAAGAAATATTGGAGATTATGATATTAACACTCATACATACATAATTCATATATATATTGGAGATGAAGACTTTTAAATTAGTGCGGGTTATAATTATTTTGGGGGAAGGTTTCATTTTTTTAATTTTCTAACGGAACCAATAACCTCAGGAAGCAGTTGATATGTTATTGATCTATATACGTTAACATAATAGAGATGGGCGAACTGATAGAAAAGGTTAAAGTTTACATTTTCATCACAGTTACATATCCGACAGATACGGCTCAACGTGATGACTGCCTTACAAACTGGAATACGTGTTCAATGTGTCATCGGATACAATATAACATTCATAAATATAGCCCCAATATAGCTACAAGCTAAATACAAAAAACTGCCTTTATTATCTGTACAATAAAAACATCGAAAATTGACATTTTTAATAATGAAATTAATTTTACATGGGACTGTCGAGGTTATGTCCTTTATATAAGAGATCAGTAGGAATGTCTTAATATGGGAAATTATTGGAATTTTGTCTTAATCTAGAGCATTGAATGATCTTATCGATAACATGACTATTTTTGACGATCATGCAATATAAAAAAGGACGGGTTCACGTGATTACATTGATTGACACAGAGTTTGCGAAAAATCCCTTATATTCAACGCTAATATTTCACTGCGATTATTATTAGTTCCTCACCTCAAAAGTTCCCCTAGACTTTCATAAAAAATATATGTTCGCTTCTCATCACACATCACAATAAATGAGAATTAAGAATTCTCTTTGCGACGAGGGTTACACGAAATATGGGATTTTAGAGAATATCTCGCCTTGTAAATAATCCCCTCTAAGGCTGTTTTTGGCGATATAAATCCTTATTTGTAAGGAATGGTGTCGTCAAAATAACGATCCTTTTGTTTAATTTTATTCCGTCTTTCTTGAAGGCAATTGTCGAAAAATATTCGCCTGAATTTTGATATATGAAACATTCGACGATGAGTCGAGTTTACTGCCTGTACAATCCACCTCAACGCCGTGACAGAAAACGGCATGATGCTTTTTTATTTCACCTTTCGTTATACATTTGTAATATTAGAGATTCCTTAAACATTTTTGGGATCAAATTTAATTCGATAAAAATTCGTATATCGAAAAAAAATTGATAAATACCTATATTGTTAAAATTAAGCGACCGGCTTGCGATAGTCATGTTGTAGGAAGCGTACCAGGTACATGACATAATGTGTCATGAATTAATTTAACGAGCTGATCTCACCACATCACCTAACGCGTCATACCGACACTAAAACCTTATTGCGACCTTTCTTTGGGTCCATCAAAGCCATTTTACGAGCCGGGAAATCTAAATTGTGTCCCGTACTCCCGTCTCCCCTGCGAAGGAAGTCATGACAACGATCTCACATGTCGTTCGTCATGTGTGTCATGTGACTCGGGCAACACTAAGGTTATTTATTAACGTTTTTAATTTATTATTAAATTAATAAAAATTAACGTAAACATTCCTCGAAAAAATTACCTAATCTAACTACTAACTTTATCAGGATTTGTTAAGATTCATAAAACATTTATGAAATACGATCAAGGGACATTTCTATCTATATTGGCAAAACCAACATCTGATTCAGCTAAGCTTATTGCAAAGAATATATAACTTTGCATCAATGATTCTCAAGAGGCTTTGTTTTTCTTTTTTTTTGTTTAGAAAACGTTTGGGCTGACATGTCCTATGAGACAAATGCCCCTAAATAAATAAGACTAAAAAAAAGAAAATATTTATAATTATTATAACGCTCCTCTAAACACACGATTTAAACCTAAGATCTCTCTCGACAATTTAACTGTTTTGCGACAGGATGTATGCGAAAATCTTTGAATGTTTTTTAGGGTTCCGCTTTTTTTTACTACGTTAGAGGGTCCTTAGGGTATTATCCGTCCGTCCACTATGTATCAAACCAAAACCTACAGTCTCGTCCATCGTGGAATCATGAAAGGAGACGGTCCATTTCTGGTCTAGTCTTGTACAGTATAATATAAATAAATAAAAATACATAGATTTCATTAAAAATAAAATAAATTAGTTTAGCGTAATTTTTTGCACGTAACTTATTACGTGCAAAAAAATAAAAAAAATATCAAGTTTTTCAAATATTAGCTATTGCACACAAAGATGGCGGCTATTACCTAAACGTCATTAGTGAAAAATGGCGTCACTCATGGTACTTTTATAACATTTTGTATCTATTTCAAGCTTTGTTATGGAGTTGTTAACTCGTGAATTGTAACTTGAACTTTTCATTTGGACATAGATTTATAGCCATAAACGCTAATGAAAATATTCATACGCCATTGTTATATCATATAGTGTTGCATATCTTGGAAATATTAAATTATGCTTACGCTGAAATTGAAAAGAATTTATGGATATAAACAAATTAAAGCTGTTTGAATATTTATTTTCCTTCATATCATTATGTGTACAAAAGTACACCAAGGTCCCATACAATTTTGGACCGTCTCCTTTATGTAGCTTAAGTGTAGTTAAAATCTGATAAACCATCAGAGTGCAGATCAAACTCGCGCTTGTCGCTTTTTTTTAGTTTTCCGGGGAAAAGTCGGTGTAGCGATTGGTGTCAATGGCGGGTCGCGAGTCTTCAAGTGAACCCGAAATTCAGAGCCAAAGCTTTCACAATTCATTATTCGTGAAATAAAGAAGCTGAAGAGAAATACTCAAATTTTTATTTAAAGTATTCAGATAACTGGTATTGTGGATTTTTTAAGTTTTATTTAATTTTAAATGATTTATGCATAACTAGTTCGATGTTATATCGATTAGTAAATTAATCACATATTTGAAAGAGCATTCATTCCTTACCATAAATACATACTTTATAAATTAAAATATTGATTGGTATGAAATAAATCCATTTTATTTCAGAAAAAGTCTTTATTATTTTGTTAGTAATTTACAAAGAAAAACTTAAAAACTATGTTAGTATACAATCCCTTTTTTATATTATTTAATTTGAATATCTCCAAGGTCTGTTACAACTATATACATACATATGGGATTTTACCCAATGTCCTATAATTGAGTAATCGTACCTGAAATAAAGACATATACATTATTATTTCGGAAATGGTTCTAACAGAAAATGGCTGTCCAGTAAGTACTCCATCGCCAAAACACGAAAAAGTCTGATGGTATGTCTTCACTCTGAACTGTATTTTATAACAATTTTCTTTTTATTACCGGTGAAAGAAATGCTATTACTACCAGTGGAAAAAAAAACATGTAAAGCTGGGCCAATATAGGTGAATTTGTTAATGGTTATGGGCAACACTAAACATCAAGTAGCATGTTTGCCTGTTTGCTTATATATCCAAAACCTCTCAACGCTTCCATGCACTAACATAGTGGCGATGTGGTATATCTGGCGTGGATGATCCTGTGCTGATGATGATGGATGTTTAATCGCGTGGAACAAGTACAAATGGACGCTCCGGGCTCATTGCTCGATTGTTCGCCGACTGACCGCGGAATGACGCGTGCGTTTGTACAATATCCTTTACTAATTATACCAGTTAATTACGTTGAACAATACTTGTTTTATATTTTTTTAGTTTTTACATTTCAAATTAACAAAATGACTAAATAAGCCTACAGTATCACCTTTTGCTCGAATATCTGTAAACTAAAACGTACACGGTGTGTCCCGTTAACATAGAATCATGAATAGAGTAAGAAGCTCTTAAATGGAAGAAAAATACGAAAACCTAAATTATATTTACGGAACCCCTAGCGCGAGTCGGATATGCATTTGTTGTTTTTTATTATAAAATGTAACAAACTAACTTTGTGATTTAGAGGTCGATGTGATATGTGACAAATTGAAATGTTTTGTTAAATTAAAATTTGAAACTGACTTCGACATCTCCTTCCCACTCAATACTCTCGAACTAGTAAAAGTTTTTTCGGCACGTCGAAATCATGACAAGAATAGAACTCTAATTCTATCCCATAAATCTAAATAATCCTAATTCCCTTTTTTTCCTTCCTCAATTCCTACTATGAAAAATGTTAGCGATGCGCTCACAGCTGCAGCATCAGGACATGGGCTGAGATAATCACTTGGAATCTTTTGGCACTCACGCGCAGAAGTTATTTTCAGTCTGTTGATTAGAAGGTTGAAATTTTTCAGTTTTAAGTAAAAGAATAACCGAAGCCGTATACATATTCAGATCGGCTCTGGGGTTAGCAACTATATCTCGAGTGTGCCTTGATAAAGTCATACAAGTTATGCGTTTTATAAAATTATCAACATTCGGTGTTTGTATTCTTTCCGTTCGATGGTCGATGTTTCTCGACACCAAATTTGAACGTGAAGACGACTTATGGCTATTATATTTATAGCAAATGAGAGAGTTCTTTTGTGCGTGTAATTTTTACTGGAATGAGCTGTAGGGTACCACCATCTTGCTCGCTTCTCCCGTCAAACAGCTTTGCTGTATTCCGAGAAGAAAGGCAAAACGGGTAGTATAATTACTGCCACAAATACTTCACATTTTGTCTTAGTTTAGGCAACACAAAGTTATCTGGGCTTAATTTCACATTTTGGATTCTATTTAAATTTTAATTTAAGAATTATTAATATTTATTGACACTCCCGATGTATCGAATGCTTAACAGCCTCCATGTATCATATTACCGTCAACGCATGTATGTATTAGTTTATTTCTAAATTGGGATCCTTATTAAATCAAATGTCAAGCTAATAGGTCGCCTAATGGACGTAATAATATATAACAGGACTGAGAACTCGTAACAGAAAAACGAGCCGACAGAGATAGCCAGTGTTAAGGAGTGTGTCCCTTTCTTATAAGGTGACAATAAGATTTTGACATGTGGGACAAATTCAAATTTGTCTTACAAAAATTGAAAACTTTAATTGCAGTAAGGTTGATATTCTACCAGTACATACTTCATGTATGTAATTTTAAGCGCTGCATGAGTTTACCACGACTGCCATAATATTATAAATCTCGAGTTTTTAAGTTCTTCAAAAGGCGCGTTTAGCCCCGACAGATATCGCAAGCTAGCTTAGATGCATTTAGGGTGCTTGAAAAATCTGACACAAGTATTATACTTACAAACGACAATACCAACATTAGCAATGGTTAAAATCTAAAGAATATTAGATGGATTACGAAATATATAATACAAATACTTCCAGGTATAATATACTTGACGGGAATCCGTCATCAGGTGGTCGAGATATCATTATCATCCCAAAATATTAACTGCAAATCTTAGGTTTACTCTCATAATAATGCATTCTTGAATTAAGATTACAAAACAACTAAAGATGCCATGGATTCAAACTGATTAAAATAATTAGGAACGTGAGAAGTTTAGTACGGAGTCACTCTGTCTCACGTTCTGACCATTGCTTTTCGCATTGCTATTATTCCCCTCCAAGCCTGCCGTAAGGAACTTCGTTCCAAAAAATCATGGTCACCATAGTAGTTTGATTTACTAATTATGTTATTTAAGTAACCATAGCAACCATTACAATACAAAATGTCAAGATGACACTTAACTGGGCTACCATAAGAAATAAAAGAAATAAGCAACATAATAATTTATGTTTTCTTTTTGAATTGGAAATATATTTAAATAAAAAAATTCAATTACAATTTCTTGACATACGATTGTCAAAATAATATTAAAAAGACAATTTTTTTCGATGAAATTTTTGATCAGCCAAAATTTTTAATAAAATACATTTTTAAGCTGGCAAGATAAAAGAACGAGACACACTTCTTACATATTGCTATCCCGCTCGGCTCGGATCAGCATCTGTGTAATGCCCATTAGAATATAATACTTAATGCGTTGAGTTAGTGTTCACTTTCGTAAATACATTTTTTCCGAGTAAGCCATCCTGTTATTATACTACATCCATGGGTCGCCTTAGCACTTGACATTTCAGTTTGGTATAAGGGCGATGAGATTATGTCAGAAGGGCAAGTCGCGATCACATCAGGGTGGGTGTACGAAATTGACGAACGGTCGCTACATAATTTGGAAATAAGAAACGATCGCCAATATTATCCGAAAATATCAAACAATCTTCAATTATTATTAAGCGTTAATAACAAACGATAAACTATTGTTCTAAATATGAATCCGACTCGTTATACGAAAAAAAAACGATGGTATTAAATTAATCAAAAGTTACAAGAAAACGCAAGTATTATTCGAAAATGGACTATCGTAAGACATTATTAGGTCAATTATATGACGTCAGTTCACCGTCGAGTTGTGACTGCAATTGAGTCATAACTCTAGAGCAAGATTGTCTGCATCCGTTCCAGTCTAACATACAAATACGCGAACGTCTTGCTTTACATAGTATGTATAATGAATATATTATACCTGAATGGTTGACCTTTATTGTATAATAGCGTGATAAATAAAATAATAAAATCACACCACGTTAACGTAGCTCCGTGGTAAGCTCGTTAGAACGCGTGATTATGTGCACTAGTAAAGGAAATAAATTCATATCCTACTGATATTATGATCGCGAAAGTTTGATGCGTAAAGTTTGACGCGAAAGAGTGGATTTCAATGAAACTTTACAATAATACAGCCCAGAATAACACAAAGTAATAAAAAATATAATACATTAATAATATAGTTTTATGTATTCTATGTACACCTTGGCTTATTAGCTGTTAGTACAAAGAATTGTGTAATTGAAAATAAATAAATAACACATAGGCTAAAATTTATCCCCGTACTCAAACGGGAACGGAAAGTGCGCGGGTGAAACCGCTGGGCGCTGCTAGTATATTATATAAACGTCCATAACCCGGTATAGACATCTATTTTCATCATACAAATTCACTGCACTTGTTGGGATTCAAACCGACGACCGCTGCGTAAAGTGTCCAGTGACCTGGGCACTTGACCAGCTGGTCATCATATAGAATATCGCCTATAAATAACTAAACATGTATAATCCAAGAAAATAGGTCTCCAAATCGGAATATATCGGATAATAGAGTTAAAGCTTGATAAGTTACATAAACAAACTACTGCCAAAAACCGACTACCCATGGAGCTGCAAACAAAACAAGTAGGTATAACAAAAATGCAGTCAGCGTGGAGAATATTATTTAAACCAATTCAGTAGTTTATTATGTAAGAAGACACGCAATTTTTGTATAAAAAAGATATTAAGGCAAACACATTGCATACATTTCTAAAAGTATTTTTCAATAGAGTTCTATAAAGTTTGACGATAGCAAACGTGAATTTATAATTTTTCCTCTGCTCCCAGACTTCATAATTTCTCTAAAACATTAAGTTTAATGAATGTTATAAGCGAAATTAAAATGCAAAACCGAAACTAAACAGTTTTCGGTTTTTACATAAAATTAAACCTTTGACTTCATAACTTATTAATATATTCACTTATTAGTATGTGCACTTTCTTTTATGTTCAAAATTTGTGGAATTACAAAAATAAATTGTAAGTTATTACGTATTGCTTATATATTTGCCTAAACAATCAGTTTGCGTTAGCGTCGAAATCAACTGACACGTTCTAAACTCCTCTAGGTATTTCCCAATCGATACGAATCAGGGACTTTCAAGAAAAGAGTTTATTCATATTTGGAAGGCCGGCAACGCACCTCTTTTTTTTTAATTGACAACGTCTTATAATTCGATGGAGCCGGAAAAAACATGACTCATGTGGCGTTACCTCGCTCTGAGGCGTTTCATTTAAGGCTTGAAGTGCAAGTGAGAGCGCAGAACGAGCGACAAAGAGGCACAATCGATTGTAATGTGTATATAATATTGTACCTTTTTATTTTATAATTTTTATGGGTAAAGTAACACGTGTTTCGCGTAATGACCACTTCAAAGGTAAAGTCGTCCATTTAGGCTTTCGAATGTTGATTCTTGTGTCGGGTCAAGTGTACCTTTTACCGGTGGAGGAAAGGCGCTTTGTGCATCGCGACCCACTGCATGGGTACCACCGTCGTACCATTACGTTATCCGTAAAGCAGGTTGTTAGAATAAAGGCGATAATTACCATAAGCTTACCATCTTACGTCTTAGATATGCGTCTTAGAATATTGTAAATGCAAGATAACAGAGGTACCTAGACCATATTGACAAGATGTAAAAATATGGACTATGGTACTATGGAGGTACCTAATGTACCTCTTAGTTTGGTCTTAGCACGACTATTGCTAGTATGAATTTATTTTAGTCTAATCTCTTAGTTAGTCTCGTCATCATCATCCTTTGTTCGTGCACCGCTGAAAACTAGCCTCCCTCAGTAAACGCCACGACGGGAGATTGCTTGACTTTCCAGCGCGGACTGTTGAAGTTGATGTGGCAAATCGGACTCGGAAAAAAAGCGGATGCCTGATGAGCCAATTATGGCTTGGCTGGCCGAGTTCAAGGGTGGAAGCCGCGTTTAAGTGAAGTTTTAGTCAGCCATTACCTTTTTTTTTGATGACGCAGCGGAAATCCTTTACGACCATACCAGGGCCTGGCTGGCGTGTGTGGGGACTCGCATTTGGGTGCCCTACCCCACTAAAACCGCTGCGTGAGCCTTCAGCCGCTATATTTGAGGGACCCGGATCAGTGCAGGCGACGGGATACCCTCAGCGACAGACTGGTCCCGGCAAGACCAGATTCTCCACAATAGAGGGACTGCCCGGCTATGACTTGGCAGTCCCCACGACGTCGTGTCTTAAGCTGGGCCCGGGTTCTGGTCAGTCATTACCTAGATGGAAAGACGATGTGCGTGACCGATGAGTCTATCTAAAGTTAAGCATTTCCTTTTACTTGATACGAAGATTTCTGGCCGGTCCAATTAGATGTAAGTGGAAGATCGTATTGGCGTCAATTGAAATCGATATGTCAAAAGATCATACAACAAGAGGATGATAATGATGATATAGTCTTATATAAGTTAGCATAGTATAAAGATGCAGCGTGCAGTAGTGCATCGCTATGCACGATAGATGAGGCAGTTAACAGACATTATGAAATTTACATAATAACCCAGACGGAGTCAGCAGAGCGAGCTGAGCTTTGGTTCTGTCTACGTGTCTGTCCGGTCTAATCTAGCGGTGTAGGACACGCATCACCGAGTGCTTTGATGTAATTATAACGTTACAACTATGAAGTCATGTAGGTACTTTTATGTTTTGTTGTGTTTTTATTTCACTACCATTTTATTTTCGCATTCAAATTAAATGTAAAATTAACTCTGCCAACTTTTCATACAGAAATACGAATAGGGTTATAGAAATATCTACTCTTTCGAATTTAACTATGCTAGTTTTAATTTAATTTTTTAAAACGTTTCCTTATCGAATTCATTTAACGTTTAAAATTTTAGAACGTTCCCTAAAGAAATTTTCTAAAGGATTAATGTAATTTGTTGGTTTCTAATTAAATCTATTCAAAAACGACAATCTAAGCAAACCTCTAAATTGTTTCAGGCTTAAAAAAAGGAACAATTTTGATTTACAATGACAACTTTTTCAACATTTACATTTAAACTAGGAAGTAATTGTTTCGGCTAAGTGCCTACCAGAATAATTTAACATATTATTTATCATATCAATTATGTAGATTAGATCACACAAATCACTGATTGGATTACGAATGTGATTTGGCTAACAGCGTAATCTAAAATGTGCGTATATTTATAATTGCTTTTTAGTTATTAGACCCAGAGATTTGGGCGCAAAAATGCCTTCACTTAAATAAGCATGATGATGATGCTATTGTTAAACTATAAAACACATATGTATGAAAAATCTAGAATATTGTATGTAGTTTGAGCTAATGTAGATAGTCTTAAATAGTAAATGATAGTATATAATGCAAGCCTTCTCGTTTTATGTCCCAGACTTGGATGCCATCTGCAGGAGTTTCAATAAATTCAAAACTAGACAGTAGCTAAAATGAATAATTCAAACTAAAAGTGCACATGCGCTCCAAACATTGTGCAAAATGCGAAATTTAATGTCAGATGCAGGCAATTCCGATAGCTTTTAACATGTTAAAAGCGCATTAATTAAATTAATGTTTGGTTGGGGTGAGTTATTTTAAATAGAGTCCCGTAATTCTATATATGTACTCAATTAAATTTATACTCTTCGTGGTGAAGCTTTTTGAATAGCTTTACCAATAACCACCGAAAAATTAATTTAAAGTCTATAATGTACCTACAATTTATTTTAGAATACATCTTAGGGCCTGTTTCACAATCTCCAGATAAGTTCCGAATAGGCTATTCACAACATATTTGACAGATAGAGTATGGAGTATGTGTCAAATATGTTGTGAAAAGCCTATTCGGAACTTATCTGGAGATTGTGAAATAGGCTGTCTTAAGTTACGTAACCTGTAAGCTTCTAATGTAGGTGGTTTTGTAAACTGCTTACTTGATAACTTTTGCCAAATTGATTGTACCTGCTATAATTAGTTACTTTAACATTATTTGGAACCAATTGCTGTTAATATTAAGATACTTGTAAGCAATGTTCGATGGTGCTCGATATATTTTTCCACCTAATTCCATGCAACTTCTTTTTCTTCTAGCTATAGGAAACTGGGTATAAATGAAGAATATCTGCGAAAGCTTATAATACAACAGGCGTTGCCTAATGAATAAGCCATGAAGTGAACAACACTCCTCTGCTGAACACCCTTCAATGAACGCCGAGACGCCATATTTGTTTGTTTAATCATAAAGAACAGATTCAATAGTTTTCTTCGTATGCTTTGTGAATTAATGTCCCATTACAATCTCAAAAGAAACAAGAACATAGCAATAGTACAAAACATTTAATTTTACAATTTGTTATATTGTGTTGTTATATTTTTGTAACGTGTTTGAATGTTAAATATTCTTCTTTTTGCGTACTATAAAGGATATACAACATTCTGGCGTAAAATACGCTACGGTTTTGTCCTTGTATAGTATATGAGCAAATGCCTAATTGGCGATTTGGAAGTAATTTATATGGTACGCACAATTTACCCCTGATGTCGGAACTTATGTAGTTGGCTTAACTTCGATCTGTGCAAATAGAGGGGTAAACTCATTATCGATTAACACAAACTTCTAGTTCTAATGAAATAAAGACTATAATACAATTGTCATAGGAACTATAATTAGATAAAATAGTTGAAACACTAATATGATGAAACAACTTTGACGGATTACTGAGTTAAAGAGTAAAAACTTAATAAGTAATATCTTATTAAGTTTCTACATGCCTAACTTTTCTGATACTTTAAAGCAACCATAGTCAAGGGAGCAAGCCTTTCTATAACTGACAATGAGAGGCAGGAGTGGGATTATCAGGATTTTTTATGATTAAATACTAGTAAGCAAAATAAGAAACGAAAAAAGTAATCAATCACACGGTTGACGGGGGTCTTCGCCATGATCCCTGCTGCATTAGTGCCAGTGTGCCACAATCTTATTTTTTCCTCCCTCGAACAGCTTTCCTGTGTTTCGGAAGGAAGGTCGAAAGAGGCAGTACAGTAATCGTTACCAAGACTTAACGTCTTATGTCTCAAGATAGGACAAACACATAAATAAGTTGCCTGACCTATTCCAGGTAATCTAGTTCATATTCGTGGGCACCTTCGACCACTTACCATCAGGTAGTACGTCTGTCAAGATGGCCTTATTTTTTTTTTCGAAAGAACCTATGCTGTTGGCCTTAAGGCCTTAAAGCTACATCGGAAAAGTAGATGAGCAGATGGCTCATATAAAAAATCCAAGATGGCCTATACAACTATTCTAAAACATGTTTTTTTAAAGCTATTTTCTTATATTTAACTGCAATGAAAGTGATGGTATGTCTGTTTTAAATTCTTGTGTGATTTCCTCTGAAAGTGTAGATTCCTCTATATTGTGGTAGATTTGATTAATCAACGCGTTAAGTACCCTGAGAATATTTTAGTAATTTTAAAAAAAAAGTCGGACAAAAATATGAGCTTTGCTCTTATCGCTGGAGTATTCGCCACTCACCTCTCTTCTCTGCCAACACCTTCACCTCCTGATACGACATAACCTGTAAGTACTTTATCCTTTATGTGTTCCATATAAGTCCATCTCGGTCTACCTCTTTTTCTTTTCCCCTCAATCTTTCCTTCTATGATTTTTTTTAAAAACGTGTCAGGTGACTAATCAATATGATTGGTCACCTGATACGACTTGTCTTCGATTCTCTATAGATTTAATGATGTTTCTTTCCTCTTTAACCAAAAATATGACACTAAAGTTTAATAAGAGAATTCCCTGCCTCCGTACCCCTTGAGTACGGAACATAAAAAAACAATAAAAAGGGGTGAGGCAACGATTACTGCCGCTTGCATGATTTAAGCAATTGTCTGTTCGATTGTAAATGAAAAATTATAACGAGAAAACCGTGAGCTTTAATATCGCGTTTGCTTTTTATATATTAATGTAATCTGTTGAAATGAGCTAGCGAAACTGCGACGTACATTCCATATTGTTATTTTAAATACATACGAGATGTGATAGTCATATTAATTTTATAACAGGACATTACGTCGCAGTTTGTTAATGGGAAATTTAAATCGTTAACATTTCATACGTGATGTACGTTAAACCAAAAATTGGTTCATTCAAGTTGATGGAATGTCTGACTATCGAATCTGACTAGAATCGAAAAATAGTATTGACAGAGAGACTCGGAAATAGTATTGGCAGTTTTCGTGTTCGTTGAACGAGGCCTACGTAGAACTATGGGTACCGGTCGATAGAAATGAATGATGAAATAATTCCAAAATTGTATAATGTAAGTGCGTATATATTGAAGTATATACTAAGGCTCATAATAGATGAGCGAATTTCCGCTTATCATCGTGAGTTGCATTCCATCGACTCGTTATCAGAATTTAATAGTCGAAAATGGAAGTATCTCATTTAACACCTACATTCATTTTCATACCGTTTGAGTTTTTGTGGGTAAAATTCAAATGATATTTCTTTATAAAGAAGGAATTCTTTTGATAAAGAAGAAAGAAGATCGGATACCTTTGTCGCGATCCGTTCCATCGATTTGCGTCACATCTTTTTCATTAATCGTCTTAACAAGTATTTACAACGTATGTTAGTGTTGATCTTGTATTAGCGTAGAACTAACAGTGATGGGCTTCTAGCACATTGGTTTACTAGAAAAAATATTATTGATAACAAAAACATTGCATTTTTAGTTCCTCAATGTTGTTGTTTTTTTTTATATATCTGCCCTATACAGGAATATTACATATCTGGTATATCACTATATATAAACATTTGTCAAAAACACAAAAATCTGTCGATTTCACAAAAATATCAATTCTGATTCAAACGCGGAAAATTTCAAAAAAAATATATCGCTCACTTAAAAAATGTAAAAAATGGATTGCTAGCTCAAATATGACAATAATCTAGTATTAGCTCAAATGTGGTAATATTGTGAGCCAGATGTTATCATAGGTAATGGACGGAGCGTCACAACATCACGTGCACGTGAACCGCTCCGTGCGCATGCATAATGACCGCCATTAATCCGATTACTGGTTACTTTGTTAGCGAACCTTGCATATTATGTGAATAACCATCAGTGTTTGATCATTCACCGCGAAATGATTATTGATGATGAAAAATTAATTTTCAATGTCTAGGGTACATATATTTTATTAAAGTTATTCATAGATTCGCATGCGCTAACCTCATGAGAAGTGACAGTCATTATTTTATAGCTTATGTCACTGAAGAATAAGGAGGCGGTCTCCTGGTGCGAGAATTTTAAATATTTGAAGAGTAGTTACGATAATACCTTCTATATCCCTTATTAAATAAGAATACAAAAACGCGTATAAGACTACAGTCTAATTGGTTTACAATTTGGTCAATCATTTCCTCCCGCGAGATACTTCGTGAGACGTATCAGAGAACAGTACCTATCATAAAGCCTCGTGAACGTCAGCTAGCTCTCGGTTGGGGGATGAGCGGTGGAAGCCCCTCACGAATGAAAAAAAATAAAATAACAATTCAGTCACTTCCTCTCAGCTCAAATATTTGTTAAATTGTAGTTAACCCAATATCTCAACGAAAAAAAAAATAATCAGCTGGTTATGACTTGTACATTGTACGTCAGCTGGTGACTAGAACATGACATTTTTTTTCACTTTCAGTGGAGTGGTTTATATGGATGATAGCTTAATACATAAAGATATCATCCATATAAACCACTCCACTGAAAGTGAAAAAAAAAATTTATGTTCGAGTCACCAGCTGACGTACAAAGTACCATGTCATAACCAGCTGATTATTTTTTTTTCGTTAAGATATTGGGTTAATTACAATTTAACAAATATTTGAGCTGAGAGGAAATGAATGATTTGTTTTTTCTACATGGTTGGGAGGCTCCCACCCCTCATCCCCCCAACCGCGCGCCAGCTGACGTCCACTAGGCTTTATAATACTATTCTCTGATACGTCTCACGAATTATCTCGCGCGAGGAAGTTGGTCATGAAGACCTGTTACTGGCTCCCGGTCTATTGTCACGGCAACCGATCCTAAAAATTTAAGGCGCGTTTTGAAATTTTAATAAAATTATATTATGTTAAGAAAAGGGAGGATAATGAGGATATTTATAGAGAATATTCGTATATTATGGAGCAGGAAGAGGAAAACAGGCTTTTGTGTCATCGTTCAAATTTATCGAAATTCAGTGTACTATATTTCCTTTTAGGCCTTTTTTTACTGAATAGGCTTGAACAGCGTCTTAATCGCCATACGAACCCAAACTATAATATGTAATATCTTAAAGTCTAGAGAGACCAAGACACGTGAATGCCAATGAAATATTTGTCGCTAGCAGCACCTAAAGCCTGGCAATATTTTGACAAATTATGTTTGCGGTGTACCAACAGATGTTATTCACGATAATGCTACCTTACCAAGTTGACTATACTAAGCAAACTACCAACGTTAAGCAACTATTCAAGTTGGTTTAGGGTTGTAAGATCCTAGCTATTAACTTATTTGTTGTGTATCAAGTTATATTATAAGAGACAAGCGTTAGTCGAACTTTTAATGTACCTTCGAACCGCTACGTTAGGCAAAAACGCAAGTATGAATATGTCTCCAAGCTATTACATCTATTATAAAGTGTCCGGCTAATATTATTGCACATGAATTGATCTCAACACTCGTCTAAAGCCTAATAGGAATTATGACAGTCGATGGTCGTTGTCAATACCACTATCCTATCGGCGCGGCGTTCACTTTTTTTCAAAAAACTGCTTTGTTTTGGACTTAGTGTTAAATTCACAAATATAGCCCACTAGCAGCGGTCTGTGATGTCACCCGCCTACTTCTTATTCATGTAGGGGGATAAATTATAGCCAATGTCTTATTCTTATCTGTAACTATACTATTCTATTCATTCAGTAGTTATTTATTGCGTGAAAATGTAACATACATACATACATACATTCACACATTCTTACAAACTTTCACATTTATAATATTAATAGGAAGTAAGAGTAGCAGTCTTCAATAATTTATCTATGCATGTTATTTTAAATTTGAGTAGTATTTCCCAAGATTAGCGCGTTCAAACAAACGTAGTCTTCAGCTTTATTATATTTGTAAAGGTGTATGTTAAAGCAGTCGGTTATCGTACATGGAAGCCTCATTGTATTTGCTATTACCCAGTTAACAATGACCCTTATGGCTTACACTTTAGAATACGGATATTCACATCATCAGGTGAGGGCGTTTATCCATAATCAACTTAGTTTGATGCGGGTCGCGGTAGGTACTCTACCTATCCTTGGACGCCATCTTATCATGCGTGCTGGTTTCCTCCCGCTGTTTTCCTTTACAAGTTTACAACACGACAACTAATGTGGTACTTCAAGGTCATTGTAAACGTATTACCTTCACGTTTTTTAATAAAGTATATTTTCAGTGAATCGAAAAATTATTTAATAAATGTGCGCATAAAATCATAGATTAAAGACTGGGTTAACGCTCTCTGAGAAGGTAGGCTTTATTAAATATTGATGTATCGTATTTGGTAGCTTAGAATAGCTTTGTACGTAAGGTTGGGTTATCTGACACCTCAGTCCTTCTGTGATCGATAGTTGCTGTAAAGTATACCAAATGTCGGACATGAAAAAATCTTAAACCGTGATAAAAACCATAAAAATTGTTTCATTAAAATGGTATGAAATAAATTGTACAAAACGTCTTGTTTCTAATCTTTCAAAATCTCTTATACATTTTGTATATCTTTTTATTGGTAGGAGAGATGTCGAGCAGCGATCGCCCTTCTCAGTTACACTCTAAAACAGTTTTGCATAGTTTCTGACTTTGTCACCGAAATCTACTACTATGTTGATAACATAGCTTTTTAAGCGT
The DNA here is from genome assembly GCA_905333005.2 of Lycaena phlaeas. NCBI lineage: Eukaryota > Metazoa > Arthropoda > Insecta > Lepidoptera > Lycaenidae > Lycaena > Lycaena phlaeas. The sequence goes on along the minus strand of HG995169.1, from coordinate 6,196,317 downwards.
CGCGTTAAAACCCGACGCTGTCTCGAGTTGCGAGTTCGACATGATTGATTCGATTTAACATCTAACACTCAACGTCCAAAATCCAACAGCATTTGACAAAAAAGCACCGCGCTTTAAAAATGCGTCCGCGTGAACAAATAAATAAACCATCAATTTATCTTACTCAAACGCTATTTTAACGCTCGGGGAAAAAGCGCTAAGTCTAAGCGGACTTATATCCGTATCAAAAACTTCTTAAAACAATTACAGTTCGGAGAGTTCTTCACGAGTTGAAATGTCACAAGTCACAACCGTTCGTCCGCTGACATTCCTAGCGGTAAAATGGAAATTCTCAGTTTTATACCCACCGCTTCTAACGCGCTCGTCACCAACAGAAACCCTGTTTATGTTACGCTTTATAAACTTTAATACCGCAGGGCTGTATTCACTTTCATACTGAACTGAATACAAACTCATCAGAAATGTTGATGAGAGATCCGCTCAAAGGTCAAATGTTACGGTCGCAGATTTAAATGTATTTCAAAATAGAACTTTTGAAAAACAAACCCTGATATAAATCCGTGAAAGTAAGTGGAAATAGACACTTATTCTTCGATACTATTTAATATGATAAACGCGAAAACTTGTATGTATGATTGATTGATTGATGTATCACTCAACGGAGAGTTGGTGGACTTGGTGGATTCAACCGTATTTCTTGGAATTACCATATATTCTAAGCTACAATGGGCGCCACATATAGCCAAGTTGGCAAGTAAACTACGTACTCCAGCTTTTGTGATTAAGAAAATACGAACCTAACGGATGAAAATACGGCGCATTTCGGCGTATTTCCACAGTATCTATGTATGTATCAAATATAAATTATGTATTTTATTTTATTGACAAAAGAGCAACCCCTATTTTTTTTTCGTTTTTCTTAGGGGATTCTGCATCACGAGTTTTTTTTTTGGTTCTCACTTTTTATTGAGTGCTTCTTTTGACGTATTTCAAGTGTAAAAGTTGCTACCTAAGAAATAAAGATATTTTGATTTCATTTGATTGACAATCGAAGCCCTGCATTTATCGACGTCCATCAGCATCCACATGACCAGAGGTTATGCAGATGCGTTGCCCTCCTTTTCCCTATAAATATGTTGAACTGCATAATCGTAGTACTGAATGTTTTTCATTATACAGACAGACAAATGGCATGCGTAAGCGGTTTAATAATTAATTAGTTTTCATGTACTCATTATCTAAAATTTTAACGGTTTTCTTGGTTTAGATGCGTAGGTACGAATCGTGGGCGTAATATAATTTATGAATAGGCATTATTTCGGGTTATAATTAACTACGACCTATATTTTAGGGTCCCGTCCGCTTTTAGGTATTGAATTTAATATAAATTAACGACAACTTATACGGATTTTAATACAGTTTATTAATATTTTTACATGCTCGACGTTTCGAATATTTTACAGCAACCATGTCACAAGAGGACTGAGGTATCAGACGTCTTAACGTTAAAAGCCAGCCATTTTTGAACGACTTCAAGGAAGGAGATGTTTCTCAAATCGACCGTATAATATGCTTTTTCCAGCCAGCCATTTTCTCTATTGAAATTTAGATGCTTTCTTAATTACAATTGCTCACATATAATCCTTGGTTTGAATCGGTGTTCTTTTGCGAGGACGATGGTCCAGTGGATGTGTACTATGTCTCTTGTGCGAGAGGTATCGTGTTCGATCCTGACACTTTTCCTCATATGCCTTGAATTGGGTTTTTTTAATTTCTAAGTACCCTAACCACGATTCCATCGCTCGCTCACCGGTGAAGGAAAACATCGGGAGGAAACCTGCATACCTGATGAGATTTGAAAGTCTTTGAAAGTATGTGAAGTTCACCAACCTGCATTGGGCTAGCGCATCGGTGAACTATGGCCCATTACCTCCTCACCTTATCCCAGGCCCAGAAGTGAGACAATGTAATGTGTCACTTTATACAAAAAGTTATCAATGTACTCAGTGGCGTAGATTCTAGATCGATCCCGTATCACATCCGGCAAAATAAATTGGAATTCGAATATTTAAATTTAAAATAGGGATTCTGTATAGTTTTAAGATGTTTTATTATACATTTTTGATAGGATATATTGCGGTAACTACGCCTCTTATTGTATTACTTTCTTATCTTTTACTTAATGTTATCAGGCGTCTACCAAATTACACTTTATAAAACATGATAGCTTCAATAAAAACTTTGTTTTCAAACTAGGTTGTTATTGAATGTTTTTGTATTATTCCGACATCCCCAGCCGAGTTTTTATCTTCACTTATCTGACGTGATCGCCCCGGACATCAAGTTTTTATCGATGCTTATCGGTCGCGATCACCTGACACTATCGACTTTATCGACACTAAACATTTATCACACACAGAACATCGCACGTGACAATTTTTCGCCCTTATTTTCCCTTTTGTTGTTTGACATGGCGATAATCGATTGGTTACAGTTGACGAACGAAGCGGAGAAATTGTCGCAGATTAGCCGAGAACTCCGGCGGAAACACAAGCAACTGCAAAATCAGGTAATTGTGGTTTTTATATCGAAATGGGATTTTATTAATATTTAAATGATAGTTGTTTTGCGCCGTTAAAAAAACCTCCCACAAATAAATCCTTGACCAATATGTAGGTGCGTTTGGTTTGGTAACATTTTATGAGTTGGTCAACTTAAATACTTCATGAAAACGAGAAGTTATAAATTAAGAAAAAAGTATTTACGCAAAGCAAAGCTTACTATGTTAGTTAGACTACTGAAGCGCACGAAATAAAAACCGAAATAAAAATGCGAGTCGGGAATTGTACATGAAATGTTCCGTAACCACTATCTATACTTAGTCTATACTCTACAGCACCAGACACCATAACTACCTGTGGCCGATATTAATATCGAGCAAAATATGTATTTAGAGAACTGTCTAGTTATCACGGTTAATGAGCCTGATAGATGGATATCGGAGGCTTAGTAATAGGGTTCTGTTTGGTACTCTTTGAGCAAGGAAACCCTAAAAACTAAGAAGTTAAATATAGAAATAACGCTATAAATATTAATATTTTGTACTTTTTTGCTGATTACGATTCGTTACATTCGTCGAAGTTAACCTGTTAGTATCGAATTTGTTCTTCGACCATAAAAAACAAAAAGGTATACTAATTATTGAACAAAAGGGACATTTCAAAGGTTAATAGCAACACAAAGGGACAGGAGGGTGCTCTGTTTGGTTAATGAAGTTTAATAAGTAGGGCAGTATCTACACAGCGTGGAGTTTGAACCTAACTAAATTCACATAATATGTAGGTACATGTTCTCATACGTAAATCTGGTATCGTATAGTTGGTATATCGCTAGTCCATTCAACACGTGATCACCATTCACGATTGTGAGATGCTTAGCAGTAGAAGTTTAAATGATGATGATGATGTATAAATTTACAGTTGCGGCTAGTATGTGAGGAGCGTACAGAGCTGACTGCCATCGTGCAGTCGCAGCAGAGGGACCTCGCAGCCGTGCAGCAGACAGATGCTAATAACAAGGTACCTACGCCATTTAATAAACTAGCACTTCGCCGTTTTAAACGCCTAAAAATAGACAAAAGTAGGCGAAAATTGACATTAACCTTGAATTATAGTGGTTTAAGATTGTTTCAAATTTTAATGGTAGTTTTCAAGATTAGCGTATTACAACTCATCTGAAACAATCAAAATTTTATTAAATTACATTAATATAGTAGCATTTGTACGTTTGGCGGGACGAATTTAAAAACGAAATCTCGAATTTGAGCCTTAAATCTAAATTTTAGCCTTATTGTAAACAATTTGGAGCGAAGAATTTAATTTTGATAGGATCTTAAGGATATCTCTGCTACAATTGGAACGCTGGATGACAATCTTGTTCTACCCTCATCAAAGCTTGGGACAAGCTTGGGCTTGGGTAATTAATCTTCTAGAACATTCTCAATTTATTGGTACCGAGGTTTGTTAATAATTATAAATAACTGCACATGGTCATTTTGAGTAATCGATTAGATTCATATAATATATTTTTTGATGATAGTATTTGTGAATCGTGACACAAAACTTACGAGCTTACTAATTTAAGTTACTTACGTTTTAATTGTTAGAAAATATATTTTTTTATGTCACGACCTCTGTGGCTCAGTGGTTAGCGCGTTGGCGCACAAGCCGGAGGTAGCGGGTTCGAATCTCGCCAGGGAACAAAAAAAAGTTTGTTTGTTCTTGGGTCATGGATGTGTATTAAATATGTGTATTATAAAAAGTATTAAATATATGTATTTCCGTTGTCTAGTACCCGTAACACAAGTCTCTTCGAGTACTTACCACGGGACCAGATTGACGTGGTGTAAAAGCGTTCATAGATATTATTATTATATTAGTTGGATAGAAAAACTGGCAGTCCAATGCCTGTTGATGATAAGCGGTTGACGTCGCTCACTTTAATAGCCTTTTTAGCTCGAACTAGGCTAGGTAACTTATATACGATCTGCCTATCCTGAGACAGGAGTCCAAGCCAGTAATTACCCTGCCTGTCCTGCCCTTCTCTCTGAAACACAGTAAAGCTGTAGGAGAAACATGCAAATCCATGCAGCCGGAAGCGCGGCACATCGCTTTCCTCTCACTGGTTTATATAGCTTATTATACATATAAGAAATCGATGTTTTCTAGCATGTTTAATTTAATTTTTTATATAATTTGTATACAGCCCTAACAATGTTTTTACGCGAATTTCACTCATTAGGTAAATGAATCAGCCTTTACGGATTTTATCGCGGCTTATTAAGGGTTTTTACATGCCAGACGTTATAAGCGGCGATAAAATCAGTGCAGCCCTAATACTAGAATAGAGAAAGCCTCATCGAAGCCAGTTTCGGTTCTATAGATGAGAGATAACAAGCGGCCAGACGCTAACGAGGGCTAGCCTTTTGTATTACGCGGATTGATTTTTTATTCTCTTTGAAACTGTTCCAGCCAAGTAGATTCTAGTCTAGTCTTACGGTATTTTGTAAGCTAACTATTATCATCATCATCATCAGCTATTATCCGTCCACTGCTGAACATAGGCCTCCCTCAATGAACGCCAAGACGACCGATCCCCTACAACTCGCATTCAACGCGGACCTGTCACGGAGATCGTCTTCCCACCTGGTTAACTATATTAATTAGTAATATAATGAAGCGTTTGTTTGTTTGTATGAACGCGCTGTTCTCTGGAAGTACCAGCTGAATAACTTTTATCCTCCGTAGAGTGAGTTCAGGGTCATGGCTACCAAATTATAATAAAAAAACTTCCGGCGAACGATGCTCTTCCCGCGATTTTTCTAACAATTCGCGTTTCTATCGAAACAAAAGCAAAACTTTTTTTTTAATGGAGCTATGCTAATGGCCCTAATGCTTCGTCGGAAATGGGGTGAGCCGGTTGGTATCACCCAGTGATATAGTAAATGGGGGGGGGTTGCCCTTGATTTCCACGGCTTCATGGTGTCGGGTTTGTACATGTGGTGGGTCTCTGCCTCACCACCATCGAATAAAAAAAAGAACTTTATTAGAGCCCCCTCTCTACTAACACCAAAATTCACTTCCGTCAAATTGTACAATGTACTAAGACACGCAAACAAACTTTCTTCCCAGAAGTGTACATCATGCGGTGTGGCGATAACTGATGGGATGGACGATGAGGACCAATCGTCGAAGCCCACGTTCAGCGTGCGCGAACTTCGCGCCATACTGCACGAGAGGAACGAGCTGAAGTCGAAGCTTATCAGAGCCGAGGAGCAATTGCAGGCGCTTCAAGTCGAGCAACAACCAGACAGGTGTGTTCTAAAACTTTTACATTTTCGTCTATGATGGCGTAAATGTTCAGAAATTATGTTCAGGACATATTTATCAACATTTTTTTTTGATGTAAACTCCTGTACCCGCTGTAAACACTTTTTGGCTGGAGAAACTGGACAGAATGACGCCTTTGTAAAACTTTTATTAGTTTTTTTTTTTTTAATTTTATAATTCAAATTTATAAGTTTTCACTTCTGTCGACAGTCTCTATGACTGCCATTTTTTGTCTATTGCTAGACTTAGGCCTGGTCGTTACAATAATATAATAGACGGCAAGCCCGCGTCACCTATATCCAATAATCTGGCCAGAGCACTCGTCACTCGGAAGACGGGATTAACAAGTAAACCATTTTTTGATTTAGTACGAGCTCGGACACGTCGCCTTCAATAAGCACAACAGCTGCCGAGGAAGAGGAGGCCCCCGTCCAGGGGCCCCTGCCGGCGGAGCCCGACGACGCCCCGTGGAAGCGGAACAGCGGTATCAGGAAGTTGTGAGTATACCTCTTCTATAACATACCATCACAATATAACACCATAGAATATATAAAATGCGTCCCGTCTCGGGACGCCCAGCAATTAATGTGAAACATCTATTTTAAAACCAAGGCACCCACAGTAGAAGTGAAATTCCAAAAAAAGTCCCTGGATAAAAATACTTATTAAAAAGTATTGAAAAAAATTATCACTTATAAGCGACACCTAACAAATCATATCTGAACTGTTACTGACAGTATAGTAGTGCCTGCTTCTTGCCGCTGGATGGCTACATCTAATTGAGCTCCCCCCGCACCCCGAACGTATAATGTGTTCTATCTCATTCTCTCGCCGGCTGAATCCTATACATATTCGTGTTTGTCTCTCTCCCTCTCTTGGACTTACTTTTTCGTTTCATCGAATTTGAAATCACAACTATTCTATTAAACGATCAAAACGATAAGTTTCACTTCACAAATAACGAAAGACGGAATAAAATAAACATATGCAAAGGAGTCAAGAGGTGTAGTTATGCATCACGACATTAGAATCAATTTTACTACCGAGGCGTGCTAATAAATGTTTCACATTTAAATTAACGTTCTTATTTTCATTACTAAAACTAAATAAAACGCGATATTCACCATGTTTTTTAACTTTATTACGCGGAGTTCGATATTTCGTCTCATGAACAAGACATTCGTAGACAATGTCAAAATATTGAGCTCCGAGAAATAAATTTAAAAGACGTGGTAAATATCCCGTTTTAAATAGTTTTATTTATTCTCATGTTATTCGTAATCTTATACGGTATAATTTTAAGACGTTGAAAAATTATGTCTTACATGTTATATTATGTAACTTAGTTCATATTATTTTATGAAGGCAATGGAATAGAATATACTATTTATTTGTTTACTATGTTACTCTTTTATATAATTACATAATTTTGCAATGGCTTAAAACATATAATTAAAAAGTATTTCAATAATAAAAAATTCAACTTCTGAGCAATTTTATGGCTAGTGATTAGCTATAATGGACTTCCATTCTAGTTATAAAACTTCTAAGCGTACATTTAAATATAAACATTCACACATAAATCAATATAATATTTTTCTGAAAAACTTTTGGAAATTAACGGGCTACATAATTTAAAGTAAACATCGTTGTAGCACCAGTGCTAGGGTTGCCAACAAGACTTAAATATAGTATTGTACTCTACTACTACTCTCTCTCTCTCTCCCTCTCTCTCTCTCTCTCGCTCTCTCTCTCTACTCGTGTAGGCGTATCTCATGAAATCTATAACACGAAAAGATGCCAACATACTTTTTTTATTTTTACTAATACTACTGCCAATCGGTCACTATTATATTATGATGCATACCTATTAGTTAGTTATAAGTGGCGTAAAACGGGAACAGGGTTTCATGGAAATTGATTTAAAATAAGCTTGTGGTCCATGTACATTTTGGAGTTATATATTTATATGTTAAAAACAACATCATAAATGTAATCATGTTATTCTTTTTTTAGTTCCGTGCCACTTTATCTATGTGCATACATCGGATATACTTTTTCTCTTCTAATAAAAGTTGACAACCCTCGCAATGATTGTCAGGCGTATTCGCCAGAGCTGCCAAAATATAATTTGCAAAGAAATTTGCATTTCAAGAAGTTGCATTTTTTATTATTATTCGATGCCTGCGGTTCTAGAGCATGCAGATATATTTAAATAAATATCTTGATTATAGCCTTTCGTTTAGTATTTATACTATTCATAATTTTAACATTCTTGGTTACGGTTTTCGGTGATGGGTTATCGTTCTTATCTATATAAATAACTTTGAGAAAAATATAACCCTGTCGATTACCATGTACCTTAACATTAAAGTAGGTACTACAAAATATTAAATTTAAAAGAAAATAGTTATATGCTTAAGCAAATGTCGCTCATTATGTTGAAACAACTTTCGAAAGATTTAACGCCGCTTAGAATAAGATCCGGATAATATTATGTACACTTTAATGTGAGAATTTAAAGAAACCGCGATAAAATCGACAAAATGAAAATCTTAATAATAAATAAACCGTGATAAAATAAAAAGTTGTTTCATTATACTGAGTGAAATTCGCGTAAATATAAGAAAATAATAAAAATCAAAGTTATTTTAACTGTATACTCATACGTCTTTTAATATTCCTTTTTCTAATATACTTTTTATAAATTGTAAATATTTAAGATATCGCTTCATAAACATTTGCTTGCGATATATATTTACAATTCATATCATTTTGTGCACATCATTCACAAGGTGACGTTAACATAATATAATTACAAATATAAAACGTTAGATACTTTTTAGACAATAAACTTATTACTAGGTACTTTTTAGATAATAAACTAAATTCAAACCAATTCATAGACAATATTTTAATGGATTCCACAACTGTGCGTCTGTCAAACCCGACTATTACCAGGAGCACATAGATATAAGCGTTCTTTGAATATAACTGTTTCATTATTTAGCCAAGTACGCTTCTTGAATACTCGTTTAACTCCCGTAGTATAGAAGCGCCGCGCCATCCATGCGCTCCTGGGGGCTTAGTCAAAACGCCATTACGCCATTGATCGATCGAGCGATCGACGACGTGATTTAGCCAATCACAACTTCGAACGAACGAACGAACTTCGCTGTCGTTTTCGTAATGGCGTTTTGACTAAGTCCCTGGTGTCAATAGTCGGGTTTGATATGGGTTTGACAGACGCACAGTTGCGGATTTTATTTAAGTATTGTCTACGAATTGGTTTGGATGACCCTATGCGTTCGGGTATACTGTGACAACTCAAAGTATTGTTTGTGAACACGGGCGTTATACTATTAATTATAGTTCTTGTACTAAAAGTTCACCAAAATCGGAAATATCATCTTTCACCTATGATAATTATGCATTGTGAAAAAAAAGTTACCATTAATTATAATTATTATATTATTCACGTAAATATGTATATATTTTATATATTTTTATTTCACCTTACACATTTATTACTAATTATGTCATTTGTCCGCTTTTTATTTGGTTCTGGTACATTTTTCTTATATTTATTTTTTTGGCTCGTTACAATAATGCGCATGCGCAGTTTTGGATATATTTTTTCTTTCACGTTTCATATTCAAAATTATACGAATTGTGTTCTAGGTGCGTTATTGTATAAATTGTGGAAAATGAAACCAGGGCCGAAAGAGATCACCGACCCATCGTAACACTAGCACGGCGCACGGAATGGCATGAGAAAGTAAAACCTCACCATTGCTTTTATCGCTATCTGTATCGCTCGATGGTTTCCTACTTTACTATCGTTGTGCTAAAACGAATACGTATCGCTAGTTGTACCTCTTTTGATTTTACTTTTTTTTTTGTTTGTGTAAGTGTACAGCGTTTTGTTTCTTTTATATTTTTTCGTTGGAATCGTGTGGTGGGTAGATTCTGGCTGGCGCTGACGTCACGAGAGAAGGGCCGACGGTCGCCACCGCCCCGGATCTCTTTCGGCCCTTGGTACTGATTTTGTGGACTCAAGGTATTATGTAGGAACATTGTTTAGACATCCCACACATAACAATTTCTTGACTTTTAAAAGCCAATTAATTATTAATAGGATATTATATTATAAACCTATTTATGTATTGTAACATATAAGATTAGATAACCTAACCTTACTTTTTTATTGGTTCACTTTGAATATTACAATTTTTTTATTAAGGTATAAAATATTAATTTTATATATTATTACGTTTACATATAGAAAGGGACTTCTAAAATATTAAATGTCTACAGACAAATAAATTGATTCAGACATTTACACCTATTGATTTTATTGCTTTGATTATTTTTAGTTCACAGGTAAAATAATGCTATCATTATACCATAGTTAAAAGTGCTTGATATTACTTGTATGAGAGAGTTATTAACATTATTATATGGTTGCATAGAATATATTTTATGAAACGGTTTTATTGGACTGAAAAGTGTGAAATATAACTATGCAATCATAATATTAGATATAGGTAGAGAAGGTACTGAGAGGTTTTGTCGGTCCGCAGTTTTCGCAAGCTCTTTGCTGAGTCTGATATCTCCATGGGCGCGTTCCCCCGGCGGCCGCTGTCCGCGCTCAGCGGCAAAGGTTCTGCGCCCGCCGGCACTACCACCGCTCCCGCGTAGGCACTCCGACCCCACCACACCAAACGCCACAACTAACACCACACGGAAAACGCTTAGACGCTTCTCGGAAATTAACAACTCCAAACCCGAACTCGATCTGAGACAAGAGCTTCTTAATTTAAACCTAAAGAACAGTGAGGTCGACAATTGGCTCGGACACAAATTTGATGAGAGAGACGAGGATGTAGAGGAAGACTTCAGATTCAATCACGACATACCGCTCCAGAAATCCATATCTCTCGATCGCGGACTGAACATTTTTAATTATTTGCAAACGATTGGGTCCAACACTCCCAGTAGTGACATATCAGCGTCCATGTGGACGATAGGTTCCAGAGGAAATTCGGACTTACGTCTCGAACAGTATAGAAGTTTTGAGGATATTCCAGCTTCTCCGTTGAGGGTGAAAAGCAGGCATATATCTTTGGATGTTACCAATTCCATGTATAACAAAAACTTTGGGTTAACCGTGTTGAGGGAAAGCTATGCGGGCATCAACGAAGACAGTGGAAGCGTATCGCCGCAGATTAGGAAATTGCAAAAAACATTTTCGTTTAAAAGCTTCGATGACTACAGAGCGTCCGTGCAGAATTCTAATGAAAATTTAAATGAAACCGACCACGCAAATGTTGAGACTACAGTTAGAACTCTGGTTTATAGGGATATAAAGTATGGATCGAAACCCGATAATTCCATAGAAACCGAAAGAATTCCACGCCAACGCAGGGTTGGTGTAACAACGAATGAGTGGCACGACAAAGCTGACACGGATTTGAGAAGAGATGTTTTGATGAAACACAGCCTAGGTAACTTTAGAAGCTACGACGACTTAGTAGTTCGGGATAAAAACGTAACCTCAAATCATGGTGCAAGCTCTATAGCATACAGTTTTAAGGAAAGTCTAAAAAGAAGTCGGAGCGGTGACGTAATCAATAATTTACGTAAACTGAATATGACGTTGCCGCAACATGCTTCTGATATTAAGGAACAAAACATACCCCAAATAGTTGTCATAGATACCGATACAATTAGCAATTCCACTATCACTGATGGTGATGTACTCTTAAGACCTTCCAATTTAGAAGAAATAGATGTAAGTTGTACTTGTCAAATATGTATCGACGATAGAGATAAGAAGGAAGGAAATTCCTTTTTCAAAAGGAATCTAAGCAAAATATTCTTAAGAATAGTTGCATATAAAGATTTCGGAAAGAAAGCAACATGGGAAGATAACAGTGAGCTGAGAGACAATGAGATGTTCCATTGTATAATAAATCTTCTTAAATGGTTGCTAGGTCTTTGGTTGAGGCACTTAGATCACAAACAAAACAAAATATGTGCTTCTTGACTGTGTATTGTTAGTATAGATTTACGCTAGGTATTTTAGTACTCAAATAAAGCCACTTTCGAACACAATCATCAATATAATACAATCCAATAAAACAAATGATTCAATAGACATATTAAGACATTTTTTGATACATGCATTTTTTTTTAGAATATAATTTGTCTTATATTTCCTACACACATTGATATAATATCATCTGATATTAATAGATGACAATTAATTATGATGACACAGTATTACTATAAAATTCTGGTTTTTTATTCTCGGTACAAATTGGATATGTTAGAAAAAGAAATGGTTTTATTTGATACTTTCAACGTTGTTGACGAATGGTGGTATATATTGAGCCTATAATCAACCTGATAATATTTTGGGTCCAACATCAGACCATGATTTAAATGCTATTAATTTGACGCCCGGCTGAAGACTGTTCGGATAATTTATGCTCTATGGACCATTCCCCGAAATCGGATCAATATATACTCACCAATATTTGACCAAAATATATAAAGTGTATGGCTGTGTTTGTATGGGTTTGATGTGTAGTTATATTGAGGTATTTAAACGTTGTGTATGTGTGCGTGTAACGTATAGCTCAGGCTATTGACATATTTTATTTCAGTGATATTTAATTTAAAATTATATTTATCAGGTATTACAATGTATTATTTTATCATTTCATATATTGGTTGATTTTAATGAATGTGTAGAGTAGTCATAATTATTTATGACGTGGATTTTTAATGTGCATGAAAGAGCAATTGTAGAGGTAATGGGTTGGCTAAGTAACTGCATCGAGTTTCAAATTTGAATTTGGTCTAGATTGTGCATGTGTATTTATAAAGTTGGTTAACATGTAAACATAAACACGATCTTTGCAGGTGGCTCTTGTGGCTGTTGAGATGTACCATAAAAAAGTTCACAAGATCCAACAGTTCAGAAAATTAAACATTAAAATATTAATTTAATATAAAACATTCCATTTTGAATAGTTATAGTCAGTTTTAATTTATCCTTTTTTTTCTTTCTCAGACTAATGCAATCTGTGATTATAATTCTTTTTTTTTAATTAATGCTGTGTACTAGTTAAAAGCTGTGAGGCATGCGGCCTAAGTTTTTAACAGTTTTATGGAATTTTATCTTTCGACCTGACGGTTTGTAGCTGTCATATTTTATGTAGAAATTAAATCGATTTCTGTCTAGATATATTTCAGTATTTTGAAGTAGCTTCGACAATAAACATAACAGAAGACAAAACTTGTTAATTATGGCTAGTATGTTGTTGTAGTAAATGTCTCCGTAGAATAAACTAAATCCACAAGTGTCAACAACAAGAGATTTTCGAGGGAATTTTCTAGAATACAATAATAATATCAATTAACATTTCCTTATACTATAATATATAGCAATTTGTAATTGTATTTCATCTCATACCTCTGTTCTCTGTGTACTTTCGCGTAGATAAGTTGTAAATGCAATTCTTTTTAGTATCAAATAAAATTATGTTAGCTGCGTACATCTATATCAATGTTTGAAAGAATGGTGTTTCATTGATTGTCTTTGAATAACCATTATTACGCATTGATATCTACAGTTTCCTTGGTTATGAAAATGTTGGAATTTTATTGCTTAATTGTTTCATGTATACTAGTCAAAGTATTATTTTGGTACTAGATCTAAGATGCTTTTGTATAAATGAAGGAGGGTTAAAATTGTCTATGTGTCTACCCGCATATATATTACCCCTGGTGCAAACTAAACGATTTTAATTGTCCCTCATTTATGTTTCAACGTTAAGATTCGGGATGGTTACTATGTTCATATGTCTACGCTCGTCTCTTGTTTAGACCGTATGTATTTTAATTGTAGCGTTGATGTGAAAAACATTTTATTGGAAATTATATGTTGACAGTGTCAAATTAATTAAAGATATGTTTATACTAAGTTGATGTTGTGTTTCTTTTATACATTTTATTATTTATTTTTCTCGTTCGCTCACCGGTGAAGAAATCATCGGGAGGAAACCTGCGTGCCTGATGAGATCGAAAGTCTTTGAAGGTGTGTGAAGTTCACCAATTGAAAAAAACCGCATTGGGTCAGTGCATCGGTGAACTATGGCCCATTACCCTCCTCGCCTGATTTCGAGGAGGAGACCCGTGCCCAGAAGTGGGACTTATAAGGGTTGATACTATTATTTGTCCTATCCACATGTTTTTTGACGTGACAACGTCTTGATGGAGCTGTCTGCACGCACGAAAAAACACGCCTCATGCTGCGTTACCGCTTAAAGTGCAAGCGAGGGCGCGGAACGAGCGACAAAGGGGTACAATCAGCCCATCAGTATTTTCTTATGACGTTGTCACGTTCAACTATCGTCAGTAAACCGACTAAGAGAAGGCAGGACAGCAGTGAAATTACAGGTAAAGGTAACATGTTGTTTCACGATAGACAACACATTAAAAATGAGCTGCCTAGTACAGGCTATGTTCATGGTCTGACTGCAGACCACTTACCGTCATGGCAGCCGAGAGTCTGCCCATCCAAGTAACAAAAGAGTAGTTTAACAGTGGACATGACAGTTACAGGTGTCAACAACTATACTAATACTAGCGGACCCCACAGACGTTGTCCTTTAGATACGAATCGATAGTGGCAGTACAGATCAATAATCTAGATACCGACTGCAGCGCCATCTGCCGGTCTGATTTGTGAATCTAAACCATCCTCGAATCTACTTGAACACACACAAAGAAAATCACTCAAATCGGTCCAGTCGTTTAGGAGGAGTTCAGTCACATACACACGCACACAAGAAATATATATATTAAGATATAGCACTAATAGAAAGCTGAAGAGTTTGTTTGATTGAACGCACTAATCTCAGAAACGACTAGTCCGATTTGAAAAAATATTTCTGTGTTAGATATACCATTTATCGGAGATGGCTATATATCATCACGCTAATATGCCGTTTTAAATCTTTGTTCGCACAGGCGAAGCTGCGGGCAACAGCTAGTTATAATATATTCCTCAACAACTATGGAGGATAAAGGTAAGAAGGGCCGACTCTGTGTGTGAAAATGTGTCCCGAAATCAGGGGCAAAGGGTTTGAAACGTTGGTCAAAGTGTATGTCAACTAACATGGCTGTTAATGGCGGTTAACATACGATTCAAGAGTCAAAGACAGATTTTAAATGTAGTGGCTATGTCAACAGACTGGCTCTAAGCGATATCGGGGTTTCAACCATATTAAAAAATTGCATATTTCACCGTCTGAAACCACTAACTTCGTATCAAAATCTGCACAAGCGCCATTCTGGTCACTTTTTGTACTTTTTGAACTTATTATTAATAAGTTCAAAATACATTATTTGTTTCTTTAAGCTGGACAAGTTTTCAGTTTGTCCCCCATATTTACACTTACAAACGTAAAAGCTCATTGCAAACACAACACGATGTAATTTGACATTAATTCAAATTATATTTGAAAGAAGCATATTTTCGGCAATGACCCTCTTGTTATATCACTACATTAGCACGACAATGTGAAATCTGAGACATGTTGTAAAATTTGTATATCGTGTGTATTTGTTTTGTGGTGGAATATTAAAATACTAGGAAATCCTGCCATGTCCTCGACTATAAATAGTTCCAGAAAAGTTTCAGCTTTAATGACATTACCGTTGAGGCAGTGGGTATTTTGGCAGTAAGGGTAAGTTGTCATATAGTAAGTAGTATTGTATAATGTATATATTTGTGCAACACTAGCGAATGAAGCAAAATATTAAAGTATTGCAATTTTTAAAAAATAAATATTTAATTGTAAATAAATATTTGCGATTACAATAATAATGTATATATATAGACAAATTAATAAACTTAAAGCAAAAGCAATTTCATTTTGAAAGCTTTTCACGAAATGAATGTGAATTACAATTCAATTAGGTAAGTCAAAAAATTATTTTAAAATTTTTGTTTTGTCTTAAGACAGACTCACTCAGGACTTCCACTAGTAGATAACTAATGTAAGAAGTAATTTCTGTCTATAAAACTAAACTAACGCGAGCGAAGTTGCGGATCCTACTAGTCCTACTTCCTACTAATATTATAAACGCGAAAATTGTGAATGAAGAAGCAGAAGCAAAATTTTTATTTTATAGCATAGGAGTGCAAACGAACAGTCGAAGCCTTTAGCGACTATTCACGCCCATAAACATCCACACAACCAGAAGCTATGCAGATGTGTTCCGGCTGCAAAGTAGCATGGCACTACCTTTTTCTAAAAAAAACACCAGAAGCAGCCCTAACACATCTCGCCCTATTGGGCAAGTTTTTTATAAGCTAGGAAATTAATACTATGTAAAAATAAGACTGCATTGCCTACCATCTAACTCGATTTGATACTTCAAACTTTACATAGCTCTAAGGCTCACATGTACGCATACTAAATATACATTAGACATGGTGCGAGCCACTGAACAATCATTTCAAGTAAGTTATCATTATTTTAACCCAATTATAAAACATTCAAAAATTTACTCATCAAACCAAATGTCATATAAACACGTTTCACATATTTTCCTTTAAAACTCGTTGAACATCAACAAAATATGGAATTTATCATAACCCTGTAATGTCAACGTCGGAATGTTGATTGCATATTAAGTTATTTAATGGTGTTTTTGTTCTCGGTAATGATGGTTTAAGACGATAATGCCTAAAGATGTTTTTATTAGGTAATGGTATTGTTCGCAGCTTTGCGTATATTTGGGAATAAGCAGCCTCTAAATAAGTGGTTTTAACGTTATATTATAACAAATATGTGGACATTGACGTTCGCTTTCGACAAATCTATTCTCTTGTTTAAATGTGTTACACATATGACAAATGCCTAGAAGAGCCTGTTGCTTTGTTAGTAGCAGCTTAAATTATTTAGCCTTAAAGTAATTAGAGATTATTCCGACAACAAATCATAGAAAATTTATATTGAGAGACTGAAGGGTTCTGAACTAACACACACACACACACTTAACCTAGGTCGTAAGGTAAGGTTGGGATGTCAGTGGTCCTAAAGAAGAGTAAAAATTTGAAGGCAAAAATGTCTATAAAAATGAAGCGTGGAGTCGGACTATTACTAAGAGACCAAGATTCTTTATGATTCTTATCTTACACAGGAATTTTATTTATTAGATATTAAACACGGTAAGCTCAAATATGAAAAATCAAGAATTTCGAACGATAATTCAAATTTACCGTTTAAAATCCGATTGATATTATCTTTAGGAATATTACCGGATTTTTCGTTTCTTAATGTGTTGTGCTTTATTACTTACCTTAGTGATTTACTGCCACCTTTAACCTTAGCATGAGATTCGACATTCCCAAAAATCTGAAATCTAGAAAAATAAAATAAATTATGTCACTATTTTCAGTGGCCGGTCCGATCCGTGTTGGGTCCAAGTGGCAAGGGATCGGCAAGTATATGCGTTCACTGAGGGAGATCTATGTTAATCAGAGGACGGATAAAAGCTGATGATGATGATGATGACTCTTTACATAACAAGCAAATTAAAAAAGATTTCCTTGATGGCAAGTCAAAAGCAGCTACATTCGACTGACCTGTGAAACTCCTTTTAGCTATTAGTAATGCTTTACACAAGTACTACTACTTTGATATAACAGCCATAATGGGCAAAATATATGTAGTTAAAATAAAATATTAATCTTACTACATAATAGTATATGGGGAAAGTTTGTAAGTTTGGATGTTTATTCCTATTTCAAGTAAATCGACAACCGATTTGGCTCAAAGTTGAAATGATGATTACATTAAAATATAGGCTAGGTACATTTTATTTTAAGTTTCCTCCGAAATTACTTTTATTAATTAATAGTTACCTGTTGTGAAACTTACAAAATCTGTATGTTACATTAGCAAACGTATGCATTTAATAATAATGCTTATTTTTGTTTTTAAATCTCATACTAGCAAGGAAACTATACTTTTTTGAACTGCACGTGAACTTAGCTAACAAAAACATGCCTATAAAGTGGAATGTTTGGAATTTTGTATTCGTTGATAAAATACGAACCGTTAAAAATATTTTACTAATATTATGCTACTTTATTGTTGAGTGACCTAGGTTATAAGAACTATCATCATTAGTCCACTGTAAGCTGCTAACACAGCTGCAAGTCCATGTAAGCGCGTATGAAGCTGCGGGATCGTTGGAATAATAAACAATATGGACAGACAAAACATATTTATATTATGTTAGTAATATAAATTGAAGTGTTATTTACCCTTTAGTTATGGACACGCGGTATAACAGTATGCCGAATTCTTGGATCCAATAAATAAATGTTTATTATCAACGTTCATTATCTTTATTTATAATGAAATGGACTGAAAATTGAATGGCGACATTAAATCAGTACCCGCTTATTCCAGGTAGCAAACTTTTAAGATATAAAGAAGCTAAAGCTTATTTTGAACAATAAGACATCTTATACATAAAAATTACGCATGAATCATTTATGATTCTTTTTAATATATATTAAATAAAATATTTTGCTTAAATCACATCAAATGATCAGCCTTTATTTGTATATGGTATCATCATGATCAGCCTTTATTTGTCCACTCCTAAACAAAAGTTTCACTCAATGAACGCTAAGACGACAGATTCCTTGCCTCTTGCATCCTACACAAGCCGGCAACTGTTCGGAAATCATCTGACCGAATGACACTTCGTCAATCTAAACGCTCTATAGTGTATGTATGTTACGGACGGTATACGGACTTTATATATCTGTTTTTGAAAAGATCAGTTGGAACTGTGTCACCTTTTTTTTCTTTTTCTTTTCTTACACCGGGAAATGCACTGACGCATCCTGCTGGGTAGTGGGTCTCCCCAGGCGGCTATGTGGGACTCGCTGCGCCCGAAAGATGGTAAGTGGACGCAGCTCTACCCACTAAAACCCGGCGACTGCCACTACTGTCGCCTTTGGTGAGGTGCCCCGGATCTACAAGCAACAGGGCAACTTGACGGCTAGTTAGTCCCTCAGGGGACTGACGCCACCTCCACAGAGGTTGCCCCGCACCACAGAACAACCACTCCCAACGTTTGAACAGTACAATGAGGTGAGGTTCCCATCCTCACCCCTTGCCCCCTGCTCTTTTGTCCCCTCTTCTTATAAGAGGGGTTACAAAGAGCCCCCTCGGTTCAATTCGCTTCACCCAAGGTGTTTGGGTCACCCTGGGCTATTGAGCCCCACCGCCACGACAAGGCTTGAACCCGGTGAACTATGTCACGTAGCCAATAGCAAGCCGCCATAAATATGTACGTTAACTTGATATTGACACATCATTTTCTTTGCCATGACTTGTGTATGATATTTCCTAAATGGTTTCGCCAGAAAAAAAATACGAGACAATAGAGTAGAACGAAGCATACAATCGCTAATGACAATCACCGCTCGACCGGTCGCAGCGGGTTCAGCAGGTTGCGTCCCACATGCCAACTTTCTTTTGATGAAAAGAACCGCCACCGCGCACGACACTTCCAATAATTTTATGTCACCTTCCGGTACTTCGTCACGAGTGTCATGTATCGATATTAGGAAGTTAAGCCAATGTCGGCCTCAAATCTACTACATTATTTATCATATTTAGGATTCTGCGATGTAATGCAAAAACCTAATAGTGTTTACATTTTTTGAATGTGAGATTCATTAGTGATTGCTTTAGTTATTATAATCATTAACAGAAGCCTTGTCTATTGAAAATTCGCAGCATAATTTCGCTTATCTTTTATTCGCCTTGGATTGACGTAAAACTTCATTTTGAAATTTTTTCTTAATATGAAGTATATTGGTAATTTTCAAATTGAATAGTTTTATATCGGACTGGACTACCCAACTAAAACCGCTTCGAGCGCCTTCAGCCGCTTTGTTAGGGTCCCGGATCGGCAGGCAACAAGTCCAGATTCTTAAGATATAGGGGGGACAGCCCGGCCGCTACTAAGCAGTCCCCACGACGTGGTGTTATACAGGACTGGTTCAGTTACTATCCATACAGCCAAATAAAAAAATCTTCAGCTTTATTATATCATATAAATTTTGTTTTCTTCTCATTTTTATCATTCATAGTATTATTATTAAAACGTATATAGTAATATACAGTAGAACCTCGATAAGTTAAAAGACCAAGGGAAACAAAATATTTTAAGAGGTTTTAAGTTATCAAGGGTCATATCAGTGATAGGTTAAGGGAAGGGGACATATTATTTCTTGAAGTTATAGAGGTTTTTAAGCTATTGAGGTTTGAGTTATCGAGGTTCTATTGTAATATAGACATAAATGGAATAATCGTTTTATATTCGTTTTCATTAATCGATGCATATTTTTTTACATATAACATATTTTTACGAGTCGATCATTTTAATTGTAATATATAATACCCAGTTGTCACGCATAAGGTTATGTTTGTGGAATTGTTATAAGCCTTTCTAGTAGTGTGCATGTTCGGTCTCGGAGCGTGCAGTTTCTCAATTTTCTATTCGATTCGACATTCGAGACACGCACGGCGATGTCGAAACACTTGTTTAACAAAAACCGTAGTAATAAACGCTATTACTTTCAAAATTATTGTGACATTCAAATGTCTGATGTTCCTTAGAAAATATCATAAATATATCTATGGGGTCCACGGCAAAAAAATCAAGGAAATATTTCTATGAGTTTGATGTAGTAGTACCTACAAAACCTGCGATGTTGCTATTTGTAATTTTTTCATGAATTAGACTTATTGAAATGTGTTTTACTGTTCTTGTCAATTATTTCATTTGCTTCTATCAAATATTTTTTTCACCTATTTAAAAAAGCCCTTTTAGAGAACCGGTGTGTTTACAAAATTTCAGTTATTGCAAAAAGTATCATCATCATCATCAGCCCATATACGTCCACTACTGAATATACGCCTCCCTCAATGAACACAAAAATATATTATAAATTATTCCTAAGGTTCAAAAGCGTTTAAGTTTTTAGGAAGCCCTTCCTCAAAATGACAAAACGAAATCCTTATAAAATTCGTCCTTCGGCCTGTCAGGCTGTCAAACCAAAACCTTTACCCGTAGATAGGGTAACATCTAATCGACATAGTATTAAGAAATTTGGTAAATACCTCACAATATACACTGAAGGAAAACCGTTAATTTGTTGTTATTCCATTAAAAGCTCTTGGAAACCTTTAGCGCGCTAGTCGGACTCAACTATTACTAGCATTTTAATCAAAAAGTTAATAAATAAATTGTGTAAAGCTCATTTGATGTTCTCGTCGAATGCGGTCATATTTTTCTTGCTTGGTTCTATCGGTCCGCTATGTTAAACTATGCATAATTTGTACTAATCAGAATGTCAAGAGCAATTTGAAGCACCAACCCATCAACATTTAGACATTTAAACTATCAAAACTTTTTGCGACCCCATCACCGGCATTCGGTTGTAGTCTGTGGAATAGATGGAGCGTAGTGTGCCCGAATATCGAGGCCGAACCAACGTATACTGCGAGCAATACTTTATGATCCTTAAGCTTACTCTTAAGTCGTCCCTTTACCGCGACATATGCATGACAAAGCCATAATTTTATGAATATTGCTTCAAAAGATGAATTGGTTGTATAATGTGGTAAGTATTTACTGTGACCTACATAATTGTTTGGCATTCTTTTACAATTTACTATGAGGCTTAAATGACACGTGCTAAATGTAATAAAAACAATTTCTTAATATTCGTATTTCAAAATGACGTACATAATATAGAATATTTATGTACGTTTGTATAATGTTAAAGAAAATAACCAGTCAAGGTTACTTGTAGGTTAATATATAAGTATTTAATATGAAGACAAACAAATGACCAAAAAAATAATGCTGTATAAAAACAACAGCAGGCGATTTTGATAAAATAAATTTGCTACTAACAAAAAATAAAATAAAACATTGATTTTCCTTTATTTTAGCCACTAATGATTACGAAAAAATATTTTAATCAAAATCCTAAAATATCAAGGCTGTGCAGCTGAAGTACAACGAAGTAAAGGTGAGCTCTGCGCGGGCGCAGCTTGTGACGTGTCTCACCTCGCGTCTCCCTCTAGCCCCAGTGAGCCTTCGATAGTCGCGGCATAGGGACGCGTCTTAGCGAACGTGTGCCTTAACCAGTGCGAAATTAACATATACATTCTAAAAACAAAGTTGCTGCAGTGACAAATATTTGACCTAAACAAACTTTTGATTGTCGTTGTGTGATATTTGTGTTTTTCGGGATTGTTGCTTGTTTTGTTGGATTGTTTGGTAAGTAGTTATTTTGTTTTATATATACATTTTTACGTATTTAACTAATAACGATATTTGTGTGATGTTTCACTGAGAATATAAAAAGGTTTTTGAAACTTAAAATGAGAATGTCGTTGATAATAAGTTACGATAAATTAAGGTCAACTAGCAACTGGATGTTAAACAAAAGCTTAATTATAAGCTTACTCAAGTAAGGTAGTTGGGAAAAGATAAAGATAGTGTACGGAGTAACCGCCAAAAAGACCGTTTTACCAGTTTAAGACGACATTAAAAGTAAAACAAACAAAAGCTTTCTACGCCAACCGACGTAAAATGTTTTATGAAGCGTTCAATGTGAACTTTATGCAGACATTTATCAGATAGAACAGCCACGATCGATATTTGGATGACTCCATTGCACTCCACCTGCCGGTGTGGCAATAGTACTCTGAAATGTAAGCGTTAACAAAAACCAACAGCCTTGGAGTTTCTCAAGAGATAAACCGAGGAAATCTATTTAATATTAAGAGTATTCAGTTGAATAGAAGGTAGATATCATAATTCTTCAGGCTTAGGTCAAGTGATATGTAATTACCGGTCGTGTCAGTTTCCTGGTCTATTGTGATGTAAATGAGTCGATTGTTTTTGCGAAAATACACTTACACTACTCAAAATAGATTAGGCATTTTACAGCTTTATACGCAATTAAGATTTCAGAGTCTAGTGAACTTCACACGTCGCTAAATATGTGTTACAGGCACTTGAATATATCCAGTTCAAAATATTGGCTATATCAGCCGGCATCCATCCATTTCTGGAATCTCATTCAATAAACGCCAAGGCAGCGATAATAAGGCCCAAGTTGGAATACTAAAAACAATTATTGATAATTCAATTAGAACTAGAAACCTGAGTTAGAAGAACCTGAACTAGAGATATATTAAAGGCTCGAGTCAAAAAGTATTTTGCTCTGATATAACTATAATAAAAGTCTATGCCATGTCGTTATGGACATTGATTACAAAGACATGCTTTGCAAACAACTGCAGAATAACATGTTGATTGTTTTTAACAAATAACAATATTTAACAATGACTTTGCAAAATCCACAATTCCAAACATTCAATTTAGCATGTGTATACAGAGAAAATGTAAAACCTTCGTTGGGCCAAATAATGATTAAAATTCAAGTTTACAAAAGGGGGACACGAGTTAGTCTCGCCTAGTTTTGAACAGGTTTCATATTGAATTGTGTATTTATATTCGTTTGCGTTAATAAATTAACATTGACCCATCGTTTTGATGGAATATTTTTGTATGTAGTTATTTAATCAAGGTCAATATAATATAGAGATTATAATAATTTTTTTGTTTATTATAAAGGTAATAGTAATTACACTGAAAACTGACGGATTTTAATTTTTTATTTTATTTATAAAAACATTTAAACGCTGGGAATTTAAAATTAGGAATTTAAAAATCTTTATACGCGATAAAATCCGTAAAATTTGTTTCATAACAACGAATTCGATTAGCGGTATCTGAAAATAAGAAAAAAATTGTTTTTTTTTTTGATAATTTTATAAAATTTGATAATTGATAAAAAATAGATACACCTGAAGAGTCCAGACAGTGAAAGCCATTTGGGATATGAGACGGAAAGATAAATATATGACTGGTTACTCTGATACCGAGTAAATGAAGTCATATTTTTCTACCATCAATACTTCGGGATCTAGCGGGACCTTCAGAGATCTCTAATTAAAAATGAGTGCGTTAAATGAAGATTGCTTTGTGTGTTTGTAATTAATTCGATAAGCATTATGGCGGCTATTGTCTATATCTGAGATTATTCTCATACTATTTACTGACTGCTATTTCCACCATCATAAAGGTATTATAATGAAACAACTTTTACGGATTTCATCGCGGTTTATTCAGTTTTTACATGCCCGACGTTTCGGATACTTTACAGCAACCATGGTCACGGGAGGACTGAGGTTCTAAGGTATGCTATAAAATTATCCGCTCCCCTATGATACATCAATATTTTACTAGCCCTATCCACGGAGATATGCTTACTGATAAAATGCGACGAACGCGATAAAATCCGTAAAAGTTTCGCTAGAACTTTTTTATGTTCATGTAACATGTTGACCAATCCCCAGCGCAGCCGCAATTAAAAAATTTACCAGTAACACTAATGTAAAAAAAATATCAATAATGAATATATTTTTGAAAGAAGAACCTTTCGAAAAAAAGAGTTTAACTAGGTAGGACTTTCACCATATTACTTAACTTAGGTCTCCAGAAACTTCAAAGAATAGACTTAAAAGAATAGACTTAAAGTTTCTGGGTTTTGCAGCGGTAGATAGATCTAGAAGAAGAAACAATAGTAGAAGTAATATATATTTAAGCCATAATTTCTTATTATACAAAATATAACTAGTATGAAAATGATATGTATTTTTCACTTTTATACATTTGCATCAACATATGACGCGCATAATAATGGCATTAACATAAAAATAATTGCACTTTGATATCATAACGTTTATTTTATAACCTTTACGTCTTACGTCTTTGAAACTTATTTATACCATAGCAAGATGTTTAAGTATTTTTAATTATATAAAATAAATTAATTCATAAATAAAGGTGTTAAATAAATCCTTGGCCCACGCATTAATAAACGCAGGAAACGATATATTTTATCGTCCGTGTTTGTTTTGTTTATTTATTTATAAAAATGACATATGACTCAGCGTTAAAATACGCTTTATTTTGTATTAATTCTTTTATTTAATAATACATCTTGGAGTTTTTAAAAGCGATTGTATCCCATCTACTTTAGTAAGGGTACTTTTAAATAATTGAAATTGCATTTATAAAATCGTTATAACTTTGATTTACACCGCTGCTTTCATTAATTTGTGTTAAGGTGAACGATTCTCTGCTACTATATTGTGTGAGATTCAGGTCGGTATCGCCTTTGCTCATAAACATAGACAAGACAAGCCCTTATTATCTTGTCCCTTTGAGGGACCAAGTTCTCTGTTAAGATGGCAATGATTGATCTTCAGATTCAGAGAGATTTTTTTTGTCTGTCAGCTGCAGTAGTACTTCGCGAATCATATTACGGATGTAAATCTAAGTTTACGCGGGCAAAGCTACGGGTAACAGCTAGTATGTAAAAAATGATCATATTAGTCAGCAAATTATTGACATGAAGATTATTTCGATAAAGGCCATCATCACTACATTAAACAACAGGCAAAGATTACGCAACTCTGAATGGGTAATATTAGTGATCGTGGAGTATGTGTCGGACTGGCCATTATTTAAAATTATTTTAGACTATTTCTCATCTAATGGAGCATAATAATAAATGTTTCAAATTAAATCTAGTGCAATGGAACTGTCAAAGTATTAGATCTAAATTAATAGAATTAGAGCATATTCTGTACCAAATGAAAATTCACATTGCTGCCCTCAGTGAAACTTGGTTAGAACAGGACAGTCATCTAAAAGTCACTGGCTATACAATTTATCGTAATGATAGACACGATGGTTATGGTGGTGTCGCAATACTTGTTCATAGGTCAATTAAATCTATATATATACCTATAGAAAATGTTAACCCAGGGATAGAAATGACATGTATAAGACTTTATAACTGTGACTTTATTGAGTATGTAGTTTCTTTATATTGTTCCCCATCAATCCGCACTAGTCAGAGTGATTGGGAAAGCATATTTTCTAGGTTTCCCGGAAAAGTGGTTATTCTTGGCGATTTTAATGGCCACCACACTAATTGGTCATGTAAAGTAGATCCAAGGGGATCGCAAATTTTCGACGCTCTTATAGAATCCAATCTGGTGACACTAAACGATGGGAACAATACTCGCATAAAAGTTGTGAATAATCAACTCCAAAAATCTTCTCCGGATATTTCGTTGGCGTCAACTGATATAGCGTTTAAGTTATGTTGGAGTACGCTTAACGAGACCTTGGGAAGTGATCACGTCATTATTAAAATTTCTACGCATGTAGATACCGTATTTATGCCCTCTATTAGAAGGAATTATAAAAAAGCTAACTGGACACAATATCATGACCTACTGGTAGTACTTTTTAAGAAATTCACTATTTCTAAAGATGTTCAAAAATCGTATGATGACTTTGTTGAAGTGATTAATAGTTCTGCTAACTTACATATCCCGGTTATAAGAATAAATACTGATCCAGATAAAGGATTTACGCCTAAACCATATTGGAATAGTAACTTGTCCAGATTAGTTGCTGAAAGACGCTTAGCTTTAGCCAAGTTCCGGCGCAATCCGTCTCCTATTAATTTGGACATTTTACAAAATAAAATTAGAGAGGCTCGAAAATTTATACGACGCGCAAAAAAGAAAGGATGGGAAGAATTTTGTACATCATTAAATGGAACTATATCTCAAAACATTCTGTGGAAAAAGATGAAATGGTTTAAAGGTCTGAATATTCCGAGATCCTACACTAGTAAAGAAATAGCCTATGAATTGTTACAAAACCTTGCTCCAGACTATGTATCTCCAAAATGCCCTAAGTTTGATTCTGTTAATCATATTCTAGAAGCAGAAATTACTAGAAATGAATTGAATTCATGTATTCGACTTAAGGATACTTCTCCAGGCAGCGATATGATAACATATTCGATGTTACATAACCTACCTGATGAAGCAAAATTAATTTTATTGAAATTTTATAACATATTCCTTACTACCGGATTTGTACCGCATCAATGGCGTGAAATAACTATAGTCCCTATTCCCAAGTCGGCTCACGATTCACAGTCTGTTTCTGCTTTAAGACCTATTTCCTTGATGTCCTGTGTGTGTAAAGTTTTGCATAGTATATTGTTGAATAGATTGGAATGGTTCATTGAAAGTAACAACATGTTATCACCCTATACTACAGGTTTTCGTAAGTGTCGTTCTTCTTTGGATAATCTATCTAGCCTTGTGTCAAGAATCCACTTAGGTTTATCCAAAAAACAATGTACTGTAGCATGCTTCATTGATATAAATAATGCTTACAATAGTGTTAATTTGGAACGTTTAGTTGGGATTATGGATCGTCGAGGCTTTGGTCATAAAATATGTACATACATATGGAATTTCTTAAATGTTAGAAAACTTAGTATCAACTTAGAAAATAATTCCACTATATGTAGATCATCTTCTTTTGGTTTGGCTCAAGGTGATCCTTTATCTCCTCTTCTTTTTAATATTGTTTCGATTGATGTGTGTAAATTGGTGAGTGACATCTTCATATCTCAGTATGCGGATGACTTTGTACTCTACGTCACATGTAATAGCTTCTCGGACTCAATACAAAAACTACAATCGACATTAGATAAATTTGTTAATGCTCTTTCTGTTGCGGGTTTACAAGTGTCTCCAACAAAAAGTAAAGTGTGTGTCTTTCAAAGCAAACCATCGTGTGATCCAATCTCTCTTTTCATTAATAATAGACCGTTAGAAGTGGTGGAGGAGGTCAAGTACTTAGGTATTTGGTTAGATAAGAAATTACTTTGGCGTAAACAAATAAACGAGTTAATAAAGAAGAATTCAAAAGTTATTAATGTATTTAAAGTTTTGGCTGGTTCCAGATGGGGTATTCACCCTAGTAACTTAAGACGCATCTATATTTCTTGTATACGGAGTAGATTGGATTACGCAAGTTTTCTTTACGGCAACTGCTGTAAGACACATAGGACAAAATTGGATAAAATTCAGAATCAATGTATGCGAATTATAGGTGGGTTCATTAAAACGACACCCATTCATGTTATGGAGTCTGAACTACATTTACCGCCTTTAAGTATACGAAGACAATATCTGGCTGGCAAATATTGGTTGAAAGCGAAATCGTTTTCAAATCAAGAACTTATTAACATTCTACAAGATCTCAACGTACTATGCCAGAATTCTTATTGGAGACGTAAAGATAAACCCCTCTTAATTTCGGTCCATGGCTATCTCAAACAGTTGCCTTTACATGTAATTAATAAATTGGGAATGTTTTCTTTGAGCACGTGGGTTAGCAATGTGAATGTTTCTAATATAATTTACAAGATTGAAGCTGTAAGCCGTTCTAAAAGAAGTTATGACTCATCTGTTTTGAAGCAACTTTGTGTCAATTACATAAACAATAAATATTTAAATTATTATGAAATTTATACAGATGGTTCGAAAGACAATAATATTGGTGGAATTGCTATCTTTGACTCGCAGGCAGGTTGTTCCGTAAAGCTGCGTATTGATATAAATATTTCAATTATGTCTATCGAGTTGAAAGCTATACAAGAAGCTATTTCTTACATCAAATCTTTCAGACCTGGTAATTTCGTAATCCTTACAGATTCCAGAAGTGCTTTACAACATATCGCTCGATGCACCTCGAATTGTCGAGGCGCACCGATAGCCTATAGCATCCTGGAATCCTTGTTGAACTTAGCAGATAGCGGCTTTAAAATAGTTTTGCAGTGGGTGCCTTCACACATAGGTCTAGCAGGAAATGAAACAGCCGATAACCTCGCGAGAGAAGCTTTATCTGACGGTATGACTTTGAGTTGGTTACCACATTACACTGATTTACTTCATTTTGTTAGGTCAAATTGTAAAAATATTTGGAAGGAATACTTTGATGAGCGATCTCTTGTCAAGGGAATATGGTATAAAACCATTCAACCTAGCTTGGCTCACTCTCCCTGGTTTCTTATGTCAGATTTACCACGACACAGTATTGTTACAGCTTTGAGGTTGCGCTCTGGACATATCCCTCTAAACAGTTTTGCTTATATCATGGGAAAAGTTCCATCAAATAAATGTAATGAATGTGATTTTATTGAAGACGTTTTTCATGTAATTGTAGAATGTGTAAGGAACGAAGTGGAGAGAACTTCTTTTAGAACTGCTTATGGAATTGACTTACATGATACTGGTGTATGTAATACCATTCTAGCGTTTCCGCTATCGCAGAAAGCTAGAAATATCTACCACATGGTACACTGTGCATTAAAACGTAGATTATTGTAATGTTTTATGTAATAATAATAGTTAATGTAATATGTATATACCTATAGGGATGGCATGATCATGTCTGATCAAATCCCTTTTTTTTCAACTAATAAAGATAAAAAAAAAAAAAAAAAAAAAAGATTACGCAACTCATAAAAAACGTAAAGTGAAGGTCGAAATAGAAGTTGTTTATTCCATCAAATATTAATTTAATTAAATAATTAAATGAATATAAAAATTAAGTAAATTTATACGACGACCTCTGCCGGTGCTCTTAACATTTATGATTAACGCCCGGTTTCTGAAACGTTGGTCAAATTGTATGTCAACTAACATGACTGTTAATAGCGGTTAACATACGATTCTGGAGTCAAATTTGACAGATTTTCATTGTATTTGTTATATCAACTACCAGGCTGATGAAATTAAGTAATTTAACAACGCTTCTAGCAATTATTTGACACTTAACAGAATACAGTTGATTTGTTAATTTTTGCGTTGATCAGCCTTTCGGAATCCGGGCGTAAGTATTTTTTAACCGACTTTAAATAAGAGATTATTAGATACGTATGCTTGCAATATTTTTGGTCCTGTAACGATTTTCAGTGTTTAATAGCTTTTTTGGTGTTAAGTGCAATTAAGTTAAATTAATAAGTAACTTACAATTTGCTATAAAAAATTGATTGATTTGAAAATCGAAGCATAACTGCCTCAATTTACTCACTGATTGCAAATGTAATGTTAGTTTCTATTTGTATCATCCAATACCATTTATATAATTTCCTATCGGTATAGAAATACTTTCTATAATTATATGTAGCAAATTAAAGTGAGTATGCTGGACTATTTGAAAGTGCTCGATAGTTGATTGTGATCTCGTATCGGTTGCGCTTGCGCAGACAATTATATAACCTCGATGTTTGATTAAAGCACCACTTGTCGCGACGGGATGGTCTTCGGTGTTAATATGTATAACGTTAGTACTGATATACTTTTGATGGTAAGGGGTTGACGTCGCCCATGACCATAAACTAGTTTAGTAGGGCTATTCTGTAGAAAACCATTATAATATCGAGCTTCACCTGAGTGATAGAGCTCACTTTACGCTCACTTTGAAAGCGAACTTTATTGATATAGATAGAGAGTCGAGTTTTAAAGAATACAAATTCGTCTAATTCGTCATATCACCGCGGATTCCGCTTTCGAGATTCGAAATCGACCTTACAGAATAGCCCTACAGGCACCAGCCGAGGCAATTATTTCTTGTGTCTCGTCAGACAAAAAAATTTTTTTATGTAAGTAGCATATATAAAAAATACTTCTTATTTATTTGTATCGAAAGAGAAGTCCGGTAGTTCGTGATCACTGGCACTTTTAAACCTATTTACACCAGAAGATTTGACGATGCGTTGCTAACCTTTTAAATTTGAGCATGCTATTGGAGCAATACGATTTATTACAATGGAAACAAGGCTTATCTGTTCAGAAATACAGGTGGCAGCTGCTTCCACAGACTGTTGTAATGTGTAAAAATGCAGAAATATTTGAAAATCTAAAAATCAAAGTACTAAACGTTAGATGGATTAGTTGGGACATTATCTCCACGTCTTTAAGTGAAGAATAAATTATGTCTGATACTATTAGTTTTTATAATGTTTTCTAATGATTATGCGAATTTCACTCATAATGAAACAGCTTTAACGGATATTATCGCGGCATATTAACTTTATTACGCGCCCGATGTTTCGAATACTTTATAACAACTATCACCTTAAGAGGAGGAGGATCCTTAACAAACCACCATAAAATCCGTAAATGTAGTTCCTTCGTTCTTTTTTTGGTTTATATAGACATTCATTTATTTCAATCCAAGTTGTGGCATGGGCGTGAATTCTTTAATTAAAACCATTTGTATGGTTTAGAGGCTGTTTCAAAGTTGTGGACAAGACATGGCTGTGGGAGGTCCTATGGCCATTCTATATTTAGCGTCGCTTGCGGTCCCATTTGTAGCGAGCAATCACCTTTGTGGCTACCATTCGCTTACAAATGTATAGAAAACCTAGAAACATTCCAGAAACAATATATTTATCCAATAATCAGGAATTTGTTTGTTAGTTTTAGGGATACTCGTGAAAATTCGGCACAACAGTGTAAAATATAAGCCATTTTGTAAGAAATTGCTTAAATGGTTGGTTATATTTTTATTATTACAGCTGAATCTTTGATCTCGTTATAATTTATATGCAACTTTTACCTTGTAAAATATTGAACTGAGTAACAAAAGGTTTAAAATATGCATATTTAAGAATTACACCACTGATGTCTGTTCAGTTCGAATGTGAGTGAGAGTTCGAACATCACAATTCTAAGTTTTAAATGTTCACTTTTATAGAAAGTACCTATAACTGGCAATTTTTATAAATATCATCCCGAGGAAATCTTGTTTAATGGCAGTTTTACTGCTATTAAGACTTGAATGAAATTTCATGTTTCCAAATTTTGTTAGCACCTGAATGTTATCCTTGAAAATATCGGTTGCGTTCATACCCAACTGCATAGAAAGGCAGTACTATATACTGAACTGTCTAATTACTGGATTGGATGGACTAGATTTAGATTTGGAGGTGTCGCTAAATCTTAATCGTAAAAGTGATCTCAACTCGGCAGACCTCGACGGAGATGGCTGGATGACCTATATGTTTTTCGAAAAGACTGTCGTAATGTAGTTAACGATAAAGACGAGTGGAAAAGAGAGAGTCCTTTCCGCAAAGAGGACCGTGTTGTTCTAAGCAGAAATAGGAACAGTGACAGCATATAATCAATATTAAAAAAAAATTGCGTAATTTGGCTCCAAATATGAGTCGTAGTCGAGTTGTTTAACAAAAAAACCTTAAAATATACAGGTATCTTAAAGTGAATTGTAAATGCGAGTTATAGTAATTTAAATACAAAAATATAAGAACTAACTTTAGCCAGGCTTAGGCATAAGCAGTATACGCTGCTTGCTTAGCATCCAACTTGAACTGGTCTACAATTGAAGTAGACACAATCACTTGGTTGTTTTGTGCAATCGTGATGTCCCAGCGATACGCTCCACAAAATAACTAAATAGCGATCATTTGCTAATTTCTTGATCCACCGACTTTCCTCTTATACCGTCGTGCTTATTCTATTATCTTTGTGGTCTGTTTATTTGACTAAGAAGTCTTCTGCCTAGCTATATTTGGGGTCGACTTCCAGTCTGTCCGAATGCAGCTGTAAAGCCTGTAAACCACTTTCTGACCTCCACCGCCCTGTGACTGACTGATATTAATATACTGTATAAAAATAAACTAGCAGCGCCCCGCGTATTCACCAGCGTACTTCCCATTATTTTAGGAATTTAAAATTTTGATCGCAAGATATAACCTACTAATATTATAAAAGCGAAAGTTTAAAAAAATGTATGTTTGTTGTCACTCAAAAACAAATAAATGGATTTTGATGAAACTACTATAATAATATAGCTAATACATAATAATAATACTTAATGCCTATTTAACAATCTCCAGGTAAGTTTCGAATAGGCCATCCAGAACATATTTGACAGATAGAGTATGCAGTATCTGTCAAATATGTTGTGAATAGCCTATTCGGAACTTATCTGGAGATTGTGAAACAGGCCCATAGGTTATTATTTATCCCCGCATCGGCAAAGGAATGGGAAATACACGGGTGATAACGCGGATCTCTGCTAGTATATGATAATAGATATACCAGTGCCAGAATCACTTAGCTTTATTGTTTTGATAATTAATGCTTTAAAAATATTTAAAAGTCAAATCCAGTCTCTGGTTCAAGTTCGCCAGGTGATGGGGGATGATGATGATGATGATAATCTTCACTAATGAAGGTCAAGATGAGTGATCTATCAGCATTCCCAAATAAAAGCCGTAAAACCACATTTAACCTTGTTATTATCATCGTTAATATTCAATAGTTATAAAATTCGTGTGGCTGTATCATTTGTATAATTATTTATCTTGACATAAAAATATTGACAAAATTCATAAAGATCAAGGTCACATCACATAATAGGCGTGATCGTGATCGTCGTAAAGTATCCGAAACGGCGGGACTGTAAAATATTACAGCGATATTTAAGCTACGATAAAAACCTAAAAGTAGTTTATATTAAGTTTAAGAACAAACAATAACGAAAAAGTTTCTAATTATTATTATATTCTATATTTTTTAATGTATACTTGTGATATATAAGGGTTATGTATTATACAAAACAAGAATCAACAAAAGGTTTAAGTATTACCTAGTACCTACACTGGTAGTAAAATTGCTTGGTTAAAGTTAATCTAACCTAAATACATGCAGTCTAATATTTCGTTGCAATACGAAAAGATATTAATAAAATTATTTAAAACGCGACATTAAATATTTACCTTGTTTTTTATTTTTTATTTCCCTGCTTATTAAAATAAAAATATTTATAAACATGGCATTAACAATAAAGCGTTTCAATAATAATTTATAATTAAATTAAAAAAAAAAAATTAAAAAAAGGAGGTATTAAAATCATATTACCAGTTAAATTACACTGTACTATTACATTTTACTGTCAACCGGACACAAGAGACGATAGACCAGGACCTCGTCCGTCCTAGGCCTTATCAGGTCTTATCCCCTTGAGACGGGACAAGAACTTCTGGAATGTGCTTCATTATTCGAATGTAGAAAGGCGACTGGTCGAATGCCTAGATTGGATTTTCTTATGATCTTTCTAGACGGAATTCTCCAAGAGGGATACTTTAAAACTGCCTGTGACAGGACAAGGATTTACCCAGATTCTGGAGGAGATGGAGATATTTTATTCTTCGATTAAGTCTTCGATCGATTTCGTTTAGGTTTGTATTTAGTGAAGAATATAACCAGCAGCAAACACAAACGATGATTATTATTTATACTGTTACGGATATTCCCACGAATAAGTATTTCATAACATAGACTATTGAGTCCGTTTAAATAGTTTTGGGCGAAACGTGTGAAATATAAACATTGGAGAAAGTTGTTTGCGCGGGCTTGCGGCGCGAGATGTTCACGGTGTAGGATGAAATGGCTGTTAAGAGAATCTAGACGGGTATGGGCGTATAGGTATTTAATACGTAAAAGTATTTGGATGGAAGAGTTTCATGATGACATACTGGGATAGAAGAGTTTCATGATGACATACTGGGATGGAAGAGTTAGTAGAGAGTATACTGGAGGTAACTAATAGTTCTAAGATAGCGTTAAAAGTTTTTTTTTTTACTAGTTAAATTGTGCTTCTCTATCGAATTGGGTTCGGACCTGTAATGATAGTTGTAAGTTATGATTAAAATAAATAAATAAAGATCCATTCCATTCCAAGAAAAGTCCATTCTATTTATGTAGTAATTGCAAATTAATAAAAAAGTTTATGAAATGAAATGAAAGTTAATCTTACTTACTCTTTAACGCAAAAACTACTGAAAAGATTTTGACGAAACTTTACAATAATATAGCTTACACATAATAATAATACATACGCTATAATTCACCCCCGTACTCCTACGGGAATGGGAAGTACGCGGGTGAAACTGCTGGGCGTTTCTAGGTTCATAATAAAGAATATTTTGACGCGTAGCGTCGCTTATATTTCAGATATTAGGTACGGACCTATTACTATGTAAGTTTAGTCCAAAGAGTATAATATATTATATAGTTAGTTTAGTCTTTACCTTTTTATATATTTTACAAGCAGCGTCCCGCGGTTTCACCCGCGTACTTCCCATTCCCGTGGGAGTACGGGAATAATTTATAGCCTATGTGTTATTCTGATATATGAGCTATATTATTGTAAAGTTTCATTAAAATCCATTCAGTAGTTTTTACGTGAAAGAGTAACAAACATCCATCCATCCATAGTTACAAACTTTCGCGTTTATAATATTAGTAGGATGAAACAAGATAATTTAAGAGATGAGTAAGATTCTAGCAAGTTGATGTCATCGTATAATCAAAATCTCATGCCAAGGACTTGGTTAATAGCGACTTATAATTTACGAAACCTATTTTCTTATCTTGTTTGCAAGCGGATAAGTAATTCATGTCTCAATTGAAGTTAAACTTTCGATAACGAATTCACTTATCCCCTAGTAAATGTCAACAGATAAAAATAATGTTTTCCGTCCATACGGGCAGGTTTTATTAGGTCTTGTCAGGCTTAACGCCTGTTTAACATTCATAAAATATAGGTTCAAACATAGGAGCGACGATGGTTTAGTGGTGGGTAGACACGGCTTTTATGCGAGGGGTTCCGGGTTCAATCCTGACGAAAACACGGGGGGTTTTCATTGAAATGGGTTTTTCTAATGCGAATGAAAGTCTTTGAATGAAAGTATCCTATGTTTCTTCTAGTACCTCCCAAAATATGTGTACAAAGTTTCATGATGATTCGTCGAGTAGTTTTTGCGTGAAAGCGTAACAAACATCCACGCTTTCACATTTACAATATTAAGTAAGGATAAGGATGAGCCATCTTCCAAATGTGATCTTAACCTTATCTAGACTCTCAACGTACAATACTATCATAATTAAATAATAATTTAACTAATTAATTCATAGCGGGATTCGGACCTGCGACGTTCCTGAAGTTACCAGCCGACCAACCGGCCGTCAAAACATTGTCAACCTTTTCCCTACCGGAATTCGTCTCTTACGATGAAATAAATGTCGACATTAGCGACTGGCCCATTCTACACTATTCAAATTGTTAGCGTTGCTGCCGACTGTTTCTTACGAAGAATACAATACGAGGAAGCAATATAGAATGCCAATGGAATGTGGAAAAGGAAATTAAATTATCGCTGCAAAAAATGCGCATGCGATTAAATGTCTATTACAATGCGCAGACGCTGCCACAGTCGCATATTACAGTTTTTATGCGCCAGTCGTTAGCGCCAGTTGCATGGATGCGTTCGACTGATTTGATTCGGCAAGATTGTTGGTGGTATTCTGTAGATGGGAGATTGCCAACTGGCGTACGTTGGCATTTATTAGACGTTTGCCAACGTTTTCATCCATTTTTTATGCAAAAAAGAGGCAAACGAGCAGTCGAAGCCTTATGGGTGGCTTCAGAAAGTTTATGCAGACTTGTTGCCCACGTTTTCCCTTCCCCCTTATAGGACACAGGAGACTCGCAAGCCGCACGAAACGCGACAGCATAACTGTCACTTAAGACTCGTGCTGGCCCGATTCGGCTGGAATGCAGCATGGTATTAAAGTAGTAAAGCCTTACAAGTAAAGAAGATATAAATATTATATACCATCGTCTTATTAGCGTAGCTTCGACATGAAAGTTGTAAATTATACAAGGGCCTCCTACGAGCATCAATTGTTTCTAGCCTTATCTCAATCTCCTAACATAATATGTGTAAAAAATATCAAATTTCGTGAAACCTTTTAGACATGATCGAAGCGCAAAACTAACATTCATTTTTGTTTGTGCTAGAGAAATGTTGATGGTTTTGGCGTTACTTGAGAAGGGCGTGTTTTGATTACACTTTTCATCCTTTTATATTTTATTCAACAATCACACCGCGTTAACCAAGCCCCTTGATAAGTTCCTAAGAATTTGTGTTACGGGTACTGAGAAGTCCAGAGAAAAGTAATATATTTATGTAAATACTAGCTGTTGCCTGCGGTTTTGTCCATATTTTAATGTATCCTTCTAGTACCTCCGAGAATTTGTGTAAAAAGTTTCATGATGATTAGTTAAATATTTTTCGCGTGAAAGCGTTACAAACATCCCTACTTTCACATTTATAATATTACCTACTAAGGATGTCCATGACCCGACGCATACACATAATATATGCATCAAATACAAATTACCTGAACTTGGCGGAATCGAATCCGTGACAACTACTTAAAATGCCCAGTAGCCTGACCACTCCGAGCAAATGACTGCCATAATCTACTGATGATGATGATGAAAATATATTTTATTCTTAGAATGTTCTCTCGGGTTCCATAAGATTTCAAGTCTAATAGCATTCTAATTTGATCCCAGTTGTAGGCGGTAACTGCTAGCCTTATTATATTAAACGCAACATAATATATCCATTACATAACCGAGGTCACTTGAGCAATTTTCCATTATTAAAATCTATCGTCTTCTTATATCATAAAACGGATAAATATTGCAAGTCGTAAATTTTTTACATCGCACTAATATGCATTTTTAAGATTTAATTTATTCGCTATTCATATTTAACTAAGTTTAATTAATTAAAAGAAACTAATTAAATCGAACTATATCAGAAATGGCAAATGATTCTAAAATCGCTAGGCATTGGACATATTTTATACTGTTACTAGTGACTCCCCGATTTTACCCGCATACTTCACATTCTCGTGGAAATACGGGAATAAAATATAGCTTAAATTACTAACAAATAACGTAGCCTTCTATTGACAAAATAATTTTCAAAATCGGTTCAATGGATCCAGAGATCCCCACCACCTCACAAAGTCACAAATTTTACCTCTTATTATTATTAGTAACTTCGTTAATCCAGGAAAAGTACACTTGCGAGTGTACGAAGTTAGCCTGTACCATCACGCATGTGGCAACACATGGCTAAATTCACTTTTACTGTTGGCGTTCACGCGAGGTGAAAACAATTGATTTGTCAGCCATGTTCATATGGCCGGTGCTAACACTTTCTCTAGCTAAAAATATTCCTTTACCTTATTTCTTACCACCTTAGGTAAACCAGTTCTGTCTTATAAATCTATTTCAACCAACGTTAAGCGTTGCGTAGAACTGTTTGGAAAGATAGGACTTAACTGTGAATATAATTTATTCCACGCGTGTGAGGAAAACTTGCAATAATGAATGCAAAATTTTATTTCACTATCATCAGCCTTTATCCGTCCACTACTGCACATAGGCTTCCTCAATGAACGCCAAAACGTCCGATGCCTTGCCACTCGCGTCTAACACGGAGCCTCACTGCACGAAGATTGTCTTCCCAGTTCCCATCTGGTTAATGGCCGACCAACACTTCGTCTACTTAAACGTGGCCTCCACTCTTAAGACCTAATGACCTAATGACCCAATGAATGATTATTTGAGATTATAAATCCTTAAACAATGAACTTCAGAAATTCTTAGGTAAAAGCTATATAAATACAAATGAATCGCTGAAATGTATTAACAAGCATTACTTCAGTACCACACATCAAATTAGTTATTTCTTTTATTGTGTTGGTTATTGTCAGGACGAGGTTTGGATAAAGCAATGATGATGACGCTAAACATTTTTGCATACATCTAGAGCAACGTTTGCCGGATTCAGCTTCTAAATAATGTAGCTAATGAATAAATTATATTCAGATCCATCTCAGAGCCTTTTCAACCAATGTCTTTAAGACGAACATATTTAAGGCTTTTTTTTATCTCTCAATTATAGTTAGAAGTAGGAACATTCTATTTATCTATCTACCTACTAATTTCGTATAATACACTACGTGGCGTATCACTGTCGCTAAAACGACATTAAATGCTCCTGGTCTTTGCATTTTTGCATGTATTGGCAGCAGTTTATATGTCAGTACCATTAAAACTAATTTTTATTCTAAGCACTATTCTACGTGTCCCGACGAGTACATTAAGAAGATAATATATTTAGAAACAAAGCGAGTGTAAATAGAGATAAACTGTGTAAACTAAATCCAAATACGAAATGAAATTATTATTTTTTGAGTCTATACCATAAAATATATTATATTTATAATAACTACAATCATTTTTTACATGGAGTTTCAAATATAAGTAATTATTATTGAAACTGTTTAAAATGTTTCCTCGCTGTTCATTTTTTGTACACCGTCAACGATAAAAACATATTTTTTAAGTATTTCATGAAGTAAAACGCATTTGATTTTAAAAAAAGCATTACTGTTCAACAAACTCGTGGATCGTTTTTAAATAAAAGTGATCGACAGATTCTGTCCACAATAAACTATAACAATCCATCGTTAGCTAAAGGGCGGCATCTAAAAACGCCTTCACGGCATTTTAGAACACTACTAGCATCCAAACTACGACTTACTGTCACCATATTATAATCAACTCTAGAGCCTAGCAAGTCAAACGTACGCAGGGCCACTGCTTAAAAGAATCTTTTATTTATAGCTTGGCGATAAACGTAAACTTATTTGAATGTTATCGTAACCAAATATGTTCCAGTCATCCCATATTATCTACCATATTGTTATTTAGTTTCGATGCTTCGTACTGTCGCACGCACGTAACTTTCTTTTCTCTAATATTTTGTAATATCTCACGATGACGGTAGTGTTTCATAAAAGTACGAAGCAAATTATTTTGAAAACATTTGAAATATATATTGGTTCTGTTAATTTAATTTAAAGTAAAACATTGTTTGATAACTACTTAATAATACAAATCTTATACTTGATCCACTGAAAATGTCAAATGAGTCATGTCCCGTGTTTAAGCTGTTTGAAATAATTAATTAAGTAAACTTTTCTTTAAATGTACATTACAGCGTCATTGTGTGTATGAAGTTCGATTTAATGACCTTAATCTATATACGAGTATCCTACAATCCTATAAAAAGACATTTCTTATACAACAAGAGACATAATATTATACCTTTGCCTGATTAATAATTTTGTGATATTTTTTTCTATAATAAAAAAATCTTATTTAATAACTGACACTATACAGATTCTATTATATTATACTATATAGTAACGCTGAAAATCCTTGTTTGAATTAAATATTACTTGCTTCTTTTTCATATGCTACGTGATTTAAACTAAAATATGCGACTTGTCTGCGCGCTTGTACATTCCACTTGCGTTTCGGACAGGTAGAAGCACGTTAATGGTACAGGTTTCATATTCACGCTTCCATGTTTCGTTTACGAATTTTTATATGCTTAAAATATTTTTAAGAAGATGGCGGCACTTGTTTATTGGGGCTAATATTTATGCTAATACATTATATTATTATATTAAAATTTTTGAAATACCTTTAAAATATTATAAAAAAACTATTGACAGATATGCAAATTATTTAAAAGCCTTTTAATAATTCATTATTCATTCACATCCTCCTTATGATTTGTGAATAATAAATTTATTTTAAAATATTTTTAACAAAGGCAGTTCAGCTTTCAAAGCTGCAGGCAACAGGACATGCATTTAAGAAATCATTATTAATGTTTTTTTTAATTAAATATATTGTAATAAGTAATTTAATAAAACGATTTTAAAATAAATGGACCGATTTGAGTGATTTTTTTGCGTGTGTACTAGTGGATTCGAGGATGGCTTACATTCACAAATTAGCCCGGCAGATGGCACTGCAGTCGCTATCTAGGGTATTTATCTATACTGCACCTAAATAGCTGGATCGATTTGTATCCAATGGACAACGTCTTTTACGTAATACAGTTCACAAAAAATCACGTTAAGTAAACAGATTTTAATGATTATGATTAAGATAAGTTTTTGTAAACGGATAATTGTTAAATGATAAGATCTTGGCAGACTTGCATCGTATAGCTCCCGGAACAGAGCTGTTAGCGCTTACGTAACTCGACCCTGAGGCGGAGATGGCGCAAATATCTCCGCGCTTTTTGGAACTAAACGCTTCTTTGTAAGATATTTGCGGCATTAAACAAACAACATTCCGGCTAGTCAAAAAAATCTAGGATTAGTTTTGATTTGTTCCAACCTCTTGCCAATTCCATAAAGTTATATTAATTTCATGGTCAGTTTTTACAGGTTGACAGAATAAGGTTTAGTTATCTGTTATACTAAGGGTTGGTTTTAACGGAGTTTATTTTAAATGGCGACTTCGACCACCTTTCAGTCAGCTTGTTCCATTTCTCCAGATCTCTAAAGGAAATGTATTTGATTGAATTGGGAAGTATTTTTTTCGTGTAAAATTTTGATGTTTACGGGCTATATCATTGCAGTCGGATTTGTGCTGTAATTCGTAGGTTTTAACCAATAGAAATGTTATATAGTAATT
Organism: Lycaena phlaeas; assembly: GCA_905333005.2. NCBI lineage: Eukaryota > Metazoa > Arthropoda > Insecta > Lepidoptera > Lycaenidae > Lycaena > Lycaena phlaeas. The sequence goes on along the minus strand of HG995169.1, from coordinate 6,154,894 downwards.
TTGTGTCAAATTTCTGTTCTCCCTAAACTTTACCGGTGAAAGGGATGCGCTGTGCTGCGCTCTCGACTGCATGGGTAACACCGTCTTGCTTGTTTCTATCGTGAGACAGCTTTGCTGTGTTTCGGAGAAAACAAGAAGAATTATTTGCTTGAGACTCAACATTATATGCCTCAGGATAAGGGACACATAAATGAGTTGCCTGAGCTAGTTCCAGGTAAAATAGTTTAATTTGATGTGCGACGTCGACCACTTACCATCAGGTGCCACGCATTCCTTTTAGAAAAAATCTTACTATACATATATTTATGTTTCAATAAAAAGTTAATAACATGTTTATTGTGTATGGCTTCGAGATTTAATTGGTACAATAGCGCTAACAAATCTAACGATGCCTTACCCAGTCACCTTGGTATGCAACGAGTTTCTATGCCTTTGTCATGATCAGTAGGGCGAGCACGAACAATTTGCGAAAAAGTATTCGTATAGTTAACGTTAGCAAATTGTATGAAAATCTAACAGCGCCTCTGCTGGACGTAAAAGGAACTAAATTCGGGAGCACGAACACAAATTATTACTTTCGTAACGTAAGCGTATCGTGACCTTGGTCGTAACTAACACGATACTGGAGCGTTTGTACGAAGAATGGCAGCACGAACATGTTTTGACGTACGGTATCGTTCACGCATCGTCACAAGTATCGTAAACTTACGAATATTTATTCACGTAGAATTTTGCCGTGAAAAAACTTGCGTTACAGTTTCCAACAGTGATTTGCAGTGTTTTAGTGTATTTTAAGGACCAATTTCTAATAAAAATGCAAGGATAACCTAGAATTGAACTCACACAAGTTTTATTATAAGTATATTATATTATCATCTTGTTGCAAGACTACTTGAATGAAGCGGCGTAATTGGATGTAGAGAGACTAGGTAAGTTTAAATCATTATTTATAGAAAAATAAGCTTTAATTTATGTAACAAATATAACACGAATCAAATAAAGTGCCTAACATTTTATTGTCAGCTAATTAAATAAAATGAAAATGTCAGTTTTAATTTGTTTCTAGTAACATAAGTCGCAGGGCTAAACAAAGGAGAATTAGCATTTGTGAGATATCACTGAAACAGAATTGTATTTATTCTTTCTTTTATTATATATTTCTTCGTCAGAATAAAGCTTTAAAATCTTTTACATAATTAATATGTAACGTTGAAGACAAAATATAGGTACTCATTAACTCATTAGAAATACTTTTTAAATAATTTAAGAAATAATTTGATAAAATAATTTAAGTCAAATATCTAATACGAAAAATGAGTATCACTGCTGCTATGAGACGAACGATGTAATTTTTCAATTTATTATTATATGACTTATGTGACCATCGTATATTTACAGGTGACTTCGGCTTAATCCCTCGCGGATCTGGGCAACTGTGCATGAAATAGCAAGGGTCACAGTGGGGAACACTTTTGGGCGATTGAAAAATCGTTGGCTATGTTTGTGCAAAGACTGCACTCTACACTATGCACAAGAGAAATGTGCAAAGTGCAAAGATAATAATGGCTGAAATAGCCTAAAGAAGCATGCTAGTGGAGAGAATTAATGGACTCCACACATAGCAGCCACATATTATATAAAGTCACATCCCCTTCTTTTTAATATTATATATACATCGGATGCCATTTATTTCGTTTTATTGTTACCTTCTTATAAACTTTATATATTTAAGTATTTAAATAATAAGGAAGTAATAAGTAAGGAAATTCTATCTTACTCTACAACGACATTTAGATCACCGCAATAAAATGAATTTTAAAGCATTTATTTAGTAAGTATCGTTAAGTGTAAAAAGTTGTAAGTGATAAGACTAACTGAACAGACTTAAATGAATACCAAGACGGTGTTTAACACAACCCTGGCTGATTACATTTATAAATTATATTTATATTAGGTATATCTTGGTATTATAAAGTTATTGATTGAATTTACTTAGTGATCATAGAACAAATTTTATTCAAATAATTATATTATGTGAAACTGGGATTTAATAAAAACATAAAGTTAAAACATAAGTTTTAATAAAGTAAAAATCTTATTAAAAATAACATTCATAGCTTCTTTCAAAAATTCCAACCACTGAGCAGCCACAACTGATTTGTGTCCAACTTATAACAACTAATAATTTAGCAATATCATTGCGATTTTTCTTTTTCTTGTGCTGATGGTGCCCAATGCTCCTCGTGATTATCATCATGAGTGTTGTAGGCTGAGGAACCGGGGTGCTTTCCGGAGGCCCCACAGTTGGTTGACTGCTTGTTTCGTTTTGCCGTTCCTCTTCTGTAACGTAAAAATATTACAACATTTTACTAAGTACTTTGATTTTGTAAGTTATGAGTTTTCATTTAACTAAGTTGTGTTTTGAAACATGGAGAAATAGAGAAAAGACAATCTATTATTTTTTGCCTATTTCCTAATGGTGATATTTTTTTAAATCTCTCCACACCTTTACTACAAGCAAAACAAAAAATAAATAGGAATAAAAAATAACAACAAAAACAAAATTATTATGGAATGCCCAAAGTGGAGCAAAAAAGAGTGATGACTAATTGAGGGAACACTTGAGGAATTGGACACTTGTAAAAGCATAACTTGCTATCAAAAATCTACTGTTCCCTAACTAATAAATTATTATGTTATTTCCATTTCAATAAAATAAAATGGCGACCACAAGAGGGCTAAGATAAATCTCCATATCTAAAAAACAAATCATACTCCTAAGTAAATACATTCCAATAAGTAAAGAAAGTACAATTACATGTAAACAATAGATCATTCCTTAATTTTTTATTTATATAGAAAGTAACATGCTTACCTTTCCACAAACTCCACCATTATTAGTTGTCCTCATTTTTATAAAATAATATTGAAAAACTTTCATAACTTTTAGTTTGCCGCTGCTGCACAAGTCACTATATGATTTGAAATTGAAATACAAACATGAATCCACTTGACATTGTTATGTTAGTCGTTCGGAAATCAAAACCACAAAACGTTTCGACAACATTTTTTTAAAATGAATCTTATCATGAAATATATATGTTTTATTAAATATTAATACAACTTATGCGATAAACTAATGTTTTCAATTGTTTTTGATAAAGTTTTAATCAAATATCTTCATATAATCCGTGATTTTAAATAAACGTCAAATTTCAGAACGTATCATTCGTTCCCGTTCATTCGCTCGGGCCCAACCTTGCTTACGTTAGGATGACGTCAATATCGTATTCGTATCGAGTTCACGTTACGAAGACGATAGGGCTTCGTGCTACGTACTAGCGTTACACTGCGTGATTGTATAGTGAACTCGAAACGTTTACGTTACGAATACATTAGAAGTTCGTGCTCGCCCTACAGAGCGACCTTCGCTATCCCACTCACATTCTACGCTGCTTTTACTAACGCTATACACGCTAATACAATTACGCTTATATTTTATCAATAATACTTACGCCTTTTGCTTTTTTGCAAGCAGTATTTGGAGACTTGAAGAACACGGAATAGTTTCAAGGAAAATATAAAACCTCGTTTGTCGTAAATTTTTGTGTTCAAAAAACATTAAAAAAATTAAGAACTAAATGTACATGTATTATATTTTATTTGCTTCGTGTATTGGACGACATAAGAATAATATTCGTGCATTGTATATTTCACAAAAAGCATTAAATCATTTTATGGATAATTTTACAAATTAAAATGAAAACTTATAGTAAAATGATAAATAATCATGAAAATATAAACAAAAAATATAAAACAAGTTGGGAAATCTTATTTCTTTTTAATTGGACAACAACTAATTTAAAAAAAGCTTATTCATAAAGGAAAATTATTGTATAAAGCTTTACGATAAGCACATATTGCATGGCAGGTTATTTGCAAAGTTAATTTTGTAATAAAATCACATCTCTTAACATCGTTGGCAAATCTTCAATGGCACGCAGCAAGCACTGGCCATTAACGTTTTAAAACGATATAATACAGATAATATCAAGGTATTTGCGGAGAAACGAGGTTTTACTTGTTTGTGAACATTTTCCACTCACTCTGACCTCTCGCCTCCTTGGCGAAAGTCTTAAGTTACGATAAATGCTATCTACGTTGACTAAGTCTTGATATTCATCCGACGTGTATAATGGACATTAAGTGTTGGCTAGTCGAATGGATCAGGTTATTTAAATATGGAACGATATTTTCTATTTACATTGATAGAAATAGCTATCATTATATTTTCTTAATTGAACTAGTAATTATAAAAATTATACAATGCTTATGATTTTCAACTAATTTATAACTAATTTTACAATAGTAAAAGTAAAAAAAGTAAAGTAATAAGCATCCGAAACGAAATGCTCGACGCATATAAGTTTTTTTTTTTACAAAACCGCAATAAGTAATATATATTTTTATCTGTTTAAATAATAAGTCTACTCGCTAAAATTTATCGAAATTTGAAAGTACTTATGTGTTCAGGCGTGAAAAGAATACTTTCGTCTTTAACAGTTAGGGCCTGTTTCACAATCTCTAGATAAGTTCCCAATTGGCTATCGGCAACATATTATTTGACAGATACTTGACAGATACTTCATACTCTATCTGTCAAATATCTGTCAAATATGTTGCCGATGGCCTATTGGGAACTTATCTGGAGATTGTGAAACAGGCCCTTAGTATGTTTATAAATACGTGTGAAGACTCCAATACCAATAAAATTTTTACCTATTGGCATCATTAACGAAATACCATTAGTTAATAAACTAATATATAGGAAATAACATTTAATTTGTGTGTCAGTATAATCAACTAAACGCAATTTCTTGAACACGGAAGGACGTAACAAGTTATATTAATATGTGAAAGGTATTTGATGTCACAGACCGCAGTGCGATCAGAACAGCGCACATATAAAACCCTGTGTTTATTGATTATGATACTGACATGAAGTTTTATTTATACTAGCTGTTGCCCGTAGCTTCGTCTGTATCAACAAAGACTTACAAAGGCATCTTAGCGTAATGAAATATAACCTATAGCCTTCCTCGATAAATGGGCTATCTAACATTGAAAGAATCATTCAAACCTGACCAATAGTTTTTTAGATTAGCGATAGATTATCAAACAAACAAACTCTATAGCTTTATATAATATAAGATTCAGCATTGTATATAAAAATTGATAAGCTATTTTATTTGCGTGATTTTTTATGTTAGTTGTATAGCACACAGACAGACGAGACATATAATGGTAAGTGGTTAGCGTCGCCCATGAACATGGGCATAATTTGCTTAATTAACCTAAAACTAGCCCGACAACCCATTCTTGTGTTGCCTGACCCGATTCCTTTGACATAAGATGATAAGTCTCTTTGCCACTAATTACAATGCCTGGCTGGCAATTCTCTCCGAATTATAGCAAAGCTGTTTGACGAGAGAAAGAAGCAAGATGGTGGTACTCAAGATGGGACACATCATAACTCTCCCACCGGTATGCTATTTTTTACATGTTGAGAGAACCAATCCCCCATAGCCATATCTCTTGTGGTGATGAGAGCTCTCTACTGCAGCCTTTAATCAGTTTTTGCTCCGACATAAAATCTTTCACAAATTCACACGCTCCAACTGAATACGTAATTTTTGAGTCGTTATAAGTAATGACATAAAATGTGGACTAACTTTCATTTTATAACATTAGTAAGTTAATTTACGTTACATATAATTAGTAGTCATGTTAATTTTATTATAATTGTACCTCGTGCAAAAATATCATACTCTATATTCTTCTTCTTCTTTTCGTTTTTATAATAATGGTTTCCGCGAGGATTTGCCAATGTCAGGGTGAGTCTTCGGTTACGTTCACCAGAGGGCTTATGCTCAGCCAAAACACTATAATATACTTATTATCTATGAAGACTTGTTCTGATGACGTATTTTTTAAAGACTTAGTTGTTAGACTAAGTCCTTAGCTAGAACTTGGACTTGAATTCTTCAGAGGATCTTTGGAGAACTTCCAGCTAAAAAAGTTAATTGACTTACATAAAGGTTTAATTCATTAATAAAAACCATCTTAAACATCTCTAGAATTCTAGAACTCTTATATGCAATTGTGGTCTATATTATGGTAGTTTCTAAGTACTTGTCTTAGATGTTTTTTATTAATATCATTGTTGAGGGCAGCGCTCTGCGGGGCTTGCTCCTCTTCTCGGCGCAGTGGACTGTAGTATTCTTCAGGATGTATCAGGACACAGGGTTTGCGTTAATTGAAACAAGATTACTTTTCAAGATGCAATTTGAGTGTGGTGTCGGGCAGAGTGACTGCTTGTTTCTTGTTTGAATATTTTGAGTATATTGAATTGTCCGCCAAGCGCGCCATTCTTATAGGAATTTAACAGGTGCGTAGTGCGAAGGCGGGTGTGTGCGATTTTAAACGACCAATCAGCGTCGAGTCTGATTGGAACGTGTACTTTTGTTACATTTCGTTCTAGAGCCGTGTATTTACTTGTGTATGTGTGTGTAATTGTTTGTGTATGCGTGTGTGATTGCATATACTTTATTTATTCAAATTTCAGATACAATTACAGGATACAAAAAATGCAAATATAAAATGAACAATACGAAAAGGACTACAAACATAAAATAACTGATTAGACTATTATTTACAAGAACTATTCTATGAATCTAAGCTGTTATTTACAATCTCCCCCTCGTGCGCAAGCACTATAACGTTTTTAGTCCGCTGTGGTTATCACGATAAGGCGAGAGGCCGGGCGACGAAGAAAACCTGCTGCTGTTCTTATCTCCGTTATCCGAACTCGTCCATCGGGGCCTGGGTGTACTTTCACTACTTCTCCTCGAGGCCATACTCCTCTGGGCATAGTGCCGTCGCATATCAAGACGATGTCGCCGACCTTTATGTTTTTATGATGGGAATTCAACCCGGAGCGAGGCATTAAAAGAGGTCTATATTCTGCCGTCCAGCGTGCCCAGAAAGAGTCTGCTAAGGCTTGGGTGGCTTTCCACGAGTGTGCGTCACAGGGCGTGTCCTTGAATGATCCCATGGGTGATATTCCGCTCGACCGTCCGATGAGGAAGTGATTGGGTGTCAGGGCTTCTTCATCTAGATTGGGATTCACTGGGGTCAATGGCCTGGAGTTGATCACGTGTTCTGCCTCTAGTAGTAGTGTGTGGAGCACGTCGTCAGGGGGGGATTTTTCTTTGAGAGTGACTTTCAAAGCTGCCTTTACCGACCTGACCATTCTCTCCCATGCGCCGCCCATGTTTGGGGCACCGGGTGGTATCTTTTTCCAGTTGATCAGCTTTCTGGATGCGAAGTCTCTTAGGTCGTGGTCGTTGTTTTGCAATGCCTCGGTTATTTCTGTTTCAGCGCCCACGAAGTTTGTGGCATTGTCGCTGTAGATAACGGTTGGCGTGCCTCGTCGTGCCATCATTCTTCTCAGGCTCATGATCATGGAGGAAGCCGAGAGTGACGTTACTATTTCGAGATGTACAGCGCGTGTGGTGAGGCAGGTGTATAGTGCCCCCCACCTCTTTTCTTGTCTTCGCCCTACGACTACATGCATTGGCCCAAAGTAATCTACCGCCGTCGCTGTGAAGGGCGGTTCGTTATGGGTTTGCCTTTCTGCAGGTAGGTCGCCCAAGGGGATTTTTAGTGGGATCCCCCTATAGGTCCGACACCATTGGCATTTGTTGCTTATGTAGCGTATGGCGCTGCGCAGTCCGATTATATGATAACTCTGCCTCAGCTCGTTCATTACCGTCTGGTGATTGCCATGGTTGAAGGTGGCGTGGGTGTGATGTATCATCAGCTGAGTGAGGCTCTCTTTCGCGTGGAGGACTGGCAGGTTGTGTCCGTCTTTGATTCTGGAGTCTAGACATAGGATGCCGTTGCGGTCGGTCTTCACGGAGAGTCTGCGGAACGGGGATGTCTTCGGTGGTCGCCGCCCAGCCTCTATCGCCGTGATATCGTCGCCGAATGAGATACGTTGGCTCCTTTTGACTAGCAATAACTCTGCTAGTTTTATATGATTTGGCGCGAGTTCTGTGCTCGCGTTTATTTTGAACAATCTGGCTTTAAACACCTCGGCAGCAAGCAGAACGGTAGCAGCAGCACGTATTAATCGCGTGTATTTCGAAAATCGTTCTATTTGAGGTAAGTATTCGTCTACATCATGCCTAATAGTTACGTGTATTTGTTTCAGAATTCTTTCTTCCCCTGAGGGGGGCAGCGGGGTCGCGGCAGGCCTTTCTTGCGGCCAAGTTGCGGGGTCGCGCCTAATGAACTCTGGACCGGAGAACCATCTGTGATTCGCGTTGAATTCCGTGGGAATGCCCTTGGTCGCGTCGTCCGCGACGTTATCCGAACTGGGTACCCATCGCCAGTTAGCCGGGGTAGTTAGGCTTTCGATTTCGGCCAGCCTATGGGCTACGAACGATTTGAAGGTGCGCGGGTCCGATTTTATCCATGCTAATACCGTTTTCGAGTCCGACCAATAATGACTCTTTAATATTTTATAATCTGACTCGCGCTTTATCGACTCGGCTAGCCTGCTACCTAATACGGCGGCTTGAAGTTCTAGACGGGGTATCGAGATGGGTTTTAAAGGGGCTACCTTGGCCTTGCCGGCTATTAATCGCGACGTTTTCGAACCGTCTGATGCTGAGCTGACGAAGTATATCGCGGTCGAGTACACTTTTTCGCTTGCGTCACAGAAAACGTGTAACTCACCCTCACCAGATGGCGTGGCAGGTACGTACCTATTTATTTCTAAGCCTTTTAATAATTGTACATTTTTAATAAACGATATCCACGTTATGTGTTGTTCTTTCGCGATGGGGTCGTCCCATCCTATCCCGCTACGCCATATCTCTTGTATGAGACACTTTCCGACCATCGTGATTGGTGACGCTAAGCCCAGGGGGTCGAATACTGACATGACCGCACTGGTTACCTGACGTTTGGTAGGCAGCGTGTCACCACTTATGACGTTCGCGGGTGTGCTTCTGAGATTGACGTTGAAGCCTAACGTGTCACGCGCGTGGTTCCATATGAGACCTAGGGTTCGCTCTGTATCACCCTTTCCTAACGTGGTCGAATCACTGCTGCGCATGTTTTTGACGTTACTTAATACTTCCGGTGCGTTCGATGCCCATCCGCGTAATTCGAAAGACGCGTTTAAATGTACTTTATACATATCGCTTATAATTCGCTTCGCTTCGCTTTCGGTGTCGAACGCGCCTAGATAATCGTCCATATAAAAATTGCGTACAGTGGCCTTCGCGACCTCGGGATACTCATTACCGTGATACTCTGCGTTTTTATTTTTTACATAAATGGCTGTACATGGAGAGGACGCTGCTCCGAATATGAGTGACGTCATTCGATATTCCTGTGGTGGTCCAACCCTATCCTCGCCCCTCCATAAAAATCGTAGGCTATCACGGTCCTGCTGAGCGATTTTTACTTGTAAAAACATTTCTTTAATATCGGCTACCACCGCGATTTTTCCTTCTCTAAATCTTATTAAGACACCGAATAACGACTGCAGTAAGTCAGGGCCTGTCAGGAGCGCATCGTTTAGACTCTTTCCCCCATATTTGGCGGCTGCGTCGAATACTAATCGCACTTTACCCTTTTGCGGGTGTACGACGGAGAAGTGTGGTAGGTACCAACCGCGAGGGGATGTGCCCGGGGTATTCACCCTTTCTGCGTAGCCTGCCTTTATTAAATTCTCCATTTGCTTGCCGTATTCGGTTTTTAAACTTGAATTTTTATCTAATTTATTCTCTAAGCTATATAAACGGCTGAGGGCCTGCTTTTTATTGTCTGGCATTACTTCATTGTCTGAACGCCAAAGTAAGCCAGCTTCGAACCTATTGTCGTTTATTTTCTTGCACGTTTTATCTAAAATCGCTAGGGCGCGCTGTTCAGGGTCAGACGTTGGCCGGCGCTGCTCTATGCCTAGCGACTCTAGGCTAAAGAAATTTCTAATTAGATCTAACGCGGGATCGTCCGACGGCATGGGACGTATGTGGTTGACCATGGCGACCGTGTTACGCGGGCGCGCATCCTGCCCATGCAACACCCATCCTAGCTTAGTTAACGAGGCTACGGGCTGCCTTTTGTTACCTACACGCAATTGCCTAGACGTGATTAAATGCCAGTTGTCCTGGCCTATCAATATGGTCGGTTTGCCCGCCTCGTAGCACAGTTCATCCTCTAATTCCGCTAGATGGCTGCACTGTCGCACTAAATCCTTACTCACCTCCTGAGGTGATATATTTAAATTTTTAATAGTACTGGCGTTCATGGTTTCTATGTTTCTATTACAAAGACCGCGAATTGACAACGTGACGTTACACGATTCTATTTCGTCTATACGACTTCCCCCTACCCCCTCTAATGACAGTAGCTGCCCGCGACCTTTGGTTATTACGCTGTCTGCCGTGTTTTGTTCGACGAGCGTCATGGTAGAGCCCTCGTCGAGCAAGGCGTAGGTGGTGGCCGAACCTAATGGGCCGCTTAACTCAACCGGAATTATTTTTAGGTAGGTGTTAGACGCGTGTACGTGGTTAATTGAACTGACGTTCCCTCGCGTGGGTGTTGACGCGCTGTCGCTGCCGTGTAATAGCATGTGATGTGACGCCTCACATCCGTTTACGCCGCACGGTTTATATTTACATTTTTGCATTCGCGGATGCGAGTTATTTAAACATCTAAAACATAACCTATATTGCTTAGCCGCGTCCCATTTTTCTTTAGTGGTTAATTTTGAGAAATCGGCGCAGTCCGCGGCGCCGTGATTTCCCGCGCAGACTGCGCATTTTTTATTTGTGTCTACGGCCGATTTCTCGTCGGTTTTTGACGGGCGCGGTTTATGCATTCTCGACGTTTGTTTTTTAGCGGGATGTTTGTTTACGGTAGCGATGGTTTTGCGCGACGGGTTCGTTTCTAAATCGGAATCGTAACATGAACTATCGCTGTCTTGTGAACGGCGCATGCGCGGGTGTTCGCTATGGCTGGCTATATTCACTGCGCGCGGTTTTACGCGATTTTTCCTTTCCTCGCGTGCCGTTTCGTATGCGAACATCGCACCACACTGGTCGGCCATCACGTTTAGAAATTGAGACAGTAGTTCTAATTCGGGAGACCCGGCGCGCTCCGCCCTAAATTCGTACCACTTATATTTTAAGATTGTACTAAGTTTTTCTACGACTCGATTTACTAATTCGGGAGAATATAAATATTGCGGCTGATTTAATGACTTTATTGCCGCTACCGTGTTAGATACTTTACTCGCGAAATTACCTACGTTGCGCCCGTCTTCACTCATACGGGGCATGCGTTTGATGTTATCTAACTCGGATAAGATGAGTAATTCTGGTCGCCCGTAGCGCCTTTCTAATGTGTCCATTATTTCGTACGGATCGGATACTGTGAATAATAATGCCCTAACCGTTTCGCGAGCTGCACCACGCAGTGCTTTTCTCAGCCTCGCTACGTTTTGTACGTCGGTGAACATGTCTACGGTGTCGCTAAACACTGACTTAAATGCCATCCATTCGGCAATTGATCCGTCGAAATGAGGCAGTTCATGTATGAATTTTGGTGCCGCGGGTCTGGATGAGTTTGAATTTACCGCCTGCATGATTGCGTTGGCTAACATTGCCATGTCGTTGTTACTTCCGTTCGACTGGTCGTTATTAACGCGCGGTACATTCGAGTTGGGTGGTCGCGACGCTTGTCCCGGGACTTGGGCGTTATTTATTATTGCCGGCCTATTAGCTATACATTGTTCCGATATCCAGCCTTCGACACGTGACTCTTCTAACCTGGGCGGCCGTTCCGCGCCGTTCGAACTTTCCATTTCTATTCTGGCTATTTCTAAACGGTTTAATGCAGCCGCGGATGCTGCCCTAGCCCGTGCTAACTCGGAATTATGTAATTCTAACTCGGCTTTTAACATAGATAACCTACTGTTTGTCCTGTCCGCGGGGACATTTACTACAGTGCCCGACTCACTCCTAGCTCGATTATCTAACTCTTTATCCCTATTTTCGACTAACCTCTCTTCAATGCTGCACGTGTTGCTGCCACCGTTCGCGATTTCAGTGCTGTTGCCTTTACTCCACGTGTTCGACTCGGTCGACGTGGTTTGGCCGGTCGTCGGCGTGACGTCTGTGGAGGGTGTGGTTTTCCCTGAACGTAATACACGTACGTCTTCCATTGCGCACGAGGGGACCCTACTCCTAACACTTAAATCTAGCACTTATCACTTTCACTTTCACTTTTGTTCCTATTCTCGATGTGTCTATTGCCTATCAGCCTGGCCGGACTACTACCGCGGTGATGCCGGACCAGGAATGGGAACGCAGGAGGATAGGAAGGCGGGAACCTCCCGGCAGAGGGCGCGGAGACTCACGGGAGCATCAAAGCACAGCGGGAAAACTGCACTCGTCGTTGCGTGCCAACCTGTGGCCCCAGAGCGATTCCACACCGTACCGGCGGGGCCTGACTGATAACACCTGGGATGGTGCGTGAAGCCGTCAGTTACTTCACTATGCCTCCGTACGCTTATGATGGCCTTTAACACCGCTAGGTGGCCACGTACGTGATGATGATTGCTTCCAAGTAATTAACAGAGGTTAGGCTAAGACCAACTGTTAACACTCGCGCGTTCGTTTTTCTTTCTTGAATCACGCGCCGACTTCTTTCTTCAATCCCACACTTTCTTGCTTCAATGCTCTTGCCTGCTTCTGTCTTCAGTGATTCGGCCAAGAAGGACCACTTGTTGAGGGCAGCGCTCTGCGGGGCTTGCTCCTCTTCTCGGCGCAGTGGACTGTAGTATTCTTCAGGATGTATCAGGACACAGGGTTTGCGTTAATTGAAACAAGATTACTTTTCAAGATGCAATTTGAGTGTGGTGTCGGGCAGAGTGACTGCTTGTTTCTTGTTTGAATATTTTGAGTATATTGAATTGTCCGCCAAGCGCGCCATTCTTATAGGAATTTAACAGGTGCGTAGTGCGAAGGCGGGTGTGTGCGATTTTAAACGACCAATCAGCGTCGAGTCTGATTGGAACGTGTACTTTTGTTACATTTCGTTCTAGAGCCGTGTATTTACTTGTGTATGTGTGTGTAATTGTTTGTGTATGCGTGTGTGATTGCATATACTTTATTTATTCAAATTTCAGATACAATTACAGGATACAAAAAATGCAAATATAAAATGAACAATACGAAAAGGACTACAAACATAAAATAACTGATTAGACTATTATTTACAAGAACTATTCTATGAATCTAAGCTGTTATTTACAATCATGATTATCAACAAATCCTGTTTTGTTGATAATCATCTTTTTTTTTTGCTTCATGGCCATCAAATTAAAATCGAGCAAGGTTTCTCTTTTAAGATTTCAGAAACGATAAAGACTGTCATTATTTTGAATCAAAAGGTTAAATACCTTCATGAGTTTACTTCAAAATGTCAGATTTTTATTTGAATTATATTTATTTAAAATTTTAAAGCCATAAAAAGGCAAATGACCAGTTGACAAACGCCAGCCATAATCATCAACACAGAGAGTGTCTGCAGATTAGCCCTCCTTTTCCTACTACCCCCAATCGGCTACCTGAATCTCACAAAACATAAAACAAGACAGCAAAGCTGTCACTTGATGTCAGTTTTATGTAATCCAAAGGTCCGCCGATCGTGCCGGCCCAATTCGCCTGCAATGTAACAATGGCGAAAGAGGTAGCTCTTACTAAAATGTATTTATTATCAGTGTATTATTTTATTCAGTCCCTGATTATTAGATCCGTACGTCTGCATGCATGTATTGCACACAGCTATATTCCAGTTGTATGCCGTCAAACATCCTTCTAGAAAGAATCCTAGAACAGATAGAGTATAAAATATAACTGTTTTTGAATTTAGAAAAAAAAATTAAAACACCTTAGCGGTAAACATCTTTAAAAACAATCCGGTAGCCCATTTACCATTAACAATCTTTAACTAGTTTAGAACATGATAACAGATCCATGAATTGCTATCCGTAAAAGGGTAAAAAAATAAGTAGAGTCAATCAACATTCACGAACGTGTTCTCTAAAACTGGTAGTTCAGGAAACGAATAAAATCGTCTTTAATAGACGGCCGTAGATGTATATTCCTGGATCGGCCACACTATCGTTGGGCTTGACTTCTGCTTACAATGATTTTATTTTGGATAAAGGTACCAACACTTTCTTGTATGTAGTTCTTTGTTGCATAACTATTTACTATTAAAAAAATAAAAATATTTTTCTCTATCTCTATTATCGACATCATTATCGTCAAACTGGCTTAAAGACTTAAAAAAAATGGTTGACTGACGGACGGTAGTTTGGCGTGACAACGTCAAATATTACATGCAGGACGAACCGAACTGAGCCGATCATGCAGCCTCTCTCTCGTTCGTGCCGCGCTCTCGCTTTCGGAACGCTACATGACGTCATCTTTTTCGTGCATGCTGCCCGTATTATATCGAGTTTTCACGTCAAAAACAATGCGACGCCTTATTATTAATATATTCCCACTTATTGTAACTAGGTGCTATAACTTGCCAAATAATTTATTGATCCTTATCATCTAAAACGTATGTTTCCGATCAATGAATAATTGGCACATCCAGTCCCCTAAATGAATGGCGTTACATCGCTAGTAGTGTTGTAGGTAGCATTGTTTAGCGACTGGCCGCCCTCCAGCCAAGGTGAGTCGGTTGATTGACCGGTTACATTCCATTTAAGTCATCGACTACGTTCATTTCGCACTCCATGCCAGAATACCACCGATGTCATGACCGATGATGTCATAGACAACACCCCAACGACAATGTTAGACCTGAAAAATCAGGTCACATACCGACAGTGACAGATATGCTGTCGCGTTTCGTACAGTTTGACCTGTGGTCCATTGAAGGGGATAAGAAAAGGAGGGCAATACTGCATAACGTCTAATTGTGCGGATTTCTATAGATACCGATAGTTGTCAAAAGGCTCAGAGTGATAGTTTGCCCTCCTAAGTTATTAAAAAATTCTACTAGACCAAGAGCCGTATAACGCAGCATTACCCGTCTTGCGATTTTGTGTATTGCTGACAGTAATTAATATGTAAAGCTTATATGGTTATCAATCAACTAGGAAGAATAAAGTAAAAGCAATAACATATTACGTTAGTAGGAAGTTACGCAGATGCAATACTAGACGTACAAACATATGGTAATTATATAATATACTCATTTTACAAACGTCTTAAACTAACGATATTGAAATCTACAACATAGTTTACTTACCGCTAGCACCATAACTATCACAATTCTGTTAGACAAAGTCTTATTTACTGAACTAGCTCGGATGCAACTTAAACTATCCATAAAAAACCTATTTTAATCGTGATAAATACCATATTTTTTTTATTCCATGGAGTTTTTATTTCACAGGAGAGATTTTAAATATCAATAAAAGCAAAAGTGAAAATAGCCATGCTTATTTAAAATATTTAAAATAACCAAAGAAAACTAATAGTAAATCGATAACAAATTGGAAGACGACATTTAGTGTTAGATGCGAGCGACTAGGGGCCGGCCATCTTGGCGTACATTGAAGGAGGCCCATGTTTCGGAGTAGACAGATAAAGGCTGATTATGATGATGAATGAAAACCATAGCGAATGATACTTAAATATAAAAATGAGTCTACTCCAGTAGTACATAGTCGATGCTCACGTTCTAACGTTTTTTTTTACCCAAGCTTTATAGTCAGGGAACAGGATTTATAAGAAACTTTAAAGCCCGTCTCACAATAGTTTTTATCGGCGTGCGTATGCGCTTTGTGTGCCAGAGTAAGCATGTCCTGTTTTTTTTGGAATTTTATTTAAAAGCTTTGTTGTGTTCTCGGATAAAAGGACTATTTTTCGATGTTCTTAATACTACAGTAATATATATTATTAAGTGTCCACATAATGTATATATATACATTATGTGGACACTCTTGTAATATCTGAGCCTAGTTAGATTCTAGTAGTAGGAGATCGACCTCTTTAATGCACATTATAAAATATCCCCCAATACACAGTAATTGACTGATAATTATTATTAAATCCTACTAATATTATAAATGCGAAAGTTTGTCAGTATGGATGTTTGGTACACTTTCATCTAAAAACTAGTGAATGGATTTTAATGAAACTTTACAATAATATAGCTTATACATCAGAATAACACATAGGCTATAATTTATCTACCAACTCCCACGGGAACGGGCAGAACGCGGGTAAAACCGCGCGTTGATTCTAGTTTAAGAATAATTATGATCATTGATTTCAATTTATTTAATTTGTTACTAGCTTATATCCGCAGCTTCGCCCGCGTAGAATTTCAAAAAGTAGCTGGTATTTCTTTTCTAGAATAAGACTTTAAAAAATAAGTAGCGTTTATCCTTACCAATATTATAAAATGCAAACATGTCTCTATGATATTGAAAGACTCGCGTTCGGCCAGTACATAAATTTGGTGCGTTTGAGAATAACGTCGTTTTCGATACTTTAATTGACGTTATTGTGAATAATTTCAAAGTACCTGGTTGACCGAGCATTTGCTCGGTACCCTTAGTAATAAAATACGATAAAATTTTTCTTCCAAAAAAAGAAAAATGATTTTTAAAAAAGGAAAAAATGAAATTTGTTTCGGTTTTATCTGCCTAATTTTCCCACTAAGCTATCATGACAAACAAATCGACAGCGAAATTTACGTTCGCATTCTAATCATATTTTATTGTTGCCGTTTCCGAGATTCTGATTCTATATACAAAAATTGCTCGTTTAAAGATATAAGATAATAAGCCATATAATATGTATTTCTACAGAAACTGAATTTTTCGGGATAGAATGCAACCTTTATCATAATCCAAGTTATAACCATCACCATTTCAACATTTAGATAAATCGGATCAGCTGTTTTGCCATAAAAGAGCAACGAAAAAACCTCCTGTTTGCTTGTGTAATAAATGGGGATGTTCTGCTAGGGGAAAAGCTTCAGTTGTTCTTAGCATTTATTTATTTATCTATTCAAAATGAAATTCGTACACAGCCCAGGTACGCAACTTCTCAATTAGCAAGACCATGTTAAACAAAATATATTTACATGTTACCGCGAGCTGAACGTTACGTATTAGTTACGCAAAGCAACGTCTATTGATTGTATGCTTCAATGAAATACGGGACTATAGCTTAAAGAAACAATAACTATAGCATTTATTGAATATAGAATCATAATACGCAGAATCTGCGATTGTGGCTTAGGAGTATAAATTCTGGCGCAATATGAGACTGAATAATAGGAGACAAAAAATACAGTCCATAAGTCAAGACTCCGGTTTCACTCGCGTACTGTCCATTCCTGTGGGAGTACAGTGATATATTATAGCCTATGTGTTATCAGTGTTATTCTGAGGTGTAAGCTATATTATTGTAAGGTTTTATCAAAATCCATTAAGTAGTTTTGTTGTGAAAGACTAACATGCAAACATTCATAATTTCTTACACCCACTGCTTTGCCTGCGTTAACTAAGATTTAGAACGGGATCTGAGCGGGATAATATATTGTGTGTATTATGCACGTAAACCTTCCTCTTGAATTGTTTTATCTCTTAAACAAACCGCATCAAAATCCGTTCCGTACTTTTAAACTAAGTAAAGAAGAAGTAGTATTTGCCATTTAAATTGTAAAATCAAAACCCAGCTGTGGGATGTGTCAAATCACCCATTGGGCGTTAGCCTTGCACGTCCAACACAGCTTACCTGTGGGCTTTGTGATGGGTGTTATTCAGATCCAAAAGGCACTACTGCTCATCTGAGCCATGATAAAGTCACTCTCACGCTCGATCTCAAACTCGATCGGTGACAGCAAAGATACTGCTACACTTAATTGTGCAACTAGTAACCCTGTTAACTAGTTGACTTGTTAATGATGAATAATATTTATTTTAATGCACACGTTAAAAAAACATTAACATCTATGCCATCTCATTAAACTACAGACCGTAGTTTTGTGTTCTTATTACGTTAAAAATAATAAAACTTTTATTTTCAGGTGTTACAAAACAGAGCAAGAGCCAGCAATCAACAAATAGAGGTACATATACAATTTTTTATACATTCAACGTCATTAAATATAACAAAGTCTTTATGCTTGCACGGATCGTATATTTTTGTAAAATCCGAAGGAATAGGAATGTCGTTGTCCCCCCCACTCCTCCAGATACATACATTTAAAATTAGAAATTAGATCAAACCATAGACACATAATTTCTTATCTGTGCTAAGCTATTATTAGGCATAAGGCTGTGGTTAAGAGTTTTCTCTCGCACTCCTTCAGTTTGAGGTCAAAGCGGAAAAGATTATTACTAAATGTATGCAAAGCATATGACTGAGTGTAAAAGGTATTCGTGCCGCGACAAGGACATCATCTGCACACTTAGCATATTTTGTTAGTGTTGATTATTACAATAAACTCCGTTCACATCTGATAATACTCTCCTCATACAATTTTTGTAAGCATTTGTAGCTTTTTATCGTCGTTCAAATACTAAATATGTAATATAATATAGAGATTTCATTAATCATAGACTCGACCAGTGTCTATACCCTTATCTTTTAAAAACACCAATAATATTGGAGATAGATATTGGTTCCACAATCGTATTATAGACATAAAATATTAGTGGTTAGAATTCCGCAAGCAACCGTTAGTAACTTAACATTATATTACGACTTACGAGTAAACGTATTAGAAAACATAAAGCAGCGCGGACTGTATATAAGTTTTCTAATAATAAGTTAATGTATCAACGATTTTATTTAATCATAAATAATAAGAAATAATTATTTTCATAATATATATACAACATAAAACAAAATAAAAGTTTTCATGTTCAAAAGTTTTATGTAAAACTTAAAATGTGTATCAAATATCTTGGTCCAATTTTCTGTACATTTTTTTGTAATTTGCATTACAAGTTTTTGTAATTTGCATTACATGTCAAAAATCAAATTGTCAAAAATAACTAAAAGTTATTTTTGACAATCTACCCAATATCGAGCAGGACCACTAGCCCCCCCTCTCTCTCTCTCTTTATTTAAGAACTTTGCTCTTATCGGGGGAGAATTCGCCACTCACTTCTCTTAGGGCCTGTTTCACAATCTCCAGTTAAGTGCCCAATAGGCTATCGGCAACATATTTGACAGATACTCTTAAATCTGTCAAATATGTTGCCGATAGCCTATTGGGAACTTAACTGGAAATTGTGAAACAGGCCCTTAGCCTTATAAACGCGTAATTGCTTCTCATATTATCATCGATTAAATCGTACGCGTACAGAACTTTCGTTGGCGTGCACAAACTTCTCTCCGCATCTGCTTATTGAGTACTTTCTCGTTAATTTTCTCCCATAACCATTCATAGATCATTAATTTCATCCTTCAATCGATAAATAAACGGGAAACTTCAATGCGATTTATCAATTTCTAAACATGAAGAATGTGTTAAACATTCTAGAAATTGTGAAACTATTTGCTAACATTTATTTAGGGCTATTAATTGATTTGATAATGTATCCTATGAATATTTCTTCAAACTTCATCATCAGCCTTTATCTGTCTACTGAACATAGGCCTTCTTCAATGAACGCCAATACGACCAATCCCTCCCCATAATCAAAACTGACCGGCTATTTCACGGAGATGTTCTTCCCATCTGGTTAATTTTGACGACCTCCGTAGCTCAGTGGTTAGCGCGTTGGCGCTCAAGCCGGAGGTAGCGAGTTCGAATCTCGCCAGGGAACAAAAAAAGTTTTCTGTATGTTTAAATATATGTATATCCGTTGTCTGGCACCCATAACACAAATTCTTCAGAAACTTAGCACAGGACCAGATTAACGTGGTGTAAAAGCGTCCATAGATATTATTATTATATTAATGGCCGACCAACACTTCGTCTACCTAAACGCGGCCCTAATCGGCCATCCGTTCTCCTCTCGCCACTTCAATGAGCTTATTCTTCGCGCGTTGTCGATAAATTTATGACCAATATTCAATTACAATATAAACTCGGATGGACATCAAAGTAGGCTCAAACATCTTTACCGGAACTTACGTGGTTAATTTACTGAAAGCCCAACAGACCTTTGAAAATTGAGCAAACTACGATTTGTCTATCCGCCTGTCTTTCAGTGTCAATTGGCTAGAATGATAGACTTCAAATTTCGAAATATTTTCCAAATCAGCATCATCAACGCGTTAGCGTCCTTTGTTTGGCAACAATAAACAATCACTGACAAACTGTCAATAACAATGTTGCAAGAATTTGAGTGACGAAGAGCTGATATGTGAAGCAATTTTATCGCTGATTGCATATATTTTATTAAGTTTGTACGACTTTGAGCGTTAACAATATGAATAATTTCTTAAAACTTATCTTTATTAGAATTAAACAGGAACAAGTAAAAGATATTCAAGAATCGATTTAGTATCTTAATCCTAATATTATAATATTATACACTAGATATATAAAAAGGTTACTTTCGGATTCCATACTCGGATATATTAATAAACTTTTCTCCTTTTTGTATAAAAATGCCCATATTATATTCTAAGAGCCATATCAACATTAAAACCGTAATAGAAGTAAAACTATTATGTTTGAGTTCAACTCTCACTTAATTGTTTTCTAACCTTTCCAAATAATAACTAATTTATTCATAAGCTCCATTTACGTACACGTACATGTTATGCTGTTATTATAGTATATGATAGCACTTAAATAATATCGATTATGAGAGAGATCTTATGCAGCTTTTAGAAACATCAAACTACTTGCAAAAAAAGGCAAAATCCATTACGCTTAACTGTTCTATTCACGACTGAGCTCTCTTCATAAACCAGCCGTATTCTTAGCACACAGAATCGTTATTCCATCGACAGTTTTTGTGAAAATCTTTCGTAACCGTCGCCATGTTTTGTGTTAATGAACGTAAAAAAATAATTCAAATCGAATCACGTTTGGTAATAGAACGATCGGTTACATTCAATAATTTGGCTTGTACGTTTACAACAATATATTATGTCATTTCAATTGAAGTTTTAATATCAATATTCAAAAGTAATAATGCTATTTCGCGACAGGTAAAATGAGATCTGAAAGTGATTTTTGGCTGTTAGTTAAAAACCACCCAGTCGTATCTGTGTTGTTTCATAATAATGATTTTTGTTTTCTAATGTTCACGAAGTCCTTATGTGACCATGGTTGCTGTAAAGTATCGGAAACGTCGGAAAAAAACCTAATAAGCCGCCAAAATTCGTACAACTTGTTTCATTATTATTATTATTTTTTTGTATATGTAAATGCTCTATGCTTGACATTTTAATTATGTTGCTCAGTGTTATTTTGATGCCTTCATCATAAATTTACTAAATTGTGTACACGAGATTAAGTTTCTCATCTATCCTTAATATTTTTAATGAATCTCTCTTAGTTACTTGTAGACCGCGAGTATCTTGTGGACTAAGGCAAGCTCAAACCGGAGGAACATTTTACAGCGGAAAATAGACGGAAGTATTGAATGGATTAATATGAATACAACGGTGAGTTTATGACACCACCTCGAGGCGAACTAACGGGCTCGGTCGATGACAGTAATCCTGCGCATTGCTACGCGCTAGTACAATGTACAATCTAATGCAAGAATAAACCTTCGTCAACTACTAATGACATAATTAACCTGAACTAATATTACAGTTAATTACAACGAGCTTATATAATACGGTAGTAACATATAATATCATTGGTAAATTAACTTTTAGTCTTGATTTTATTGAATATACATTTTAAAAGTTACATATAAAATATCTTAGTTTGACTAAAATTTGATTATGAAGAAATAATTATCTTGAATTGTGTAATTACGAGGCGTAGTTATTCATACTTTACAATATACCTTGATGGTTTTTTTGAACAGCAACATTCTTAGCGGAACAAAACTAATTTCATCTCAAATATTGTTACTAAAATAATTCTTATTACTATTACTGTTTTTTTTAATTAACCTCAAGGATAAATCTTAAACTTTATTATAAATTCACTCCTAAAATAAAATAAAAAAATACAAACTTTATCCACAGCTGAGCAAAAAAGAGTCATGGCAAGTGGAACTAAATATTTTTCTAAATGGAAACATAATGTTGAGTTATTATTATGAGATTTTGAATAACACTTATTATATCACGTTTATTTTTGTTTGCCTATTTAAGATAATACCTAATGAGATAGTGGCGCCCTCGTTTTGCCAAACTCTTTTTTAATAGCCCTATACAGCATGAAAATTTTAATTTTCGATGGTCTTATCTCATTTATAATTTGAACTTTACTTATATCAAGTAAAGGATTAATAAATGTAGAGCACATTTGTAAGGTATGTTCCACGATGCTCTGACACTTTCAAGTGCAATGGGACCGTTAAGGCCGGTCCTTGGACCGGTCCGTTCAGGAAGTGAACCCTTGAAACCTGACACCGTTTCTGTCATCACATCATAACGTATTACCATTTTATTGATAGATATACCGCACCGGTTTGCACGAGTACTTTTTATTTACTCAATATTATTTTTCCATTTTTGAAAGCTGAAAATAATATTTTTATTTCTTTATTGCTAGTGCTGCACTCCCAAAGCAGTTTTAACGTATCCCCCGGGCTTCCGAAGATCGTATCAAAGGGCCATTTGGTGGTTACCGCTGTCGATTCTGGCTATACAGGAGTTGCAGCGGTGGGAACGAGTGGTGGGGCCAAGCCCGATTAAAAATAATTGTCCCCTGCAGTTTCACCTGCGTACTTCACATTGCCCGGGAGTATAGCGATAAATTAAAGTCTATGTGACTTACAAATATCCTTCTCTAGCCTTTTATTATTAAAATAATTTTTAAAATCCGTTCAGTAGATAAAAATATCATCCCTCACAACCTCACAAACTCTACATAATATTATGTCAGATTATTAATTTTATCTATCAAACAAAGAATTTATTGAATGATTAAATATTCCGTTTAATTAATTAATATGCATAACATGTTTCAACACGATCTTGTGTTTGTCGCGTATTAATAAAAGCTTGTTCCTAGGTGCTCATAAGCTTAGAACCTCTAACACATTATACAGTTTTCTGATGTTTATTATCCTCCAAAATGGCCGCTATCTTACAAATCAAAACAGACGCCGCGCTGCTAGTTGTCAGTATAGATTTATAACTACAGACTTTCCGCCTAAAACAAATCTTTAAAAAAAGATGATTTATGTCACAGAATTACAGAATTTGAGGTCGTGGATCTCTCACACCCACCTCATCGACCAAGAGCTTCAGTCCGCAGGTCCCTTGTTACGTAAAAGCTTTCTCTTTCAACTGAACGATATACATGTACGTACTCTCTGGTATTACAATTCATAAAAAACTTGTCAATACCTCATGTACAGTTCAGCAAAAAACTGTTTAAAAAACAGTAAGAAATACGAATACCTATGTTTTCTAACATACCTAATTATTTCCTTGTCTTTTTTATTCAGAAGTAAACTTTTTTATGGTTAGGTGGATTATTTACTTGAACGCCGTCAACTTAATGAGATGTTTTCCGTCAACCGAGTAACCACGATGTCCAATTTGCAAACATACCTAAATATTTCCTTGATAATATAATTGAGAAGTAAATTTTTGATGTGGATCTATTGGTGCGCCTTTGCTGTAAAATCCACTTGAATGCAGTGCATTTTGGCTATAGATGATTATGAATTACTAGCTGTTTCCCGCGGATACACCCGCATTATAAAAAAGAAATCCTTTTTTTTATTGACGTATCCTATGTTACTTCTAATACCTACCTCTGAGAATATGCGTACAAAGTATCATGATAAGTAGTTTTCGCGGGAAAGAGTACTAGAAGAGAAACTAATGATCATCATCATCATCATACCTACTTTCAATTTTACATCTGTCGTGTTACCCGTGATGTTATTTAATTTAACTAAACAGTTTTTGACAAATTCTATCGCGGACACGGTGTGTTAACATTTAATCACTATAAAATAAATAACGCGAATAATTAAATATAATACGGATACTGACATAATATAACATAATTAACTATTACTATACAGGTTTCGTTAATTTTATAGCATCTTATTTAGACAAACATGTTTCCGTTTGTGTTGCCTTAATCAGTTACATAATGTTACAGCTAATGATGTAATGTGTCGTTGACTGTACTTTTGTACCCTAAGGGCAAGGAGTAGATGACTATTAGAATGTAATATTAACTTTCGTCTTTTTTATGACGTGAATTTGAGGAGCCCTGAGCTACTTGAGGCCCACTTTATCAACAAATTTATTGTAATTATGAATTCAGAACTAATTTCTAGAATAACTACAAAAAAGGGTTGTATCTGATCTGAGGATTGCTAAAACTGATTTTAGTGTTCGATATATTTTTTTTTAAATATTTTTTTATATTAAAAAAACTTTCAGTCGAATTGATAACCTCCTCCTTTTTTTGAAGTCGGTTAAAAAAACCAATTTGTAGATCCGTCCCTGCATGTTTGTATAAAAGAGATTGTTTTTGTTTAATCAGATTTCAGTAATCATGATGATGATGAGGATATATTATATGTATGTATATTTTTTTACATTTTACAAGTTATCTATCGTGGTACTATAATATACAAGCATTGACGACGTAACGCCTAATATCAAAATAATTATGAAACAACCTGTGATTTTCATACAAAGTTATTTCTTAAGCCTTGTGCTAGTTTCATAGAATATGCCGTGCATGTTTTGTTAATATTAATTCTAAACATAAAATAGTTTAATTTGACAATAATAACCCTAAATAACTGGTGTAATTGTCATTATTTATTATTGCTGTTACATGCTATATTTTGAAAGTTACGCGTGTTCCGTAAATTCTAGTAGTTTAATTTTTTACGACGCTTTCTTCTATTTTTGCTAGATACGTATAATGGAACGACTTTGTTGGGAATATTATGTTCTTATGGAACGTGAGTTGATCGCTGTGCGAAATTTATAAAGGATAGCTGCGCGTGGACACAGCCGCGCACGTATCACAATTATATTTATTAGTATAAATATTTATACCGTATTTAACCGGGTCTTTTATTTTCTACCCCTGAGTACTACCAACGTAACAGATTTTAGTATAATAAGTTTTTTTTTTAGTATAATAAGTGTATTTCGCATAAATGTATGAAATAGTGTGAGCGACAGTGGTCCAGTGGTGGACGGACTCGGCCTCTTATACGAGGGGTTCCGGGTTCGATCCTGACTCCTCCGTGTGTGCCATGAAATGGGTTTTTCTAAATTTCTAAGTGCATCCTAAACACGAGACCATCGCTCGCTCACCGGTGAAGGAAAACATCGTGAGGAGACCTGCATGCCTGATGAGATTGAAAGTCTTTGAAGGTATGTGAAGTTTACCAACCCACACTGGGCCAGCGCGGTGAACTATTGGCCCATTACCCTCCTCGCCTGATTTCGAGGAGGAGACCCGTGCCCAGCAGTGGGACATATAAGGGTTAATACTTTATGAAATAGTATATTTATTTACGCAGTTCAAGTGATGGAGGTTAAACGAATACATGTTTTGTGAGTGTCACTTTTGGGTATAAGAGTTTTGTGTTAGCTTCTACTCAATCCAATGAACTATTAAAATATTTGTTTGGACATTTTATTACTGAATTTGTGCAACGTGATACAAAAAAAAAAAAAGCTTGTTACAGCAGTCTGGAATACGCAGTAACTTAAAATATAAATCTGCTACTTTCTGTTGTTGGTATGTTGTACGTACGAAGGCGTCGGCTTATCTCCGGCCAACGACCTCTCTGATAACGTCACCCGTCAGGAACCTTTAGTAAGAAAGCTGTGCTTCAACAGCAAGTTCTGCTAACTATGTCATTTCAAGCTATTCATTTGACACCATAACAATATTACATTACTTAAAACCTTACATTCTTATTTGCCGACTTACGAT
The DNA here is from genome assembly GCA_905333005.2 of Lycaena phlaeas. NCBI lineage: Eukaryota > Metazoa > Arthropoda > Insecta > Lepidoptera > Lycaenidae > Lycaena > Lycaena phlaeas. The sequence goes on along the minus strand of HG995169.1, from coordinate 6,128,695 downwards.
ATATTTAAATGATAATTTACCTTAATAACTTGCGGCAATTTTGAAATGATAAACATTTCACCTCATAAAAGTCCTAAAAGGTGTATTTTTTTATCTTTATCAAAAATCAATTTAAAAAGCGGCATGTTGCTAAAGATGTACGTTGCGTTTAAGATTACTTTCTGCGGTCACTGGTTCATGATCTTAATGATACACAATTTTATATACAGTTTCAATAAACTGTAAACATAAATATCATGTCGCCATATTCATTGGGTGGTATTAAAAAGGAAATCAGGTAAAAAGATTATTTAAATTTAGAACGGGTCAAAATCGTAGAGAATTTTGTAAATGGAAAGGACATCTAATGGTTTAAAAGCAAATTGTTTCATCTTTATATAAAAAAACGTAGATCCCTTTAGTTTTAATGAAAACCACGACGTTAAATGACTTACTTATCGATCTAAGATATAATACAAATACTTTTCTACACTAATATTATAAAGAGGAAAACTTTGTTTGTTTGTTTGTTTGGTTGTAATGAATAGGCTCAAAAAGTACTGGACCGATTTCAAAAATTCTTTCACCATTCGAGAGCTACATTATCCACGAGTAACATAGGCTAAATTTTATTCTGATAAAAAATAGGGTTCCGTAAGATATTTTGGTTTTTCGGACACAAGGTGTAAAAAGTGTTATTTTGCGTACAAAGATCCCGTTGTAAATCTTAGTTAACGCAGGCGAAGCTGCGGGCAACAGCTAGTGGTATATAAAGAGGGAAATCTTTGATTTTGATTTCGTTTCACCGAGATTTACGTTGATCAAACTAATAACAGGTCTTGCGAAATCGCCGATTAACACGTCATGTGAGTTAAAAGTTGGCCTGAGCTTTCGCTGGCCAATAAGACTTAATATGAAAGTGCGGTTCAGTTTCGGTTACGTCACTCATGAATTGCCGTTTGATAACAGGAAATATAACATTTACGTATCGCAATGTATTTTTCCACGACATTTACTTGGGGAAATCAATTGATGAATATAAATTACAGCATCGGATTGATCCACATAGCTTGCTCGGGAAGGTGTTAAGTAATTAGTGGAATTTACAAGCAAATTAATGGACGATTGAATTCGTTTTTACAGACTGCCTGGTGACAATCGATTTTACGCTTACGGAGTGAGGCCTGCTTCATTTTTTATATAAATCTACGGTACTTAAAATTAACCACCGATCGGAGACAAACAATAAAAAAGATTTATTTATTATTAATAAATAAACAAAACAAGTGAAATAAATGTTTGAGTACATTATAGGCATTATCTAAGTATTAATTTATTTAAATACAAAATGTTCAGCTTAGGAGCTAGGATAACAATAACTTACTCATATCTTTTTGTAATGTTTTAATCAACCGCGATAGAAAGTAAAATTTTAATTACCACGATGTTAAAGTTACCGATGATAATGATGATGATTACCATGATGAGGTTGATGATAAAGATGATTGTTACTCCCAGTTCCACATGGATACTCTTATACGATCAGAAACTAATTATCGACTTAACGCTTAGTTTCCCACTTTCATTTAACGTCAAACACAAAAAACGACCGGCGGCCAACCGTGACCAAACGATTGGAATTTTACTATCACAAAACGACTGGGTCCTTTGGAATCTTAGTTTTTAGGGTTCCGAGTCTCATACTCGAACCATCCTAATACTGACCGCTGTCGAAGCCATGCTATCAATTTATTTATATTACAAAAAGCTCATAATACACAACAAAATTACTCTAAGGACCTGTTTCACAATATCCAGATAAGTTCCGAATAGGCTATGCACAACATATTTGACAGATAGAGTATGGAGTATCTGTCAAATATGTTGCCGATAGCCTATTCGGAACTTATCTGGAGATTGTGAACAAGCCCTAAGTGTACACCATTATTACATCATGTTAGCTGAACTTTTACTTATTTATTTATAAGTTAGGTCATTGAGGCGATAATAAAAAGGTTGTAAAATACCACAAATATCCAAGAGTTTTACGGAATAAAAATGGCTCTTGCCAAATAAAACCTTAGCCACTATAATGAAACTTTTTTAACACTTTTTCCACTAAAAAAGTTTCATTATATTAGCTATAACATGAATTTCCATCAAGGACCGACAGTATATTCAAGCAATTAAATAAAACCTTAAACATCTCAAAGTATAAAAAAATCGACCTTTCCTCCATCTATGTCGACTGTAATATTATTTATAAATGTGTTATAATGCGGAACTCACTAGCATAGGTCCGGCACGATCTTGACAGTTTTTTTACTGCAACGGAGGCTTCGTCTGTAGTTTTTATAGCCACATTTCCAGACTCTATGATTAGAATCGTAGAAAAAGTGTAAATGGAATATTTTACTTAATGGAAACTTATTGCCTAACCATGTTGACACTACTTGGCCAACAAGTACTAGATTTTGAGTAATGTCTATAGTATATATTTTTTTATGGCATAGGAGGGCAAACGAACAGTCGAAGCCTTTTGGCAATGACTATCGACGCCAATAAGGATCCACATAACCAGATGCATTGATGATTATGTAGATGTAGATTGTATGATTATGTAGATGCGTTGCCCTCTTTTTTCATATCCCCCCAATGGGCCACCGGAAACTCACAAAACGCACGAAACGCGACAGCATCGGTATTATGTGAGCGAGAGGTACCACGCAGGTAGTGCCGGCTGCAAAGCAGCACGGCACTACCTCTTTCTATTTATTTATAACGATTTGTTATAATCTTTCTACCGTGTATCCGTCCACCGCTGAACATATGTAGGGCTCCCTCAATGATCGCTAAGACGACCGATCCCTTGCCAATTTTTCAACAATTTGTTGACTATACAATAAATTTTACTTTGTATAATCTAAGAGCCATTACTACATATTATAAAACAAAGTCGCTTTTTCTGTCCCTATATCCCTTTGTACGCTTAAATCTTTAAAACTAGAAGAAAGAAAAAGAAAGTCTGCGAAGGGATATACTATGTCTTTTTGTTCAAGATAACATATATTTTAATACAAAAATTTAGTAATTATTAAAACAGAAAATGATCATCATCAGACATGATAAATCCGTAAATCTAAGTTCACGCGGGCGAAGCTGCGGGTAACACCGTAGGTAGTAGTATAAAATAAGTTTGTCTTTAACAGCTTCTCAAAGCAAGCAAACAAACATATAACTTTCATTCTGAATTCCTTCCTTACAAAAAAATATATAAATAATTAATGATTTGGTGGAAAATACTTTTCGTTTCCTTTTATATATGTATAATAATCTTTCTACCGCATAATTTAATATTTAACGCTTATTAAACACAACATAAGAATTAATTAATATTTATACTTATTGGCAATTTAATACTTCTATTTTATTTTAGTTTTAATGCGAATTTATTATATTTTAACGGCTAGTTTTTTCCGTAAGGTAACTTTTAGGCACAGTTGTTTAACAGACTACCTAAATGGGAGGTGAAATTTTTGAGTGCTTTTAAACGGCTTTTTCTTGACCATATACATGATATCTAAATTTGACTTATATAAGATAGAAAAAGGTTAATGTCAATAACAAATACATAATATGTGTAATATATTACGTAACTCATTCTATTCTATTTATAAATATTATCAGCCTTCAATTCCGGTATATGTATTCAAGCTTGATTCGGTTGCCTACTTAAATTTTTGCGGATTGATATTTTACAATATTAGTATAATATAGTATCAGAAACGTTGGGCACATAAAATACTTAACAAACCGCGATAAAAAAGTAAAGTATCAACCCGGGTCTTCTACACGAAATCAGGCGAAATAACAAACCGCGATAACATCCGTATAACTAATATATAATATAATAATAATGAAACTATTAACATTTTTATTAACTTTGGTAAATCGTCGGATGCTTTAGCGACCTTCTCGAACCAGCACGGTAGACACATGACCGTAACACTAACAGATAGATATACTGTGAGAGGCTTTTTTTTTTCTTTAACGCCGGGAAATACGCTTAGGCATCCCGCGGGGGAGTGGGTCTCCCCAGGCGGGTAAGTAGGACTCTCTGCGCCCGAAAGCTGGTTAGTGGACGCAGCCCTACCCACTAAAACGCGGTGAGTGCCACAAATGCCGCCTTTGGTGAGGAGCTCCAGATCTACAATACTGTGACAGTCTTACAAGGACTGCTCCACGTAAGGCTGTGTGCAAAAGCTTACGTTGTCATACGCTCGCAGAACTCTAAAAAACGCTATATCGTACCGTATGTGTAGTTTAGACGTGACAGGCGTGACTTATTTGTAGACAATGAAGCTATTGTCCACGGGTTCGGACGGAACCCTGACTCCAGCTCAATTAAGTTTCCATCTGACAATGGAGTTTCCACCGCGGTGTGATCATCCTTCATTAGGCTACGAGAACCTATACTTAGAATTCTGTTATTGTGCAAAAGCTACAATGTATATGCACGGGTGGGGCTTAGGGGCTTTTGCTGCAGCCTAGGACCCCTAGGAAATAAAGGGCCTACTATGGAAAATAATATGAAAGACTAGCTATTGCCCGCAGCTTCGCCTGCGTTAACTAAGATTTACAACTTTGATATAGTATAGCAGCGCCCGCGTTCCCATGGGAATACGGGAATGAATTATACCTTATGTGTTAATCTGATGTATAAGCTATATTACATATTATGAAGTTTCATCAAAATCCATTCAGTAGTTTTTGCGTAAAAGAGTAACAAACAAACATCTTCACAAACTTTCGCATTTATAATATTAGTAGGATATACAAGTAAAAAAATTGAAATGTTAAAATCAATTTTGGCCATCCTGATATTGACGTCTTATTTGGTACTTACCGACTATCGAAATTAGTTCGAAATTCAAAATTACAATTATTTAAGTGTTCTCCAAGTAGCCTAGGACCCCTTAAATTTACCGTCTGCCCAAATAACCACTGAGCATACGCATCTTATCCAAAAGCGACACTTATCATATAGGTCAGGGTTTCTTAAGCTGTGGTCTATTATACTAAGGGTTCCTTAGTGGTCCGTGAGGGAGTTTTAGGGGTCTGTGATATGCGAAGAAAATATTATAACTATTCATACAAAAGTTGAGGGATAAAAAAAAATCACTAAGATCATCGGATCTTTGATTTTGAAATCTCCTTCTTTATTTCGTTCATTAGAAACTATCATTATAAAGGCTTAACGGTTTCTGATAAAGGTTTCTCAGTCTTCTTGCTGATGCCACTGCAATTCAACCGATGGCTCTGCAAATATCGATTTCCTTTCGCCATGCAATCAGCATATATTTGCCTTGCATTCAACCTGTTCTTGCGCTATTCACTTTATTCAAAGCGGGAATATATTTTCCGGCTTCTGTTAATATTATTTATATATTATAATCAACGTCTTGAGAAAATAGTCTCTACTAAGGCAGGATTTCCAGTATTCATTATCATCAACATTATCATCGTCATTAGATTTTTGATCAGCTGTTGCTGCGCATACTTCATTGTCATCATCATCATCATCACTATGAGCGTTAATTCATCCCCTACTGTACATAGGACAAGAACCCTTTTAATAAACGCCAAGACGACTAATTCCTTGCCGCTCGCATCCAACACATCCACCTGGTTAATGGCCGACCAATACCTCTACCTGAATTCGTGCATACTTCCTAATGTAATAATCCTATTTTAAGTTAGTTTTTGATTATTCTCTCTCAATATATTGTTATGTTGTTGTAAACTATAAAAATATTTTTTTTTCTTTCTTTCTTGACAAATGAAAGTGTATTTATCTTCAATCCGGCAAAAACAACAGATTTTTATAAAATTTAGCAAGAATGTAGAATATATCATAAAGCTATTGAAATAGTGATCATTCCGTATGTGTCGGTACCCATCCTTATTAGAGCGCCCTTCAACTTATATCTGTTATGTACTATGGCTATGAATAAGAAAAAGTAAAAGGAGTATACGTATGGAGTTTATTCTGTTCAGTTGAAAGGGAACAATGAAAGAGCTGTCATGGAAGTTTCACCCAAGAGGCTCACTTGAGTACAAAAAGACAATCTAGCTAAAGGTTACGTTACCCGGTGGCAGCGGTTACGCAACCGCTAACTGTGGCGGTAACGGTCGTAACGGTGTCGGGTCCCGACTGTCATTAGCTTCTGTCACGGCTGAATCGCCTTACACTTATGAGACGGGACTCGACCTAGTTCTGCACTAATATGCTTAGACATTAGCGACCAAATATTTCATTAGCTTTGCAACATACTCCCTTGACCCATTCTGCTATCTGTAAAAATTTTAGTAGCATTAATTAACGATTTTCATGCCCTCAAATAAACATTGTTGTGTTCGAGAAAAGAGTGCAAAAACCAATAATATTGCCGTCAAGTTACATTATTACAATCTATTAATAATTAATAATTATTAATAGATTGTAATAACCCTCGAAATTAGGCGAGGAGGGTAATGGGCCATAGTTCACCGATGCGCTGGCCCAGTGCGGGTTGGTGAACTTTACATACCTTCAAAGACTTTTTAATCTTATAAGGCATGCAAGTTTTCTTACGATCTTTTCCTTCACCGGTGAGCGAGGGATCTTCTCGTGTTTAGAGTGCACTTAGAAATTTCATTATTAAGTGCACTTTAAACACGAGAATATCAAGGCAGTGCACACACGGGATCGAACCCGGAACCCCTTGAATAAGAGGCAGGGTCCAAAGTCCATACCCGCTGGACCATCGTCACAAGTTACATTATTACAATAATTGCTTATTTTTATTCAATAATCGCTCTAGATTAAAATATATTCGTTTCAAGACCTTACAATATTTAATGTATACATTAATATACACTAAGCTATAAATGGTATTTTCTGAAAAACATACTAATAAGTATATTACAGTTACTGCCATATCAAAACCGCTGCTATCTCAGATACATTTTCCATATATAGCTCGTAAGTGGAACGCTGTTTATGGCAGGTATATTGACATACTTGTAGTTTTAGCGGCTTATATTAAATTAATTTCCAACCGCTTACGCCTATTAACATCTAAAGGAGTTAACGAGTTTTGTTTGTTTGGTTAATAGTATTTCCGCCAAGCATATTTCAGACGATTATGTTTCTAACTAGCAGCGCTCCGCGTTTTTGTATGTATCCTACTAATATTATAAATGCGAAAGTTTGTGAGGATGTTTGTTACTCTTTCACGCAAAAACTACTAAATGGATTTTGATGAAACTTCATAATAATATAGCTTACACATCAGATTACCACATATGCTATAATTTATCCCTGTACTCCCACGGTAATGGGAAATACGAAGGTGAAACCGCGGGGCGCTACTAGTGTTATAATTTTTCATTTTTTTTCTTATTCTTTTGTATGTATGTTATAATTTTTCATTTTTATTTCTTGCACTTTAGTTTTATAATTATTTTGTTACTTCGATAGGGAAGCTAAGCAAACGTGTCACTTAGTAGTAAGTGGGCGACGAAGACAATGAACATGAACTAGTTTATCTTATAGTACTAGCCCAGGCAACTGATCTAGCTTATCTTGATTAGGTTTCAGTGCTAATAATTAAGCCCCCTGTCTTGCCCTCCTATCCGAAACGTGAAAATATGTTAAACGCAAGGAACAAGCAAGATGGTTGTACCCATGCAGCGAGGCGCAGCACAACTTACCCACACCTTCCTTTCAATTTACCCCACCACTGAATACCCAGTAAGCAATGCAAGCCTTAAGCATTGTACATAAACTCCCGTCCTACTTGTTTTGTATTTATATCATTCTTACAATTGTCCACTCCACTTTCGACTAATTTAAAGATCATGTGAACGTATGAGTTTTAGAAATGATTTTTTGTTTGTATAAAACAATGAGCTCGGGCTTTCGAGTTGGCTGAGAACCGAGTAACCGACTGGCCCCGATGTGTGACGAGTCACTTAATTTCACGTGACGAGAACTTATTTATTATCTGTGAACACATACGATTTACATGTTCATTATGAATAGTTTTATTACTCGTTTAATTAAGATTCTAACATCTCATTATTTTTTCGAATTTAATTTTTACATTCTTATATATAAAATCGGGATCTCGAAAACGGCTCGAACAATTTTCATGAAATTTTGTATACATGTGTTAAAAACGGTGATAAATCGATCTAGTTAGGATACATTTTTAGAAAACTTTTTTATCCGTGTTTTGAGGCATCGATAAAATATGATTGGAATACGAACGTAAATTTCGCTATCAAATAATATGTCATAGTAGCTTAGTGGTGAAATTAGGCAGTTAAGTTCGAATGAGCCTGGTTCGAATCTCCAGTCCGAATTTTTTTTCCTTTTTTTCAAGATCATCTTTTTTGGAAGAAAAATTTTATCGTATTTTATCACTTAGGGTACCGATCGGTCAACCAGGTACTGATGTTAAAACGTAATAAATAACGCCTTTTTTAGTTTTGCCTTCATCATCTATTTTCGCTTTCAATAAAAGCCAAAGGGTTTTGGACAAAGTAACATAGTTTCATAGCGGAAAAATACCGAAATTCATCGTCTCTGAGTTATCGATTAAATTTCCTAACCAATACGATATTGACAATAACGATCAATAACCAATAGACAGTTTGTTATTTTGTTACGACAACGATTGATCACGTGATTTATCGCGACTTATGTCAATCCCATACATTTTATTCTTTTTGAACTTCGTTATCGTTTTTTTAATGTTACTTTGTCTAAGCCCCCAGTTTGGTCGTAGCCTCCTTTTATTAAGAAGATATTGGTATAGGTTTGATTTTTCTAAAAAAAAATTAGTGTTGAAAAATATACAATATTATGTTACTGTGTCACCCAAATACATTCCCATCGCTGGGGCACACATCATCACATTATGGGTGTCGAAAGATGGGTGTCGGCCCCGAAAAAGATAGCACGAGGATCTAGGCGCATACTAAGCTGACTGGCCTGCGGTGGCGCAGGTCTGGACCGCGATATAAGGAAAAACCCACTGCTCGGAAAGGCCTTTTCCGAGCAGTAAGACAGCATAGGCTAATAAAAAAGGCTACTGTATGATTCCTTGATAATAGAAATCTTTATCTTCAACAAATCACATGGACATATCAAACAGACACGTGAGAATTGGGCAATTAAAGGATGACAATAAAATTAAGTGCCCATTATTTCCCATACATATTATATAAGCGTGACACCCGTAAGAAACCACACAATACCACATTGTACCTTCGACTATTATGTGATGGCGCTCGTTTTTATGGTGAGTCCAATGACATCGCCGTTACAAGAACCACTGTTGGTGGAATTTTTTTTTCGAAAGGCCTAGAATTTTCGGTCTGTTCGCCTTTAAGCTCAATCAGAATAGTAGGCGGGATGGCCCTAATGGCTGGTAATAGTGGGATCTATGGCTTGGTACACCTCTAGATTTAAGGTACCGGGGTGGTATTGTTTTGTTATGTTTGCAATAATTTTAATGTTAATGAAAAAACTTTTATGATATTTTTTCGCGGTTTATTTAGTTTTTTTACACGCTTTAGGTTTCGGGTACTTCATAGCAGTTATGGTCACTGGAGGACTCTTGTCTAAAACTAAATAAGCCGCGATAAAATTAGTAAAAGCTCTCTCCTTATACGAAAGTAATTTGTGCAAATATGAGCTTTCCTGGAAGTGATGATTCGTGATGTGATTAAGTGGCTTATTATCATAACAGGTCGGATAGTTTTCAGATCATATCTATCACGCGAACAATACGCTCTTTGTGGCAGTGCCCCCACTGACAGACACTCAGAAGAACGGATGGCCGATGGGCCAATAAGGTTCAAGAGTCGAGGCCGCGTTTAGGTAGACGAAGTGTTGGTGGGCCATTAACCAGATGGGAAGACGATCTCCGTGCACGGCCTGTGTTTTATCAAGGAAGGCCTATGTTCAGCAGTGGACGGACAAAGGCAGATGATGATGATGAAAGTTTTTGGCCTAGAAGACGATAGTAAGATAATCTTAGTTTGGTGACCCGAGGCAATGGGATAGGTAGTATTGGCGTTCATTCAAAAAAATCTCCAGCAGCAGATGATAGAATAACATTTGCTCTGAACTAAATACTGTGAGAATATCTGATCACACTTATCGAATATATCTGTTACAACACCTAGATATAAATGACGATAACGGCATCGGATTCTTTATTCTTGTTACTCTTAACGTTAGATAACAGGCGAATAGCCTCAAGACATCAACCGGGCACACGCCACTGTTATTACGATAGTTTTATACTCCGGATGATTTGCGCCGGTACAATTAAATTTAATGAACGAATTGAACTAAATTACATTTTACAACTACGTATCATAAACAACAATAACAAGCTAAAATATTCATATAAATATTCACAAAAAAAAATTGTCATCCAAAATTCTAATTATCATACATCAGGCATCGTACACAGAATTTTCTAAATCATATTAGAATCAAACGTACATAGTATGATATGAATTAATAAGGAAACACTTTCTTTAATCATAAAGTGTAATGTGGAGAAAACATTGAGTTTCCTGTGAAATTTAAAACAGTTGTTCAATATGTATCTAACCTGGCTTACTTATGCAAGTGAGCCAGTGTAGATACCTTTGTGATGTCACGAATAGTCCTTAGTCTGTTAACGGTTATGCTCACTAATTACGTTCCTCATTATCATTAGAGAGCCACGGTGAGAACACACGGACTACAGAGCTGTCAATGCTATTAACTCAACCTTGTCACACTTATATATGATAACGTATCTTGCATTTATCTCAGAAATGCCTCCATTAAAAGCTTTTTCCTGAACACAACATGTACGGCTCTTAGCCTTCAGCCCCTTCACCCAGTGCTTTTAATTACATTTGGAATAATAAAACCATATAAAACTATCAATATTATTATGTAAATCTATACACATCCTTTGGCTTCGCCCGCGTACTTCCCATTCCTTTGGGTTTACGGGGATAAATTATAGCCTATGTATTATTCTGATATTTAACCTAAACTGCTGTAAATTTAAAAAATATTTATACTATAGCTATATTGTAAAGTTTTATTCAAATCAATTGGAAACTAGAAAAAACTAGTTTTTCGGAGAAGAGTAACAAACAGAGAGTAGAAAACTTTCGCTTTACAATATTAGTAGGTCCAGTAAGTATAATATATTTGTATGTGGTCAAATATATTTTGTGTGGTGAATTAGCACTGTCAAAACAGTAAAAGGATTCAATTCACATCTAGTTATTTAAGCAATTAAGAAAAGAAGTCAAGGTTTGAGAACCGCTGAGGCAATGAATGCGTGAGAGAATTTGTAACGAACAAACGATAGAAGTATGCGGTCCGTGCCCACCGCCCTTATATCGCAACCGTGTTACGTCGCTCAATATTTACCATGGTAACTAATCATCATCATTATCATTGATTTAATCATCATCATAGTCATCAGGTTGTGTTTGTTACTGGACTACGCCACTTTCCAAGATCACCAAAAGACTACTCCCCAAGGTTCACTGCTGCAAAAAGAAAGTCAGTTCTTCTAGTCTGTTGGATTTAAGCTACTTCATGAAAGTGATTTTCAACAGTAACTATGGAACCAGTGACCAATTCGGAGTATGTGTCCGTCCCACTCTTACATCAGTTTTCTCCTTCACGCAATGTTGGCTACTTTAGTCCTAATTTACATGGCCACGGTTTACGTTTGTCAAATTGCCAATATTTTACACACCAACGTACATTATGAATATCAATTAATGCTTCTTCCAGTAATGCGCGCACAATAAATTGGCCATTTTGAATGCGGCTACCATAGAGCTCCGGTGTCGGAGGCGGCTACGGACCGATGCAATGGTCGGCTAATTTCGGAGAAGCTTACTTACGCCCGGTTTCCGAAAGGCAAATCAAAGCAAAAATTAACAAATCAACTGTCAAGTCTCTTGTAAAGCGTCAAAGGTTAAATTACTTAATTTGATCAGTCTGTCAATTCACATTATAACTACAATAAAAGCTGTCAAATTTGACTCTAGAATCGTATGTTAACCGCCATTAATAGCCATTAGTTGACATATACATTGGCCAACGTTTTAGAAGCCTAAAAGCCTAAGCAAAAAAATAAAATACCTAAATACATACTCCGCCTAAAATAATTTATTTCTTTGGTATCGCGTTTGTCCGCGTCGCGTGGAGGTTATACCTCCATGATTTTGTCTCGTTAATATTAAAAATTTGTGAAACGGCTAAAGCTATCGTTTTTTATATGTACTCAGTACAAGCAACGCCTCGCGATTTCATCCGCGTACTTGAGATTCCCATTGGAGCACGGCAATAAGTTAAAACCTATGTCACTACTAAATAAGAGAGCCTTATATTAGTAAAACATGTTTCAAAATCTATTCTGAAGATCCAACCCCCTATTTTTAAGGCCCCCTGGATTGCCCCCTACAACCACACAAACTTTAACTGTTTATGATATAAGTAGATGAATTTATCAATCCATACTATGTTTGGCAAAGTACAAAACATGTTAAAAGATTATGATAGAATAATATTCTTAAACATTATTAATAATTATAAATTCACATTTCTTGTACGACCACATTTTATCCTATCGGAAACTAATAATATTTTTTGTGTTCCAGATTCACAACAATGACATAAGAACAAAACAAAATGGCGTTGCGATTGAAAAAGGACATAAAGAAGGCGTCGTATTACGTATGGTTCCTGGGCGCGCAGGAGTCGCGCGGGCTGCGGGGGGAGGAGTTCGCAGCCCCCGCCATACGGATCCTCGAGGAGAGGGCAAGGGACTTGGAGCCGTTTAAGGTTACGCTGCAGGTACGTGTTCAAATATCCAGGCTATCGGATTACATTACCCATGCTTACTTGAAAATACATATGTAGGTAGTGCAGCAAGGTTACAATGTACCCAACATTTTAATGTCGATGCGGCTGCTTAAATTTCGTTCATTTTAAGCAACGGAAAACTTATAGAGGGATCTTAAAGAAAAATACACGTTATTTATTATTATCACTAAGATTTTAAAAATTAAAACACGGGCCAAGTTGGCGATAGTAAATGCGCAAAAAAGGTTGGTTTTACAACTTGTTATATCTAAGTGTCGAATCATACTTCTGTAAAAAACACATCGAAATCATCCGTTTGAGAGCTGATGCCAGACATACACACAGACACACACACATACATCGACGTCGAACTTATAACACCCCTCTTTTTGTGTCGGAGGTTAAAATGTGGCAATAGCATCCTTTGAAGACTTAAGCTATCAAAGTTCTACTTATTATCAACGTAATAACCCTTTTATATGTATAAGGTAACATTTATAGGTATAAGCATATCTATTAATCAGAAGCTTTTCGCTGTAGTCGAAATCGGCTTGGAAAGCATCATCATCATCATCATCACTTGTTATCATTCCGTTTACGGATGTGGAATTGTGAAATTTTGACGAAGCACATGCAAATATTTATATCATGTTAATCTGAGTTCTCAGAGCTTTCGCAAATATCTGCCTGGTAATGTGTAGAAAGTGTATAAATTTTAGTCGAATCTAGTTTTTTCTAACCTAACCTCACCTTTGCATTAAGATGTCATTATTCTTAGCTTGTTGAGTAAAAGAATATCGCTGAGTTGTGATGTAATTTACTCGCTTAACGTAGTTGCGATATTCTAAATTTTATTTTACTTACTCGTCTGTCTATATATATTATATGTGTTATAAAAAGTAACACTGTTTTTTTTTGTAAGTAATTAAGTAAACAGGCTACTGTTTAAATAGACGTAATATTTTGATCCTTTATTCATATTTCTGGAAAACTTTTCTTATTGGTTCATATAAACTTACAAGGTCAAAACTTATAAATCACTTATAACTGCTTTAACAGTTTTATTGTTTCCAAACACTATAATCGTGGTAATTGTAACATTGCCGAAATATCTGGACCTTAATAAAACTGTCACGCATCCGAACAAACGTATATTCAAATAGGAGGAGTGATACCATTAGTTAAAAACAATACCCATATAAAAACTTATGTTTACAAAAGTTTTTTGTTATAAACAAGTATACTAACGGCGGCTTTCAATATCCTATCTATCTTAAAATTTTCTTATCTATCTTGAAATATTGACACATTTTCTTACAAAATCGGTCAAAATTTTAAGATCGATAAGAAAATTTTAAGATAGATAGGATATCGAGAGCCGCTATATACTAATCCATTTTAAAGATGGATTGGATGTTGAAGGCTGCTCTAGCTCCTGAATATAAAATTATTAATAAGCCACGTATCTTTTGTTCGTCATTTTTGTTTATTCTGACGAAACCTTACCGTCATTTCTCTGCGTCATATTTACAGACTTATTTCAGGTGTCCCACAAGGGTCTGAAGATAGTCCAGAATGTGACGACGAAAGGCAAGCAGCAGACGATCAAGCACTTCATCCCGCACGGCAGCATCACCAGCGCTGTGGTGCAGGGCGACGTGGTGGCGTGCGTGCTGCTCCTCTACAACCCCATCACGGGCTGTCCCGTCCATGTACATGCATACAGGTACACGACAGTTTTGACTAACACTTAAAAAAAGACAAACAAACTCAAAAAAAAACATGCTTTTAGTCGTTAAGGATACTATAAATTTAACGATTTTATGAGATACACCTTTAAAATAAGGCGTTCCTTCAAGGTAAATATCTAACCTTTTATGTCCTTCTGCTGGGCACAGGTCTCCTCCTCGAAATCAGGGGAGGAGGGTAGGGTAGGTCCTTCCAGGTATTTCGAGGTAACATGTATTTTTATAGAATATTTAAAAACATTAGTTTCACTGAATTCGTTATGAAGTTTCATGTGTAGATACAATTGTCGTCAAAAGGCTTATATAATTTAGAATAAAAAAAAGAAATGTGGTGTCGTGAGACACCAGGTACGAACGAAGTTCCTTCGGCTAAAAAGAAAGGTATTATACACTACTCGCTTGTGTATGCGACTGTCGCGCTTGCGCACGTCTCATTTAACGCTTTTCATTCCACGCACTTTTTCTTACGGTTTTACTATCACATTTTTTTCAGTTCGGTCGCGCAGCAAAATCCCTATCCCCTCCAAGCCTGCCGTAAGGAACTTCGTTCCAAAAATAATTTGATTTTGAATATTAGTTAGGTATGCAAATAGCTAATTATGAATGGTCAATCTCAGGGCTGGACTTTATGCTTCAATAAGCTAACCTTTTTCTCATAACGCAAATTTGAAACAATGAAATAAAACGTCAGTTATACGGATTTGGATGGAAAATTGAAAATATAGTTGACATCAAAGCACAGTACAATCCGAAAACAAATATATTAAAACCTCTCATAACGTTGTACATTTTGAATAAATTTATTTTATTTTCCTTTTACCGTTTATTTTTTATAGTTAATTAGGATAGTTACACTTGCTCGTTAAAAAAAGTTTACATTTAAGATGAAATAGATAAACGCTTTAACGATAACGTCAAATAATCTGAAACAGCAAATAGAAATATTAAAAGATGTTAATCTGGAACTAGCCCTGGCTACTTATTTATATGTCGGCTAGCAATTTTCTTCAGACATAAGATGTTAAGTCTCTATGCCAGTAATCACACTCTAATAATAATAATAATATCTATGGACGCTTTTACACCACGTCAATCTGGTCCCGTGGTAAGTTTCCAAAGAACTTGTATTACGGGTACAAGACAACGGAAATACATATATTTAATACTTTTTTAAATTAATACATATTTTTATTATATAATACACATATTTAATACACATCCATGTCCCAGGAACACAGAAACTATTTTTTAGAATCCATATTATCCATTCGGGCTTCAGAGATGCGCTAACCATTGAGCCACAGAGGTCGTCAACTTACAAGACATTAATTTCTCTTAAAACAACAGAATGTGAATTGACTAACTGAATTTCAGCAGCTTTTATCCAACTACTGCTGAACATTATCGAAGGCCTAGGTATTGAGGTCCCGCAAAGAACGCCAAGACAACCGAAACGAACCGAGCGGCCTCTCGCGGATAACGCTTTCCCACCAGGGGGCCTAGACAAAATGCCATTAAGAAAGCGTTAGCGAAGTTCGAAAATGATAAAATGTATGATTGACATAAGGCCGCGCTTAATCACATGGTCCATCCTATACATTTTATCATTTCGAATTTCGCTAACGCTTTCTTAATGGCATTTTGGCTCGGCCCCCTGGTTAATGGCCAACCAATACTCCATCTACTCAAACGTGAATTTATTAGATACAATTACATGGAATAGGTCTTTGACACACTCAGCATAACAATTTCGCATGAGTATTATGGCAATGTGAATCTAAAGCGTTATAGAACATAATAATTGGTGTACAATGGACCAACGGTTATAACTTGTTTAACGGTACAGGCAAACAATGGGACAGTAATACTCTTCATTTTTTCCTAAATAACAATTACACGAGCAATTTTTTCCAGTAATTATGTGATTTCATATACGTGCTATTATAAATACGTGGTTAGAAACTGAAACATGCTGTATAAGATTTTAAATTGAAATGGTTATTTACATTACTTATATGAAAATAAAAAACATGGTAAATAACTTGCCATAAATAATTTTAGAAATGAAATATACTGCTTCTGTATAGCCTGGGTCAGGCGGGTCTATACAGCAGGCTATACAGAAGTAGAAATTTCCTAGTTATTATTGTATTGATCTAGCCTTTGTAACTTTAATACGGTTATACAGTATTAAACTAAATTTATTATTATTATTTAATATCATAAAGTGGAAAGTTTGGATTTTTGTTACTCTTTCACGCAAAAACTAGCGAATGGATTTTGATAAAACTTTACAATAATATAGCTTACACATAGGAACACATCGGAATTTATCCCCGTAATCCCACGGAAAGAAGTACGTGGGTGAAACCGTGAAGCGCTGCTAGTTGACCATACAGAATTTAGTTCTGAATTTTTCACCAATAAGCGAGGGATTTTATTTTCTATCCAGACTATGCTTATTGATTAAGCAATCAAAAATTAAAAAAAAACTTTTTTTAATTAGTGACACATCATTTTAAGATATTTGTTGTTATTTTTTACAAAGATTTTGTCGTTTTCTTGTGACTCCGTGGTTACTTTACACAGACAACATACATTTTCGATCATGATTTCGAAAGTTAGAAACCTATCATAAATAAAACATGCCATGAAGTAAGTTTTCACCAGTCAAAGCCAGTCCTTTTACTGGCACACCCGTGTTGTGACTCATCCATACCCACCTTAGGATACAAGGTGGTGGTTAATGTTAACAAAACACTCCTGTCAATCATCCCAAAAAGTATCCAAATTAATAATAGAATTTATAATTAGCATGGCCTCGACGGTTCGAGTAGGTAGCCATTGCAAAGACGCGCATTATTAGATAGTTCAACTCAACTTTGCGCACGACCATATGAGTGCGTTCAAGCGCACAAGAACACTCACATCAAACACTTGACTGTCACAAGACGCCCGA
The DNA here is from genome assembly GCA_905333005.2 of Lycaena phlaeas. Taxonomy (NCBI): domain Eukaryota; kingdom Metazoa; phylum Arthropoda; class Insecta; order Lepidoptera; family Lycaenidae; genus Lycaena; species Lycaena phlaeas. The sequence goes on along the minus strand of HG995169.1, from coordinate 6,111,063 downwards.
CAAATGTCAATCATCTGTGGTTAATATTAAAACACCAGCACAGCAAGTGGATTTTACCTATAAAGCACGCCATTTGTTTTACATCAAAGTTGATTTTCACTGAATTGCCCCATCCCTTGCTTTAAAGCTGGCATTTGTATCTTGTGTCGCAACTTGTGTACCGTGGCATCTTCGTTACAAATTACTAAATCTAAAGCCCCGTTCGCACGAGTGGCTTATAAGCGTCGCGTTAAAATCCGACGTTAGCTCGAGTTGCGAGTTCGACACGCAATTAGATTTAACATCCAACACTCAACGTCGTTATGGTCAGGATCGAACCCGGAACCTCGAAACAGAAAAAAAAAATAAACTAACCTCAAGTAATATTGTTATTATTAACATAGATTAAAATAAAAGTAAATGGGAACTCTTAAAAAGAACTTAATCTATACTAATATTATAAAGAGGAAAACTTTGTTTGTTTGGTTGTAAAGAATAGGCTCAAAAAGTACTGGACCGATTTCAAAAATTATCTCACAATTCTAAAAGATACATTATCCACGAGTAACATAGGCTAAATTTTATTCTGAAAAAAAAATAGGGTTCCGTAATATATTTGGGTTTTTCGGACACAAGGTGTAAAAATCAACCAAAAAAGTTACTTATTTTAGTACTAAGATCCCGTTATAAATCTTAGTTAACGCAGGCGAAGCTGCGGGCAACAACTAGTAAAATAATTAACAGAAATTGCTGGTTTTATCGCGATTTATTTATTTTATGTCAAAGGAATCTGTGAAGCACACAAATTGAGTACATATCACCCGTCATCTTAGCATGATACTACATAAATCATTTTCAGTATTTGAGTACACAATAGCTGAAGAATGTGGCAACCCTAGTGGCATATTACGGTGCGCGCATCCGGTGAGGTCGCGGGCCCGACTCGCGCGGTATGTGTGACAAGGCCTATGTAACTCCAAGTCCTAACCTTTTATACATGCTCCTTACTAACCGTGATACATTTTAATTCTGTAAACCATCTGCGAAGTTTTTGGTGTGTTATCGCGCTACGCTGAAACAGACTTGAATGTGTTAACAGCATTACGTTGACAGCATTTCGTTTCACTTTATTTATTTTTATTTATGATTGCTAATATTAAGCCGTGACATCTAAGTTTCAATCCTTTCTATAACGTGATAACATGATTCAGTCTCTAGCTCGTCACCGAACTTTTTAACACTATCGGTTCTCATCATCATCATCATCAACACCATCAGTATTGAAAACTTTTTAATATAAATCTTGCGTTGGTGGCGCCATTGTATTTTTACACGGTTACAGATAGTATAGTTCTCAAATTTTCCGCAACATGGCGAAGGTATTTATTTTTCTTGTTAAGCTTCATATGGTGCATTTTTTCTCACAAGCAGCTTTACTGTAGTCACTGGCATTGATCTACCATCTTTTGTCTCAAGGTAGGCAATTCATATAAAAGTGACACAGTTACATTGAATTTAGAAAAATATATATTGTATATATTCAAAAGCTTAGAAGGCAACTTGGCTTCTTTATTACAAAAAGCAAACAACATCGGACTTAGGGGTCGTTCAGACACGGCGCGGCGACAACCGCATTCTTATTAAATTTAGACAAATGCGCAATTTAAGAGTTCTCAAATTGCGCATTTGTCGCCTTTTTTCCCCTTTTTTTTCGAAAGTTCTAGTTACTCTTTAGGCCTAATGGCCTTTAAGCTCAATCGGTAGGTAGGTGAGCAAATGGCTCACCTAGTAAAAGCGTTTGTCGCCGTGTCTGGACGTGGCCTAAGAAAATTACCGATGATAATATTCTATATAATATGATATTAGCAGAGCTGACTGACGTTGTCTTTATAATTTCACCAACTGCAGAGTCATCTGCCTGGATGATTTATGAACCTAAACCATATAGGACACCACCCAAACGCATACAAAAAAATTAATCCAAATCGGTTCAGCCGTTTAGGAGGAGTACAGTGACATACACACATGTTGTTCTAGAACATTGTTGTTTACTGCTATTTCTCTATAAATCCAATATAATATACACTAAACGTTGAACTTGTGTCGTTGTAGATAGCATTGACCCTAAGATATAGAGATACAGTGGGTAGTGAGGCAGCGGCCGGACCTCACTATACCAGTTCTCAGCTTAAACCTGAGGCTCTTGTGCCAACATCGTACCATTGAAACCGGTTTGACGATCGTAAGCAAATCAATACGATTTTATGTTATCGATCATCAATTATCCGTATATATAAGAGGGAAAAATAACTCCTAGAGCCCACTTAGGTTCTCTGGATGGGACAGCATTCTGATATACTCTGTTCGCGGATTTTCATTCGAAACTTAAAAATCGATATCCATCCTACAAATTAACTATACGGATTCTAACAGCCTTTGTAAAGCATTTCCTCAAAATGATTGACTTCACTTTCTCCTTTACAAGCTGATGCTATATTATATTGTAACAATTTATAGGCAAAGGTAAAATATAAATAAACTGCGTGCAGACATGTAGACGCAATTAAATTAATTATCCTTATTCCATCGCGTGTAACAACGGAAACCTACAAAAGATTTAATCCGTTGTAAAATTGTTTAATAACCCTTTAGATAGACGAAACGTTAGTCGGCCATTAACCAGGTGAGATCTCTGCGCAGTGGCCGGTCCGTGTTGGATACGAGTGGTAATCAGTCGTCTTGATGTTTGTTGAGGAAGGCCTATGTGGACGATGATAATGATGATGATAGATAAGCCTTAAACACACTAGAGAATAAATTCTTCATATTGTTTCGAAACATCATTTTCATGTTTGTTGGCGTAACTATAAATGTTCTACTAATAAGAACGGAAATGAGAATTTTAATACCTTTTAGAATGAAAAAAAAAGTATAAACCCACGTCATTATGTTGAGCACGGATCTCCTCGAAATTAAACGAGGAGGAAGGGCCATATTTCATCGATGCGCTAAACGTGGGTTGGTGAACTCCACATACCTCTTAATTTCATCAGGCATACAAGTTCACTCACGATATTTTCCTTCACCGATGACCGTGTGATAGTCTGATGTTAAGATGCACTTAGAGAAACTTAGCTTTAGGAAAGCCCATCTCAAGGCACCACAAGGGGGTCAGGATCGAACCCAGATCTCTCACTCGAGAGGCTTTTTTTTTTTTTTTCTTTTACGCCGGGAAATGCACTGACGCATCCTGCAGGGGAGTGGGTCTCCCCAGGCAGGTATGTGGGACTCGCTGCGCCCGAAAGCTGGTAAGTGGACGCAGCTCTACCCACTAAAACCCGGCGAGTGCCACCACTGCCGCCTTTGGTGAGGTGCCCCGGATCTACAAGCAACAGGGCACCTCGACGGCTAGTCAGTCCCTCAGGGGACCAACACCACCTCCACAGAGTGGTTGTTCCGCACCACAGAACAACCACTCCCAACACTCATTAGTGTACTAGACCATCGCCCCTCGCACTATACTTTTTACATAAATGTTGTAAAATGATTGTATGATGGGTTCAGCTAGTACTGATTATTTGGTGTAGGTAAAACGTATTTGTCGCGAACATCACAAAAATATCACTTTCACTAACATTCTCTATGGTTTTCTTACAAAATATTTCTGGCGTGAAAAACACGTTTGGGTGTCAAACGTAGAATAGATCGTTAACGAAGCGTGACGGAATCAAAAAATGTGACCATAGACACCGGCATTCTTATAACTTTCATTTTTGATGATTTCAAAAAATACAAGCAATAAATACTTGTCTTTAATATCTTTATTATAGCCGCGAATGTTGATTTGCAATCTCGTGAAATGCGAAAGTTTATGGTTATTATTATATTTGTTATTTAAATAAAAACTAGATTTAAATAAAATTTACAATACGAGATGGAATATAAAGTATCTAATTATTATTTTCTATTATTATCTTCTGACGAATTTATTGAGAAAAATAATATATTAAACAGTTATTTAGATAATTTAACATCAAAAAGATTACGTGTTATAATATTTTATATCTACTATGTTTGCGCGTTTATACATTTGCTGTCAGAGCCTGTGCTGTCTGACATGATCATAAATCTTAACCATTTTTTAATACAGTTTTTTGTTTGTTAAAAGCAAAAAATCATCAAAATCAGTCCAGCCGTGGAAGATTTCACTAACATAGACATGCGTATCAAACATTTTATATACAAGTTTCGGATACTTTACAAAAATAACGAGAGGATCATGGTTTCTGTAAAAGATCGCAAACATCGCATGTAAAAACATCACAGTAAACCACGATAAAATGCGTCAAAATTATTTCATTACAATAAGTAAAAATCGCGTAAATATAAGAAAACAAGTACAAATATTCTACCCATAAAATAGCTAGCTAGCTATTGCCCGCAGCTTTGCCCGCGTTATATTTTTTTTAATAAAAAGTATCCTATATTACTTCTACTTTCTAGTACTTCGGAGAATATGTTTACAAAGTTTCATGATGAACGGTTGAGTAGTTTTCGCCTGAAAGCATAACAAATATCTCTTCTTAAACTTTCATATTTATAATATTAGTAAGGATATTGAGCAATACGTTAGCTTCGCTGGGCTAGACTTACAAATACCAGTTATTTTGCAAGATTCAACGGATTCAGACATTTACTAATTTACATTCAGATTAATTTTCTTTCGTATAAACATATTAACATATAATAGAGGTCTTGCAGAGGTCGAAATATGATCGTATTTTAGTTTCTTAAGTCTGTTTTTATTCATTATCATCATCAGCCTTTATCCGTCTACTGCTGAACATGGACCTCCTTCAAGAACGCCAAGACACATTACCAATCACATGCATGCCATAATCATTTGATAAATTCAAATTTCATTTTTACCGGTGGGAGGGATGGCTCTGCTGCGCCCCCGGCTGCATGGGTACCACCATCTTGTTGTTCCTACCGTGGAACAGCTTTGCTGTGGTTCGCAGAGACGCGCAGGACAAGCAGTGCAACTAACACTCAACATCACTTAACTTATCTCTCAGGCAGAGCCGTAAATAGAGCGGTGCCACCGATGCCCAGGCACAGGGCGTCTGGGGGGCGCAAGAATGGCCAGACCAGGCAGGACTATTATTTTTTTCGGTTTGCTAAGTGCGTAGTTATAGAAGCTCGCACAGGGCGCAAAAAAGGCTGTTTACGGCCCTGCTCTCAGGGTAGGCAACACTTAAAAGTTGCCTGGGCTAATTCCAGGTACGTAGGTGACGTCGATATCAGGTAGGACGACTGACAGTTTGCCTTTCTGCCGTAGACTATCTTCTCCATCATCATCATCAGCCTTTATCCGTCAACTGCAGCTCATAAGCCTCCCTCAACGACCGCCAAAATGATTTCTTTTCCACTCGCATCAAACACGAACCGGTCACTGCACGGAAATTGTCTTCCCATCTGGTTAATATAATAATAAAACCTTACACTTTTACTTGCAATACGCTCTAATGGTGTAGTAATTATTGACATCAAATGAATAACGTAATCAGTAAATAGAATAAATTGTATCACGTATCGCTAACTAATGGCCAAGTTTGGCAGACGTATTATTACAAACATTTATTCTAGATTTGGACAAAACAAGCGTATTAACCTACATAAGGCTTGCGATTCGTCTACGTTAACTGACATATGCAATACATACCTAACGTAACATCTTATTTGCCTACAAAAGGCTTTAACTATGTATTTTATTTCTTATAATTATGTATTCGGTCCTTGACATTATTCGCATCTATTGAAATTCTAAATATTTATTTATTACTTCTTTATATTTTTAAAAGTCACATTTTGTCAATTTAAGTCTATCATCGGTCCCAAAGCTGGACCACTGAAGAACCGAAGCAACCAGGTTTGTGGAAAAATAAATTTTAAATGCCTACAGTATAGTTCAGATTCGTGTGAGTTTTCCTACACATTTAGGTATGCCCACAATTTGATTTTTTGATTAGGAATTGAATTTTTATGTTTATAGACTAAGCAAATGCATAATATTTAAACAAATAATTGTAGAACTTAATACGATATAAATATATAGCAAAAATGTATTCTCTTAATTTATTGGATAGATAATTATAAAGTGTCTGCTAGTGAGTATTCTATACAATAACGGATACAAAATAACTTCCTACCAATTAAATATACTTCCTACAAGGATTAAATGATTTAAAGTATATAAATATTATTTGTGTTTACTACACTTTTCCGCTGTGTACACACATGAGTATAATACAAAGATATTTTAGCAGAATAGACAGTTTAGTTCCATTCCACATGTACATAATATTATCTTACCGCACTTTTTCAATCATATCGCAGAGTTCACAAAAACTTTAATTAACAATAATTAATAACTAACACTTACTATAGCCACGAGAGGGCAAATAAAATAACATTCCACTTAAAATACATTTTCTATTCTATTCTATTTGGAAGTCTACATTTTGAGATTTCCCATAACATTTTCCGAATGGTAAAATTCCGTATGAGCGCCGATGACAAAACAATATTTAAATAATTTTACATACAATACACTCATGATAAGCTGTATTGGTTCTTTTAAATCAGGTTATGGCGTTCTAATTACTCAATCAAGCATGTGACATTTGTTTCCAAAGTGTGGCTTAACACCATTGTGGCTTGAATCCAAAGATGCTTGCATCATGTTACTGAAATTCAAATACTTGAATTCAAATTTGCATGTGATTGAACAATGACATAGTCGGTTAACTGGAGGTGGGTGAGGCTACATGCGAAGTCTTGTGGCGGAGGTTCTGGCCGAGACACACTCCTACGTCTCGGATAGGAGATCTCTGGGCTTGAGCCTTTCGCCTGACGGGGTCCTACGGATCCGCCGACTAGGGATGGAGGCACTAATGCGGAGGTGGGGGGAGGACCTGGCGCGTCAGCCGTATGGCAAACGCCTAACGGCTGCTCTGCGCCCAGTTCTTGAGCGGTGGATGCGCCGTAAGCGCAAACCCCTCACCTTCCGTCTGACGCAGGTTCTCACCGGGCACGGATGCTTTGGTGATTACTTGTGTCGGACGGCCCAAAGGGAGCCGACGACTGGATGTCACGATTGTGGTGCGGCGGTGGACTCTGCCCAGCACACCCTCGAGGTGTGCCCGAGATGGGCGGCGCTGCGTCAGGATCTGACGTCTGTCATCGGAGGGGATTTGTCTTTGTCGAGCGTCATCACCGCGATGCTCGGCTGTGACGAGTCCTGGGCGGCAATGGCCTCTTTCTGCGAGACAGTAATGTCCCAGAAGGAGGCCGATGAACGGGTGAGAGAGGAAGCCGCTGATGTGGCCTCCCCCCGTAGACGACGAACGGGGGTGCGTCGGAGGCGCTACTTAATGCGCTTCCAGTGACACCCCTGTGCCCGTGTCGGGCTCGGGATGGGAACCCGGGCCCAGCTTAAGACACGACGTCGTGGGGACTGCCAAGTCGTAGCCGGGCAGTCCTCCTATTGTGGAGAATCTGGTCTTGCCGGGACCAGTCTGTCGCTGAGGGTATCCCGTCGCCTGCACAGATCCGGGTCCCTCAAATATAGCGGCTGAAGGCTCACGTAGCGGTTTTAGTGGGGTAGGGCACCCAAATGCGAGTCCCCACACACGCCAGCGCGCCTACCCAGGCCCTGGTAAGGTCGTAAAGGATTTCCGCTGCGTCATCAAAAAAAAAAAAAAAAAAAAAAAAGGCTACATGCGAAGTCAACAAAATAGTACTCTTTTGATTCAAAATTTAACCTTTGGAAAACAAGAAACTAAAACAAAGATCTTATATGGAAAATTTAAGGCATATTACACTATGACAACTAAAACGAATCACTTTACGCTTCTTCATAATATGGAACAGGCAAATGCATGTACAAACCAAATAATAAACTGAAAAGTTATTTGAATGAAACTCAATATCTTATTATCATTTTAAGACGATTTCTGTGGCAAGGGATCGGTCGCCTTGGCGTTCATTGAGGAAGGCCTATGTTCAGCAGTAGACGGATAAAGGCTGATGATTATGATGATAATTATATTATAATTACCGTCTCATTCACTTTTGTTACCCGAAGTTTGATTAGACTCAACAAGGCATCCTTGAAGTAATTTCGAAACAAAAACAGTAGGTAAATATCGTGTTTTAATTGGTTTTAAAAGTGAAAATAATCATGTTTATTGAACATATGATTTTATTGCATCATTACTACATATATGTGTTTTATGTCCAAATATTTTTCTACAGATACAATAGTCACGTAAAATAAATCTTATCGAAAACACTTGACCGGTTTAGGCGCGTCACATTCTTGTTAGTGGGTCGTCAGGTTCTCAACACTTATGATCAATGCTTATGTAGAGGTCAAAAAAATATACTCAAAAGGTTAAATAAGCGTCAGCCTTATGCATAGCAGTCATCATATTTAATTCGTTTTGTTAAAATCAATTTATTTCCACCTCATTTTTTATTAAAAGTAATTTATTTATTGCAAATAAATTAATGAATTCAATCGTTTCAGATCATATTTTTGTAAAGTGTTTCTATATTTATCTTATGTTTCTTAAAACAAATTGTCCGTTGGCTAAGTTTACACTACGTCGGGAATATGGAAGAGTTTACCTGGACTTCAGGTGCGAAATCGCAGATTTGTATCAGAACATTAACTATCAGCTTACCAAAACATTAAATAGTCGCTTTGCGCCAAAAATTCAGGATGGTGTTACCATCACACCACCTCCACCCACCGTTGCAAATTTTTTTGTAGCGTTACGATTTCATGGAACACGAGGATTTTTATGTACAGAAAATATGAAAGTAAAAGTAAAGTATCAACCCTTATATGTCCCACTGCTGGGCACGGGTCTCCTCCTCGAAATCAGGCGAGGAGGGTTAATGGCACTTAATGGGCCATAGTTCGCCAATGCTTTGGCCCAATGCGGGTTGGTACACTTCACATTCTTTCAAAAACTTTCAATCTCATCAGGCATGCAGGTTTCCTGACGATGTTTTCCTTCACCGGTGAGCGAACGATGGTCTCGTATGTGCACTTAGAAATTTAGGAAAACCAATTTCAAGGTACACACGGAAGGGTCAGGATCGAACCCGGAACCCCTCGCATAAGAAGCCGAGTCCATCCATTTGGACTGGTCCATCGTCGATTTAATTTTACACAGAAAATATATTTTTGTCTAAATACTTATGTATGTATGTCCAGAGTGCCGCTACACCAATAATCGATATTCATCATAAAATCGATTACCCGCAGAATCAGATGTGAGCGTTACGTTTGACTGACACGTTTTCATAAAACAGTTAACACACGCCGATACCGGATTTGGTAATGTCTGGTTGGTTGCTCGGTCACTCGTGCTGTGTCCCTCGGCTGTCCGTAATAACCTAATTCCCTGTACTGTTATATACATCAATGTTTTTATCGCGAAGTATTTAACAGACTAACTGTACTTGGAATAAACTTAAGTTTGAAGCTACAGGTGATCTTAAGTACAATGTTAGCCGTTAACAGTTTGCTAAATAAAGGTACACTAGCTGTTTTCCGCGGCTTCGTCTGCGTTAAAATATATATATATTTTTAGATACATAGAATAACATATTCTTATATAACTTATAATACCTTCAAGAATATGTGTACAAAGTTTCATGATACTCGGTGAAGTAGTTGTTGCGTGAAAGCGTAACAAACAAACATACATTAACATCTATAAAATATAATCTTTCTTAATATTATTTATTATATTTATGTATATTATATTGATGAACATTATATACATTAAATAGTGGAAATTATTGCCCAGTAGGGTTATAAGTACTTAAGGTTTGATTTTGAATATTTTCGTTCCAAAAACTTTCCCTTAGGCTATACAAGTCTAACATTATTTATTGTCTACAGATGTGATTCGGATCATACCGCGGAGATGCTGTACACTCACCTCCTAGCGCTGATCGAAAGACCAGAGAATCAAAAGAAGTTCGCTGACATAGAGCGCAAGCTGCAAATGAGAGGCGCATTACCCTCATCCAAGAAACAACCAGATTCCTCCTTGGGCAGTGAAATATCCAGGGAATCCGATTCTGGAAGCAATGAGGATAGAAATGTGGCCAATTTGTACGACAGCTTAGCTGCTGAGCTGAAACAGAAATTGTCGACAGGTAAAAAGGGTATAGGTTAGTCCAATTTTTTTAGGTTCTTAGGCTTCTATATATATGCTATGCTAGTATGTATGTAGCTTATAATATATAATAGAACATTTTAGTACATATATTTATATTCTATTGTATTAAGGGCCTGTTTCACAATCTCCAGATAAGTTCCCAATAGGCTATGGGCAACATATTTGACAGATACTCCATACTCTATCTGTCAAATATGTTGCCGATAGCCTATTGGGCACTTATCTGGAGATTGTGAAACAGGCCCTAAATTTACCAATCTTGCCTTGAAGCGCATCAGCAAACAAACCACTTCTCAATTTGTGGAAATATTTTTCGTTTTTACAACTACATATATTATGTCATCTAATTACCACAATTTGTTATTTAATCATACGTATTGCAGTTTGCACTTAGTTGTGGTGATGATGTAGTCATTACCACATTTGTTACCAAACTTTAATGAAGTTTTACCACCCCATTCTATTTTGACCTTACGTTTTAATAAACGCACTTTTAAAACATAGCTTGAATGCGGAACAGGTTGAAGATTACAACTATAACCTTGTTATATATTATTCTTCTAATGATGTAAAATACACAAAACATTATATGCATAATTATAACATAATATATTAAATATTTTAAGCCTATTCTTTGCTTATAATTATTTATAATACTTTATAGTTATATAAATACTAATAAAATTAAATGAATCTTTATAGGAAAAGGTGATTTTGCAGGAAAGAGTCCCATACTGTTACCTCCCCGTGACTATGATACGGTACACCGGCAGAAGGGAAATCTCAGCAACATTGACACCAGGCGTTGCTTGAACCAGAACATCGTGGGTATCAACGCCAGACGCAAGCTGGAATCTTCTGGTGGTAGCTCGGGGATAGGCAGCGACCTGGCGCCCTCGCCGGAGAGAAATGAATACCCTCGCACGCATGATAATCACAGCACGAGTGGTAAGTCGCTTTAAGTGGTATCTTAATATTAATATCTCATTAACAGCCTTTATCTATCCACTGCTGAATGTAGGCCTCCCTCAATGAACGCCAAAGCGACTGATTCTCCGCCATCCAAGAGACCGGCTACTGCACAGAGGTTTTTAAGTTAACATAAATAAGGATACGATTAAGCAGAATTAGAGTTAAATTTTTTTTACTAAAAGTAGGAATCGGTCTTCAAGGTGTTCATTGAGGGAGGCCTATGTTCAGCAGTGGACGGACATAGGCAGATGATGATGATGATGAAAAGAATTGAATATAATATGTGGTAGGTACTTAGGACAGACTATATAATAAATGTTTGGTCACGATAGTCGTAACTCATGTAGAAGAAAGACAGACATATTATAATATATAGACTTAAATATAAAGTTGTGATCGTAAAGGAAAACAGTAAAAAAGTAAAGGAGCAACCCATGCTACCTACATGCTGTTTCCCATTACCCGCGAGCGACAATGGTCCAATGGGTATTGAGTCGGCCTCTTGTGCAAAAGGTTCCAGGGTTGACTCTGACCCCGTGTGATGCCTTGAAATGGTTTTTTTTTTAATTGTAAGTGCATCCTAAGCAGTAGCACAAGACTATCGCTCGCTCATCGGTGAAAGAAAACATCGTGAGGAATCCTGCATGCCTGATGAGATTAAGTCTTTGAAGGTGTGTGAAGTTCACCAACCAGCCAGGGCAAGCGTCTCGGTGATACTCGATATCCCGCCTCGCCTGATTTTGAGGAGGAGACCCGTGCCCAGCAGTGGGACATAATATATGGGTTGATACTTTACATTACTTTAGGGACCTTCACGAAAGGAGCATAGGTATAGGCATATTTGAAGACCGACAACGCACCAGCCAATCCTCTCGTATAGCGGGTGTCAATGGATAGCGATATATCCTGCCAACAAGTGAACTGACTCTGTTTGCTTCCACTTCTCAAAAACATTACGTGAACCCATAAAACAATTAGTCAAAGAAGCCTAGTATATCTGTTCTAAAATCTATGTAAAAACTATTTCCTTGTCCTAAGTCTATCTGCGAATAGCGAAATCGTTACGTAATCGAACCTACTACTTTTTACTAGAGGATGTTCATGGCTTTAATCCGACAAATTATGATATATGGAAATGAAATCGACTTTTTACACCAGTCGTCCGGGAAGCTATTGCAGTAACATCATATTACAATACTCCATTTAGTTCCTTTTCCATCACTATAGTCAGGGCACGATAAGAATTCCGTTTTGACGTTTGTCTGCTCATGAAGTTTCGTAATTATGATAATCAAATTTGAAGGAGAAAATAGCTGTTCTTTATTGTCAATAGTAATTAGTAGTGTCAGAACGGCCATCATATCGTGTCGCGATTATAGTGAGTATTGCTTAGTTATAATACACACAATTTAGTAGCATATATTGAGATAAGTTTTCTTTAGGTTTTCACTGAAAAATATAAACCTTTGGCTAAACGGAATAGAAACTTACGGCCGGTTTCTGAAAAGCTGATCAACGCAAAAATGAACAAATCAACAGTCAAATCTCTTGTTGAGTGTCAAATGAGTTGCTAGAAGAATGCTTAAATTACTTAATTTGATCTGTTAGTTGCCATAGCTACTACAATGAAAAGCTGTCAAATTTGACTCTATAATCGTATGCTAACCGTCATTAACGTTTCAGAAACCGGGCTTTAGTCGTTTATAAGATAAAAATAATTAAAAAAAATAAGTTCAAATAAATATGTTGATATTCAAATCACAGGAATGAGCCCGAAGGAATTTTAAAAATAAAAAATACTCTTATTACAAGGCGTAAAAGCTAAATTAATCTTACTTCTTACTAATTTTATAAACGTGAAAGTTTGTCAGTTTGTTACTTTTTCACGTAAAAACTACTGAATGGATTTTAATGAAACTTTAAAGTAATATATTTCATACATCAGAATAACACATAGGCTATAATTTATCCCTGTACTCCCACGGGAATGGGAAGTACGCGGGTGAAACCGCAGGGCGCTGCTACTATTGTATAAAATCACACATAAATTCCACTTTAAGTTTTTCCAAATACGGGTCAGCTGAAAGAGATTCCTCTATAGAATAAGCTGTACCTTACCAAAGAATTCAGACGTACATAGAAGGACAGTTCTTATGAGCACTTTGAGGACAAACTCTGCGATGTAAACGTCCGCTTAGCGGCGTGACGAGCGGGACACCGCGATGTCCCCAGCATATGAGCCTACTAGAGCGAGCGAGTGCGAACTGGGAACTTTTCCCCAATAAAGTCGGCACAAAAAGTCCTTAAGAGTCGTGCTTCTATATACGTCTGAATTCTTTGACCTTACCTTTTAATTTTTTCACACGTACCTACATAAATTGTTAAATAAATAAATTCAGTTATTCAGGCTTAAATGAATAACAGAACAATCGTAACTTGTATAAATATCAAAGTACAATAATATCGAAAGGTGAAGAATCTCGAGTCATTAGTATGTGGCGTGTGTCTTCACCGTTCGTGACCGTCGCCGGCATCCGCGTACATCATACCCTCATCATATAAAACCTACTCTAATATTCAGCTTTAAGGACACATTAATACCCACGGAAAGCTATACCACGTAATACGTCGTGAGGAAGCCATAACAGATGATTTGTTTTAAGCTATTGCATAGCTTCTATCGCGGGCCTTGAGCGCGGGGACCGAGTCCAGAAATTCCGTAACGAAAAAAAACCTAACGCTCCCCACTCCGACGGGCACGGAGGTGTGGCTTGAAGGCCATGCATCGTCTAACGTCGTTTCAGTTCGGTAGTCTTCGACGAGTCGAGACGAGCTGCTCCGAAATCGGACGAATACATAAGCAGCTGTTTATGAGAAAGTATATAGGTGTATAGGTATTTATGTACAACAGTGAACAGCTGTACTTGTAAAATTTGTGTATAAAGTGTTTTGAATATGAATGAACAAAGTGCATTTATTAATGAAGAAAGTCACGAAAAAATAGTGAAAGAAAATGAGTGAGTACTCTATATACATACATTTTATTATTATCACAAATGCAGTATTAATTTTGAATTGAAAATATAATACTGCTATAAACATAACCTAAATTTTTGATATTAAAATGAGCGATATTAAAAGTAGCCCTCTTTTATACACACAAACACACACACGCGTATAGTTTAAATTCTCAATTTAGATTCTCAATATGTATATATATATATATATATATATATATATATATATATATATATATATATATATATATATATATATATATATATATATATATATATATATATATATATATATATAAATTCATTATTCATTATGTATATAACAGAAACAAAAAAATGTATATAAAAGAAAGTGTAACTTGAATTAATATCAAAGAAAAAGAAATACTGCATAAATAAAATAAATAAATAATTATAATTTCATGATTTCATGAAGTTGATACAAAATGCTATGCAATAGCTTTACCGCGGCAGTCCCCGAGTGCCACACGTCTTTTTTTTATATCACAAACAAAACAACACCAATTTTAAATATTTAAATCCCATCTTAAAAGAAAGTCTTTTAAAAATAATATTCAACATGTACTTTGTTTAGTAATTTGGCTATGTAAGCAAAAGTATTTTTGACGAAATCGGACCCGTAATTCTGGAAGCCAACAGCAATCATCAAAACAAAATATAAAAGTAAAGTATCAACCCTTATATGTCCCACTGCTGGGCACGGGTCTCCTCCTCGAAATCAGGTGAGGAGATTGGTGAACTTCACATACCTTCAAAGACTTTCAATCTCATCAGGCATGCAGGTCTCCTAACTATGTTTTCCTTCACCGGTAATAAAATATAGCTTTATTTTATTAGATGTTTGTTTTATGGTGTATTTACTATTATACCAGTAAACTTTACACTTAGGTAAGTGCTTATTATTTGTGAGGTAAATTAAATTGTACAAAAATTATACAGTAATTGCATGGCAGCGATGGTTTTATTTAATATCTTACAAGCATTATTACTAAAATAGATGAAAAGTAATTAGGTTAATGATTATTAAAAATCATATCATGAAAGACTTCACGCAACGATTTGTCTTGACTAGCGACTCACCGTGGTTTCGCGCGTACTTTATATTCACGTGGGAGTACGGAGATAAATTATAGCCTATCTCACTCACAAATTACGTAGCCTTCTATTGGTATGATAATTTTTTAAATCAGTTCCGTAGATCCAGTGATTACCCCCTACAATCTCACCAACTTACTAACTTTACTTCTTTATTATATGAGTTTATATAAACGTGGACAGTGGACAGTGGACGGGTAAAGGCTGATGACGATGATGATGAATATAAGTAAAATGTTTAACACGAAAATTAAAATACACAGTGAGGTGTATTACTGTCGTAACTAGACGCTTTAAAAATCTTAAATATGTACGTGTTTTACATAATGTATCACAATATGGCAATCTCCTCTCGAATAGTTCAAGACCTTCGGCTCTTGCATATTATTTAAAAGGTAATTTTATCTTTATGTAAGTTTTATTTTGTGTACATGATACCGCGCAGTAGTTGATATAGAACCAGTCTCGAATAGGTCTAATTTCAAGCCGGACATCAACATCTATCTATCTATCTATCTATCTATCTATCTATCTATCTATCTATCTATCTATCTATCTATCTATCTATCTATCTATCTATAATAATATCAATATAAAAATGAATCACGGAAATGTATGTACGCACATAACTTCAGAACCAATGAACCAAATTAGATTTTATAAGGCGTATAAGGAAAATAGTGATAACGCTGAATAATTTTGGGTAATGGTTGGTAAAAGGTTTGCTGGTACAGCTTGTAAATAATAAAACATAAAATGAGGTGTTTTGAAACGTGCTTGCGACGTTACCAACATCATCAAAACTTGTATAGAAATCAGGGAAATAAAATAAAAGCCCTAGAATATGGAATCGGAAAATCACATTAAGGTAATAGTTATATAATACGACCAGTCCAGGGACTCTTATCCAACTCATACCAACCAATTTAAGGAGAAATTGTCCCACCTCCTTAGGGATCGACCATAGGGTCGATATATGGTGGGGTATAGATCCCATCATTTAAGCAATGCTAACATCCATAGCAATGGAACATATAAAATTACTAATAAGTATTTATGCCCATAAAGTGAAACCTTCATGATGAATTTTATACAAATTATACTTAATTCATTAACAGCTTACAAAAAATAATGATACTAAAATATTATCTTAATTGGCCTATTAAGACGAAAGTATTACTTAATGTACCGTTTTATTTCGTAATCTATTCTCAATTACCTTTTAGATGACCATTTCATAACAGTCATTAGAAAATGGTTGATTAAATAAGTATTTTATCAGTGATATCGTGACGTTAATAACTTTTTTATATACAGAAACCTAAAAAGTGATAAATAAAATTAATATAATTAGCAGATCAGACTTAGCAAGTATCATAAGACTTTCGCCGCATACAATTTATTAGATCACTTAAGTTTATTATGATGCTTTAAATCAAGTCTCGCATACTAATCTAATCATAAATATGATACGAAATTAAGTTACATAACGTAAATCATATGTAGTAAGCTAAGTCGGTAAGATATAATATATATTGCCCTAATTATCATAAGGGTTAAAATAACTACATACTATTATAGCTAATTATTTACCTGCTTCTGTTTTCATTTAATAAGTATTCCAATACATGACTCGGTACAACACCTTAGGCTCTGAGTCTTAGCTCTTTTAATATATTTACATAAAAATAAAGTATCAACCCTTATATTATGTCCCACTATATGGTAATGGGCCATAGTTCACCGATGCGGGTTGGTTAACTTCACATACCTTTAAAGACTTTCAAGCTCATCAGGCGTGTAGGGTTCCTTACGATGTTTTCCTTCACCGGTATATTTATATAATTTAAATTATATTTTAATTAACATTGTACTTACAATCCTTGTAGGATTTGTTAAATTTCTATGTGTATTGTGAATTTATCAAGACAGTCGCCAAACTCGATGATAACAGGTGATCAACTGGCGTTAAGTAGATTATGTATGTTGTAACTCCTGCAAAATCAAAATGCCATAAGTAAAGTGTTCACAACTTTCGTTGTGAGTAGTGACTGAACAACCAAGATCCATATATCGTTATCATCATCAGCCTTTATCCATTGCTGAAATAGGCCTCCCTAGCATCCATTAATTCATTCGATATAAAATACGATTATTTAAGTAGTTGCATGCCAAAAATCAAATCATATCAAATCAAATAATATTTATTTCGTAGGCAAATTACATAGGACTTGAGACATGTCAATATTTTTTTATAAGGTAGGATTCGCAAAAGTAGCAGTTTTTCCGAGAGAAGAATCTAGCAAGAAAAAAATCTTATTGAATCTTTTTCTATTCTATTCTATTAAAAGTATGAATCGTGGTAATATTATAAATTTAGTCCAAATATGGACCTCCATTCCAAATCTTCAACTTTGATTTCTCACGGTCCTTTAGGATCCAGTCTCAAAGGCTAAATATATTTTCACTTTTTAAAATAATCAATATAAACAACATTATTATTTAAATCCTCAATTTCTCTTGAACATCTTAAAATATCTAAGAGACAGGTTCCTTTCCGTGTCAGCACGAATTCTTAGAACGTGTTTATCTGTTAAGAGGTTTAAGATGAGACGACGAACCGTTATTAGTAAAAGTGAATGACAATAGGTCAAGTATTGTAAGATATCGTGCATACATTACATTAAGTAGGTAATAAGAGCAAGCTATTGAGAATATATGAATATTTATAAATATAAAATAATACATTTTGCTGTACAGTATGTTTTGGCGTGGGTCGATAGTGACTTACCGTATTGACCTACTGACGCAATTCAGTATTAATAAATAATCAAACTAGAAATCATCTGAGTAGTACAAATGAAGAGAAATTCTTTTCAATCACCACGTGCTTCTTGTTTTCCAATCATCATCAATGGCTTGAACTAAATATAAAATAAGGTTCCAAATTATTTTATTGAACTAGTGGCAAATTTATGCCAACGATTGACCTTATAATAGAAAAACATTCTCCAAAAACTGATTATACCCTCAAGCCTTATAAAAAAGCCTATAAAGCGGAAAATATATGAAAAAGATCACTACAAATGATTGTAGTTCCCGTATTTACTTTATACAATTTTGTGTATTAATTGGAATGTTTTTTCATTACAGAGGAAGATTGGGCGGAAAGTACTGCGTATATGATGCATGAAGGTTTCGACGTATCTCCCCCGCGACCCGTCACCTCCCCGCACCGAGCATCGCCTCCCCGCCGGACACTTTCCCCCCGGCGCTACGACAGGAACCCAGACTACAACGACGACTATACTAACCAGTTCAGAGATCAACTCGCACCATTCCGTGACCAGACCTTCGAAAGGCGATTCCGTCACGAATCCTTAGAACGCACTAAAGAAAAAACAGAAAAATTTCCTGACGAAGAACCAAACTACAGAAGAAGATATATCCCAGAGACAAAACCTTCAAACCGTAGCATAGATCGCGTAGAAGATCGACGATTTGGTAAATTACAACGTGGTGCTAGCGAAGGCAGTCTCAAAATTTCAGACACATCACCAAAAGAACGTTTTAACGTAGCAAAAGAGAAGTTCATGAATTTGGAAAGGGAGAGATTTAATAGGGAGCTCGAAGCGCATATGGCTATGAGGAGGAGCATGCTCGAGAGGAATAGTCGCTCTACGTCTTCTCCAGAGGAAGAAAGACGAGACGAGCGACCGGAGCGGCAGAGAGATATGAGTACCCGAAGAGAGAATGAACGTTCCATTAGAGAATTTGAACGTGCTCACCGGGAACCAGAGCGCCTCAAGGAAGAAAGAGTCCGTGACATAGGTGTTGCAGATTTGGGCCATAGGGAAATTGAGAGACTACCGCGTGTTGGAAGAAAACGCGATGACGTCAAACGGTATGAATATGGAAATGAAGATTATTTAAATAGAATTGAACCAAAACCTCACAGGGAGGAGTTTGATCGTTACAGAGACAGAAGGGAGTTAGACAGACGTATCGAAGAGGATGAAATCATAGAGCCAGTTATAGATGAAAGAAGGAGAGATTGGAATGAGAGACAACGTGGATTCAGTCGCTCACGTTTAGTAGATGAACAACGTCAGTCTTACGCCGAAGGTGACAGATTTTACGAAAGGGACTTCAGGGAATTCCGTGACCTGGCCGACAGACAGCCTGCGAAGTTTCGCCACAGCTACGCAGAGCCTATACCCAGAGGGCGCCTCGGCACAGTTAGGCCGTATTAAATGCCATAAAATGTCGTCTCCGTATTAAATGAGACCTCTTATAATTAAGGATGTTTATTAAATTTGTATATTAAATATATTATATCAATTCATTACAAGTTATAATGATGTAATTACTTTTTAGTGTCTATTTTTGTCTCAAATGTACCTTAGATCAGAGTTTAATTATGATGTCCTTATATTCTTATTAAAACTTGAGGTGGTCATGTTGAAGGTATGTGATCACTTTCTAAGTTTCTTATTATATTATCATGACGACTAGTCTATGTCTTGATTTATACTTAAGTATAGAACGAAATATTGTTATTATGCAACGAATAACGAAGAATAAATGAGGGGCCAGAAATCAAAAATATGTACTTACCTACACCTATTCATATACAACGATCAAATATTAATAAATAGTTATAATACTCAGATACCTACTTCACATAATATATTTTGTAAATATAATATAAATAAGCTACGTTAAAAAACGAAAGTGAATATAATAATATGTATATTGTATAAATGGTCTTTGCATTTTGAATCGGGTACAATAAAATTGTTAGTCTATACAAGATATTATCAAAATGTTATATTGTCGAATGTGTAAGACTTACGTACATATTATGACAGAGTAAGAGGACAAAATCAATTATTGAGATTGTTAAAATATGTTTCAATAAAGCTATTTAAATTTTGACGAAAACTATATTCCTATATAGTTGGCCAGTTCCTTTTTACTAATTTAAAATTCTTTCTCATAAAAGAATCAATTTCCTATGTTATATCATGATAAATAAATGAACCATGGAAAGATCGAAATCTTTAAAAAATAATATATAACAGTTTACAAGTCGATATTGTTCGCTCTGATGAACTATATGTATTTTATTAGAATAACTAAATAAATAGTTTGTTATATCTGAAAGTTACGTTCATCACACCAGTGACAATGTAATGTCATGTAACTTCTTCCGCCAGTTTTGACAATGTAACTACAAAATGTTAATAAATGTTTGTAAAAACAATAATATGTTTTTTTTTCTATGTGTCTAGATGTTCCTGGGGATTGAAAACATGATAGTTCTGTGAAGTTCACGTTCAAGTTTTATTGATAAATCCAAGCACAATCAATGCACACTCAGAGTTCAAGTTGCGTTGCCAATTAGACAACATATTATTCAGAAAAAAATGGACTTACTCAAGCCATTTAAAGGCATTTAAGAGCGTTTTACACCTTTTGTCGGCAAAAATGCGCGGCAAGTCAAATTTAGGTATTTCACGGCCTCTCTTACTCACACAAAAGACCCGTTAACTATTCATTAATTTAAAAACGAAAATTTAATTTGTCTATAAAACCAAATATCCACTTTTTCTATTTTTTTTTGTTTAATTAATTTAAAAAAACGAAAATTTAATTTAGCTATAGAACATAAAATATCCACTTTTTTGTAATTTT
Organism: Lycaena phlaeas; assembly: GCA_905333005.2. Classification (NCBI taxonomy): domain Eukaryota; kingdom Metazoa; phylum Arthropoda; class Insecta; order Lepidoptera; family Lycaenidae; genus Lycaena; species Lycaena phlaeas. The sequence goes on along the minus strand of HG995169.1, from coordinate 6,090,017 downwards.
TTTTTTTTGCTCATATCCGTAATTGCTCTCAGAGGGAGTGCTTACTAAAATTTTCTTAAACAGGAGCGGCTTATATAATTGTTATGCTATTCAAAAATAATTATAGCTATCCAGAATGACATAAATTGCTGATTGATTTTAAAATATTTGCTGGCCATGAGTTGCTGTTAATTAGCTATTTCTGCTTACAGATTATATTTTTCTGCTCACAAAAATACGAATACTATGCTAACCAGTCAAATAACACCCTAAAGGAATATGTAGAAATTGTAAAACAGTTTAATATATTTCCAGATACATTAAAGGGATATTGAGAAACAACATTCTCTTGCTGTAATGTAAGTTGTAACAGATGTAATGAGAGTTGACAAATTAGCCATTCCATAAAATGTGGGCCGGTGGGTTTTTGTAGACTTCGTTGCGAGATCTATCCGTATGTGTAAAGTATTGCGATTGGTTCATATTTACGTTGAAATAGTATGACGTGAATCAAAATATATAATTTATTTAGTAAGCTTAATCGGTAAGAACCATTTGCATGCTAAAGAAAAATGGCAATTAGGAATAGATTGGGAGAGGATAAAGCAGTTTTTCCCAACCTTCTTTGTGCCAGTGCCCCCCACCCCCCTAATCCTCACCCCCACGTTAGAAAACACCGGGATAGAGAACCAGATATGGCTAGTTTTCCAATTACAGAGCATAATGCGACTCAGTGCCGCACAATGCCGCACAATGCTGTTGCTTAATTGGAACGCAAATAGTTTTAAAATGCACTAGCAGAGTGCGCTAAGTTCAGGGTAGAATAAAAAATATTCATAAAAGTTAGCAATAACCTCATTAATGTAAATAAAGTGGTATACATAGTAATTGGTTAAAAGCTATTTACGACTATTTTTGGTTATTTGGATTCTGGTTGTTTCATTAACATTTTTTTTTGAGTAATTTTTTAAAATGAGCTTTTAATTGCATCTTACCCTTATAGTGATAATGATTTATTAAGTACTTCGAGCTTAAATCAAAAGAGTAGAAAATTATCTCAATGTAGTAAAAACCTGGATGGATGCTGAATTTAAAGAAAATTTTCGATTATTGCATATCATGTGATAAGTTGGTATTTTAAAAATTCATATTTTTGATTTTTAAGTATTTATATTTTATACTATATAATATACTAGCAGCGCCCCATGGTTTCACCCGCATACTTCCCATTTCCGTGGGAGTACTCAAAAATGCGATGTGTTGCCGTAATTGGAACACCAACTTTGCGCATTATGCCGCACATTGCGCTTTTGTGCTGTAATTGGAAACCAGCCACGGTGAACGACTCCGGTGTGATCCTCACGTATCGAAATATAGAGTGCAACTTCTACTTAGATAGTTCTTCCCAAAGACCTAAAATCGTATGTTTTTGGTTATCTGTAGGCAAACTGGCATACGTATTGCCTGATGGTAAATAGCCGACGGCGGCCATGAACATAACTAATAATATGTTGCCTATCCTGAGACAAATGTTAAGTATCGTTGCTAGTAATTACACTATTCTGCCCATATCTCCGAAACTCAGCATAGCTATTTAACGGAAGAAAAAAAAATATGTGTGCAAGCCACACACGGTAGAAGTGAAATCCTGAATAAAAATACTTATTGAAAAGTATTAAAAAAATTATATCAATTATAACTACTCCTAACAAATTACCGACAGTAATAGTAAACCAGTTTTAGCTTCTTGCCGCTAGATGGCTATATCTAATCGAGCTCCCCCCGCACTCCGAACGTCTTATGTGTTCTATCTCTTTCTCTCGCCGGCTGAATCCCATACATTTACGTGTTTGTCTCTCTCTCTCTCTCTCTTGGACTTATTTTCTTGTTTCATCGAGTTTAAAATTACAACGATTCTAAGCAAGTTTCACTTCAAAAACGGCGGTACCCAAATAGCTGAGCACGACACATCGGCTTCGTATCACACACGCCAACACCGACGTTGATTAGCATTATTTAATAGACAAACTGACAGACACACCCCCGAAAGCCGAATGTGAATACAGATGAGATTGTTTTAAAACAGCTATATTATATGCTTAATCTGTAACCAACATTTTCCTGATGATTTGAAATACCTATAGGCATAGTAATCATTAGAAAATAGTGGCGCATTTCTCCGCAAGTGCATATTGCAGTTCTTGGCGGGAAAATAATAATAAAATGAAATATAATTGAACTCTAGAATATAGGCTACAAAAATCTTTTTTAATAGTGAAATTTAATAAAAGAACTAAATAAGAAGATAGTAAAAAATATCAAAATAAAATACAGTATTCAAGTGTTACTGGGTATTTCTTTATAAACGTGCATATTGCCGGTTCCCTAAGATTCACTATTTATTGTTGAAGAATCATTGAAGAAGAATATTATACAAGTAGTATCGCTTTCGCTCAATAATGATTTTAGCCGACCTTTACGTACCCTACCCTACCTACCACTACCACGTATATCAACTAAAATGACTGTTAATGGTGGTTAACATACGATTCTAGAGTCCAATTTGATAGCTTTTTATTGTAGTGGCTATGTCAACCGACAGGCTGATCAAATTAAGTAATTTAACCATGCTTCTAGCAACTCAATTGACACTTAACAAGAGACGATACTTGATTTGTTAATTTTGAATTTTCGAAAACCGGGCGCGTGTTCTTGAAATAGCTAGCCCAGGCTACTTGTTTATGAGTTTTCTAGTCTAAGATATAAGATGTTAAGCCTTGAGACAGTAATTGCATCGCCTGTATTGCTTTACACTCTGAAACACGACCTAACTGTTTCATAGGAGAAAAAAGCATGCTGGTACCCATGCAGCCGAAAGGGCGGCTGAGGAGACAGGAAACCACACGAATAGCTAGTTGATACGTCGGTGAATTCCGAAATAAATGTTATAACGATATTTTTTTAATATTTATTTTCATACATAATGTATTTACAAATAGCTTAAGAAATGCTTATGAATAAAATATTGCACTTACATTGCACAAACGTAGATGAGAGGAATCCTTAAGCTAAGTACACGACACAAAACGACATTTAGACATAACCTGCCTTAGATATTTTAACATACTGCAAAAAATACAATTAATAAAAGTACCGTCATTTATAGAAAAATCATTTTTCTTGACATCTTTATATTTCGTGGCCTTAGATCATTAGTATGTCTAGATGGAGTGTCGCCCTAAAATCAAAACAAAAATAACAGGCCAACATTTTCAAACATGACGTGTTCGTGAATAGTTATACCAGCTACTACAATTATCCCATAATCATCCTTTTTAATCTCGTTACACTTCAACACAAACCTTCATTATAAATAAAAATAATAATGCGCAACAATTCATGCGTATTCTATGACAGCGGGACGGATACTAAACACGGAGAAAGCATTTAGAGGCTAACAGTTGGACGCTATTTTTTTGGACGTGTTTTCCGCGCGACGCTCTATCTAGACATAATATTGATCTAAGTTCGTGGCATGTAAATTCAGTATCAAAAGAATGTCTTTGTATATTATGATTTTCTTTACTGTTTCAAATTTTAAATTCACACTTTAAAGATTTTTATTCTTTGCATATTTTAAAGTAAATTAAAAAGAAAATATATTTTACAAAAATAGTCAAAAGTCGAATCTGAAGAATAAAATAATTTCGCCGACTACAGTAAATGTCGTTTCGTTAGTAGCTTTAGACTAAAATGACTCAAAATTAATTAAAGTATTTTACGAAATAAATACCTAAATATATAATTTTAAAGCGCTACCTTTGCCTAAAACAAATCCTTATTGAACGAATAAGGTGGTATACTGAGATACATTTAATATTTATCAATTAACATAGAATGTACAAACATTTAAACTAAATTACAAATGTTTATGTTAGTACAGATTTAATATAAGTGTAATTATAAATATGTAATGTAGACTACAAAAGTGGCAACCCTACCGTTTTTAATATGAGTCCATGAATGAAGGCTTAAGGCCTTTTCTAAAATTTGAATAAGATTCAAAGCCAATCATCGCGCATTAACATACAAAAGTCCCATACACCAAAGGTAACTCTCAAGTAAACAAACCCAAATGATTTACCTAGTATTCGGTAAATTTTCGGTTTTGTCGTAGATAATGTTGACGTATATAGAGTTAAGTAAATTAGAAATGACAATGGGAATAAAAACTACATATGTATATATCCCTATACACATTACTAACACTTAATTTATAATGGCAGTAATTTTAGTACTAGTGTCAACTCTATTCACTTAACTCTATGGTACGTACAAATTTAATTATTGCACATTACTTCTGTAAATAAATTATAGAAAAAAAGTGCAGTCCGATGAGTTAAATCGATAAAAATATAAATATAATTTACAATATCGATTATTTTTATTGATATGAGCGTTAGGGGAAGTATCCCAAAGTGTCTTCGAGGCTGGCGTTCCTGCTTAGGGGGCGGTGGTCGAACATTCTGGCGAAGGAGGGGGTGGTTCGAGGCAGGGGGGGCTGGAGAGGCATCTTAGCCCTGCGCCCTCCGGCAAGCGACCGCACGTCCGTCCTCTGCGAGAGCCGGACGTCAGCAAACAACGCGGCCATCTCTGCTGATTTCTTCACACTCAGGGCGTCTTGAGATCCCGCTCCCGTACTGCGTACTGAAATGGGATTTAAATAATAACTGTATTCAACGAGCTTACTAATTCTTCTTTGTCTAACAATCTTCTACCTACATATTTCTACTCATGTTTAGCTTAAATCGACAGCGATAATCAGCAATTAAATCATTACTATCATCTTATAAATTACTCATGGCACTAAAATGTCATGGTTTCCACAGCGAATTCCATCAGAAGAATTTAATAACTGTGTAACTGGATTGCATAGTGAAATAACTTCGCGTTGAGCCAGCGATTCTCCCTTTTCTCTATCGCTCCCGCACTCTACTCTCACTTTCCTTTTATGAATATAAGTGCACATACCGGTGAGTCGCTGCGTGTTTCGCGCGCGCTTGTCCTGCGGCCGGTTCTGCAGCAGCAGCTCGTAGTCCAGCGCCAGGCTGTCCGAGCTGCGCGCGCGCCGCGCCCGAGACCTGCTCCTGTAAGTGACATGTCACAACCTTAGTAACAGGCAATAGTAAATGTGAATTGGTAGAGAAGCAGTAGACGAGTAAGGGGACTAAGGAGTCACAGAATCTCGAAAGCGGAATCCGCAGTGATATGACGAATTTGATGAATTTGTATTCTTTAAAACTCGACTATATAATATCTATATTACTAAAGTTCGCTTTCGAAGTGAGCGTGAAGTGAGCTCTATCACTCAGGTGTAGCTCGATTTCGAAATGGTTTTTACAGAATAGTAATACAGTTTCTTACTATTTAATTTTGTATTCATACTAGAGGGATTTATTCCGCTTATCAATTATTGGGTTACTGACCGCGGTCAGAAAGCAAGCAAAGCAGTTTGTTGAAGACAAACTTTAATGTTCTTTAGACAACTCAACTGGAGATGTTAAGTTCAGAAAATCCAAACATAAAGTACAAGTAAACTGGTAGATATAATATAATATGTTCTTTTTAAAATGTTGTAAAATTTCGTAACAGCAACGTCACCAACCTGGTTTTCGTCTTGGCGGTGTAGTCGTCGAAGGACTTCAGTCGGTCCGGGTACAGTTTCCTAGATGGGCTCTTGAGGTACTCCAGACTCTGCGAGACGGGCAGCGTCCGACGCGGGCCGCTGCAGTAGCACTTGTTGCTGTCGGCGCAGCTCTCCGAGTCGCACGAGCACAGGCTATAGTCGCCGTTGTATGCTTCCCTATAAATTTCAACAATATATTGTTATTTTTTACTGTGTGGACAAACAGCATGACGTCATTTCGTCTTTCATCATATATTTTTACTACCTATGAATTCTAATATCAACAAAGATGCTTCACGTCCCGTGTCGAGCTTACCTATGTTCCCTATACTTATCTGAATGGGTTGTATTATATTCATTTCTTTCACCACTACACACACTTTCTCAAGATAGGCAACGAATGAAGTTGTCTAAACATACTATAATGAGGAGCCATGCCATTCAAACTTATTTTTTAAACAAAATATACTTTTACATTATAACGCATAGAGCAACGCGGGACCTCCTTCCTCGTTAATAACGTTATCTAAAAGTAACGATGATGCTCCTGACATTATAATATTAACAATTCTACAATAATTATTTTATTTGTTGTAAAAAAATTACAAAATGTTAAATTTTTCTTGATAATAATGAAATATAAAAGAGGTTGTATTTTTGAACCCATTCACACCATCTAACTATGATCTATTGCATCACTGGGTGTTGATGTAATTCGTAAAAAAAAATACAAAAAAAATGCGTAAATCATATTCATAAATAAAATTATAATGAAGTAATTGAGTCACAAATCAAGTTATGATTTAACGATTGTTGAACAACACATCAACAGTTTGATGAAAATTAAAAAAATCCTCAGAAAGTAATTCGATCCAGCTAATGACGAGGCGTCGCGTCGCAAGCCGCCGATTGGTCATGCTCTACTTCTGCCGCACACGTTTCGTTTCTGCATCGAGCCAGAAATAATTATAAACCTTAGATATCTGCTAAATTAGACGAATATTTTATTGTCACGAATACTTTATATGAAAATATAATATATTGGACAAAAAAATTAATGGGAACATTTTTTCTCGTCATTTCTCTTGGTATTTCATTTAGATACGAGCCAGTCTCTGTTAATAATTGAAGATTTATGTAGACTATTTCTATTATTATTGAAAACTGGTAGAATTGAAGATTCATTCCAAAAAAATTGTGGCTTCTCCGGATACTATCCGGATATCACACAAGCGAGTGGTTACCCTTTCAAGAATTATTTCACACTGTTGTGCATTTTCCAGTGCATAATATTTATGTCTAAATTGTCAACTTTAATTTTGTGACTACATTTATTTTAATTTTGGCTTTGATTTTGTACCTAACTACAGTTTTTATATGTGCCACATGTGTGTGTCTTAAATTGAGAACAGTAAAGCAGTGTTTATACACTATAGGAATATTTATTTATACCTTAATAAATGTTTATTATATTCTATTCTAAATTGAATTTCCATATTACATGTTGCTTTTTATTTTCAAAAGTGATACTAAATATAAGGTATGAAGATCACAACTTGACACAAAGTTGATACATTTTTAGGCTGAAGTAAATCGTACTTTGCCAATAATTTATCCCACCCACATGGAGCCCAAGAAAGCCTCATAGACAAGGAAAGTATAAAATACTTTAGCATTCGTTGCAATTGAAACAGTGCATGATACTCTAGATTACTGATGATAAAGTAGCAGTGCTTAAGCTGCTTTGATAAGCTTCTAAGAATGGGATATGATTTGACGATAAAAAAATACTTACTTGAAGCATTCTTTGCAAGTTTTCCCTAAGAGTTTGGTCTGGCTTGAATTTTTTCTGTTTTCTTCAGCAGAGCAATAGCACTTTTGTTTGTAACTTGCTTTTAATGAACAGTAGCAGCGATCGACACAGCCCTCCGATTCACATTCAGAACAAGACACATATCCACTTGAGCTATTTCTGTTTTGGCAACCGAGACGATTGCTTAGCGTGAGAAAGTCTGAATCTTCCGAAGCAGAATTCCTTTCACCCGGTCTAGGTGTCCTACCATTTCGTTTCGAAACATGCGTCGCCTTGTCTGAACGTTTCGAATTTCTTTCTCTCATCGTCTGACGTCTTGGCGGCGGCAGTTCGGGCTCCTTGGGCTTAAACTGTCGTATATCATAACTTGATGTTGAAACTGAGCTCTCTGAAATTTGTTTGTTATCTATGGCTGATTTTTGTTCATTATATATGCTTTGCTGTTTCTTCTTTTCATTTTTGTGATAGTTCTTTCCGAAGGGCATACGGAATACCATCCGCAGACCGCTGGCTCCTTTAAATATTTTCTTTCTTTTGATCTGGAATGTACTATTCTTTCTTAATACTCTTTTCTTTTGTTTCTTCATTATCGCTTTGCTATGTTGAAATATTTCATCTTTTGTCAGCGTCACCGCCAATTTTAGCAGGAATTCTTTATATATAGGCTTTAGATCATTAAAAGACATTCCTTCTGGATCAATTATGGCATCTAATATTTCGTCCATCGAATGCAAGTTTTCTTGAACTTTAAATTCATTAAAAAGTTCATTAAACCCTAATGGCGATCCTCCTCCTTTCTTTCCGTTGTTTCTGAAAAAAGTTGTTAATAAAAGTTATTTTTAAATTACAATTAATTATTATGAGCTCTAATAGCGAAGTTAATTTACTAAAAAATGCTATTAAATGCCTGGACAAGAGGAATGTAGCGGACGCGGTTACATTAACACAATTATGCTCACGCAAGATGTCGAAACACATCATGCGTGTTCTATTCGATCTTAATAAAGTACTTTTGCTATTAGTTAGTAATAGCTATTGTTGTAAATTATTTAATATTATAATAAATAAATTATTTTCTTGATTCTAGCCATTTATTGAAATAAAATAGCAGTGTTCAGAACTCAAATACTTAACAATCTTTTTAAAAAGTAAAACTTTTCAAACTTAAGATTGTTCCATCCATCCACCCATGTGATCCAATCTTAAAGTCAAAATTAATAGAACACTCAGTAGCGAGATCAAATTGATTAATATAACAATACATATTATACTAATTGTCATGAACGTGTAAAAAGTCTTTAAAATCATTAGCTTACCTATGACCGATCGATTTATATCGCGTTAAACCACCGGCATTCAAAAAACTTCCTGATCGAGGTATGGCTACCTTAGTTAAGATATCTCCAGACTCACTGAGAGACTTTCTTAGACTTTGGCTTCTTTTCAAAGATTCCCTTGGAACTTCGGTCTGAGGATGTAAATGTGTTTTCGTTGGAACCGGAGGTGGTAACGATGGTGGTCTTTGTATATTCTTCTTCCTCTCCAGCTCACGGAACAATTCTATCTTCTCTGAGACTTTACTTCGCATCGATGATTCACTACTACTGTGATGATTTTGGGGAAGTTGCAAGCGACTCAGTCGTCTATAATCGTTCACTACAGAATTTTTCGAATTTCGAGTGTCATGACTACTACTGTCATTACTTTTTATCAAATCTAATTTCGCTTTAACTATATCGACTGTAATTCGTTTTGGTTCATAATGAGAATTGGAAGGTTCCATTAAATCTCCCGAAAAATTTGATTTATCTGATTTATGTTTTTCTCCAAATGATCCGTTGGCAGATATACCATCCGCCCTATCGCTATCTCCGCTTAAAGAGGAGGTGCTTCGTTTTTTACGGGGTGGTCGTATAGGGATATCGTTTGCTGGTATGCTACTCGTTGTACTCATACAACTGACACCATTACGATTTTTAAACTTCTTATCATTATGCCCCTGTCTGCTCATATGTGACATGAGTGATTTGTATAACGTTGCTGCTATAACTATAGCATCTTCAGTCGTTTGGCATACAAATCCATGACATTCTAATTGTTTCGCGACGCCGATTTTCCTCATCACGACAGCGAAAAGAGGCGAATGTGAATTTTCGTTGTGAGAGAGGATGTATTTTTTATCAGAGTTTTCGAGTGATTTAAAAAGTGTGTGACGGTCTATATTATCAGGATCTGTTATTAAAGGAACGAAAGCGTAGCTCTGATGATCTTTATTGTCGCCATATTGAACAACGAACTTCACTGCCGACCACACTGCAATAGTTGGGAAAGGATTAAGTTGTTCCAGGTCTCCTTTCTCTCCTTTATATCTCACTTTAAGGCCGCTTTTAGAAATTTCTAAACGACCAGAGAAGGCATTTTTCTGACGAAAATTTCTTCTATAAGCAAAGTATAGATCTCTTAAGGGATCCTGAAGTCCGGATAAACTGGTGACTTTGCTGTGCAAAGGTGTGGAGCCAAGATAATGGACACTAAATGAATGTACACCAATAATCTCGGATACTTGGGGTGACTCTCCCGCCATATCTGCAAACATCCTCTCTATACGCTCTTGTACAGTGTTGTTATTTTTTTTAACCTTATTTTGACTATAATCATCTTCGCATTTCGTTGTTTTCGTGATGTTCATTAAACTGGCCTGAAATTTTAAATATATATATAACCATCTTTATAAACTTTACAATAGCAATTGCAAACTATATTAATTGTTGTATAATATTTACGCGTCTTTTATTTTTTAATTATGCTTTAGTTAAACAATCTTTTACATGAGAAGATAATTGTAATTTACCAAACTACGAACTCATTACAAACATTGCTACATTTCCTGTGATGATTTCTTACCCTTTCTCTTCTTGGTGTATCTGATATAGTTCCATATTGTGGTAGACTTATGAGAGACCTTGTATCGTCGAACAGCGCGTCGATCTTTTGTTTATAGAGTGAGAGTGAGGAGACGCTGGGTGCCCTCGCGTGCTCTTCATCTTGGCCGCCCAAGTGGAATCCACCGATAGATGTACTTCCGTTATCACACGTCACCATCTATAAACAATATATTTGTATACAAAAATAGTGTGATCAGTGGCAAATTCAAATTGTAAATCTATTTTATTGAAGCAGTACACTGTGCGTGTCGTGTTCAAAACTATGCTGCTATGTTTTTTCTTTTTTTTTCGAAATGACCTATGCTGTTAAATAAAGACCTTTACAATTAATCGGTAGATTAATTGAGCGGATGGCGCATGAATGATATAATTTATAGGATTGATATAAGGCCGCGCTTAATCACGTGGTCCATCCTATACATTTTATCACTTCGAACTTCGCTAACGCCTTCTTAATGGCATTTTGGCTAGGCCACCTGAAAAGGTTGAGCACAACCTTTTCAGGTGGCACATAGCAATGTGCCACAGAACGATGTCTGTCCGTTATTTCTCACCGTACATGTCATAAAATATTAAAAGAATAAACCTCTTCTAGGTTTATTCTATTATAATAAACAACGTATCTCTGTTACTAAAAAAAATATACTAATCGCATTTCCTTCTTTTTGAAATCAGTTAAAACATTATACTAATAGAGCCTGTGTACGTTTAAGATGAGGGCTATTACAGGTGCCGGATTCCATGGATATTGAGAAAGTTACGAAGAATCTAAATTATATTTTATTTCGAATAGTGAAATAAATTTACCTTCCGCCTTGTGCTTGGGCTTCGAGCCCAGAGTTTGTTTGCATTTTTAATCTGACCCACGGGTTATCGGGAACCACTGTAACAAATAATGCGTTAAATATGAATTTATTTATCCATGATAATAGAAATTAATAATATCTAATATCCATCCAACTTTCATGGTGATGTTACAAAGTTGAGTGCTATTTTGAAATTGGATGGCTGGCTGTCAAGTGATCAGCCTGGTTACTTTACACAGCCGATCTGTAGTGCTATTCTGTAAAAACAACGGTATCGAGCTTCACCTGAGTGATAGAGCTGACTATGCTATAGATAGTCGAGTTTTAAAGAATACAAATTGGTCAAATTCGTCATATCACGACCTTACAGAATAGCCCTTCATGCGGGTTCAAACCCCGTCTGGCGAGAAAGACATCGCGATAGAAGATCAGGGGGCTTAGTCAAAAAGCCATTACGAAAACGACAGCGAAGTTCGAAAGTAATAATATGTATGTGATTGGCTAAATCCCGTCGTCGATCGCTCGATCCCTCAATCGACGACGTAATTTAGCCAATCACAACTTCGAACGAACGAACGAACTTCGCTGTCGTTTTCGTAATGGCTTTTTGACTAAGCCCCCTGGACAGTTCTGTTATATTTGAATACTAGCAACACCCTGCGGGTTCACCCGCGCATTTCTCATTCCCGTGGGAGTACAGGGATAAATTAAAGCCTATGTGTTATTTTGATATATAAGCTATATTATTGTAAAGTTTCATTTAAATCCATTCAGTAGTTGTTACGTGAAATATTAACAAACATCCATACTTACAAACTTTCACGTTTATAATATTAGTAAAAAGTAAGAAGTAAAACTAGTAAGATAAGAAGTTAGACTAGTAAGTGTCTCTCGGCCATAAGGTGCTAGCCACTGGCTGACATTACATCAATAGATAATAGTGACTTGCATATTTTGAACTGAATCAACTTTCACTGGGTAAGATAATTTGAGAGCTTCAAAATCTAGTCAACTCACACAAGGTTATAAAAATAAGGTCATTACTATGAATTCAATTTAAATAATTGGTCAAACGTCAAACTTCAACTCTTATTTTATTTTTCAACTATTTTTTACCGCAGCTTCGCCCGCATGGCTTTCGAAAAAGGAACTAGTCATTTCCTAGCTAAAATGAGATAAAATAAAACAAACAAAATATAAGTAGTGTTTATCTTTACTAATATAATTATAAAATAGCGACTAGCGTTCGGCATACATATTTTAATACTGTGTGTTTGATAATAAGCTCAATTTTTGCATTTCAATTTAATAATGATAGGATTTTGATTTTTTTGATTGATTATGAATTATTACTACAGTAAGGCATAGTATGTATGTAATACCTGTAGGAACTTAAAAAAATTCGGGATAAAATGTCCTAATGCAAGATCCATCATTTCAAGAAAATTGGGACAGCCGTTTTTTTATATATTTTACTAGCTATTGCCCGCAGCTTCGCGTGCGTTAACTGATATTTACAACAGCATCTTAGAGGGCCTATAGCCTCGATAAATGGGCTATCTAAAACTGTAAGAATCATTCAAATCTGATCAATAGTTCCTGAGATAATGGCGTTCAAACAAACATATTCTTCAGCTTTATACACGAATATAAGATATATTATAATTTATAATGATATAAATATACACGAAAAAAAGCCTATAGCCGGTATTTCTTTTTTGTTTTTTGGTCATTTCAATTGATTTTCTAGATGGTCTTACCTCAAACTAAACACTCTTTTCGTGTTGTTATTTTAATATACCTAGATATGTATTATAGTTTAGTAATTATAGTATAGTAATAAAAGTTTTTCTCATAAAAGAGGAAATAAATCAAATAATAATCAGACTCAAGACTCAAACCGGACTCTTGTGGTTTCGGCCCGATTAACCACCTGAGCTATTATAACATAGCAAATGATAGCGTTTACATTCGTATTCTAATAATATTGTTGCGGTTTTTCATTGTCTGATAACACGGGTAGAACGAACTTATCAAAAATGAATCCCGACCCGCACCCTAGAAATGATTCTCATAGGTAATAATTGATTGAACCGTTTTCGAGATTCAAATTATATACTCGTAGATATAACAACTGCTCGTAATAAGGTAAAAGATATGAAAATGCTATACAACAAATAGCTTTAGTAACATTTCGGATATTTAGTAACACTTCTAAACCAAAATCATAAGGTTTTATTACCCTTTGTTAGGTAAGTCTTAATAAATAAGCGTTAAATTACGCATTTTTATTCTCATTTCATAAGGGACTCTGAATCACTCAACATTTTGCCAGCCTCACAGGCATGAATATTCTGATGTTGTTTATGATAAGGTTTATGATATAGAACCGAAGAAACGTGTGTAAGAGATATTACGACGCCTTGCGCATGACGCAAAATACCTTTTAAACCTTACTACAGCCAGCAAAACCCGTCATTATATATTTCATAACTGAAAATTTAATTTACATAATTCACTTCCATAACTAATTATTCATCTGTACTGGATATGACCTCTGACTATATAGGATAACGATCTTTTTGCAGTGCGAAACGGTGGAGGCTGGAGCGAAATTTAGCACAGTAGCTGCAGCATTATGAAACTACGAACTGAAATGTTCGAAACGACACACTCACACAAAACGAGCAGTGTTGCCAGGTTTGGGTATTTTCCCCAAAATTTGATGGATTTTAGGATTTTATTTTGGTAGTTCTAGAGTAAATATTTTTAGGACAGAAGTTATAAGAAACAATGATAATAAAAACCAGCTTAGTTAGATATTAATTAATTTATCAGAATTCTAAACAATTTTTAAAAATATATAAATTTAAGTAATAAATAATTTATAAAATAATGTAACTCATTATTTATATTAAGTTTCGTATGAAAAATATGTTTTTATATTGTATTATTGCCTGTTCTAAGGAAGCCTTTGGACGGGTCATTCTACTGAGGCGTTTTGCATCGAGGTCTCGCAAGCGGCGCTTCTCAAAATGTGTCACGTCCTCATGAGAGCACCATAATCCTCTCTGTCGAAAAAGCTCTTCCCAACCCTCGCATGAGATGAATGAATGAAATTACAAATACAAGATAATAAATGTAAAATTTACCTACAAAGTAAATGCAGACACAAAGACGACTTTATCGCTAAAAAGCGATATCTTCCAAGTAACTTTAGGGTAAAGAAAATATTTATTATAAATTATGGGCCCTGTCCTCTGTCCCCTGAGGGACTGACTAGCCGTCGAGGTGCCCTGTTGCTTGTAGATCCGGGGCACCTCACAAAACGCGGCATTGGTGGCCCTCGCAGGGTTTTACTGGGTCCACTTACCTTATCTTTCGGACGTAGCGAGTCCCACATACTCATACCCACTCTCCGCGGGATGCCCCAGCGCATTTCCCGGCGTTAAATTAAAAAAAAAAAAAAGAAAAGGGACTCTACACCACTAAGGCTAGTACGTCTCAATACTTCGGTGTTGGATACTCGGTCTTGTCTGACTTATTTCTTACAAATACTTACTATACTTAATAAGGTATTTTAAAAAAAACATAAATGAAGAAACAGTTAATAAATCAAATATCATGAATATGATATTGTTTTCAACTATAATTTTCTAAAGAGTGTTAGTAGAAAATAATCAAAATTAATAACAGTTTATTCGCTTCAAATCCCTTCATATATTGTTAATTATATCAATCTAAGAATTTGGTAACAGAACAACATATATTTCAACTTTAAAACAGAATTCGCGTTACAACGAGAGCACAGCAATTACGATAAAGTCGCATGTCGAGGTTTTTTACTTTTGAATAAATTTAATAATCACCAATTCATACTCAATACATAAACATAAACACGATTAAAATAAAAAAATACATTTTACAAGCGCCTTATTTAACGGTGACTATTTTACACGCCTAAAAAGTCATCGTTTAATTGGTTATTGGTAGACTGACTGAAAAATTGTAGAGCAAACTCCGAATATATTATGTATATCCAAATGAATTAATTCAAAGCTGTTAATATATATTTTAAGCCGGTAATCTTACATTTACGTTGGTAATACAGTGCTATAGAGCATATAGGAAATTTCACTTACATTTGTAATGTAAATTTTTGTTCTTGGTATTCATCAAAAACGTCATAATCTGGACTCGCGGACATAACAGAGAAAGCGTATGCACGCCACGAGACGAGAAACCTCGTAAATATTAACTTGTTTTATTGCCCACAAGTACTTCTTCTTTGTACTAGACTGCGCAAATTACATTTTTATAGCGTTCGCCTTAAACCGCCGCTTGTCTACGTCTTAAAACATGTTTCAAATTGCAAATTTTGTATGGGCTGGATGATTCTAGAAATAGGGATGTTGACCCATGTTACAAATTCATGTAAAGTTATGTTTTACATACAGTATTTGAAAACCTAAAATAATATTTTAAAAGTCTACTTATTTGTCTTAAAATTTAGAAAATTAATTTAAAATGCGTTATTTATCATGCATTATCACGTGACTGTAAACGCCAATAAGGCGATGACGTCACTGAACATTGAGCTAAGTACAAACTCACCTAACATAGCGCGAGCTCTGAATGCGGTGTGTGACGTAATGACGCTTGGAGCGTTTCAAGGGCAATTTTAAAAACTATTTTTCTTTATTTAATTTTTTGTTAAAATTGGACATATTTCTTTACAAAAGTATTTTTTTCGTGTTTGTCTATAGTATATCTATCAAATAAAATCAATTAAAAAAATAGTCAACATCCCAATTTTTAGTTCTAGATTTTATATACCTTTAGACTTTAGTCAATTGATGGAAATTCTTGGATAAACTAATAGAGTAGCAAAGTGAGCTTTTAAAATTCGAACTTATCAGTGATTTCTTTGGAGCAATAGGAATTCAACGAACCAGTGATCTGTGTGCACGTCCCATCGACTACTTATCTATCAATGGATTTTAGTTGGCCAATCAGAGCGCAGAGGCGTAGCGTTGCAGCACAAATTTGGCGGGATTTGTTTCATACTAAATACATAACACTGCCGCTATATTGCCAGATGATACGTAGGAAGTCGACTTCTAAATTAAGAACCACTTTAATATAAAATAGTGCATTGGTAGTAGACAACTCAACAGGTCTGAGACACCATGAAAGAAACTAATGAAATGCACGTAAAATGGTTGTATTAAATGTTTAAATTAGAATATTTGAAAAGTTGCTATGCGACTTCTAAAGAGAGAAAACGCTTAATTTTTCCGAAACATTTGTACTATACCTATCTACAGACTTAAAGAAGAAGTTCTAATAAGTAATTACCGTAGAAAATGCAAACGAGCCTCTCTCTTTAAACTTTAGCGAATTATGTCCATGAAGAAGATAAAAATATAAACTGTTGGAGTGAATTGAATTCTATGAGATACTTGAGCCTAAATTATACGTATCAGAAGTTGAAGTATAATATTATATCGTGCCTCTTTGATCATTTAACCTGGCCATTTCATTGTATATAATAATATCCGTTCCCAATATAAGGCATTATAACTGTATCGCAAAAAAACCACGACAAAATATTTTTATGGTTCCGTACGGAGAGTGTAGCACCACAGGCGGGGGTCAGGATCGAACCCGGAACTTTCGCTCAATAGGCTAAGCCCTTACCCACTGGTCCATCGTCGCTCTTATTTATGTATAACTAGCAGCGGCCCGCGGTTTCACCTACGTACTTTCCATTCCCGTGGGAGTACGGTGATAAATTATAGCCTATGTGTTATTCTGATATATAAGCTATTATATTATTGTAAATTTTCATTGAAATCTCATCAAATCATCATTAGTTTTTACGTAAAAGAGTAACAAACATCCATACTTACAAACTTTCATGTTTATAATATTAGTAGGATACTTATAAATCAATATATTCCTACAAAATGTATATTATAATTATTTAAAAATGGTACCGAACCCTTGTTATAAAAGTTAGAACCGCACTTGGCCGGCTTTTATTTCCTCATTCACTGTAACTTAGGGATGTGCGGCTGATGAACCGTAGCATTATATATCGATATTGCATTTCACTTACATTTCCTTTACGCCTAGATACGATCGTGTAAGTGGGGTAAGCGGGTAAGCGGTAACTGTATGAACGTCGCTTGCGGTTCCCTCACCGTTACAATCTTTACATTTGATTTCCAACAGTATTCGAAAAATATTCCCAACACTAGTGTAAGTGCTTGTTCATGCAAAATCAATAAGTGAAAATATATGCATGAAAATTGTATTGTCATTCGCCTTTATAATAATGATGCTGAAGAACAGCAGCGTACCTTGGCCTAGCGGGGCCCGGCTGATGATGATGATAATGAATTTTAGTTACAAATTTTAATACCTATGCGTAATACAGTTCAAGCTTTATTACAGTCTATTTGAAATACGGTATATTGCAATTGTTATAATATTAATATTGCAGCACTGTTGCCCTTTAAAGCTGCTTCACAAAGGATGCATTTAAAAGATATTTAGGACACTGAAATACCGCGAACATAAGAGTTTTGTTTTTTTATTTAAAATTATAAGCGTTTAAGTTAAAATGTCAATGCCATTACAATTGAAATGGTTATTATAATGTACATAAACACAAAATAATAATAGTTGATTACGGGCAATATAAAAATTGCAAGGTGGCTGTTAATAGTTGAAAGTAACAACACTTAGGCTGAATTAAAGAATATTATTTCATCTTAAATATTAAACCACCAAAAAACTATATTCTATACTTAATTTATAAAGAGATTTTTTTCCGGTTGGAGCTATGATAATGGCCTTAATGCTTTATCGGAGGTGAGGTGAGCCTGTTGGCTTCACCATTGGATGAACTTGGATGGGGGGTTGCCCCCCGCCAACCGTGGAGTGTGACTTCTACGACTTCATGGCGTCGGGTTTGTTCCCGTGGCGGGTCCATACCTCACCACCATCAGATGAAACTTTATAAAGACATAAAGTTTGTGAGGTTGTAGGGGGTAATCTCTGAATAAGCTACGCTGATTTGAAAATTCTTAGGCCCGAACTCACACGGGCAAGTGAAGAACGCGGGTGAAAATCCACGGATCGCTGCTAGTGTATATTTTGTGTATTTGAGCAGAATTAGGTACTGTTTTTTTCAAATAATGTGTCCTGCCGAACTAACAACTTGTAAAGTTAATCGAAGGCTTTCACTATTATTCCTAAATCTTGTATATGTGGTATCGGCTAACTCAGGATAATAAATCAGTGCCCTTCGAAATAACCTTCCCTAAAATAAATAGGCTCTAATCCTCAAACAATTTTAAAAAGCAGATTTTCCATAGAAGAATTACGCTGTAACTTAACAATACATATTTACCAATTAAACATATTTTAAATACAAATTTACCAATGCTGGGTAGCGCGCGGCGCATGACAAGTGAACTATTTTTTTTTTACTTTTACCCTAGCTCGTAGTGCAGTTTACCAGGTGGGTTTCTCTACGCCGAGTTCCCGAATTCATGGGTACCATCTTGCTTATTTCTCCCGTGGAACAGCTACGCTGTGTTGTGAAGAGAAGAGCAAGTCAGGCATGTAATTACTGGCAATGAGACCTAATTACGTAAATATTACGAAGCGATAGGATCCTGGTTCGATCCTGACCCCCTGACCAGAAATAGGCTTTTCTAATTTTCTAAGTGCACCCTAAAAATGAAACCATCGCAAACTTACCGGTGAAGGAAAACCTAGTGAGGAAACCAGCATGACCTGATGAGATTAAAAGTCTATAAGTTGTATGGCCCTGTCCCAGCAGGGGGATTTGTGGGTTGTTACTTTACTTTTTACTTGTCACTGGACACTCTGTACAGAGCTTTATACAATCAGATACAATTTAATGCCTAATAGTATAATATTGGTTGCCGTTACAGTAAAATGGGACACACAGTTCAGTCTGAGCACTAGGTAGGATCTAGGTTTGTATGCTATCACGGCTTAATCATTACTCGGCAACAGGCTTGAATATAACCTGCTATTAAAATATGACCACCGTAAAATATATACATCCCCGGAATATCTGTAAATCGATATAGTAGAAATCGTACCTACATTATTTTTATAATTACTAAATTGTATTCTAGATTAGATATTTCTTTAAATTGTATTCTAGATTCGATTAGATATTTTAAATTAGGTTCTATGCTTTAGGTGTTTCTTTGAGTAGATATAGATTCTTTGATAGAATAGAGCAGGTGATGAATCGGAAAAAAATTGTATTGTCCACGTTGAACGCGAGTGGCAAGGGATCGGTCGTTTGGGCGTTCATTGAGGGAGGCCTATGTTCAGCAGAGGACGGATAAAGGCTGATGATGATGTCTATCATCATCATGTTGTCTATTGCGTACGATGATCTTTTCAATCTAATCTGAGACTTTACCTGTAGTATACATTATAAATGTTTTTATGAACCTTCTTATAAAGCAAAATGTGAAAAAACCATTCTTAAGCTTCTTTCAACTTTTTACAAGATGTGTAACTTAGACGTAAGTAGTATCTAGTACATACATACATGAGAAATACTTTTATTGCATATACATTTTATACACACGAAACGTTAATCAAAATTTACGAGACGTTTGGTGATGATATATCTTTAATAACTCAAAGATTTTCATATTGTCAAATACTTTTACGCTTATCTCTTACGTTTAAGATTAAAGAGGATCTGTGATGGCTAAAGTCTAGTACAATACATTAATACAATCGATTGTAAGAGGGTTGCAACAGTACGGTATTGTGAGTCAAGATTTTAGAAAGGTAATAATGAAGAATTAAACATTAATAATGACCATAGATGGTAGGTGGTATTGAGCAAACATTAGAAGGTATCATTAAAATGTGCGTGTCAGACAACGCAGGACGTAGGGTTCCGTGAACACATGTTACCACATTGAAAATTTTTAGTCGTAGAATAGTTCATAATAATGTTAAGAATAGGGATAGGACCAGCTAGGCTCACCACTCATAGCGGCAACCACCTTTCTTTTATTGCCTTAGTACCGCAACGGATTTCATCAGAATTATAGGAAGATTGGGAACCGGGCAGACCGCAGAGTATATTAAATATTAAAACAAATATATTAAAATATATAGTCTTAAAGAATTAAGTTGGCTATCCTCAAGTTGTCAAGATTAGAACTCATAAATCTATACATTTATGAACTAGAATTTGGCCACTAGAGTCTATAACTCAGAGGCTATCAGATCAGATCTGTCAGAAGTTAGAGAAAGATAATGATAGTATGATGGAACGGACCGCTATGCTCTTTAGAGGAAAACCAGAAAGGATATATCCAGATCTAAACCATCTAAGTATTCCTACTTCCAGTCTATCAATAAAATTCATCAGTGATATAAATAAATAAGTATTATTAGTGAAATATAAGGAAATGATGATAATAAAAACGGTGAGATGACAGGTAATAGATATGATCGTTAGCTCAGAACACTGAAGATAATAATATGTACCTAATGCATGTAATGGAGCTTCTGTCAAGATGTACAAGTATGTAATTTTATTTGTCGATCGTGTTATTAGTGCTAAGTATGGTATTGAGTAGCCTTCACACGAAGGTGCGCTTGCGCACAGACCTATAGTTGGGTTATAATGATCTTTATCTATAATCATATAATAAAGGTATTTGTTACTTTAGATGATTGGTGAAATCTTAGTAGGTAAGGCTTAGGTTGTAAGCTCCTCGAATTAAAAATGTTTTTATAGGAATAATGATAACATAAAGCTATGAGCTAAATAATCGTCATCTTTTTTTACGTCGTTTAGTAAACACAGGGGAAATATTTAAAAGATAACCGGTTCCCGTAAATACCAATATAGGAATTTTATCTAATAAATTGTGATATCCTCCATCATGACAGAGGCTATAGATAGTTCAACGGAACCACATCCACTGATCCACTCCAGGTCAAGCGTATGTCAAGCAGACCAAGATGGAATCATAGAAAATGAGAAAGTAGATATGAACAAAAGTAAATCGTAAAAGTAGAAAGGCAAAATAGATAATTGTGATGCAGAACTGGTCATATTTGTCTTGTGTTATACCTATCTTAGAGGTTAAAAATGTTATTTATAAAACTGAATCGTTATATAAACTAATCAGTAAATCTCGTCGCATAGAAAGTTAAATTGCTATCACGAAATGACTCAGCATATTCATGCATTTATAAAAAAATGTTTCAATAAACTTTAGTTTGATAGATTTAAATGTATTGTTTGTAATATATATTATAGTAAATAATGCATGGATGCATTTTACCACTTATCACACTCGCTTATCACAAGCGAGACTGACCTGGATCTTAAGAACTTGATCTTGCCGCTGTCCAATCAAATGATGAGCAAATGTTGAGCAATCGTTCCGAGTTTCTACTGGAAAAAATATACAGGATTTAAAATTAACAGGGCTATTTTTAGCTTACTCTGGTTTAGGCTCTGGTGTATTGGGGGCGAGCGCCTTCAACCGAACTTCGAGGGTCCTGGGTCTGCAGGAAACAGAATCATCTCAGCAATAGGCTGGCCCCGGTGAAGGAAAGAACTCCTCTTTAGGTAGAACTGCCCAACTGCTACTAAGCAGTTCCCAACCTGAACCCGACACGGTACATAGGTCTTCCTGGGGGCTTCCTATGCATCCCCGTCGGTCACCCGCGGAGGAAGGCCTAGTTAAGGTTCTCCAATCTCACCCCTTATTCGACCTCCTTCTAGGACATTACGCCCTCATAGAGAATAAGAGATTATCGCGGTCCAGAACTCGTCGTCACGGAACATCGCGGTATTGATGAGTGCATCACCCTTACGGCAACTTTGATAGGTAAACAAGGTAGTACAAACTAGTCTATGAACGAAGTAGTTTATGGGCTACGTGAACCACTTACTACCAAATGGCAGGTCCAAACTCTAAATGGCTTAGGGCCTGTTTCACAATCTCCAGTTAAGTTCCCAATAGGCTATCGGCAACATATTTGACAGATGCTCCATACTCTATCTGTCAAATATGTTGCCGATAGCCTGTTGGGAACTTAACTGGAGATTGTGAAACAAGTCCTTACTTCCATAAACAAAAGATATCAAAAGAAACTATCGTCTATGGAAAATGATTGAGGTTTATTCTGTTTTTCCAGATTTTCTACTTCTAAACGTTTCGTGTCTGAGTTAAATCACCAACGTACTAATATAAGGATTTATTAATCTGTCAGTGTGTCCAATGAATAATTGTTAATTTATTAATAATTACAACTCGAGTGTGTAATATATCATAATATTAAAGACGCATAAGTTGATGTCACTTTTTCAATAGGAGCTGACGTTCTCATGATTTATTAGATTGAAAAGAACGGTACGAGCATACGAGTAAACGTTAACGTCGGCAGCCAATAACGACAACCTAGGGTTGCCAATACAAATTAAAATTTAAAAAAAAAGAAATGTGGTGTCGTGGGACACCAGATAGGAACGAAGTTCCTTTGGCTAAAAAGAAAGGTATTATACAATACTCGCTTGTGAGTAAAAGAAGAAATGCGTGGAATAAAAAGCGTTAAATGAGACGTGCGCAGGCGCGACAGTCGCATACACAAGCGAGTAGTGTATAATACCTTTCTTTTTAGCCGAAGGAACTTCGTTCCTACCTAGTGTCCCACGACACCACATTTCTTTTTTTTTTAATCGGTTATGTAGTGGTCAGTAAAAGTAGTTTAGGAGTTTATTCATTACAAACATACAATCAAATCTTTCCTCTTTATAATATGAGTATAGATGTAATACATTTGTAGTAACATTTTCAACCAAAACTACTTATTTCATAATAATCGCACTAATAAATTTGCGTAATAATGTTGCATTTTTTTTATGAAAAGGTCACACCGAAATTGGACACAGAAGTTACGTGGCGTTTAAAAAATAATAATAAAAAAATGTCACAACTCGTAAATAATACAAAATATTGCATCAATGACAGAGCGGTGTGTAATTTTAACATCTTTAAATAAGATGTGCTGAATATGTAATATGTATTAGCAAGGAAATTTGTTATTTATTAATACACGAAAAGATTTGGTCAAATGTCGGTTCGGTTTATTCATCCTATCCCAATTATGTTATTATATATGGCAGCGTATTCTTCCATAACTTCAATTGCAATCCTCGACAAAATTTTGCTATCAGTACGTAAATGGTAATTTAATTGAAAAAACTGACTTTTGACTTTTCATTAAATGAAAACTAACATTTGAACAAAATAAAATAAAAAAGCCTAATGTCTAAATTTACTGTTTAAATAATTCTATCAATTGAAAAGTTTAATAATAATGTTTTGTATAGTACGCTTAACATAAAAGAAATAAAATAAGGTCAAAAGAAAAAAATCAGTGAAAAAATTCCGTCATAAAATGGCTAAGGATTTCGGCGGAAAACTTCGGGGCGCGTGGTTGTATTTTTACGATTTCCCATTAGTTAATTGTTAATTTGTCTCTTGTTGGTTTAGAGCTCGATATTATTTAAATTATAAAACGCACAATATAGGAAACCGAGTTCACTAAGCGAAAAAGATACGAGAAGCTTAAAATTAACATCAAGGGTAGAAGACTAGACTACAGCAAAAGGCTACATTTTATCAACATTATGTTTTCGCGCAAACACATTTCACGAAAGCCCTACAACAAAATAAATTATTCTATCTCATCATCAAAATTTTTGCAAGATATAAAAAAGTCATTAGAACGATAGGGCTATAGAAATATACTATACTGTACTATAGAAATTATGTACTATATAAAAATATACGTCTGTTAATCTACGTTGACGCTGACGAAGCTGTGAGCAATATACTTTTATTAGATTTTTTATAATTGTAAAAGTATTTTTTGTTACTTACTTCGCTGGCTTAACGACCCTAAAGGGATATTGGACTCCATCACAAAATGGCGCCACCACGATTTAACTTTAGCTATATCCTCCTAGTTAATCTTTTAGCCCTTGGTCTTTCCATCGGTTGTTGAAAGCTATTATTTTAATTTAAAAAAACCACAGAACGATCTTCGCAAGTGACAGGACACCAACGGTTTCGAAGGATTTGTATACACTTGGCGAACACTGGCAGTCGTTCGGTTAATGTCACGTTACACGATGAAACTTCGCGTCTCGAATTGATTATACAAGACAATATACAAGACAATAGAAAATACACAATGCTGTAATTTCATTCTAATACGATTTTTTCTAATTTTCATTTATATTCACAAAACATTAAAAAGTTTTTATATCACGTGTTTTGATTTGTGATTTACGGTAGGTATGGTACATATTATATAATACCACATGGTGCTAAATGTTTATAACAACAAATCAATAACAAGATATTAGAAACGACAAGACGCGTACCATCATTTATGTTTCGACCATCGCGTCTTTATATTTTGACGTAAATATACCATATACGTCGACTTTCTGTCTAATTTATCGCTCGCCCATCGAGTTTATAATTGTTACCGCATGCCTGCTATAGAAAGCCACGTTTATACTAAAGTTATCAAATAATCAAAGTTTTAAATTGATGTAATATTTTCAATTTTAAACGCAACCGGTTTGTAAGCTATCGATTCCCAATATATCACAATATTGGTATTGATTGATTACAAAAATAATTACACCCATCAACGTATTAGTGAAAGTTATATAACATAACTTTTGAGTAATTGAATGCTAAAATAAATTACGTAGGTGTTTTGAAGAGAAATGGCGTGATTTTTTTTTTTTTTTTGTGTAAGTTATCCTAACGCATTCACGCAAAAGAGTTTTGTCTTTGTCAGTAAGATGCGTTTCTTCTTGCAATACTGTTGCTTTTACAATTTTTAAATTTTGTATTTATATGTTGATTGTAAGAATTGATAGTTTAATTTAGTTATATTGGTTAAGGGTTTGTTTCACAATATCCTAATAAAGTTCCATTTAAGCTATTTGCAACATATTTACCACATAACTACAACGTTTTTGTTTCACAATTGACATATAGCCATATTTGGCTAATAAAGTTCCCTGTAAACTATAGGTCGGATCAACTGGCCATTAGCAAATTTATCTGCCACATAAATTAGTTGACAGATATATACGCGGTTGACAGCTTCACGACATTTGACAATTTGACGTTCCGGTAACAGTAATATACAAAATAATTTAAATTGTGTTTTGATCGTTTAATAATTAAGGAATAACATTATATACAAGGTCTATGTAAATAAAAGGTATAAAGATGGTATGATACATACAATTAAATTATAAAAACATATTTTCATGGATATTTACAACATGGAATTTTTTTCTAAAACATATTTATCGTAAAATGGAACGATGAAATGCGAGGTTGCCAAGCCTACTAACCCGTAAGTGCCAAATAGGGATCTGCCAAATAAATTTATAGGGAAGATGATGGTGAAACCCAATCAAGACTAACTAGAAGATTTATGAGTCAGTTAATTTATGTGTCATATAGCTATAGGGTACTTTACTAGTATATTGTGAAACAGACCCTTAGTATTAATATTTAATTGTATAGGGTGGTTTATTGTCAAGAAAGTTCTTTTCTTTTTAGTAATTCTGTATATTTCCTCTGAAATATAGCTTACGTGTTTTATAAAGATTAGCTAGGATTTGTGTATTAAATGTAAAAATTACATTTTACAATAATAAAATAAATAGTTTTATAGACACAAATTAATGATAATGAATACTACTGTTAATTTTCTCTCGTATACTTGAAACCGTTTATTATATAAAACATATATTAAGCGATGTCAAACAAATCAATGTACCTAATTTGTGTGATACGTTGGTAAAATAAAACCAGATATAAATTAAGGATTAAATTGAAGCTACGTGACTGAAATTCAGTACCGTACACATCTAACATGTAATCTTCGGGAAGCCGATTTTATAGAAATGTGGCTTCCGTAAACATACAAATCTCAGTTATATGATATAGAAGTGACCCACTTATTAATTTGCTAAAAATCCTGTGAATCGAATACAATGGCATTTCTATTTTTTCATATTCACATAAGCCTTGTTTTCAATCCTGATTATACCGGATCGGAGTATGTGCTGTGCCGCGCTCCCGGCTGCGTGGGTACCACCATCTTGCTTGTGTCTCCCGTGAAACAGCTTAGCTGTGTTACGGAGAAAAGGACAGACAGTACCTGTATGTAATTATAATAGGCAACGAGGCTTAGCATGTTATATCTCAGGATATGTAACACACTGGTGAAGGAAAACATCGTGAGGAAACCGGCATTCCTGATGAGATTAAGACTTTGAAGGTGTGTGAAGTCCACCAACCCGCGTTGGATCAGCGCATCGGTGAAATATGGTCCATTACCCTCGTCTGATTTCGAGGAGGAGACCCGTGCCCAGCAGTGGGTCATATAAGGTTTGATACTTTTTATTTAAAGATATCACATAAATGCCTGGGCTAGTTTCAGTTTCAGGTAGACTAGTAAATTTTTTTTTTCTAAAATGTATCGTTTAATCGATTAATATTATAATTAAAATCGATAAAGATTACCAAACATACTAATAGTCAATTATGTAAACAAAATATAACGAAGTTATGGGTACAGTCATATCGGTCTAACTCTCAATCTAATACCATATAAGCAATTAAACTTTCGTTTATAATTCGGCCTTACAATACTCGATTTCACGAGACACGCCTTTGATAGGGATATCATAATATCTAATATTATATAATACTTTCAAACAATCCAAACATCTATATAAATACTGCAATTTTTTACAAAAAAAATTATTTTTAAGCTATATCTATAAACGGAAGACAAAAACTTTTGATGCCAAATTCAATCATCAATTCATCATAAAAAGAGAATTTCTGAATTTATATTACTGTTCTAAAAATACTTTAATCTAAAACATAATATTTTTACCTTGTTTCTCCAAAAATATTATGTTCTCTTCTCGTACAGAAAGCTCCATCCAAAATAGTTCGGTGTTTTTCCACACATGGTATAAAGCTTGTAGTAAATATTTTAACTTTGTTCTACAGACGGTCCGCCTAATTAACCGACTTTATAAAAAAGGAGGTTCTCAATTCATCTATATTTTTTTTTTTTTACAAATCAATCCGTCATACACTTTATATTTCTTATAATAATACCATTATTAAAGATTAATTATTTATTGTAAAGTACCAAGGGATCGGTCGTCTTGACGTTCATTGGAGAAGGCTTAGTTCTACAGACAGATAAAAGCTGATGATGATGATATAAAAAAGCGTTGTCGCCATAACGGATACAATAAGAAAAGAAAAAACTCGAATTGATAGGTTAGGCATAGGCGTCGTTTATATTGTTCCAACAATAATTAATGACGTTAATCTACAGAGGTAAATTAACGTCATTAATTAACGAGGTTAACACTGGGAGCCAATGCTATCCAACCAGCTAGGGACCATCCATAAATCAAATCTAATTTGTTTTTAAATTTAATACGAAGATTTTAATGTACAAGAAATCTCACACATCACTTTTATCTTGACATGAATTAAAAGTATAACAGTATTATTTTGCCGTTGTAAAAATGTTATTATAATAAAACTTTATTATTATATACCGTTCTTTTTCCAATACTTTTATTCACTTGTTAAGAATTTTAAACTTGATATTTTAGAAAAACAAAACTGTTTTTCTCATAAAATAGTATATTATATGTAATCAATACTATAACAATAATTTATGTAATAGAAAATGGACCATTTGTCTGTATGTCTGTAAGTCTGAATAATTAAATATAAATATAACTGTTCTATAAAAGCCGGATTTTAAAATGCTCTAGCAATTTCTAAGCATTATATTCACATTACACATAATCAATCTATGTAGCAGGCAGAGCTGAGATCTAGCGGAAAGCATTAATTTCCTTGGCATAGAAAGCAGCCTGAATGCCTCTATGGATATCGCTACAAATAATTACTAATTATAAACTATCGAACGCAAACTGTATTTCATGCATAACTCGTATATAATAAACCATTTTGTATACTTCTTGTTAAATATCAATACATACTTTTTCATGTGATAAATGAACTATGTACCGGCTAAGCCATTTGGGTTTCAGTGTTCTGTTGATTTGACAGCGGTGGTTAAAAAAGATAAACTATAGAGTACTTGCATGCATGCCAATATTACAATTTATATGATTTATTTATCTCTCAGGGGCCCGGTACGATAGTCAGTCCGTTTCAAGTTGCTAACGCTGCTTCCTTGTCGCGCTCTGCAGCACCGCGCGCTCGCGCCACGAATATTCTTCTTCATTCTTCTTCTCAGTCATACGCTTTTGTCCGAAGGGTCGTAGTTATGTCTCGATCATACGAAAAATACAGTAATGAAAATAGTCGCTCGTATCTTGTGTTCCGGGATAAGTAACGTATAATATATAAGCTGCCGAAACACTAAAAAAGGCTTATATTTGATGAAATTATGTTATAAACGAATACAAGTCAATCCGCATAACGCTCTACGGCATAACATTGCCATAATTTGTCCGGTTTGCTAGCTTAAAAGCGTAGAAGCGAATCAAATAAATTAAAACTGACAAATATTCATACACTTGTGAAATTAGTAAAAGCATAATTTTTTTTTTCTCTCCATAACAAATAGCAATTTAAAAACCAATACGCAGATGCTTTGTTCAAATCGAGTACAATAAGCTTTATTATTGAGAAGCAGTATGCCAGGTGAACTGTAACCCCGACCTTGCTTTCCCTGGAACCGTCTGCTTCGTCATATTGGACTCGACCAAGACATTTCGCTTACCAAAATATAACGTGACGCAGACAAAGAGAAAATCGCTTGAGCAAACGCTTTGTATTTGAACAATCATTTTGCTTCTTAGCAATTTTAATGAGCTCAATTTATTGTTTCGTATTTATACAGTAAAAGTAAAAGTTCTTTACTCAAAAAACTCATTAGAACATAACATGTGCTTTCTTTCTTCGGTCATTTATTCCGTTCGGTAATTTTAGTGTAGGGCTCCGAATCTTTAATATTTTTTTCGTATTGTATTTTATAATAGAGTTCGTTTGATTTTAAGTTTGTGGAGAAAATGTAAAAACTTTAAAAGAAATATAATTTTTTACAATTTCTCTAACACTTTAAAAAAAATACGTTTCGTCTATACACATGCTCTTATCTGATAAAAATGTGATTGTAACAAACCCCTGTTTTTATACTCAAATCTTACCCTTAAGAAAACACTTATGATTTTCAAAACTTATAAAAAAAATTATAATTAAGAATAAAAATATTATGTATAAAATATAAACTTATAACTACCATACGATGAGCCTATATTATGTTATTATGCTTTTCATTCAATTGCTTTACATGAAAGTGTGCGAAATTTTAACGAGCTTCGATATTATTTAATTTTATACTCGTAAAAATATTATAAACTAAAGGTAGCATATAAATACATCAGAATAATTAAAAGTAATAAACGTAAATCTCCATGTTCGTAGGTAAAAGGCGTTTTTCGGTCTAATAATTGAATTAACTGTTATGTTGTATTACTCATATACTCTTCATATAAAAGTGGACCATCGCGTGTTCGTAGGCAACGTACATTCGTCACAGGGATTTCGCGGTAACAAATTTATAATTGATTTAAACGCCCAAAGTATACTGTTAGTTAATATGCCCGGGTCACCTATATATAAACCAGTAACAAAGGCAGTTGTGCAACTGTTGCTTCTTTACGCAATTCCCAATCCTCAGCTCATAGTCGAACTAGTATTCATATCGTGCCTTGGTGGAGATTTCTGGGGTCTGGGATCCATAGGGATCGCTAATTATAAATATATACTTTAGCGATCCCTAGATAGATCCATATTGAAGCCAAGCAATTTGTTTGTGTGAATTTTAAACCCTAGTTTCAATCTCGTTATTTCGGAAACTGTTGTAAATATTTTAAAAAATGTTCTGTAATTTATATTGAGATAACGAAGATATTTTTTATTATCTATTATATATAATTCCAGTGTCACGATGTTTGTCCGGAATGAACTCCGAAACTTCTGAACCGATTTTAATGTTTTTTTGTTTTAAAATGTGTGCTTTTCTCCTTACTTAAAAGATCCTAACTTAAAAGATAGGATAGTTTATTTCTCTGCTACTTACCAAATTTTTTTGACAAAACGAAGTCTGTTGGGTCCGCTAGTTATCCATATATTTCTTTTATCCACCATAGTCATCGTCATCATTAGCCTTTATCCGTCCACTGCTAAACATAGGCCTTACTCAATGAACGCAAAGACGACCGATCCCTTGCCACTCTCAAATCACATCTCACTATCAAAACATAATTTTTAAAAACATGTTTTTCTACAAATATGAAATTATAAAAGAAATAAGATATGTTGATAACAATTAATATTATTAACATTCCATTGAAATGTTTAGTGTTTTAAACTTAATGTTTGAATTATGGAGTATTCAAGAAAAAACGGTCATCTTGATAAAATCTAATTTAAACACTGCACATACTAACACTTTCAAATTACGAGAAAATAATTAAAATTTTAAAACGAGGTGTTGAATAAGGAGAAATTTATAAAATATCATCAATTCTTTATTTTCAGTTTCGAAACCGTCATTCTTTAATGACTATTATATTTGTGCACATAAGAGGGTTTATGTACACACGAATTTTGTAAATTTGCACAAACTTAACCATATTCGTCAATCTTCTGCTATTATAATAATTTTGCAAAAAAATATAAGTCTCAACATAGGTATAACTTTTAGATTTCTTGCTCTATATTTTTTTCATACAACCTTTTATATTATTATACTCCATGCATATTTCCTCTGTCTTGCTTTTACCTTATATATGCATTTAATATATGCTTCTTAAATACACTTAATTAGTTTATTGTGATATGATTTTCTTCTCTCCTAAATGTGTGTAGGGATCGTTCATCTGAATGTTCATTCAGGGCGGCCTGGGTTCATCAGTGGAGTAATAAAAGCTGATGATGATGATAATGATTATGAAACATATACCTTTTAACTTCTCTACCAAAATAATTTTGTATTTTACACAGGACTTAACGCTACGATGTAGAAAAATGTTGTCAAAGTATTTATACACCTTATACATTTATGCCCTTTCTTTTCATCAAAAATATACTTCTCAAGTGTCAAAATTAAAAAAAAACATCTGAATAAACTTGAAATCAACAAAACGCTCAAAATCACTTTATTCAAAACTTTAATATATCTTTGACGGCTACCGTACACTATTGCAAAGCAGTTTCCACATTCGACGTAATTTTATAAAGCGCTGACGTCGCTATTATGAGACGAAGGCCTGTAATTTAGAGATATAATAATTTCCGTGCGTCGTGCTCCGTATACTAATGACTGAGCTTATGAATCTGTCCATGCAATCACCATTCATCTGATTTTCTTGTCAACGACTGTCGCCACTACACTCATAATTACTGTTCTATGAATATTACACACATCTATTTTATTAAACGCGTGCTTAAAGTAATTTTATGCCTTTAGAAAAAGTGTAATGTGAATATATTATTTGCGTTTTTTGTTTAACGATTTGGACAAATGTTTTAAGAAAAATTAAAAGTACCATGTCACAAATATGACTTTGATACTTATTTAATTCGTACTGTTATGAAATCGACGACTCATAAATAATTGATTCCTGTTTTAAATTTATTAGCCTTTTTTTGTAACAAAATCGTAAGAAATAAATCTACAACACATGATTTTGAATAATATGTTATGTTGTTTTTTTTTTATTTTTTTTGCAGCCATATTTCTTAATAATTAATATTATTCCAGTTATATTTAAATGTTTTCATTATTACATTTCTAAAAATGTAACAAAATTCTTAACAATTATAGCGGTAAGAACCATTTAATGTACTTGCAACAACACTAAACATGGTCAAAACACATTTTCCCTTGCACGTAAGTAACAATTAAAATAAGCATTCAGATTACCATTTAGATATGTAAATATAATCATTATCATGATCATCATCATCATCTCAGTCTATAGCTGCCCACTGCAGAACAAAGACTCAAGTTTAATAAAATTAAAATGTGGAAAAAAATATGAAATAGCTTCTAAATAGCTGTAGAATTTACGGGGTTCGCTGTTTGGTACATGATGCTAAAATTACCTTATACATTTTTTAGTTTAAATAAACTATTGTTTAAATGATTGTTTCATAATATTATCTATATATAATACTAGCGGACTCGACAGACTTCGTTCTGTCAAAACAATTAATTTGCAATAAATAAAATTGCAATCTCAAATTTGAGAAATAAACTATCCTATCTTTTAAGTTGGAGAAAAGCACACATTTTAAAAGAAAAAACATTAAAATCGGTTAAGTGGTTTAGGAGTCCATTGAGGACAAACATTGTGACACGAGATTTATATATATTAAGATGGACTGAATTATAAGTTACGTTTTGTAGTTGTCGTTGTTTGTTGTTGTGCGTTATAAGTTAATATGTCATGAGGAAGCAACCGTGTTCGGTTCTTATAAAAAAGATGATATTTCTACGTTTTTGCCTATCCCTAGTAACATTTTTAAAAAATATATTTTTATCGTTGTCATCAAATTTCCGTTATACAAATAATATGCTAAATTTCTCTAACAAGGAAAAAATAAAAGATTCATTCCTTTATCTCGAACATAAAATAGTCGTAGCAACATTTTTTTTGTATTTTTATACGAGTTAAAATGTCTATACGCATACAGATTTCACCTTCTAATCTTTTTATTTAAATTTACAACTTGAGCAGTGATAGCGGACAAAAGTCGAGTTGATTTGTATAATAATCTCAAGTCATTCAGAAAGTATGTTAAACCTACTGCAATACTCAGTCTACAGATGATATTAAATGTGATTGCTGTTATACATAAATATAGATATTATTTGTAATTGTATTATACTTGTACTAAAGTTAGAGCGAGTAGAAAGAGATTGGTCATCTTGGCGTTCATTGAGGGAGGCCTGTGTTTAGCAGTGGATGGATAGAAGTTGGTGATGATGATGATATGTCTAAAGTTTTTGTAGATTGTTAATAATATTGAAATAATAAAAGATTTACAATTCAAATAATCAGAATGAACAGCTGTATACGAATTGAAGATAATTATTTCATACTATATTTAAAAAAAAACTTAATAAATATTAAACCTGAGCTTTAATAACCACCTCCAAATATCAATATTTATTACGAACAACATTTATCATAAAATATATCTCGAGCGACAGTCTCGTGTTCAGGTGCACATAGAAATTTAGGAAAACTTATTTCGAGATACCAGAGGGGGTCGGATTGGAACCCGGAACTTTCACTCGAGAGGCGTAGCCCATACCCACTAGATCTGGCTCTTTCTTTTCTTTCTTTCAACCGGTCCTACTTGATATTCTCAAAGTAAAGAGTCATCACACTTGTGCTCGACAACTTCAGAAGTTGTCTTGTCTTTAAATAAATTATATCGTATCATATGTACTCTAACCATCTAAAACATCGAACGATCTTTTGATAAATCGTTAATTATGTATGCCTATAATTAAAATTTATAATGAGTAAAGAATTTGTATGAAAGTGTGCCAGATTTCTTGTCAAAGCAGGGCGCTAATTACACTAAGGTGCAACTTTAACAGTCTGTAACATATTTGGCACTCTTGACTACTTTTAAGATGAAAGTAGACGACACATTCATGTACACCAATCAAATAAAATCGACAAAGCTTCATTATTAATAATGTTTTTAATGATCATCCCTTTTCAAAAACCAAGGAAGGTTTTCGAAGTATTTTATTTTATTTCATGAAATCTCCTTCCTTTTTTCATAGTCTTATGATTGAAGGATTTGAATGCGTTATTTTTAAACGACTTCTAAAACTGAGGTCTTTCTCATTGAGTTCGTCGTTTATGAACCGATTTTGGTGATTCTTTTTTTGGTTATTGTCATATAAGTAATATTATTTGTCTGTGTATGTTATTTAAAATTTCAACCGACTTTTATTGTACGTTATTATTAGGTACATGTTTACATTGATGAGGTCAGACATAATAATATATTATGAACTTCAATGTCCATTTAAAAATGGGAATAAGTCATGAATCATACACACACATGCTCGTGTATTAGGAAAATCCATCCATCCAAAATTAATATAGGTTAGCAGAAACCTCAACATAATTAAGTTAAGTAGTTAATTTTTTTGAATTTTTGTTCTCCATTTTAAGGGATTCCCTCATAAAGATTTCCATTGCATTGCAGTAAAAGTTTTAAATGGGATTCTAAATAATTTTAAAGAATTTACAGGGCTCTTAAAAGACACCACCAAGACATTTATTTGCCTGTACATTTGAGGTCTCTGTGGCCCCGGAGGCCTCGTATGATTGATACGACTGATACAACAGTCGCTACACCGATCCGATAAGATTTTTCGTAATACTTTTTTTTTTGCGCTTAACAGATCGCTAAATATAAATTGGTTGAACGTAATTAAGGAAACCATAAGCAAGAAATGTATAACCAAACTTTTATGACATTCATGTTTTTGCAATCCATTCTTAAACGACTTCAAAGAAGGCAAGTCATTTCTCAATTCGACCGTATATGTGCTTTTTTATTGTGGATTACGATCAACATTATATTAACAATCTCCATGTCGTACATTTCTAAAATACCTTATTATTTTTTATTTACAAACAACTGTACTTATAAAAACTTAAAATCAGAGCACTTGTATTTTGCCGTTAAATGTAATAAGAATATAAAAATGAACAAAAAAGTCATAAACGTCTTCTGCATCGACATTTAAATACTGACCTACAAAGTAAATTATATCTTTATTATAACTAAATAAGTGGTCATTATACATTACACCCGTTAGTATATTAAACACTCAAATGCTCTAACTACATAAACACTTTACATTATGTTCCATTTTATGTTGTAATTCCTTTTGTTAGGTATGACTTAAGCTTTGGCCCTAGTTCTCACAACTTATCAATTGTTACGTAAAGTTTTTATGTGCATCTTTTTAATATTATAAAGAGGTAACCGAGTCGCAGCCCTATGGTTGCCCTCCGTTTCCAAATCCCTTCAAAAGGCCACCTCTCACTAATACGATACGCGACATCATAGCTATCATTTTACGAGGATATTATGTGAGCGAGTCCCCAGTCGAGCCGGTCCAATTAGGCTGCTAAGCAGCATGCCACTACCTATTCCGAAAATGCATTCTTTACTTGATATGTTTAGAAAGACGTTAGCTAATCAACTTCAATAAAATCTTAGCAAGATTCTTCACATGTAATAAAAGTAAAAACCAAAAAATAATATTTGCTGACATATCATAAATAATGACCTTTTAAGTGGGACACAATGAGAGAAGAGTGGGCCAACGAGATACTTAAATAAGTTCACTTGTTATCAGGTAAACCGAATATCCGTTTGCCCAAAAATAATTGATGGTTACAAATGTTAAGATGATAATGGACAACAATATCGTTATTAAGATGGCCTCTTTTAGGAGACTAAGGGCCTGTTTCACAATCTCCAGATAAGTTCCGAATAGGCTATCGGCAACATATTTGACAGATACTTGACAGATACTCCGTACTCTATCTATCAAATATGTTGCCGATAGCCTATTGGGCACTTAACTGGAGATTGTGAAACAGGCCCTGAATGATGAAAGGTATTTGATAATAATAACGACTGTTGAAATCATACCCGTTTAATTTGAATGATAACACCCACCCTGGATAAATCGCATCGTTCATTGACCCTACGTAGATTGCTTTATAGTGACTTAATGGTAGGTGATTCTTAAAATCATTGTTCATATAATAACTATAAAACAATACGACATTCACTTAATATAAAGAAAGCGTAGCTAATTTAGTTAGCAACAAATGCTAACTAACCGTAGAGTGCAGAGAGCAACACGTGAGGACGCAGAGAAAGCGAAACACAAACAAAAATACTTACGCAGATGTTAAAATTGTTGTTATATGTCGGGAGATGGTCGCGAGCGAAAATTGTATGCTACGTCGAAATATTTGTGTAGCTTTACGTTCTGTTTTATGAGCAATAAAGCTACGAATAAAAACTTTAGCCTTTACCGGACTGAGCGACGGTGGTGTTGTAGGTGTGGGTGTTTTGAGTGAAAGGTCCCGGGTTCAATCCTGACCTCTATAGTCTGTTCTGCCTTGAAACGAGAAGTTACTGGAATCTTCACAAAGTAGTCGCGAATTCAAATCCCGCCAAGTACAGGTAATTTGTATGATGAATATGTACCGGCTCAAGAAACGTGTAATATTATACTTTAAAATGTATTTTAAATTTATTTTCTTTGAACAAAAGTTGTAACAACATTTTCACAGGGTTAGGTTAACGTGGTGTAAATATTGATTCATTATCATCATCACCAGCCTTTATCCGTCCACTGCTGAACATAGGCCTCACTCAATGAACGCCAAGACGACCGATCCCTTGATAAATGTTGATTACTATCATTATATTCCTGCTTATTTCTTCCACCGGCCAGCACCCTGATTATTCTTCTTTCTTACTTCCCCAACACAAACCACTCTCAGTCTCTAACTAGTCCGATCCATCGAGCATATGACCGGTATAAGCGGTAATATTATGTTCTGTATGAAGACAAATTCCGCCAAATATTTGCTGCACAGTATATTAGCTCAACCAACAGCAGAGGTAGCCTGAGACTTGTGTCGGATGGTTACTGAGGCCCCGCAGTGACTCTCTCTCTCTCTCTCTCTCTTTGTGAATAAAGCTAAGGGTACAATGGGGTTGGCAATTAAGAATTTAAAAAAAATGTTTGCTGCGGCGCTGCACCGGTTCTGCGCTCTCATTGGTCAACTGATTGGTATAGATATGGGATTAGCTGATTGTACACACAGATCATTGGTTGGTGCAATTGCGATTATGACAGTGACAAATCATTGATAATTTTTTGGATTTGGATTTTTATGGCTAACGTTTCTATTCTAATGTTTTAGCATTTAGATTAGTTGGCTCATCTGAAATTTGCCAGCCAAAAACACTAAAAATTTACATGAGCAAGCGAAGCAGAGTTAAACTCTCGATTTCTACTGAGATAATATAATCTGATGGTCTCTAGATAAGAGGCTATTGACATAAGCCTGCTTTCAAAGGGGCGACGGTGTCGTCTCGACGCTTCACTTCGGTTCGATGATTCAGAATTATTATAAGTGAAAGTATCAATAAATCGTGGGGTTTTCAATTACTCAGCGTTTTTCAACACTTTAGTACTACAAATATTTATTGAAAAGATTGTTATATGGATAATAAAGATGTTTAAAAAAATCTTTAAAGTACTAAGAATCCGCTATGAAAAACTCATGACAAAACATAATATAGTTTTATCACATTATAATTGGTTTACACTGCGTAGCGAAACATTCTAAATCTATGGTTTACACTCGCAAGATAGAAGATACTTACCTACTTTTAAAACCAAAAAATATTTATTTATAACATAAAATACATGTTAACTTTAACTCTGGTAAAAATATTCTTAGACTTTAGGGACAAAGACGATCACGGCCGTGCAATGAATGGCAAGGGATCAGGCGTATTGGCGTTCAACGAGGGAGGTCTATGTTCAACAGTGGACAGATACAGCAGTAGCTGACGATGACGATGATAATGATGATGAAGCGACTTCTAAGATTATGAGTAGCGACCGTTAACGATGGTTATGTCGCTTTAGTATTTTGGCTAGTTGAAAAGAAATTCTTGTAGAATTCTTTTCTAATTGTACAGACTGATTTTAATTAGCAATTTTTAGATTTCGTTTAAAGTTAACGTACCTACGGGTAACATATTACGCAACAAGTACAAGATTAAAGAATTTCTATTACACAAGGCTTAAGTATAAAGTATATTCTGAGGCGTATAATATAACGCACTTGCATAAATTGTTTTTGTAAATTACGCAAAGTGCGAAGAAAGTACTTCGATAGTTCATTTGTAGAAATACTAATATACTAGCTGTTGCCCGCAGCGTCGCCTGCATTAACTAAGATTTACAACGGTATCTTAGTACGCAAAAAAAGTAACTTTTCTGGTTGATTTTTTACACCTTGTGTCCAAAAAACCCAAATATCTTATGGAACCCTAGTTTTTTTCAGAATAAAATTTAGCCTATGTTACTCGTGGATAATGTAGCTTTCGAATGGTGAAAGAATTTTTGAAATCGGTCCAGTACTTTTTGAGCCTATTCATTACAACCAAACAAACAAACAAAGTTTTCCTCTTTATAATATTAGTGTAGATAGTGTAGAAAACAGACATTACAGACTGTATACCACGATAAGTATTACTATGTAACAACAGATTTTGTTGCGTTTTCAATAAAAAGCTATTCTTGTTATATAATCAAAGATTAGCATGTTATCATAATATTACTGTTAATGAGACAGTTCTAAATAAAACAATACAATTTCATATTATTCAGTGTCTATGCTTGCGCGATGCTGTGGTGGGATATGATTACAGATTTCTATCTTGTCCTGTTAGCGATTTCCTAGATATGTCACGATGGCTAATTTATCTATATTATTTGTATATTATTATCTTAATATTACACAACACATTTTGGTTTACATTGTTGTTGGCTAATACCGATTATAAATGACCACGTTAAAGATCTACCACCAAAATGTTAGGGGGTTGCGCACTAAGACACATATGTTTTTTAGAAATGTTTTACAGAAATCCTTTGATGTCATTACATTAACAGAAACATGGCTTATCGATGGTCTAAATGATTCGGAAATTTTTGACGATCGCTACTTAGTATGGCGACGAGACAGAGATTATACTCGGACAGGTCAATCAAGGGGGGGAGGCGTGCTTATTGCCGTCAAAAAGGACTTAATAGCGGATGGATGTAATGACTGGTGCTCATTGGCAGAAGATATATGGGTTGTATTAACTTTAAGGGGCTCACAGGTCACACACAAATTATACATATGCACAGTGTATATAATCAGAGAAAATTGTGGCTATTCTTTAGGAGAACAATTAGTAAACTTTTCTGAAAAATTGACAGCTAACTCGTCCAGCCGACCTAACGACGGTTTACTTATATTGGGTGATTTTAATATGCCCTATATAAGATGGCTTCGTCAACCTGGGGAGTCATACTTGTACCCCACTAATATTAGCGGGTGGCACCAGATTACCTTCTTTGATAATTTAAAATTCTGTAACGTGGAGCAGTATAACCACTTAAAAAATTTTAATGAAAGACACCTAGATCTAGTTTTTTCAAATTGTGAGGTAGCAATTGAAGGCTGCCTTGACCCATTAGTTGACGAGGACCCAAATCACCCTGCCCTAATTGTGACCACCCGTTTCACTGACCTAAAGCCTTTAAGAACTACTCCACGAATTAAATACCTTTACGAAAATGGGGACTATAGTGCTATTAACAATAAGTTAAGCGAAATAGACTGGCCCGAAACATTTTCTAGCAACAACGTAGATATAGCTGTAAAAACTTTTTACCACATACTTTACAATTTACGAGATTCTTATGTTCCAAAGATAATACTTAATGGTAATCACAAATATCCTTCATGGTATAACGCACCTTTGATTAAATTATTAAAAGAGAAACATAAATTTCATTTAAAATATAAAAAGTATAAAAATATAACCGATTTAAATACATTTATTTTGCTAAGAGAACGTGCGAAGAGTTTAGAGAAAAAATGTTATCAGGATTATATAGTGAAAATTGAAAATAATATTAACCACAATCCGAAATCGTTTTGGTCATTCATTAAAAATAAAAAACAGTCGACAGTTTACCCATCTGTGATGTCGTATGGTGGTGATTCGGTGAATTCTGGTGAATCAATATGCAACAAGTTTGTTGAATATTTTCAGTCGAATTTTCTGCAACCGTCTTCATGCGATACAATGTCTCCAGATCTCTCATCCTCATCAGAGATAGTAGATATACCTGACATTGAAGTACTCGATAATGAAGTGCTCGATCTTCTTAAACGCTTGGACTTGAGTAAATCAGCAGGACCCGATTATATACCTCCATTATTTATAGTTTCATGTGCACAGAACCTAAAAACCCCATTATCATTATTATTCAGACTATCATTGGAGACTGGTGTTGTGCCCGATATTTGGAAATCTGCATTCGTAACGCCTATACATAAGAAAGGCCCAAAAAATAAGATAGAAAATTACAGACCGATTTCTAAATTATGTCTCTTTGCTAAAGTTTTCGAAATAGTCGTGTACAAACAGGTATACGCTCAGATCAAGAATATTTTAAATGAACATCAACACGGTTTTGTTAAGGATAGATCCACTACTTCTAATCTTCTTCTGTGCACTGATTTCTTAACAGAGTATATGTCCAAAGGTTACCAAGTAGATGTAATCTACACAGATTACAGTAAGGCGTTTGATAGAATCGACCATAAAATGCTTTTACATAAGCTGCAGTTGGTAGGTATCCGAGGAAATCTTTATAGGTGGTTTTCTTCATATATTGCAAACAGATGTCAAACAGTGGTTCTTAACGGATACACGTCATCGACGTTACTAATTATACGCTCGGGCATCCCTCAGGGCTCGATTCTTGGCCCTCTTTTGTTTAATATATTTATTAACGATATTTCACATTGTTTTAACCATTCTAAGATTTTATTATATGCTGATGACATGAAAATTTTCTGTCCTATTCGCACTCAAAGAGACGCATGTCATCTGCAGCTTGACCTTCAAACATTTGAGGCATATTGTCAGCTTAATAAGCTCGACTTAAACGTCAACAAATGCTTCGTCTGCACTTTTACTCGTAGTTTAACACCACTATCAACCTACTACTTTCTGAAGGGGTCGGCGTTAACCCGAGTTACCGCTATGAGGGACCTGGGTGTCATTTTTGATTCTAAGTTACTTTTCGATCATCACATAGACATGATTGTCTCTAAAGCTTCTAAGGCTCTAGGCTTTGTTTTGAGACAATCTTCGGAATTTAAGAATGTAAAAACATTAAAAATACTTTATTGCGCATTTGTGCGCAGCCACCTAGAATATGCATCCGAAGTCTGGAATCCTGTTTATGCTACATACATTAATCGCATAGAAAGTATTCAAAAACGTTTTCTTCGCCATCTACAATTTAAGTGCCATATATTTGACAGTAATTACGACTCAAG
This sequence comes from Lycaena phlaeas, assembly GCA_905333005.2. Lineage (NCBI taxonomy): Eukaryota > Metazoa > Arthropoda > Insecta > Lepidoptera > Lycaenidae > Lycaena > Lycaena phlaeas. The sequence continues at coordinate 6,048,361 of HG995169.1, read as the reverse complement.
ATGCAGGCGTCATCATATCCTTCCTCTGTATCAGCGCAGGCATATAACCGACGTAGTATACCTTTTTAAATTGTTGAATGGGTTTGTAGATAGTCCTGAGCTCCTGGCTAAGATTGGATTAAATGTACCATATCAAACACAAAGAAACAGACACATGCCGTTACATGTACCATTTGCATCCACAAATTACAGAAAAAACTCATTTACTATTCGTGCTTGTAAATCTTTCAACTTGATCTCCAATGAATATGATGTTGATTTGTACCACACTAGTCTTGCTAAATTGAAGCAGTTGATTAATAAACAATTTTTTTCATAAAATTTTAAATTAAACATTAATTATATTATGCTGATAACGCAGAGCTTTGTTTTGCTCGCGTTTTCTTTTCTTTTTTTATGATGTTTCTTTAGAACTTATTTTATAAACATTGTTAAAACTTTTCGTTTTCCACTGGTTCAACACAATACTATTGTTAAGTTATTGCTACACGCGGAAACTTGTCAATGGCCTTCTGTAGTTATAACCTATATTATAAATGTTAATGTTAGCTGTAAGTTCCCCAAATATTGTAAAATAAAAAAAAAAAAATAAGTCATTGTCACAGTCGCATTGTCAGAGTTCCCCCGTACTAGAAGGAAGCACAGTTAGCGCTTTTGAGGGGGCCGGTTGCGAGGGGTTTCCTGTTTGTGGCTCAAAGGTAGTAATTCGAATCGCCAGGAAACAAAAAGTTTTTTGTCTCCATGGGTTATGGAGGTGTTAAATACGTATATCTAATACAAAAAAATTTAAATATGTGTATCATATTAAAGTATTAAATGTATTTCCGATGTCTGATACCCGTAGCACAAGTTCTTCGAGAACATATCACGGGCCTAGATTGATGTTGTGTAAAAGCATCCATAGATATCATTATTATTATTACATAATATCTTTGAAAGGTTATTATATTATTTATAATATTATTATATATTACTATATTATATTATATTATTATATTTACTATATTATATTATTATATTCATACATCATTATAATATTATTATAACAACTTTAACCATTTTTGTAACTTCAATGTTATTACTGCCCGCAATGTTCATACCAAAAACAGTTTGATAAAAGTAATTTACCGTAGTTCAATAACACGTCGGTTCAATGATTAGGTCCAGTAAAGCACGACCTAATAGTAAGGAAGCGTTACATTCGCTGCCTCTCCTCATATCACGGCTTCCTAGTAGTATGAATTCATCTACTGCTATTACATCCGTAATTGCTCCTCTTGTAGTTTCACTTTTAAACTTGTAGTAGAAGTGTAGTAAGTAGTAGTAAAAAACCTGTATTATATTACAGCTTTTCACAGTCGCTTGTTTTTTAGATCCAATCTCACACTAATTGTATGAGATTATGAGCATGCAAATTGACAGTTATATCACTTATGACACAAAACCAGCCATCAACCCCATATTTCCAAGTAACAGTAAATGCGGGTTGAGTAGAAACCGACTAGAGAGTTGGCGCCCACGATTAAGTCAAAGTCAAAATTTTCATCTCATCTCATTTCATCATCAGGCATTTCCCCATAGTAGAATGCCGTATGACATTAGACTATGGAAGTATGCATGATACATTAATCGCGTCGTATTTTCGTCAGTTATGTTTCTAATTTTCTTAATCGCAAAAGCTGCAGTACCGAGATAACTTGCCAAAATGGCTATATGTGGCCCTAAAATTAACTAAAAGACACTCAATTATTATGAACCAAATCAAAATATCGTTCTTTAGTTGTTCTAAATTTGAATAGTAATTACGAAGTAAGATTTTTCTTATAATTACTACAAGAGTTTAGTTTGTAATAAGAGCGTGTTTGTCGTATATCATTAGTTAAATTATAAACTCTAATCTCATAATCTTAAGCCAGAAGACAATACTTTTTCCATTATTTCCTTCGTTAGCCGTTCACATTTATTATTTCAGTGACCGCAAAGAGCCAAGCAAAAGACTTGCATATATGCATGGTAAAAACTAAAACGTAACTCATTAATTAATATTTCTACAATTCTACCTCTTAGTAAAGTAGGTCTCTCGCGAATTATTTTATAAAACTATACATTTAAATAAAATGTTAATTACTATTAGGTGTGACTGGTAGCGTTTCATCTATTCAAATATCACGTTTATCTATTTATTTTAATAGTCTATCTACCGAAAACCTCAGGATTCTTTTGTTTTTACAAACTGACCTGTCAGAAATGAATTTTCGAAAGGAGTTCTAGAATAAAAAAGTTCTACTTTTGCTTTTTAGCTTGCCATCCAATCGTCTACACTCTACAGTATGGAATCTAAGCTGATGATATAAAAGTGATTAAGTCTATTAATGTGATTTTATCTTCTTTATTTTGTCAAATTTTCATGTATAAGCATTGTGTAAAATTTCTATAAAATTTGACGATAATATAACTAAATAATATACAACCTGAAGAAGAAACAATATAATAAGGTATAATATGACTGAAAAATAAATCAAAGTGTGGCAAAACAAGCCAGTTACATACATAAATAAGATGTATATAGATGACGGTAAAATTTATGAATAACAAGAGTTGCGGAAACCGTTACCGAACAGTACAATACCAATTTCATGCATGTAACTTTGGAAAACTATTTAAAACATCTCGCAAATAAAATAAAACTTTAATATAACTTTACCAATAACAATATGTACTCTTTGCCGTATATCCTTTTAACAGTTTAAGGGCCTGTTTCACCACTTCCTGATAAGTGCCGGATAGGCTATCCGCAACATATTTGACAGATACTTACAGTTGCATATCTGGTGGATAGCCTATTCGGCACTTATCAGGAAGTGGTGAAACAGGCTCTAAGGGCATGTAAACAGAAATGTAGCAGGTAAACAGACAGAAAGGAACAGAGAACTCTCTCTCTCTCTCCCTCTCTTTCTCTCGATTTCTGTCTGTTTCCCATTGACAATACTAGTTTGGATGTTTGTTCCACAGACAAGAACACTCTGATAGAATATGCAATATGGGCGTACTACATAAGTAGCCATAAGGCGTAAGTATATATTTCAAATATTTTCATTGTATATCGTTAAAAATAATGACGAGTCATAAGGTAAACATTTTTGTGTTTAACAAAATTAGATGCACTGTTATAGTATATTATTTTGTGAAAATTTTATGAAAAAAAATGTAATTCATAGACAAGATATGCTACGAAAAATATCAGTGAATGTTCGATGCGAATTGCACGTTGGTGCTTAAAATATTAGAATAATATCCTACTAGCCCCTGTGCAACAGAGATTATCACACAGATGTCATACAGGTACGTTCTTATTTATTTAATATATTTAGCGATTCTTCAGGAAATACCTGCCTTGTTTTTTCGGTTGGTTCAAAAACTGTTGATAGGATAATTTTGCAACCCTAGTGGATGAAGAGTGTTAGTACTGAAGCTTCTAAAGTCCGGTTCTGTGGGCCACGGTACCGTACAGCGAAACAAGGAAGCCGCCTCGTTTGCAGGAGGCAGTATTCCTAGAATGTTGACAATGAAGAACTTCACTGTCTGAATCTATTTAGCCTACTTATTACTGACGAATATATTATTACTGACATCACTCCTTGTCTCTCACACTATTACTATTGCACAATTCAAATAGCCTTGTAATCAGCGTGTTAGATGTCTCTGATGCTGGTCATTGCAGCACATCTTTTGACATTCCCTCCAGTCCAATTTAGAGGTGAAATAATTTCCTTATTTGATCGGCATCCTATCTTATCTTACATCTTTAAATGAGCAATTCTTGTATTTATATAAATATATAATCTGAATCTCGGAAACGGCTCCAACGATTTTCATGTAATTTATTGATAGGGAGTTTCGGGGGCTTTAAATTAATCTAGCTAGGATTCATTTTTAGAAAATGTCGTTTTATTAGTGTTATCAGGCCATGAAAACCGGTACAATATCACAAGCATGCGAAGGTAAATTTTGGTGTCTTTTACTATGTTACAATAACTCAGGAAATCGAGCCGAAGTCTCAGTTAGATGATTTTTTATTTCGAGTTCAAAATGTTTGATTATTACTCACAAAAGAAGAAACGTTCCTTCTTTTGAGAGAAAAATAATTATTTAGAGTTTCTGCTTCGTATATAAGTACATTTTCTAAAAAGTTCTTAAACGTTTAAAGTTAGACAAAGAAAATCAATCGGATTTACCAAAAATAAAAAAGGAGCAAATCCTCGGCCAACCACATACTGTTTATATTAAACGCAAAATTGCAATGGAGGACGAAAGAAAACAGTTTTATTACTTTTTTTTTTCAAATTCTATTAGTAAGATTTTAAACAAGATTCGTTTTCTGCTTCGCCTAAGAGTCAAAATTCGGCTCTCCGTATCGTAGAGCATACATTTGGTATTTTTGGTCGCTGCAAACTCTCTTTTGGTCGTCGTTTACATTTACGATACGATACTCATGTTATAAAACCGAGAGTTTTCGCATATGCATCAAGAATGCTCAGAAATACATCATCATTATCATCAGCCTCTATCTGCTACTGAACATGGCCTGCTTGCCACTCGCATCCAACACGAGCCAGCCATTGCACATTGCTCGTCTTTCCACCTGGTTAAGGGTGCAACACTTCGTCTACCTAGTAATTACCTCAAGTTACGATAGCACGTGAAGATAAGCTCGTTGAAAGGGAGGTCACTCAGGGGAGCTAACAAGGCTCAAATGTTTCAGGCAGATGAAATTCATTTAACCTCAATATTTGTATAACCTACCAAAAATAACTTTGCGTATATGGTTCAAATTTGTAGTAATATTTACGTTAAATTCAAAAGAATTTATGACCTTATGTCCCAATTATGAATATCCACGTAAAAGAAAAAGGTTTTTCAATGTATGTGGTGCAATCAACATTTCATACATTTTGAAGTTTAAGTATTGCTTTTAACGTTCCTTAGTAAACGGACCGAAATAGAGTTAAAATCTATTAAATATGTACTACCTATAGTATTGTTCTGTAAATAATATAATATATACAACCTGATAAAAAAAATATTTTACTTATTTTAATAACATAGCATTTTGTCATGCTTTTTATTGTATATAAAGCATTGATATTATATCAAATTCATATCTATGATTTCAATAACTTACTACATAAAATTGAAAAATAAATTATGATTGTAACAACATTTATTTAAAATACATAATTTTTAAATAATATTAAATCAACATCAAGTTTTAAAACTCACCATAATACGACTTATTTTTATATAAATCCACACTAACGAAGGCGAAATCCAAAATAAAATAGAAAATCAACTGAAACTTGTAAACTACCAGATTTATACACGGCCTATTATATATCACATAATAAGATCACATTCCAAATTGTTGCGTTGAAAATTAAGATCGCGCGCGAAACGTCCATAGACAATATTTTCTTTTTAATGAGATAAATTGGCGCGTGGGGAAAGCGTGTACAGCCAAAGCGTGCTTAGCAACTGCCGGACGATGGTCAACTGTACTCGTATTGCACGCTGCGCGGAGACGCATTTCATACATAACACAAATGCGCCGTGTGATGATATTAAGAAATATATACGCTGAAATATAAATTACAATAAATACGTAATTACTTGGTACTGACAATTAAAACTTAAGCTAGTAATTAATTAATAAACTAGCTTTTAATTTTATTTAAATAATCGTCTTTTTACAGAAATACATATTATTCTCATATGTATTAAAAAGTAGCAGTGCCCCACAGTTCAATAGATCCAGAGATTACCCCCTCACAAACTCACAAAATTTACTTCTTTACAATACTAGTATTAAATGCTAAAGTCGGTTAAATAAAGTGTATTTAATATCATAGTCAAAGCCTTAAATTATCGTACTTATTCTCGTTTAGTACGTACTTATCTGTTAAGATTTATAATTAAACTCTTTTCTTTATTCTTTTAATGAAGAGCGCAATTCTTTTTTTTTTTTTTGATATCTTAAAAATATTCGTCTATTAAAACTATTACTGAAATGTATTTTTGACTGAAAACATCGTGAGGGAACCTGCATGCCTGATGAGATTGAAAGTCTTTGAAGGTATGTGAAGTTCACCAACCCGCACTGGGCCAGTGCGGTGAACTATTGGCCCATTACCCTCCTCGCCTGATTTCGAGGAGGAGACCCGTGCCCAGCAGTGGGACATATAAGGGTTGATACTTTACCTACTACTACGTTTGGAGCCCCAAAAAATATATGTAGACGCCTATTTGACCGAAACGTTAGATTCAGTGCTGAAGAAAAAGATAATTTTTTAGAGAAGTTATCTCTCCCAGACGACAACCTGCATTATTTTGGGAATAATTGCTTCTGTAGTCAAATATTATTTAAGCGGAAAATATTATTTCAAACCATTCTATAATCGTTATAAACAAGTGCATTCAAATTTACCTTACCCTAAAATAAAATAATAGTAACAAATGAAGAAAGTAGATTGTTACAAAGAAGCTCTAGTAGCGCCCTATGATTTCATTCGCATACCAAACATTATCATAGGAGTACTGTAATAAATTATAGCCTATGTGTTGTTCTATCTTGTAATCTATATTATTGTAAACATCAAAATCCATTCAGTAGTTTTTGCGTGAAAGAGTAACAAACTGCAAACATGTAACAAATAAGCGTTTGTTACATGTATGCAGTTATAATATTAGTAGAAATAACTATTTTATTATTTTTATTTTTGCTCTAACAATTTGCATACCGTTATACCGAGCGCTGTGATGGTAACAACATTATACTTCTTACGATATTTTTATTTATGCTAGTCGAAGCAAATAAAGACTAACATATAGACAAGCTTCACAATTACAATTATACCTTCTATTCCTTCACACTACTAACGTCATTATCAAACGTAGACTCATGATGGCCCTCTCCTGATGTTGAATCTGTCCTGGCCTTTTTATACAACACGAAAAAGCAGTACTGCAGCAGTATTTTTATAGGCTATTTTCATTATTTAAATTCACAAGCAGCGTCGCGCGGTTTCACGCGCGTATAACCCATTCCCGTGGCACTACGGGGATAAATTATAGCCAATGGGTTATTCTGATATTATGTTCTTCATAATAATCCAGTTAGTAGTTTTTACGTGAAAGAGTAACAAACTTCCATACTTACAAACTTTCTAATATAAAACTTTATAAAATAAAAAATCATTAATTTAGTTAAGATTTAGCCGCAATATAAGTTCGTAATAGTAATTTGATATCATGGGCTTCTTAAATAAGGCTTCTCCGTCCTGAAACTGTAATGCTTTTTAAAATGTTCCGTCGAAACTACGGCTAATTGCAATTTTTTTCAAGTTTTTTTTGATTATAGAAATTGATAAGCCATTAATTTAGTAAAAATAAAATAAACTATAAGGAAAAATGGTAAAAATGTAAAAAACCATTATAAGCTGGTGTGATATGGTATTACGTTATTTACGCCATGGCAAGTTATTTATGACGTTAATATTTATGTATTCGTCATCGCGTTATAAACCACTTCGCCGTGAAAGTTGGCGTTCATATTTTTGCCTTTTCCTCACAACTTTGAGCTGTGAAAGTACTTTTTAATTATTAATTTACTTTTATATTTATCATTCTCGTCTTAATACCTCTAATTAGTGTACTTATGAAGCGGAGGATAATGTTTGAACCACCGAAATAAACTCTGCTAAGAAAAAATCCAAAATTTACTTAACATCTATTAATATATTAATAATTTGCATATTTAAATACTACATTAATATATTATGTTTGTAATACAAAATATCAAAATATACAACAGGTTTTTATTGATGTAATAATTCAATATGGATCAATGTAATACAAGGTCTTGCAGTTTTGCTTTTTTATTCAGAATAATAAATAAATATTATTTGTCAATTGGGAACAAAATACAGTTTATAAAAGATAGATCTACTACGGCTTTACTCATACGACTAAAAAAACGCAAATTTTATAGTTTACCTAACGTCAACGTTTTAAAGTCTCTCTTAAAGTAATAGAAATATGAACCTACAGAAATAATTGAACGTTCTTAAATATACATATTAGAAATAGAATTTTGCGTCAATTGTCCCAAGAATAGTGGACTTCCATATAAATGCTACACATTCAAGTTTAATCTACTCCAAAACTAGTGCCAAAGCTTTCGTCATAGACATGGTCACACATAGTCTTTAGTCTCAATTATAAGTAATGATCAAGTTATTTTCAAATGTTTTGGTGACGAAACTAGGAGCTAAACACTTCCAATCGGAGGAATGCAACGCGTAAGGTTGCTAACTTTTATTAGCTGGAATAGATTATAGCTAATTTCAAAGAAGGTAAATAAAGAGTACGAACTCATGAAAAGGAGTATATCAATTACTGAACATTTTTGGTAGTTTTTCCAGCACGTAATAATTTTTCATTGTTTTTAAAAGAATCATACTAGTAATGAGAACACTCACATCGATGAGGAGCTCATTTTTAATCAGTTTTAATGAAGCCCTGTTGCTTTCTTTCCGCTGCTTAAGTTTATGATACGAGTGACTCTAAATAAACATTGTGTAAGAAAGAGTATCTTAGCATACCCTATTAGTGTTATTGATTACACAATACGTCTACATGATTTAAAGTATATTATATCTATTTTAGACTACGGTTGGCAACCCTAGCGAGGCGTGCCACCGTGCTTATTTATTAGCCAAGTTTTCATGACTTGTACCAATGCGCTGTATAAATATCGGCCAGCTGTCCTGTAAATAGAGACGAGAGGTCTTCTTCATTGCTGTTGCTTGTTAAAGGAACTTAGAAGGCCCAATACAAACATTGTGTTCATGGATGATATTACGAATCATTGGACTCGTATGCCTGTAACAAACATAAAAACCTCACGTTGGAATATTTTTCTAGCACACATAACCACTGTGTATATAATCTGTGCTCTAACAGAGCATACACGACCCGTTATTGTTTATGCTCTGCTCTGCGCTCACCGCTTCAATAGCATTAGGTTTTTTTTCTTCTTTTTATGTGATCAAAGATTTTTATTAATCAGTATGTAGATTTGTAAAAAGTATTTAATTATAGCCAGTGTAAAATCGCAAGTAGTTTCCTGAAGATGCTTGAGGGGAATCTGTTAAAAACTTTTACTTAGGGGGCTCCCAGACAAATTCGACCGTTTTCATATTCTTAAAAGTATACATTAATATTAAGTTAAAAATACCAAATAAATATATGTTGTTTATTATATTATATAAGTATGTTGTTTATAATATTTTATTTTATTTATTTGTTCTAGTAGTACAAGCTATTCGCCGCTAGACAGGTTATTGAACTGTACGTAATAAATATGAGGGGTTTACGGGTGGTTGGGAGCTGAAGAAAACAAAACGCGCAAGGTCATTGAGACGGGTGAGCCCCTTAATAGGACATAATATAATTCTAATAATTATGAGATATGACAAAATTTGAGAGCATATTAAATATAACATTTTGATGACATTTGGATTTTAGGCGTGCTCGGTAGTTTGAGCTGTCCCTCAATATTTAAGTGGTGTTTGAGAAGAATTCGAGGAAAATATAATGAGTGTCTTATATATGATGGAGATAACATTAATATATGTAATAAAAACAAGTCAAAATCTCGACCAATGCTAGATTTATTGTAGCATCAAAATTAAATGTTATACAATATTAAAACTAATTAGAACAAAAATTACATAAGTTTTAAATTCATTTTTATAACGTTCGCTCACCGGTGAAGGAAAGCATCGTGAGGAAACCTGCATGCCTGCGGGGCTAGACAAGTGGCAAACTCTCAGATTCTATTCTTTTGCGAGTAAACGCAAACTCAAACGCTAATTTGGTAGCCAAGTGTACAAATACATTTTGAACGCTCATTCTATTCAATCCGTCATATAGCTATATACATATTCTAGAGTATGATTGCGTTTTTAAAAATGTCATTATGTGAAGTATTTAAAACGTCATTCATTTGTAATTACTGTTTTTTTATATTCGTTCCTGTTGGAACCGGTTAAGACCAGAGACCATGCTACCATGTGTGACTTAAAATATATTATATTTTAGTTGGTCTATACCAATATACTATAAACTAGCAGACGTAATATTCTTCCTCAAAATGCGTGGCAGCTTTTCACATAATATAAAACAATTACTTACACCAATACAAAAGACAGGGACGTATTAAAGCCTTCCAAACATAAAAAACAATATTAGCTTTTTTTACTTAAGCTTTTTACAATTTCACAGGGAAATTTATCCACTTATGTACGTATTATTGGACAACATTTCTTTGTAATGGCAATATGTGGGACAATTACAAGAGGAAATGGATTTGAAAACTTTATTCGTGAAATATTCAGCAACAAAATACATACTTAATCTCTTAAATTGGATTATCGTTAATACAAATTTGAGCTTATTTTACTAGATACGTTCCTATAAGCATGTCCTTATATACTAAACACGTACGGATGTTTTAAACGAGCCAATCGTTATTTGTTTAGTAAGCAGCTTATACAATTATATAAGCTAATCATCTCGTAATAAAGACAGTGCTTCATTGGATTTCAGTACGCTCTGAAGGGGCTGAATGTATATTCCTCACATCAAAGGCCGTCGGGCCTATCGGACCCCTCAGGGCTAGTATAAGTGATCAAAAAACACTCAACGGGATTCAGTTTCTACTCCCGTAAACTCTACAACCTAGTACATAGACCACCTTCGCGTCGCCGTCAAATATCGTGATTACCTCTTCTGCGTGTAGGTATTTACCGTTACTTAAGGGGAATAAAAAACAACATCAAATTCTGACAAAATCATTTATTTTTAAACTATAAGTTTTATGTAAAAAATTCTCTTCAAACATAACTTCGCTTTTCTTTGGCTTTATGTCTGTTTCTTAAATTACATCCTTAATTTTCAAACAATATATTATACTAGCTGTTGCCTGCAGCTTCGCCTGCGTTAACTTAGATTTACAACGGGATCTTAGCGGGATGATATATCTTTACTTATAAATGGGCTATCGAACACTGAAATGTTTCATTAAAATCCAACCGATAGTTCCTGAGATTAGCGCCCTCAAATAAACAAGCTCTTTAGCTTCATATCTTAAGGATTAAAAGCATGAGTAAAATAAACTCGTTTAAATGTAGTCCAAAAAATCAAAATTTCTGAATAAAATATGGTTGTTGTGCCTCAATCGACATAGATAGGTATAGTGTGTGGTGGACTTTTTTGTAGATAATTATAAGATCTACAGTTAATTAGAACATTTTATCGTTCTATCTTTTATAGTTTAGGCAGCGTACGCAAAATAAGTAACTTTTCTGGTTGATTTTTTACACCTTGTGTCCGAAAAACCCAAATATCTTACGGAACCAGAATAACATGTAGCCTATGTTACTCGTGGATAATATAGCTTTCGAATGGTGAAAGAATTTTTGAAATCGGTACTTTTTGAGCCTATTCGTTACAACCAAACAAACAAACAAAGTTTTCCTCTTTATAATATTAGTGTAGAAAAAAAAAACTCCCAGAAACATTACTTCTCTTTTCTTCAGAAATATGTTTGTTTCGTATACGAAACGGTAATATATTACCGTATTAGTTTATAACAACTTTCACAAATAAATATGCATTTTTGTCAACCAGGCATTCTTTAAATTAACATCTTCTGGGATTCTGAAATAAGATAATATTATCGTCTATTAAAATCATTACCTGCAATGAAGAAAAAATAAACCTAAATTCGGTCCTGTAATTAGGACCAATAACAAACAACATAAAGTGTCAAAAAAGATAATATAATGAATTACTTGTTATTTGATTTTATTGTGAATTACAAAGATATTTCCTACTTAAACTATTTAGGACGTCTGATTTTAATATACAAAATTTAAAACATAGCTCCTCTTGGATATTACGATAAAATAGAATAAGTAACATAAATATAAAATAGCTGGAATACAATAGTATTTATTAGATTATATTTTTTTATTAGATTATAAATAAAAAACACAAAAAGCAGCACTAAAACTGAACATTATAAAAATCAATTGCACAATAATATCATACGATGAATAAACGAAGAAGAAGAAGAGAAAAAAAAGGAAAAAAAAACAAGAGGCATCAATCAAAGATGGCTTGTAATTTGTATTGATAAAATAATTAAAATTAAATAACAAAATATATTATAAATTAAAGCATTCCAAATAATGTTCTCTGAGGAGTCCCTTAAAAATATTGAGACTCTTAGCTTGCTTAATACGATTTGGCAACGAGTTCCAAAGACTAACAGATATAGCAGCAAAAGAGTTACTATAAAATTTAGTTTTTGATCGGGTACATTTAATTTATATACGAAACGTATAGTTCTCAAATTGTTATCAGAGTTATGCCACAATAATTCGCTCTTCATATTCCTATCAATCAAGTATCCATACTAATTCCACACATCCTGAACAGTCCACCACAATATTCGCCAACTAATCACATTATAATACAAAATGGATTAAATTATCAAAACAAACACTAGTCACTACCTATAGAAAACCGTCATAGCAGTCCTATATGCTGCTGAAACAGCTGCAAAAAAGTTCTTAGTATTCGCCAACCCATGACAGTATAAACAGATTGAGTTTTTGAAACAAAATACTATAGACCACCACTCCAAATGAATAAAATGGGAAATTGAAATTAATTAATGGGAAATAGAAAAATCACAATCGCAGACTCTAAAGCTTCTCGCTGCTAATGAATTAATCCGTCCTATTATTATTATTTGACATTATGTTATATTTTTTAACTATTGTACACATACATAATTGCTGTTAATGTTAATATTATAATCACTACCAAGACAATGTAATAAATGTATCAATTGTACAAAAACATGCCCCACAAGGTCAACATGTTGAGACATATAAGTATCTTTTATGTCTATCCATTGAAACTACCACCGGTTCCAGGGTGAGCACACTGAGAAGAACAGCACAATTAGTACCAATCCATAAAATCAAACATCTTTAAATTTTTAAGCTTCTATCACCGCTAGTTGTTGTTGTTTTTTTCCCCTGGTTGTTTTTTCTTCATTATATACTGGCTTAATTTATTCCTATGTATTTTGACTGACTGGCTCACTCATGTCCCATCTGCATACACACCTAAAATGATCATGCTTTAGTTTTTTATAATTATATGCCTTCAAATACAAAAAAAAAGTAAATTGTTAATATAATATCTTCATGAAACTACTCAATAAAGCATACAATTTTCATTTCTTAATCTAAATTAAATAGTAGACACTAACCAAGAAAGTTTTGAAAGTCATTAAATCTACTATACCTATTATATATAAGTATAATAACCAAGAATAACAGCAAAATTAGTTTACAAAACAGGAAATCAAATAACTTTAAATTTGTTTACATTAAAATAAGTTTTGTATTATATTATTGACTAAATATTAGGTTTTGTGTTATATTATAACAAATTGTTTATATACACACAGTTTATTTAGTATTAAACTAATACATATATTTTCCATAAAAATATATTGTTAGGAAAGAGATACCTATTCAAATATAGTAAAAATAATAAAAAAAGAGGATGCAATAGATTTTATATTGAATAAATAATAAATACTCACTAATAATTGTCTTATGCTTGACCTTTCTTATGATTTTTATGGGAAGGCAATTTATCTCAACATAATAATATAACTACTGTTTAGTAGGTACATCTACAACTTGTCTACTACATCAACTTGTTTTTCTATGCGTTAAATGTTGAGACACCCAGGATCCTTTGATAGGACCCTGTGGCCCACAGCTCAGATTGCAAAGAACCTGTAAAAAACATCAAACATGTACCTAGTTTTTAAGTCCTATCATTGTAAGTAATAATGATTTATTTATTTACCTTTAATACCAAGGGAATTCCTTTAGTTCCGCTCAATGCTGTATGGACACGTAAATCAAGAAAATCTCTCGAAATACTATTTTGTCTAGTGTAAACTTTTACACAAATAAAACATCGGTTATATTCTCCAAACACTGGCGATGATTTTTTTCTTTGGCTTCGGCTTAGTTGTACTTTATTATTTATATATTATTTATTAGCTTACAATAGACTTAATTTATGCATTTAGCAAAAAATTTCACACTATCACACTTCCACAGTCAGCTGATCAAAGATCCGCCATTTTGTAGCGTTTGAATTTTCAATTTCTATTGTGTGCAAGCGGCAAGCGCTAGGGAGCGCTTTCCGGCTTGTCAAAAGTGCCACTTGGCTACGATTTATATGAAGATTTGAATTTCTTAAGCGTGTGCGTTTAAAAGGAATAGAAATACAAAACGCTAGTTTGACACTTGGCTACCAATAGTCGCCCAAATGTCATTCCCATACAAAATTAACGTTTTCTATTTCTATTCACTTAGCGTTTTTGCCACTTGTCTAGGGGGGCTGATGAGATTGAAAGTCTTTGAAGGTATATGAAGTTCACCAACCCGCATTGCGCCAGTGCATCGGTGAACTATGGCCCATTAACCCTCCTCGAATGATTTCGAGGAGGAGACACGTGCCCAGCAGTGATACATATAAGGGTTGATACTAATATAATAAATTTTGTTTCAACCTGTACTAATTGTATGCATCTTAAGTTTCGTCGACCGTAGTGCTTAACCTAGTGAAATGAGCTAGACATCAGATGTAAAAAATGTATATGTGCTGTCAGCATTAACATAAATAAGTTAGTTTAGGACTAAGTATAGTAAAGAGTATATAATATAGATACTTAGATACAGTTGAATCGAATAAAAGTGCGCTTAAAATACGTATTCCTGTACTGCAAAAATATAACGCATGTTTTGGTGCAGTCGAGTAAAAAGGATTTCGGTCATATATAATGAAAGTGCTACAAATGACGTTAGAAAGTAATTCTGTTAACAAGTTTATGTGGACTGTTGACAGTTTTGTTAAAAAATTAGATTAGAATTAGAAACTCACATTTTCTCTTTATATTTTTGAAGTCTAGCGTGCATATGTCGCGGACCTAGATTTTTGCAATGTCGTTGTTACATACATATACACAATAACATGGTTAACTTAAATCTTTTTAATTCGGTTCATAATTTCAAAAGCAAAGCGGCTTTTTCACTGTTGCAATACGCAATGCAAGACCTTATTTGTAGTACCATAAACAGTGGCGTAACTACAGAGTGGCAAGTCGGCAAAATTCCACGGGCCCCCAGCTGAAAGGGGCCCCCGGTCGGAGGAGAATTCCAACTCCCAACATTTATTATTACACATTTAGTAAAAAAAAATTGTGTCTTTCCGAGCATACGATGAATTTTGAAACGGGCCCCGAACGGTATAGTTACGCCACTGACCATAAATAACAAAATAATAATAAAAACCGGGATAGTCATGACTCTTCGGGATAGTCTGACGCGGACACCGGACTACAGACGACATGAGGTCACGTCTGAAATTTTTTCACACGATTATTCCGCCAATTAGGAATGGACTTCGATGATTCTATTTTTTGATTGAAACTAATGTTTTCAATTTTTCAGCCAGTGCAAAAAGAAATGCAATTTTTCTATTACTTTATAGTTTTTTTAAGACGGTTTTGTTGTGTAGATCCTGTGTGTATGTTGATATTTTCTACTCGACGGATTTTGATTTGGTTTTCAATATCGACATTGTTAAGATCTAGGTAATAAAAGGTGCTCAGTCACCTAACCTAGATTTTATCTATATTATAATTATTTTTATTACAGTAATTAGAGAAAAGTTTACATAGTGCGAATTTTTTCAATAATACATATTATATTGTTAGATAACTATTACTTTTGAGCATTGCTACGAAACGTATAAACTTATAAATAACAAAATAGGGTATAACTCTCATAATATAATATAAGTCCTACGTGCTTGTGTATGTCACTGAACTCCTAAACGGCTGCACCGATTCAAAATTCTAACAAGTCCGCCAGTTAGATACAACATTACAAAAACATAGAGATTTGTTTAATCTACACAGTGCTTATTTTATTAAATGAAACATGAATGCTTTAAAAAAATTAGCCGTTAGCAATTTCACGGTCGTCTCCCCAACAAAGCAATGGTATATTTTAAAACAATTTCTTTCTGCAGAATTGTGTAAAATCATACTTTTCTTTCGCGAAAATACTTTTTTTTAAACCTTAGCTTAAATGATTGTTTAATAGGCACAATACAATAGTTTTAATATATTAATTCGTTACGCCTAACCTACTTTCAAGGGAAGCAAAGCCCGCAATGAAGCCCCTTGTGGCTGCTTAAGTAACTCTTACGCAAATGAAGTGAATAAATGATTGATTGATTGATTGAATCCTTGCACAATTTCATCCAATTCCGTTGAATCCTCACCTAACACTATTAATTTGTGAATGTAATTTTTATCAACCATAATATGTACTTTTCATTTCTAAATTCTTAGGTTTGGACATATTTAGACTACCAAGTCTCTGCTCACCAGTAAAAATGGACGCACCATGCGTTTTTTTTTACCGATACATTTGCTGCTTTCAGGTTTCCGTATTATGAAACAAACCTAATTTTATGCAAAAACCTATACATTTATATTCCTTGTATTTCATTCTTTAATATACGTAAAGAAGCGCGATTTTTACTTCCAGTATCTAAGGAACCCACGTGAAAACATAAAAAGTTGTATGTGCGATTCACACACGATAGAAGTGAAACACACGTTAAACACTCAAATACAAGCAAGTATTAAACAGTGTGCAATATACATACACATCGACATTTGCTCTCTCGCTCCTCTTTATTTGTGTCTCTTACCTGTCGTTTTTTCCGTTGCATCCGGTTTGAAATCACAACGATTCTAAAGAAGTTTCACTTCAATAAATAATTGTAGAGCTAGAATCTCACATGATTGAAAGTGGACGATAGTGGACCGCGACTTGGCGGTCCTGGAACGGTTTCTCGACGTTCTGGGGCCGCTGTTGGGACAGCTATCCCCTACATGTGTTTGTGGCCGAAGATAAGAAGTGGAAAAGTGGACGCTAGCTGCTGGGCGGTCTTACCTTAATACGGGGACAATCCAGACGAGCGTGCATCATCTGGGGGAATTCCCGGGTTGGCCCGGCCGTCATACGCAGAATGTAGAGAATAGGGACTCTATCTCGTCCAAGTTGAGAAGCCTATGTCCGCACTAAGCACTCTCTAAGCTCGACCGAAAAGACGGAGGTGGCCGCTATCGCCTGATAGAGCGTCCGATGGAGCCTCTCGCAGTAGCGAGAGGTTCCATCATCCGACAGTAGTCGGAACCGGCGGTGGATGAGGCGGCCGACCGACGACGCTTTCATCACGTCAGCAAAGCGACCTTCCGCCCGCCGACACTGATGTCCACCCCAGTGGTGCGGCGGGTACTCTACTGGTGCGATAACAAAAGAAAGACGCCACACCGTGCAAAGCGCCATAAGTCTGTTAAACTCATAAGAATCATTTGTACTATTGAACACCCGATAATTGGACTTCTAAAATCCAAATATAGATTTCTTATTGTGTGACATTCGTTTACTGATTGATATTCTTTCATGCAATATCGTTCGAAGTCGGTAAGTTTCTAATCATTTCTGAGTCAAGTTTTTTTCTTTACATGGCACGAAATTATGGTAACACACGGGCACGCTATCTCTGTATGAATATTATTACAGCTAATCTAAACTACCTGAAGTTTTGTTTGTACATTTCAAACTTACCTAAGTTACTAACGTTCTTCATTAGAGCGTTAAACTTAGACAACCGGGTAGCAACGCCATCTTTTGATCAATGTCAGAACCATGACTAATGATTTCAATTTCCTGAACTTGTCTCCATAACAGTAGGTGTCACTTGTCTCCATAACAGTAGGTGTTTCTATAATTATTTCAGAACATATCAGTCAGTAATCGTACATCAAAATGCTACTATTAGCCTCGCTAGAGTTAAAGACTAAAATCTTATTGTAATAATAGTGCTAAAAGTCAAGAACATATTTTATTGTCATCATTGTCTACTTATAATTTACTTTCATCATCATCATCTTATTCGTCCCGCAGCTGGGCACGACTGGGAAAATCAGACGAGGAAGATAATGGATTTATACATGTATGTATTCTTTTCTTTCTTACTACAATGATGTAACAACTAGGAGGTAATCTAAAAACACTTTAGCCCGAATTTAATAAAATGGGCGTCTTTGGTGTGAACTTATACCTTAGAAATATTATCTAGTAAAACTTTAATTTTAATTCTATAAATTTGAAATGTCGATGTTTGACGATGTCGGTCTCGGATGTAACTTGACGCATAAAGTTAATTATAGCAGAAAAAGGAAGTCATGAATGGAATTTTAGAATGTTATATTTAATCATATTATATTCTAACGAACTGAGATAAGGAAACATGATTACTTAAAATTTCTCCGATAGGTTTTAATTCTAAAGAAGTGTCCTTTTTTATAATTTTTTGGTACTTATTCCGGAACTATTTGTATTCATACTTCGAAACTTTCAGGTACTGTTACTAGTCTAGCGAATTGGGAAAAATCATGTAATTTTCTTGTGTAGCTTATTTTATATGATTTATTTTACACTTTCGCCGCTTATGCCGCATACGCGTTTGTTTATATGTGCATATAAATAAACTAATCTATCTCATCAAAACTATCTGAAATGTGCGAAGCGAACTTAAAAGTATAAATGGAAACGAGAATTCCAATTTAAATATAAGAAGCACACAATTTGAATTCACCCTACCGACAGGATCTATGGATGTAAAGAAGTATGAACACTTTCGGGTTCCTCGTCATAAACATAGAATGCATAAAACTTATGAAAGCGTTTGGTGACTATGTCAAGTATTCCATGATTTAAGTTCACTACTAATCTCACCTAAAAAACATTTCAAATATTTCCCCAATAATGCTTTTTTATTCTTATATACTTCGCGCTCGACTTGGCTTGGACACTGTCGTGCCCCCAAACCATCGTCGTTGAATGTTCCTGAAATTAAAGAAAACGCGGCCGAAGCCGTGATTCTGGTGATGATGATAATATTATATCTCGACTCCACCCCCCATGCCAACTTAGGCTTTCCTTCCGTCGGTGGAGCCTTAAGGATTCACCTGGACGACTTTGGGAATCATCAGTCTAGGTCAGTACTAGGTCTTATTCTAAGTTAGGTATCTAGAGTTGTTCTATTTATCTCCTAACCAGCTAGTTTAGTTAGAGACTTACAGTATGTTATTAAATATTATATCTGAAGCTAAATAGTTAACGCAAGCAAGTACTTCTTTACATCCCTAGTTCCTGTCGATTTCGTTGGCAAATTATATATTTAAAGACAAGTGTCTTCTATCCCCGTGCTTCTTTTATTTAAATTGGAATCTTCTTTCCCTAAAAGTATTATATTAAGGGCCTGTTTCACAAACTCCAGATAAGTGCCGAATAGGCTATCGGCAACATATTTGACAGATAGAGTATGGAGTATCTGTCAAATATGTTGCCGATAGCCTATTCGGCACTTATCTGGAGTTTGTGAAACAGGCCCTAAATAAATAGAGATTCTATAATTTAGAATATAATTATTACTGGATATGCAACCATAGACAATTAATATTATTACGATAACTAAAAATGAAGCTTAAAAATAATGAATAAAACAAACGCATTTTAATTATATTTTATAATAATATAAAAATAGATTACTTATATAAATCGTTGTTTCAATAAACCAGAGGACATTACGAATGTGCCTATATACAATAACTCTTACATTACGAATTACATAAGAACTACACATCTTAACTGATTATTATTTAATAAAACAATTCATTAATGGCACTCATAGCCTAAAATATTTCAAAGTTATTTGGAATAACTAAGTATTTATGTACATTTTATTAAATTTATATGTTTTTGTATAACCTTATTGTATAAAAATAATAGAAAATAAAGTGGTATAGTATAATATCAAATGCAACTTATCTAGCTCCTTGCATTTATACATTCCTAAGAATAAAACAGCGTCCCATCCATATTACGCTTTTGAACTAATTGTTAAGGTACTTAAAATAATAATATTTGAGGTTATGTTATGTACTTTAAAATTGATAAGGTACTCGTTTGCTAGTTTTATTTTAAATTCAACGATTCTCACACGCAAAATGGCAAATATATAATTAGGTAAACAAAATAAAAACATTAAAAATATTATTTTCGATTCATAAAAATTGACTAGTTTTTTTGTAAGTTTTCACACAACAGTTGTTTTAATATTGTATAAAAATACAAAATGTTACAACTATTACTGTTAATAAGATCGGTTGGGAAATGTAGGATAAAATTATAACTTGCTTCACTCATAATATATTGTAATGAAACACCGCAAACAGCATGGGAACACGATCATCATTATCGGTGTAAGAATCGTTAATCTTGAATTGCAAAGATATATTTCTCGTTTGAGATGATATGGTCATCTTTGGCCCTATAAATGTCTCAGTACCGTTATAAATAATGTATAAAATTTACGTTCCTACAGTAAGCTAAGTTTAAAAAAATAACTCGATTAAAAAAAATATCTATGATATAAATTTTAATACATTCAGATCAAATTCCAATTCAGGTCCATGTTTCTATAATTTATAACAAAATTGCCTAAAAACATCTAGGCTGTTGTATATCTATATATAGGATTACAAGTACAACAATATTGTAGAGAATTTATAGAATATTTTACATGCAAGTCTAAATTATCGAATAATTAAGAAAATTATTTGAAAAACCAATTATTTTAAACTTAACTGTGGCTTATTCTAAAATGCTACATTTAAAAATAATCCACAGTTAAGTTTAAAATAATTGTTTTTTCAAACTATTTTAATTTCATATTAATATAGGGCTATGAAGAGGTATAAGGTATTTTTCAGTATATTCGTCGATTTCTATTTATTGACATTTATATTTTACTGACATATTATTGCACCTGCTGTGTAAGCATCTCGGTACAAAACCAGGTGCATTTAATATTATCGTTTTCAACAAACATCTGCATAACGATGCTTGTTTTAAACAATGGCTACAATGAATTCCTTTCTCTTGCGCTTCCGCACAATGAGACATTTGCTAGTTTCAAATCCATTCGTCGTATTTTGTTTCTCCTCTTTCGAGCTATATGGGAAGTGACCACGGAGTAACAGCATTGTGTTATCTGAAATTAGAAATTACATTTTATTTAATAATAGATATACAAATTAAATAATTTATCTCCACTACTCTCAGTTTTCAGAATCATTAATAATCAAGTACATAATAAGTTACTAAATAAACTATTTTTAATTAAAATTTTGCATGAAAAAGATATTCTGCAAAAATTGTGCTGCGTTACACGGATTTTTTGCTCTGATTGGTCGGCTGGTGTCTATTGATGGGTAATTGGCCCATAGAACATGTACACAGATCACCGGTTGGTTGAATTGCTATTACATCAGTGACAATGTACGTATGTTTATGACTCACATTACTACTATACCCTGTTGTAACATGCTTTGAAAACGGACAGCGCATTGAAAGCGCATTACCTGATTTCTAGGAGGATAAGTACCATTGCCCAGCAGGGCGACATCAAAGGAATTTTTGACCCATTTAAAGATTATTTTATCATGCGTGCATGTATAGTAAGTCTTCATGCATGTCAAGAGAGTCGTATTATACATGCGTGTAAATTGAGTCTTATTATGCATTCATGTAAAGAGTGTCTTATTATGTCATCATAAAAAATGTCTTCTTATGCACGAATTTCAAATGTATTTACCTCGGGCCGTGCCTCATTCTCATCATATGTGGAGGAACCTCGCGGCGTTCCATCTCGTCGGAGTTCAGCTGCAGCCCCGCCACCAGTTGCATGATCTCGCGCTCTTTCTTCAGTTCTTCACGACCTGTCTCCACCTGGAATGCATAAGGAATTCTTTATAGCTTTTGCACTCTTTGCATTAGGAACACCAAAGATTGGGATGAATTTGTAATCTTACTAATATTATAAATGCGAAAGTTTGTAACTTGTAAGTATGGATGTTTGTTACTCTTTCACGTAAAAACTACCGAATGGATTTTAATGAATCTCTACAATAATATAGCTTATACATCAGAATAACACATAGGCTATCATTTGTCACCGTACTCCCACAGGAGTGGGAAGTACGCGGGTGAAACCGCGGGGCACTACTAGTAGTTCATAAAAACCATGGATATCCATTGTTCCTTATAGTTCATAAGACTCTATATAACATATAGATTATATAGATTATATCACTGTTCCAAAGTTCACTTTGGAATAATGATTTTAGTACAAAGAAAATCTTTTTTTTTTTCTTACTTAATCAAATTACTTTAAACACGAACTAAGTACTCAAGAAAATCTCGTAGATGAAAAGGTCTCTGAGTGTTACGTATGAATTGAATAAATAGAAACTTTATATTCTTTTCCTCAAAGCGTTGCTATAAAACCATTCTTAGTACCCATTGAATTTTTTTATGTATTCATTTTTGTCAAGTCTATTGTTGCATATTTTTTATGTTGCTTAGAAAATAGATTGTCACTGACTGACTATAGAAATACCTGGTCTACTGAAGTCTCTTAAAATAAAATAGCAAAAAATCTAAATATAGAATTCCCTATTTTGCTCTCAAGGTACAAGAGCTTATGAATAGTCTGTATAAACGAAAGACCAATAGAGCAACAGAACATAAAACAAGAGTTTTACGTGAATAGAGCAGCCATTTATAGTCTCTTTCTGTAAATGAACTTTACAATACAATTATAATTATATGGCGATAGTTTGAAAATTATAAAGAACTAGCGAACCCAACAGACTTCTTCTCAACAGATTCTGAACAAAACATTTTAAAGTGGATTGAATTGAATATAAACTACTCTCTAAACCACTTTAACACACACAAGAAATATCATAAAAATGATTCTAGCTGGAGAATTAGAGAGAGTAACATACAAGCACAGAAGAATAGTTTATTATCATCATCATCGTCAGCGCTTGTCCGTCCATTGCTGAACAACGTACTCCCTCAATAAACGCCAATACAATCGATCCCTTGCTGCATCCAACGCGAACCACTGCACAGAGATCGTCTCCCCACCTGGTTAATGGCCTACCAACACTTCGTCCACCTAAACGTGGCATCAACTCTTGAACCTTATTGACCCATCGGCAATCCGTTTTCTTGAGTGTATGACCAGCCAACTGCCACTTGAAGTAATAAGTAATAGTAAGAATAATAATAATCTTCCAGACCAACTTCTGTCACCACGACCACTACGACTCCCTGCTATTTGTGTCGGGCGTGTGCTCTGTGCTCTGATTCTAGGTGAGTGACTATTCTCTGTGAGCCATCTACTCACCTACCAACCGATTGAGCTTAAAGGTTATCAAGCCTAAAAGTCCCTTTCCTTTCGAAAACTACTGAGTGGATTTTAATGAAACTTTACAATAATATAGCTCATATATCTGAATAACACATAGGCTATAATTTATCACTGTACTCCCACGGGAATGGGAGGTACGCGGGTGAAACTGCGGGGCGCTACTAGTTATAAAATATAATTGATAGCTGATGGTCGATCTTTATATTAGCTAGAACAACTAGAAAGCTAATAATAAAAATAGTTTATATATAAAAATTACGTATTTCTTAATATAAAAATAGCGAAATACAAGTGGGTCACACGCATATAAGTCAAACTGTAAATTGGTAGCCTGCGATCGCGGTATCTGCGAGACGTAACGGTTACGTAAGGCTCTGTAATCGGCAATGCAGCGCTTGCAATACCTAGTTCTAAACGTGATTGCTTCCTCGTGGACGCCATTGCGAATTACATTTAAAAATACTTTCAACATACACGATTTAAAAGATCCACGGAATTCTCAACCAGCCTTACCGAGTGCTAATAGAAACTAATTACGACATAGGAAAGGTGTGTTGGAGAAAAGAAAAAGAAAAGTACTTGTATAATACATGTAGATAGTAATGTGTAAAAAAAAAAATGATTCGCTTTATTAATCACTAAACTTATTTCTTACTGTTTCATATATAGTAGATATATGTAATAACTGTAATATCAAATTGTTTTACTGTTTAAATAAAAAACAAAACTATTTTAAATACATACAATATACCACCAAAAAAAATAGTAGACCAGTGAAACAGCGTGAGAGGGAGAGAGAGGTTATGTTCTTCTATGAGCATAGCTCGTCATTTCGTCATCTAACCCCAAAAAGAGTGGAAGAACCAGTCAAACAGCGTTAGAGAGAGAGGTTATGTTCTTCTTTGCGCATAGCTCGTCATGTCGTCATCTAATCAAGACAAAGAGGGCTTAGAAGTAGCGGAAAGATACCAAAATTCACTATCGTCTTCGAGTTATCAACGACAATTTCCTAGCCAATAAGATATTGACAATAAAGATCGATAACCAATAGACAGTTTGTGATTTTGTTACGATATCGACTTATGTCAATCCTATACATTTTATTGTTTTAGAACATCGTTATCGTTTTTTTAATGTTACTTTGTCTAAGCCCCCTGTACGACAAAGGATTAACTATAAGAGCCTACTACTTTCGTGAGAAAATCTTAAAATCCGACTAAATGTTAAGTATTCGGGTGCCTATTATACGCAGTGAAACAATTTGTCCTTACGCACTAACCATTCCATACTACCATTACCATAATAGTATAAAGTACATAAAACATTATAATAATTACATTAAATCCATTAAAAACTAGCAAGAATTTATTAATAGGCAGTAAATAATACGAAATAGATAAAATCAAAATGGAATCCGGTGATTCAAGTCGTATGAATAGCCGGAAAGGGTTTAATGTGAAGCCAAACGAACGGATACAGACTGATGATTATAGCAGGAAATGTTAAATAACACTTGTACAGAAACATGACATTTTTAAGAATTCGTCATCTATACTAATATTATAAAGAGGAAAGATTTGATTGTTTGTTTGTATTGAATAGGCTCCGAAACTACTTGACCGATTTGAAAAATTATTTCACTGTTAGGAAGCTACACTATCCCCAGTAAACATAGGCTATATTAATTTTTTTTTTAAATTACAGACTCGTATTAATTGTTAGTTGACGCAGCTTGCGTGCAACAGCCGGTCATCAATATTTTAAACGTATCCGTCTTATAATGACCATTGATATCAATGAAAGCTCAGACTCGTGTTAGACCAGCTATTGCACAGAGAATCATTCCTTCTCATTAAAAGGTCCTCTGTCTTCTTGATCATAACGATCTTTCTTTTATTTTACAAGCATCATTCTATACTTAATTTCTGTAAAGGAATTCACTTAGGCCCAAGCGCTTTAGCGAGCGTTAAAAATGTTTTTAACGCTTTTTGAATGAGACAAATATGCCTATATGTATTTGTTCACACGAAAGCATCTTTTGCGCGGTGCTTTTTTATCGAGCACTGTAATTGGATTTTCGACGGTAAACGTTGGACGCTCAATCGAATTCAGCATGCCGAGCTTGCATCTCGTGCCTTATGATTACACACGACGCTTATTAAGCGCTCGTGCAAACAGAGCCCTATTTACTTTTTTAAAGGTATTCTAGTGGGCGCTGGCCTTCCAGATGAAGTTTAAAACAAGAAAAATATGATTACTAAGACATTCATGATACAACATAAACAAATATAAAGCGCCTTAGTTGATCAATAATAGGCTTTTGAGGGTTTTCCAGTGAATTGCAATTTCCAAAAAGCTTGCATTAAGAACGAGTTTTATCGTCGACGACTTATGGTCGTCTTGGCGTTCATCATCAGCTGTAACCACAGATATTTGAAATAAGTTCTTAATATTTCGATGGCTGTAAACGTCCACTGCTGAAAATAGGCCTCTCTCAATGAACATTTGATTTAAAATTAAGGCTTTTCACGTGGTTTTTATTAGATTTTTCGGAAAATATTTATAAGATTAGTTCCACAGAGTATATATCACTGGTTTTTTCTAAGTGAAAAAACTTATGATATAGTCGAAAATTTTAACGCGTCATAAAAAAAATTTAACTGTGACTTAGTAATAAATTTAAAAAATCGACATTACAAATGGTATTTATAAATTAAAACTACATTTTGTTAATGGTGATGTTGATGAAAAATTTGCTGACGATACGCTAAGCAATAAGCGTACGGCTTCTAGCAACGTAACAGACGGCTATATTTCTTTTAGAAAAAACAATATACATATATGTTCATATAATATTATCTTTCTGATGCATAATATAGCGTGATACAGGTTACACAATGTTTAATGAGCAATTTTTACCCGCATGACTAAATGAAAAGAAAGTGTGAATGAAAGAGGTACGGCATATAGTTTCCGTGCACATGTCGATGGCCACAACGCATTTTATACTATACGAACATAAAATAAAGATCATAATCATTAAATAGAAGCAAATTAGTTGTCGAAAGTATAACCGGGGGACGATTAATAACGTTTTTCTTTAATTGCTACTATTATACTTTTTAATGTCATGTAAATATGGAATTATAATGATAGGATAATCATTAATGTAAAGCAGAAGCTATAACGAAATTGGTTTTACAGAGATTTAAGTAAACGCATAACGTATTTTGCATAAAATAATTGTCCAAGTTAATCTCGTATTGTACGTCTTATATAAGTATAATGTATATCTAAACGTAAGTATAGTCATACAGTATGCTAATTTACAACACAAATAAAAAACTTTATTCGTACATTCGTAAAACATAATTCGTAACACCGCATACGAAGATGTAATGTGTAATGAGATAGAACCAAATTGCAAATATCTGCCGTAGAATATTATAGGTTATAACATACATTTGCAAGACTGATATCCTAGCCGGTAGTTATATGAATAGATATGGATATATTCTCTTTTTACGTATTAAGGAGGTAACTACCGACGGCCATAAACATCTGCACGACCAAAGAAACTGCCACCAGAAACTCACAAAGCGCATGAAACGCAACAGCATAGCTGTCACTTTACGCAGTTGTTATGTAGATAAACGAGAGGTTCTCCCCGGTCGTGTCTTACAAAATTATTAAAATGTTTCGAGATTATTCTTGTGATGTGCTGCTGGACTATGTTCTGCTGCAAAGCACACGGTGGTCAGTATGCAGTGGCATAGAACTCTAATTAATCTTAGTGGCTTCTATAGGAAAAAATATATATGCAGCTTTTGTCTATAACGGTGCTTTTCATTCAATAACAGTATTCATGTCTATGATTTACGTCAGACAACGTATACTTAATACTTTGTATTTCTATCAACACACTACATTTCCCTTAACATCTGATAAAACTAGTATTTAGAAATTCAAATCGAACATATCTGTGAAAAAATGTAGTTGTGCAATAGAAGTTCAAGTTTGGATAGAAAGTTGGTTTGCCGTCCGTGTGCGTGAATTGGCGTGCATTGAGGATGTCCAGAACTTCCTACGCTAATTAAAGACCGGCCGACCGACGGACCAGAATGAGTCACTTGTAAGAATATCGTTATATCAGTTTTTTATCTCCGGATAACTTATCTAACATAACATTAAAAAAAGCTTAAAAAATTAATCATGATTTAATATTACGATATTAAAAACATAATATTATGACAATATTACCTAAGCGATGATTGGATATCCGTCTCTTTTTTGTTTTTCTTTTTTAGGGACTGCGCTTTGTTTATTGCCAATGACAAATGAATATTGTTTTCTGATAATTTATCCCCAAAATGCAAAGAAAGTAAGAATGTAAAACTGAACCTCATCAATCACATAGCATTCTCTACTGCACCCACACAGAACAGTCCTCCACAATATTCGCCAACCGACCACATATTATACAGGTTCAATTTTTCAAAACAAGCACCTTAGAATACCAGTCCAAAATAACAAATTTAATACACATCCATGACCCAGGAACACAGAAAACTTTTTGGTTCCCTGGCGAGATTCGAACCCGCTACCTCCGTCTTGAGCGCCAACTCGCTAACCACTGACCAACAGAGGTCGTCGAACTTTACTATTACTATTATATCATTAACTTTATCTGAAAAAATATACTCATCATTAGCCTTTTCTCGTCCACTGCTGAACATAGGCCTCTCTCAATAAACCCCAAGACGACAACCCAGACGAAATACCTACATTAAAGATTAAATTAAATTTATCGTGAAGGTATTTAAATTTAATAATATACGAAACACAATAGATAATTTACTGGAGTATCTGCAGTTGGATTGAATGACACATACCGGGCCAGAAGCGGTCGGCACTGCGGGCTACAGCTCGCTTTCTACCGCGGCAATGCAAACAGTCTCTATTTACACGCATAATCTGTCGTGACAGGTTTCATAACACATTGATTCTCGATACACCGCGATATACGGGAAGACACGCAAATATTAGTGTCACGCATAGATATATTAAGAACAGGAGAAGTGGCATGGAGGCGTGTCTGAGTAGACGCAACTTGCCCAGAACGCTCAAATATCACTTAAATGGCCGTCTCTGCAAATCAGTGTGATTTCGTCCGCGAGCGACAAAACATCTAGCAATGTCGTCGTGTTCAGTGGTTTCTTGTAAAAACAATAAAAGTCTTGATACCATCACAATTATCAGCCTTTATTCCTCCACTGCTGAACATAGGCCTTCTTCAATGAACGCTAAGACGAACAATTTATTTATTTATAGAAATTAAATTTTGCTTTATTTAACTCACATCAATTAGATTTGACATATTATCTAATTGATAGTAGGGAAAAAACTATTTGTTTAATAATTTAATAATAAAAATTATTAAAGACCAAATTACTATTGAATAAGATATTTTTGACGTGAATATTTACGTTTCATATACTTACATAAACGTAAATATTCACATCAAAAATATTGATGAAAAAATTAAACAAGTTAATTTTTTCACAAACATGAACCTTAACCTGAAATTAGACCTCAATTAAGTCAATTTAATTGGGGTCTAATTTCGGCCCCCATAGAACCTCTGGTAAAATACAATTATTAAAAAGATCCATTATATACGCACGTTATAAAGTTATTCAGTTTTATCGTGGCAGGCGAGCCTTGTGAGTTCGCTGCGTATGTATGTCACAACTTTGAGAATGTCGGAACACAGGTGAGTAAATTAAAGCTTTAGGTCTCACTTGAATGGCGGATGAAAGAAAATGTTAATCACAGAACATAAGTAGTACAGCGTGGCAGATACTGGCATAAGTATGGCATGATATTATTAAACCGATAGGTAATGTTTGCTATTAAATATATCGTTCCCTTTTCATCGAACTTAAAAATAGGATGTATGATATACAAATGACAAATGTACAAGTGTTAAAGAGATACCGGATTCAAACAATAGCATTCTAATCTTTACGTTTTGGAATACCAAAGAAGTACAAATTATAATAAATTTACTATATTTACAATATTTGTTGCACAATCTAACGAACGCCTGCGCTCTTCGCATTATCTTATACCTTTAAACGAGCAATTCTTGTATATATATATATAGAATCGGGATCTCGGAAACGGCTCCAACGATTTTCATGAAATTTTGTATACATGTGTTAAAAACGGCGATAAATCGATCTAGCTAGGATATATTTTTAGAAAACTTTTTTTTATCCGTGTTTTGAGGCATCGATATAATATGATTAGAATACGAACGTAAATTTCGCTATCAAGTAATATGTCATGGTAGCTTAGTGGTGAAATTAGGCAGTAAAGTTCGAACGAGTCTGGTTCGAATCTCCAGTCTGAATTTTTTTTTTTTTTCCTTTTTTTAAGATCTTTTTTTTTGGAAGAAAAATTTAATAGTATTTTATCACTTAGAGTACCAACAATCAACCAGGTACTTTTTTTTTAAAACAACTAAACATAAAAAGGGTTTTTTGCCGCGTTAATCTCATACTGCCAATTGGATTAAAAAATAATTGCTTTTCGTTACTTATTATTCAGGTATATTTATTTCTTTACGAAAAATACCTCGTATAAAAAACATGTAATTTATTATCATGCAAACCGAAGCGTGACTCTTAATATCCCTACATCAAATACCTTTGCGACGAGCATCGCTAATAAGTAATAAGTCGTGAGGGACTAATACATTGTATTATTTATCGGCTGTGTAATTGGTAATGGTGACCATTTTACAACAGTTCATTTAAGATTACAATTGCTAAAAATGTACGATTTATATTTACAGGCTTTATCAGATTAAGATTAAGGTTTTACATTGAAAAGAACTACAAAGAAAAAAAAGAAAAGGTTGTAATAATGATGTGGCATGAGCGGATACTTAACTCTTTAAATAAAGCCCAATTTAATTTCAATAAATAAATAAATCAACAGGATCACGATTTGTGGAAGAGCTTGGGGGAGGCCTTTGCCCAGCAGTGGGGCAGGCTAATAAAAAAAACGTGTTTCGATTTTGACAAGTACAAAGAATATTCTACAAGGTTGGCAGCGTTCATCAGAGTAACAATAATCAGTTCAAATACGTTTGTGAATCTTAGTAAAGCAAACAGTACTGCGGATAATAGGTAGCTTTATGTGAGCAATAAGGTGGGAAGACATGGCAAGTCCGCATTGCATTGGACGCGAGTGGTGATCGGCCGCCTTGGCGTTCATTGAGGGAGGCCTATGTTCAGCAGTGGACGGATGAAGGCTGATGATGATGATGATGCGAGCAATAAACTGAATATTACGTCACAAGTTGATGACGTCACAAAGGTGCCTTTACAGGGTTCGCACAAAGGAACATAAAAAGTAAAACTTGGGTGATAATTGAGTCTGTCACGCGTCGTTTGCTCTGCAAACTGTACATACCTAATACTTAACAATTTGCGATGGTTGCAGAACCTGAAACCATACCTCAGTTTGCATATTTCAGAACGTATCTTTATGCAATTTTATACGGTAGAGTCAAAATGTGTTGCACATTTAGCGCAGTATTTTTAGCAAGGCAATTAAACAGCCTTAAAATAATTTGTTAGTCATTTTGAAATAAAAAAAGGTAAGATAATAAAACAAAGCCTATAAACATAATTATTTTTTCTACTTTTATCATCAGATTATATAGTGTCATACACACGTATTTATATAAAAAGATATCCGGATTTCTACCTTCCTTACCGAACAATAGCCGAATGAAAATCAAGCTTACATTATTGCCGGGGAAAATTACAACAACGTCCGCACGCTCCCAATATTGTGTGGTTATGTATATCCCTACATAAACAGACCCCGTATTATGACAACCAGATAACTAATAAATTCTTATATATTCCTAAATACATACGTATCATAGATAAATTCAGACTACATACATACGTATCATCATACTAAATACATACGTATCATAGATAAATCCAGACAGAACAAATGATCATGTCCATAACACAAACATTTGTCGTGATGGGAATCAAACCCACGACCTCCTGGTTTAGCAGTCAAGGTCATTAACCCCTAGAACAAGAGGTCAGTCGTATGTAGTCTTGACATTCATTGAAAGAGACCTCCAAAGTTGATGATGATTATCATAGTATCATACAGACCTTACAATCAAGTCGATAAATATCTTAGTTTATCACGAAACGCTCGACTTTTCGAGAAATGCTAAATATAATACAACATTTACAAATAACAGTTTCTAATATTATCACGTAATTTTATTGGAAAATAAGTATTTGAAGCAATCACTTTAAGCGTGGTATGCTCGAAAAGACTTATCTTATTTACCCGTGACAAACAGACAGACTTAGATTCCTCTTTATGTCCATGTATATAATCTTTAGAAAATCAAAATCATTTTTTTATTCAAAATAGTACCACTAAAGTATCTTTTGAGTTGATGAGTCTACCACAGGTTCCAAAGCAAGCCCATTGAGAAGAACCGGCAAAACAAACACAGTGGAACCAATATTATCTCTACATATCCATAACTCCGGATTATATCGTAAACCTATTGTATTCGAATTTACTTGTATATTAATAATTTATTCAATGATTCATCCATTTAATTCACCGGTGAGATACCCCCCCAGTTGCATGGATATCACCATATTTCGTCTTTATGTCGTGAAACAGCTTTACTGTATTTCGGGAAGGTGGGCAGAATAGACAGCGTAATTAGTGGCAAAAAGTATGGTCTGAAGTCTGAACTAGTTCCTGGTAAACAAGTTTAAGTACATGGGCGTCGACCACTTGCCATCAGGGTCTGCCAGTTTGCATATCCAAATAACATAGGTAGAATAATCTGTACCATGGTTATAGAACCATAATTAAATTAAAGAAGAGCTGGCAGCTACCTCGGACAAAGAATTAGTCTAGCTATACAAAGGGGGAACGCTGCCAGTATCTTCGGAACCTTGCCTAAAGGGACCTTTTAATGATATTATATTTTAGTCATTATATTATATTTCATATTATAAGTAAGTTATATATAATTTGTACATCTACATCTACACTTCTACACTAATATTATAAAGAGGAAAACTTTGTTTGTTTGTTTGGTTGTAATGAATAGGCTCAAAAAGTACTGGACCGATTTCAAAAATTCTACATTATCCACGAGTAACATAGGCTACATTTTATTCTAAAAAATAGGGTTCCGTAAGATATTTGGGTTTTTCGGACACAAGGTGTAAAAAATCAACCAGAAAAGTTACTTATTTGCGTACTAAACTCCCGTTGTAAATCTTAGTTAACGCAGGCGAAGCTGCGGGCAACAGCTAGTGTTATATCTAGTAATTATTTGATCATAAAAATTAAAATAAAATATACAGATTGCTCTCACCGTAATGCAAATTAATGAACATTTCCATCTGCATCCACTTCCCCCTACTAATACTAATTAGTATTTCTGAACAATAGATAAGATTACCTTGGCCTCATTATATCTTAAGCGCTCAGTAAAAAATACACGTCAATAAAATCAATTATAAATCCATTGACTTTAAAGCAATAAACAAATCAATTCAATCTACAATAATTGAATCAAATGAATAATTGAATAAAATAAATTAAAAAATAAATTTACCGTAAAAAGCATAAATTTAATGATATTTTTTTAAATCTTCTATAAATTCGGAATATAGTCAAAAGTAATGCTTCCCCTAAAGCATTTTTCGGGGTTTTTTGAAAATGAATACTACTCCAAGAATATAATAATTAAATTATTCAATGACAATGTTATCATTTTATCACATTATCACACGTAACAACATTCACAACGGCATCTTAGCAGGGATATATAGCCTGATTTATAGCCTTCCTCGATAAATACCCTAGCACGGATAGAATCTTCCAAATCCGACCAGTAGTTCCTGAGATTAGCGCGTTCAAACAAACAAACTGTTCAGCTTTATATATTACTAGCTGTTGCATGTAGCTTCGCCTGCGTCAACTAAGTTTTAATACGGATCTCTAACTTAAAAAAAATATAGCTTATGTTCACCGGGGATAGTGTAGCTTCCCAACAGTGAAATAATTTTTCAAATCGGTCAAGTAGTTTCGGAGCCTTTTCAGTACAAACAAACAATCATATTTTTTCCCCTTAATAATATTAGTATAGACTATAAAGTCAATATGAGTATGTTAATTTAAAATAGTGTCGTAACAGTCTCAGAGTAATTCTCGTATTTAGTCAATAATAATTTTACTCCTTAATTGTATACCTGAAAAACATTATGATGCAATTATTGTACGCTGTAAATTATTTTACAACATAAGGAAAGACGAGTCGAACCAATTATAGCGTTGTAATTGTCAATGAAAATGTTCAAATCATTCGCTTCCTCATTCCGACGTCAGTCGAAATATAACTCAATAAAAACTGCTCTAGAAAGTTGGCCATGAAACTACAGTTTGTCGTGATACAAATCATTTTTATGTCAACCTCGACTAATGATTTCTTACTTAATTAATGGAGCTATTGTTTCACGATTTTAATGCGATTATACAATGTTGTAATGATGTAACAGAGTCAAGAGCGAGTCGCATTTCACTGGATCCTATAGTTCTTAAAGGAAACATGTATACGAGTTCAACGGGGGCGAAGGTAATACTAATAATTACTATTTTTTCCAATATAATAACAAATATTATCTTCATAATAATCAACGCCCGCCCCGTAAATTACACAAAAATGCGTCCTACCTCAATAATTAAGTTATAAAACCCAAAAATATTTTTGAAGTGAAAACTTCTGTGGGCGCGACACACCTTTTTTTCCGACGGAAGAAACGCTCATTCTATATTCAAAAATACTAACTTGCATTGGTCGTGAGTAGGTATATGTGAAGGTGGTGTAAGCTTCACCACATATTACCTTATTATAAGTAGCATCACGCACTGGCCAAATGCGATCGGTGTGGGTTCGATCCTAACCCGTGCCATGTAGATAAGTTTTCATAAATTTCACCTTGCACCTCAACACGAAAACATCGCTTTCTCACCGGTGAAGTAAAAAATCGTGGACAATCCTACGTGCCTGACCATATTTTTAGTCTTTGAAGGTGTGTTAAATACATCAAACTGCATTGGGCCAGCCCAACACCCTCCTCGCCTGATTTGGAGGGACCGTGGGAAATTAATAGTTGATATTATTATTATTATTATTAGATTATTTACATTCCCGACAGTTCGGATACTTTACCTTGGCCACGTGAGAACTTGATTCATTGCCATATTCAATGCCAGTGAATATTTTTTTTAATGTTCCCGTCTAATATAAATAAAGAAGGCATCTTTTACGTCTCACATGTAGAATGTAAACATTTTTAATGCGTTTATTTATTTTATTTTAAAGTCCTTACTAATCTATTATATATAATTCCTGTGTCACGATGTTTGTCCGGGATGAACTCCGAAACTACTGAACCGATTTTAATGTTTTTCCTTTTAAAATCTGGTGTTTTCTCCAACTTAAAAGATAGGATAGTTTATTTCTCGAATTTGAGATAAAATAGGTAGGAACAAAATACTGCTACATACCAAATCTTTTTGACAGAACGAAGTCTCCGAAGTCTGTCGGGTCCGCTAGTATTATTATAAAATGCAAACTTGTGCTAGTGAAATACATCTCTATACATTAAACCATTAAAGGTCTTCACCTTCGAGAACGAGGGGTTCTTACCGGGATAGCTTTTTTAATTTTTTCTATTTTTAAAAATATCATATTTATTGTTAGGTAAGAAATATAAGGCTTTTTTATTTATTTATTACATTAAACCATATTGGAAGACTTGCTTGTTGAAACTTTCAAGATCGTGGTTCATAAATTCATTCATAAAGAAGAAGAAGATAAGTAAATTTTGTTATTTTGACGTTAATTTTGACATTCCAATCGATGTAATTCTGAATTGCTACTTTGTAATAATAAGACAAATGTTGTATTTAGGCATAAAATGTAGCCTTTGTCCTTATCCAAGGTATGAGCTATTACTATTTCACCTTTCAGCCGCATCGGTTTAGCCGTAACAGAGCATCAAACATCCAAACCAATCCAAAAAAATCCAAACTTTATTACTCAAATTGTCATCCATGATGGTTAAATATTTTTTTTTAATTTGCAGGAATTTAGACAATAGGTTTAAAAACACTAATTCGCTAATTTGCTACGTTTCGGCTTTATATTAAGCTTTCATCAGCTATCTAAAAACAATACACCAACCATCAACACATAATAAGATTTTACATCAAACGCTATTTAATACAGTCTATTGTCCAAATTCCTGCATATCTAAACTAACAATTTTTGTTATTAATAAGCCATAATAGCTTATACTTATAAAAAATAGAGTGGCCTTACTTATTTTCATACTGCATGTCCCACCTAACATTGGTTATGATTTTCGTGTGCTTTTACTTCAATTATAGGCTGAAAAAAAAACGGTTCTTATGTACCTCCAAGGCAATAGTTTAATAAGATTAATATAACGTTCATTTTCATTATCTCTTTAAAGCAATAACAATAGTAACATCCAGAACAATACGTGTTATACCGATCAGTTACCGCTACTCTATTATAGCATACTCGTACTATCTGTATTGTCCGTTCGCGTCTGCTTCGACTCCTACTTTCTAATCTACCACTTAAGTCCCTATTAGTTCTAGGGGTTCGGACAAGTCTCACCTTATCTCGAGCCAGAAACTTTCTTTAGCTGGCCCACGTTCCGACAGCGTATTGCGTAGGGGTAATAAAGGAGGAATCACTGGCCTGACTGGACTCCTGGCGATGGTAGGTTGGCTGCAGCTTGGGTCTTCACGCTGGGCGTTCGGTTCAGCCGGCCGGCTGTTAGGTCTTCTATACTTGGATATTTAGTCTATCCGAACTGTGCTCCGCGAACTCCCAGCGGAATTCAATAAAATTAGACGAGGGTTAGCCTCGGCTTCCGCCAGCCACGAAGTCAGGACAAGAAAAGGGCCAAGAGGTCGGTTAGAAGTGACAGCAAATCAAAAGGTCCCTAATCACAGCTTGTCTATCGTTCCATAAACAATATAGTTCTATAGTCAATTGTCAAACGGACTTTATAATTAATTAAGTTTTAATTTAGTTTATTTGTAATTTTGTTTAGGGATTAGATTAAATTATTATATTTATTTATTTATTAGAAAAGGTAAATTAATTTTATTTGAAAAAAGGAAAGTAGAAACAGTTATTGAATTTTAAAGAGGTCGCTAGTGAGCCAATATAGTATGTCAATAGTTGACACTAGTTAACGATAGATGGCGCTTATACCATTAGTATGCTTAGTTTAAACATAATATCTATTGCTGAATCTTTAATTTAAACCTAAAATCATGTAACGAGCTAGCGCAATGTTACAGTACCCCGCCAAAAAGCGTAGGATTTTGCCTACTACAGCAAAATCCGACTAAACTAACTACCTATTAAACTCACTGCAAGATAATATACTGAACTGCAGTCATACATACCAACTATGCATAGAACTAAACTTACTACACTTCCATCCTATACATACATCACACCTATACATACATCACATCTATACATACATCCCATCACATACACTCTTGCAACTCTCATGATATCTTTAAGTTAATAGTAGTAACCTAAAGATCCTTACATATAGAGTAAACAACCCAGCCGCTGTTGACTCAATAAGTTAGTTTAAAAGTATTAATTAGTATTATTTAGTTTAATTAATACAGCATAGTTTAGGTAGTAGATGTTAAATATTAAGTGTTTAAGTTAAGTTCAAGTTAGGTTAGGTTAGATTATTTAAATATTTGAATTTAAGTTTAAGTTCAATTAGGTTTGTTAAAATAATTTATTTTGTTTTATTTAAGTAGGTTTTAAGATTTATAGTTTACTAATTTAATATCCTTAATATGCCAGTCACCTAGAGGTTTACCTGACATATCAGCAAGTGTGTAGACAAGTGGAGACTTTTTAAAAATTAATTACATTTAGTGAATTGAATAAATGCAAATAAATCTTAGTAATGGTTTCAGCGGTTGCTCTCTTGATTAGAAAAAGTAAGCAATACATACTAAAACAACAAGTCACAACTAGAATAAAATAGTTGATTTTAGTAGGGGTAGAGTCCTACAAAATCAATACTTATAACCTAAAGAATAAAGATATTTGATTTTAGTAAGATGTAGGGTCCTACTATATCAATACTCTTAACCTGAAGAGGGCTAGGGCAGCATCCTCGCCTCTGATCAGTACTTCATAGGTTAATTCGTTTTTGTTTAGCAAAAAGAATTTATTTAGGTAAGTCTCCATATTATCTAGCTATCAAAACTATTTATGTTATGCTATAGAAAACAATTAGGTTATGTAGGTTTAAAAATCTTAAGTAGTTAAAAGATTATTGAACGATAGATCAGCTGTTTACGAGTAGTTATAGTTAAATAGTGTTATTTACAAAGCAATCTCCCTATTACGCTAAGTGACAAGTGAAATGTAAAATTTCAACGATAGAAGGCTATGAATTTAAAATAAAAATTGAAGATCAACTAAGTATTTAAATAATTTGAAAATAGAACTTGAATTTACTAGTTATTACTAAAGCTTTGCGAACTTTTACGTATTACAATAAGTATTTAGTGTTTTTATAGTATTTTCAATAGTATTAAAGACGGTTAGATAATTACACTTAAATTTTGACGTCTAGCACGACCGAAACAAAAATATTGTAGCAAAATATTATTATATAGGCACAAAATAAGGAAATATAGATGAAATAGTAACAAACAGATATTAATTAGTTAAATAATTACGTACCAGCTCGCTCGGCGTCACCTCACGCTTACAACATTTAGTATGTGTGGGTATATAGAAAAAAATTTTTAGATACTAATTTTAGAAAAAACACTATATTTCCTTAAAAATACGCTATCAGAACTTGGACAGGCCTTAGAAAGAATACACGTTGGGCGCCAGCTGTCGCGTGGGGGTGGTAGATGCCCCCAGCGAGCACG
This sequence comes from Lycaena phlaeas, assembly GCA_905333005.2. Classification (NCBI taxonomy): domain Eukaryota; kingdom Metazoa; phylum Arthropoda; class Insecta; order Lepidoptera; family Lycaenidae; genus Lycaena; species Lycaena phlaeas. The sequence continues at coordinate 6,009,664 of HG995169.1, read as the reverse complement.
ATAGAAAGGGGGGGGTTCGGACAAGTCTCACCTTATCTCGAGCCAGAAACTTTCTTTAGCTGGCCCACGTTCCGACAGCGTATTGCGTAGGGGTAATAAAGGAGGAATCACTGGCCTGACTGGACTCCTGGCGATGGTAGGTTGGCTGCAGCTTGGGTCTTCACGCTGGGCGTTCGGTTCAGCCGGCCGGCTGTTAGGTCTTCTATACTTGGATATTTAGTCTATCCGAACTGTGCTCCGCGAACTCCCAGCGGAATTCAATAAAATTAGACGAGGGTTAGCCTCGGCTTCCGCCAGCCACGAAGTCAGGACAAGAAAAGGGCCAAGAGGTCGGTTAGAAGTGACAGCAAATCAAAAGGTCCCTAATCACAGCTTGTCTATCGTTCCATAAACAATATAGTTCTATAGTCAATTGTCAAACGGACTTTATAATTAATTAAGTTTTAATTTAGTTTATTTGTAATTTTGTTTAGGGATTAGATTAAATTATTATATTTATTTATTTGTTACAAATTAAAAAAGAAACGTCGGCCATATAAAAAACTCAATAAACCGCGATAAAATCCGTAAAAGTTATTTCATTATAATAAATTTAAAAAGGCCAAAAAAGGCAAAAAATAAATTAAAGGAGGCAAAAAAAAATCATAAGAATATGTTTTTGCCTATACCAGAACTGCTGAGAAAAGCATGTCGCAATATTCTCTTCAGCGTTGTACATATCATATTTCTATTCCGTTAAATGCCTGCAGTCAGCAGAGCTCGGCCCAGCCAACTCATTTACATAACCATTCATCGTTTGTGATGTCGCCAACTCTTAAATGAATTCAATAATTCGACACTGACTCAATGCATTCATTTACATTTTTTTTCATACAGTAAATTAGAAAATTAATGTATTATATTAAAACGTTACTGTTATGTTGATGATTATTATGGATCAGTCGGCTAAGAAGTTGGTAGGGAAAATATTTAATAGGGATATACAAAAGCAGACGCACGAATAAAATATTTTGATTTTGGTTTTGATATTTTTAGCCTTGTTACCAATCTCCAGTAGCGCGCAGAGGCCACAAAGTGCAAGCTACCAATTTCAGTGATAATAAAAAACTGGAAGTTAAAAATATTTCGTTTAAGGGCCTGTTTCACAATCTCCAGATAAGTTCCAAATAGGCTATCGGCAACATATTTGACAGATACTTGACAGATACTCCATACTCTAATCTGTCAAATATGTTGCCGATAGCCTATTCGGAACTTATCTGGAGATTGTGAAACAGGCCCTAAGTGTTGTATCTAAGAAGGCTTATTAGAATAATAATTTCAATGCTTAATACTTAAAGTGCAACGTTAATCAATGATGACGCAATACGCTGAGGAAATTAAAGGTCGTCTAATCTAAACATAAACAAGCATAAAACGAAATCGAATAAGTAGTAAGTCCACTCGTAAATGTCATTGCCAGTTTAAAAAAATATTTCGAATGTGGAACGATTTTGTTTTACGACCAAATGAAGAATGATAACTAATATGATATATGCTCCAAATTTTTAAATAACAACCCACATGAAAAACGATGTACTGAAGAATGAAAAACACGGTTTACATACAATTGAGAAAAACAAATAAAATAAAAATATTAACGCATTAGGAGATACATTAAAAAAACCTTTGTCTGTGGCACAATACTCATTTAGGCTGACAAAAAAAAAAGAAATTGCGCTGATACCGAAATAAATATTTGGACAATCTTATTTCTTCGCCGAATCAGACAACGGAGCTGGGGTTCGATCGCGAGAAAGTAAAACATACAAAAAAGCAGTCTGTCGAGTTTCACCCGCCAAATTTGAAGATCATTGACCGATTGACATTCGTTATATCCTCGTGCATTTTTCTCATTCACAAATCACGGGTACGTGGTATCCATAAATTGTTTTTACTACTTTCATCTTTTCTTTAGATAGTACATATACACTACATTCTCTATACACTTTTAGAGCTAGCAAGCTAGCGCTTACTCTCGCCGATAACAATGTTTGGCAAAATAGATGTTTATATCATCGGTAATGATTTGGATCAACTAATCCGAAAAAAATCTGAAAAAGGTGGTTTCATTAAAACATTGACCACAAAACCAGAATATAGCGGTAGTATTGTGTTTTGTATAAAAAGAAATTCCGCCAAATTTGTGCTGAAGCGTTGTACAAGTTCTGGGCTGATTGGCCGGCTGATGAGTGATGGCCATTGATGGATGATTGGCCGATGGGACGTACACAGATCACTGGTTGCTTGAATTGCTATTACGTCACTGAAAAATGGCTCACTATTCTATCCGATTAGATGTTTAATGCAATAAAGACATATGTAAAAAAAATGTCTTCGTATTGTTTTTTAGTGGTTTTATAATTTTATCTTTTAATTAATGTACTTTATTAAATTTTATTTTATTAATTATTTTTTATTTTATTTTATTAAATTTTATATTATTAAATTATTGTTCTTCTTCTCCTGTATTAGGTCAGCTGGAAGAAATTTCAATGTGGAATAAGCTGTACCTTTGTACTTTTCTCTTTTAATTGTTTTGTGTTTAAGTTTCCTGTGTACATAAATAATTAAATAAATAAATAAAAATAATCAACACCAATCTATCTGAATACTGACTAGTATAATATATAAATATATCAATATACATGCAAACTATAACAGGCAATATAATAGTAGTTTCAGCGCCTAATACATAAGAAAACAATACTTTCTGAAGTGAGGGTAAAATAGTAAATACCCTTTCACTGTTTCACGCAACATTCATATCTCACTCATTTATTTTAATTACCACATTGTACGTGACTACAAGATAATATTTAAATAAGAATTCGTTATGTACAAGAGGTAAAAAATCACTATTGAAACTAAACAACTAAGTTGTGAGCAACATTTTAACACTTTATTTTTTACTTTGCTGGCGAATTCACGTTTGAAAACGATTTGAGTATTAAAACTTTTGTCGTTTGTAACAAAAGGGCAGAAAGGGAAGAAGAAAAACAATATATGATTTACAACGAGATAATTACCATACTTTTTCACTTTTTTTTATGAAAGATACTTGGTAAATAACTTATATTAAATAGTTTCATAATAAATGTGTGACTAGAAAAACAAAGAAGTTTAAAATAGAAGTGAAGTGTATGCTTCAACAATCCAGCTTTTCGTATAGTAAAGCACCTTTTCAGAAAGAAGTTTCCGCCCTTCAGACAGGCAGTGAAATCTAGCAATGAGAGCTATCTCTTCTGTCAGAAGAATCAGCACAGCTTGGTCTCAGATCAAACAGTTTACGTTGATGGTAACGTTACCCATCTACCCCTACCTCACGCAATTACCAATCAAAATAACAAAAAGGTAATACAGAAAAAAGCCATTCCAGCCAGAAAATTAAAAATTAAAAATTCCATTACAGAAGTGGCACAAACGCTAAATGAATAGAATAGAATACTTATTTGAAGGAATGACACAAGCTGTTTTCTCTAACTCAGCGCAAGTGTAAACAAAAAGTAACGTCATGGCTAAAGACCTTGAATTATGAAGAGACTGAATCCTTACTAAAATGTATTTCATAAACTCCATATTTATTTACGTTTATATATTTTGTACAAGTACACACACACACACACACTCTCTCTCTCTCTCACACACTCACACACATACACACACACGCACACACACACACACACGCGCACACACACACACACATACACACACACGCACACACACACTCACACACGCGCACGCGCACACACACACACACACACACACACACACACACACACACACACACACACACACACACACACACACACAAACACACACATATATTCTGCTGTTAGTTATAGCTATAAGTTATAGTGTAAAATTGTTTTGTTTAGTATTTCATCTCTGTATAATGTAAGAGTGTGTTAAGGAAGAGTGTCCTTTTCTGGCACAGGTGCTCCTTGCACTTAATAGAAAAGGACAACCCTTGAATAATTTAATGTATGTGTGAAAATGTTGGATGAAATAAATTATTATTATTATTATTATTATAAGCTGTCAAATTACATGTCGTAAGCTAGCAAGCGTTTGTGCCACTTGTCTATGGTGGCTGCTTAGACAAACATACATAATATATCTATTAGAAAGATTGTCTTAAAAATATATAATTTATGACACTCTAAACATATTCTTCGCAATCTTGTTGATATATCGAGTTTATTGATCATTGTCAGACCTTCAGGGTCCTATCATAAGGGTCAAATCTGATTGTCTGGTTGAGGCGTCGCATTCGAAACGCCTAGCCGCATTCCGACTGCGTGCCACTTCACGACATTTGCATGATCGTGGTGGAACCTACAAGGTATGCAGCACTTCCTTATGAGCCAACACTTAGGCTCAGTCTTACTGTATGTTTCTGGGTAACGCTTGCATGTTTATAGCGTTGTACGCGAAGTTATTAGGATAATTAGAGGGCCTTTTCGCAATGCAAATCACGAAAACATTTAAAGGGATCAAATTGATGATTCTAGAATCACTATTATCAGTGCGTATACTCATCTCTTCTTGATCTAGTTATTAAAAATATTTCATTCAATACCTCACTAGATCTGACAAAAAAATGTTATAACAGGGCTAATATCTTCACTAAAAAAAGTGAAGTATCAACTCTTTATGTCCCACTGCTGGGCACGGGTCTCCTCTTCGAAATCAGGCGAGGAGAGTAATGGGCCAATAGTTCACCGATGCGCTGGCCCAGTGCGGGTTGGTGAACTTAACTTCACTACATAAACTTCATATAAGAAAGTTTTGTCTGTTTACCGAGACTAAAAACAAGTAAAATATGATAAAAAAAATTGAAATATATTTTATGTAGGTAGCGGACAATTACTTGCCTCAATATAAGAGCACTGATATAACCTATACTTAACCTATCGAGAAAGCTGATTTTTTAAACATCGAGAGTAGAGCACTCTTAACGTTTTGCATAGCAGGCGTGCAAAAATGACACTAAAATCCACCATCAACTTGTTACATTAAAGTACTCTGTGGTGAACTGTAGCACCAGCGATATAGAGAATTGGAGCCTTTTAAATGCCTTTAATTCCCAAAAAAGTTTTTTCAGAGGTCATGATAAAGTCAAGGATAAGCATTAACATAATTACTAGTATTGGTTGTGTAACATGACTTTTTTTTACAATGTCTTTGTATTTCTTGAATACCAGTCTGTTGTGTAAGCACGCATGCTCAAATCTTGTCGACATCGAGTTCTAAGCCGTGAAGCTATCTAATCTGGTGTATACGATAACATTATTTATTCCATTCATACACGGTTGCATTTTATTTGCTACATTTACATACTTGAGTTTGCAACTTGACGACAAAATAATATACAACAGTTTAGTTTGTCTAGTCATTCAAAATGCATTTTTTTATTTCTTGCCTATAATCGTATTTACCACATGATCTAGATTTAATATAGCAAAGAAAGTGAAATATCAATACTTTACTATTTTGTTGATATTAAACGCGGCCGCGTGGTCAAATACAATCAACTTTATACATTTTAAATATTCGAAAATTTACAAAATCGAGTCATAGGTAACTATTTATTTAAAAGTAGACGGAAATAAAATGTTTTCTAAGATAATATTTTACGCACGACGGAAAGACATTAGAAAGTGAATATTAAAAAAACCCATTAATAATTTGATTAGAGATTCCATTTCCTACATAAAAAAATCGCGTTTTGTACACACTCACGTTGACTTATGCAAGAGATGGACCTTGGAAAAATAACATATCTATGAATTGTCTGTCTTAAGATGAGGCACCCGAAAAGAGTTCCCACGCTCGCTCCGCCCATTTCACATAGTTTCGATGAGATTAAGAAAAGCTTAATTTACTTCCTATAATAAGTTTATTTGATTGGTCACCTGATACGACATGACTTGTTTATAAAAAATATCATAGAGGGAAAGATTGATGGAAAAAGAGAAAGAGGTAGACCGAGAAGGAGTTATATGCAACAAATAAAGGAGAAGCTACAGTTTATGTCGTATCAGGAGGTGAAGGTGTTGGCGGAGAGGAGTAATGAGTGGCGAATACTCCACCGACAAGAACAAAGCTCTTTAGTATAGGTTGCAAAGTCTTTAGGCGCCGCTATTGAAATTCTGATATAATAATTAATAACAACGGTAAAAAAGTCTTAATTTATATGAAAGTTTTGAAGCGAAACGATACACGAACATAAAATAAATAAGTAAAAAGATTTATTAAAATTATTCATTTCTTCGTTGGAAATGCAAAGTAGGTCAACATATTATCAATATATTTCATTATTTCAAAGATGTTGTCCTAAGTTTTTTGAAACAAATGAATTAATTATATTGAAAAATTTATAGTATTAATAAAAAAGATAAAAATATTATTTAAACAACTTTCAATATGATATATTATTTCATCACACCGAAAAACTCTCTAAATTAACGCTTTCTAAATATAACTTATTTACATTTTAATTTAAAGTTAAGAACAAGCGTAATGTCAAACAATTACAAACTACATGTCGTAATAAACAAATGCATTTTTACACAAGTGAATATTATATTTTACTACCGCAGGCTTTGTGATCTTTAAAATACACAACGAAATATTGAATAAAATAGTTTATTAAACATTTTTATTTTTAAATTAGCTGTTACAGCTGCGCCTGCGCCAACTAAGATTTAAAACGGGTAACTTTTTGAAAATGTAGCTTCCCAACATTGAAAGAATTTTTAAATCGATTAATAGTTAGTTATAACCTATTCAATACAAACAAATAATCAAATCTTACCTCTTTATAATACTTAGATAAATAAATTGTAAAATTTTTAATCAAAAGATTTTTAATTCATCGATTAAACTCATATTTTTCTTTTGTACCACTGTCAATTCGAAAATAAATTCTTAAAAGGAACGTAGACAAAGAAATGCATAGCCATACATCCATACAGCCAATATAAAACATGTCACGAATCCCGCTAGCTAACCCGCGCTGACAACCGACTCCGTTACATGTCGCTAATTGATAGACGAAAACTATACGATACGGTGTATCGTTTTATAGAACGTGTAACTGATACATATCAATTTGTAATTGAAGGCTTCTATATTAAGTGCTTGTCCTTAGCTAGCTACTACACTTTGATTTTGTTCTTGACGGCCATTGATCTTTTCAACCATAGCCTGATTGAAATATCATAAAGAAGAATAAGAAGAAGAATAAGCACAAAGAAATAAACATGACGTAGGTAGAATCAATGCCGTGTTTATGCTATAAGGGCTTGGGCAATGTAAATGCGCCTGGACGTTAATAATTACATTACAAGTAATACATTACAATACTATGTAGACATTTCAATCTTTATAATATTCTAGAAACAACGAGACCGCAGTGATTGGGAGTCCTGGACACTAGCCTAGCCTCCTAAGTCCTCAATGGAAATGATAATCCTATTTAGAATAACTTTGTAATGTCAGAACATATAGGACAGAATATCCACATACCTTTATCATGATTGCCAACTTGCAGTATGCCCCCTGCGGGGTACGGAGGAGGGCGCCTCCCTTTCGAATCTTACTAGATGAGCCATCTGCTCACCTACCTACCGATTGAGCTTAAAGGCCATCAAGCCTTAAAGTTTAGACCTTTCGAAAAAAAATCTTGCAGTAAATTATTAGAAAAACAATTCAAAAATTTAACAAACCACGACAAAAACCTTTCAAAAGATTATTACAAAAGCATTTTCTTCTTAAAACTGTTCAGCGACTCCCGTTGGTGATGATTTATTGTCGTGTCAATTCTTTAGTCCTACTAGACGAGATATGTGAATGGTTTAACAACAATGAGGATCACACGACCATTGAAACGAGTAAGTAAACCAGATCAGACATTTACTATTTCATATGGGAGACATCCAATTGTTTGTGTCTTAGATATGTGGAATAACTGAATTAATAAGCAATTACGTTTGGTTAGTTACTGTACATTGACCAATAAGCAATACAGAAGCGGACAGCGCTTCCGAATTGTAGATAGCCGGAATTGTCTATATTTAGACTAAAGCACCATCAAAACCCCCTAAAATCCCCACAATTTCAAAGAAATAATTAATTGAAAAATTATTATTTGCTCATTCACTAGCGTAAAGTTTTGCTGGCATTGTATTCTCCGGAATTTGGAAGTTTGGTGGCATACTATTTTAGTCCTAAATTTTAAAAAAAAATGATTATCTGAAAGTTTAAATATTTCAAAATAATTTGAAGGCGTTATAAAAATCCCCTTAAAAACCTTAAATTAATAAATCTAAAATAAATTTGTTTAAGTTACCCATCCCTGCATAATGTAGATAAATAGATTCTCTAAGCATTGGGACTATGAAAGAGTAATAGCGTATTTCACCATTTTTGGAAAAGTGACTTAAGTTAATATTTAAGTGACAATAAAACATCACAATTGTTACAGATTTTATCGCGGTTTATTGAGTTTTTACAAGCCCGACGTTTTAGATACTTTACAGCAACTATGGTCACGGGGGGACTTATACGAGTACTATAGTTATCAGACGACCTGAAGTTACTAAGCTACTCTAAACTATCATAATATCATCAATATTTTATTTGGTCCTATATACTATTCTTGGACTTTGATATTAAAAGACTTTGAGAGAAGAAAACTTTGAGAAAAAAAATGCAAATAATGTGGAGAAGATTACGATTTCAAAGATGATCATCGATCAAGAGAAAATCTCAAATGTAATCATCGCTATCATTAGCCCTATGGCTCTCTATTCGCTGCTGAAGATGGGTCCGGTCAGAGCTGTAAACCACAGATATTTGGAATAAGTTCTGTACTGTTCTTAATATTTCTATGCTGTAAACAGTCATTTACGGCGTCTTTAATATCCTATCTATCTTAAAATTTTCTTATCTATCTTGAAATTTTGACACATTATCTTACAAAATCTGTCAAAATTTAAGGATCGATAAGAAAATTTTAAGATAGATAGGATATTGAAAACCGCCATAAGATAGGATAATATTGAAAACCGCCGTTAGTAGCAATGGCGTATCTTCTCCTAGCAGTCGCGTATCGATTTGTCAGGCATCATTATTAAACGCGATTTTGTGTACTTTTAGAGCCTTTTATTCACACTTTGAGAAGTTAATAATTAGAGAGTAGATAAACGGCTTGACAGTTGCAACGTTAGATATAAATCGTTGCCGGTATGCGCTACGAAACTGCCTCTTAAGAAATAAGATATTAACGCCTGTCTTTTTGTGAGACCTGCCAACCTAAATCCTAATACCACTTCATTGTAAATGTATTTGTATGCAAAGTAAAGCAAAGTAAAAAAATATTAAAGTAACTAGCTGTTGCATGCAGCGTCACCTGCGTTAACTGATTATTTGCAACAGGATCTTAGTGGGATAATATACAGCGTATAGACTTCTTCGATAAATGGTCTATCTAACACTGAAAGAATCTTTTAAAACGACCAATAGTTCCTGAGATTAGCGCGTTAAAGCAAACACTTCAGCTTTATATTTTGGTATAAGACTAGCTGTTGCCCGCAGCTTCGCCTGCGTTAACGAAGATTTACAACGGCAATAATATATAGTATAGCAGCGACCCGCGTTCCCGTGGAAATACGGGGATGAATTATAGCCTATATGTTAATCTGATGTATAAGCTATATTATTATGTAGTTTTATCAAAATCCATTCAGTAGTTTTTGCGTGAAAGAGTAACAAACATCTTCACAAACTTTCGCATTTATAAAATTAGTAGGATTTGATTTTTTCGGAACTACTTACCGAGGCTAAGTGAAAACGTGGTACGAGGGTTTGCCGTTTGAGCAATGTCCTATCCGCTAATTAATTACAGTTTACCTTAGTCGAGTACGGAATGTGTTACCAAACCTACCTATTTCTAAATTACCTACATTTTTTGCACGCTTACGCAAGCGTATTGATGAGCTCATGTTTTATTGCTTAGTGTATTATTTATAAACATTATATGAGTTGCAGAAATATGAGTATCATTATTTATACTGGGTATAGAGGTCACTTTTTATTCTTTATATGTAACTTTATTGAGAGTTGAAGCGTAAAGACGTGTCAAATGGTTCTTTAGTGCATTTTAATTTACCAGATTTGTTGAAAATTTTGACCATTACATTGATTTTTTTACACTTAATCCAAAATTTTGACGTTTAACAATAACTATTTATTTCAGCCTCCGATCGACCAGCTGATGTTAGTACATATTAAACTTATAAGCATCAATTACCAAAGGTGTAGATAATTATATTTTTAGAATTAATTACACGATCGCCAACTTTGCTTGAAAAGCGAGATGCACATTCTCTTTTTTTATACGATTTATAGACAAATCTGCGATAACTTGGACGATTCTAACATTTCTAACTGGTTTGACCGCGTGTGACGGCAAGTTCCTTAATCGACGTAACCGCATGTCGGCCGACTTGGTAATCAACAACATACTGAGAAATATATTTTTCTCAAATTTATAACGAGCATAACTTTTAAACGCTTCACCTTCACAATTAACATAAAATGTTATTAACATACCGTTACTATTTTAAATCATTTTTAGGGTCTGTCTTATGAGAAAACATCAGAATCTGAAGACAATTGTAGTCACTAATTCATACAAAAATAAACTTTATGAAATCGTGACTCCTAGTATTTAGATTAAGATTAAAAGCACAAAGTTTATGAGACACTAGACGACTATGACGAAAAGATTCATTTTCGAATTAATTTTTAATGTAAAACCGAAAGAAATTATGTCTTAAGTATAGCCAGCATAAATAATCGATTACAAATCAATGAATATTATATGTACCTACTAAGCATGAACCACTGCCAAACCTGTTTCGTCTGAATATTAATTTTACCTCGAAAGCCTCAATGGCACGTTCAAAAACGAGATACTCATTTCAGACAACAATATTTAATTATTTAAAACATTATAACGCTTGTCACAACTCACACGATCCAACTCATCATAGGCGATGATAAAAAGTAGTTATAAATTTTTCAACAATAGAAAGTATCTCACTCCTGAACATTTACATGAGAAATCTCCAAATAACATGCATGTAATGTATAATAATTAACATAAAAAGTATTTTATATTATTAACTGTTATTGCTGTCGCTTCAAAAATTAAAAAGTACCTTCATTTGAATGCTTATCAACAATATCTGTTCAAACTATATGCTTAGGAATAGTTTTATTTACTATTATAAGTTGTATTTTATTATAATATCAATTGTTCTAAAATATTTATAGATCGTGTGTTTGTCACTTTCATTGCTTCGCTGGCAGAAAATTTCGCAATATTGTAATAAGTAAAAATTGTCTTACCTCCGGTGGAGCAGCGAATTTAAGATTAGCGAGAGAACCATGCGATCTGCTCCTGTGCTCCTGTCGTATACTGTATGAGAAGGCTCGCTCGTTCAAATGACCTTTTTTCCTGTATATGCCTCCAGCATCCTCCACCGCTTCTAACCCATTCATACTTTGAGCAGCTTTCATGGCAGACGGGGGAGGCTTCGAACGTCTCGGATCCACTGTCGCGTACTGCAGACGACCTCTCCCTGGCGGTGGCATGGGTGGAAACGGCCCAGGGGCCAAGGCGGCTGGAACCCGACCCCTGTGACCCAAGGTAGCTGGCCGAGCGTGTGGTAATGTCGCTGCCGGGTGTGCTACAAGAACCATCGGGTGACTTGCCGCCCATGCCGGTGGTACACGCCCCAAGGACCTCCCATTCATAACAGGTGCGGGCCCGGGCATGGTCGCATACAATTCGTCAGCGGACGCAGATGACTTTTTCTTGGCTTTCTTAGTCGTCAGCTTCTTTTTAGGTTCTTCTGGCGGCGGCGGAGGGGGCGGAACTGACGCAGGCCTCATTATTTGCCGTGGACGTGGTGCCCTTGTTTGATGAGGTATATCGTCGCTAGAATCATCGCGTTCAAATTCTCCAACCCACACTTTGTGATTTTCGTCACCATCGTACACTTCCACCTCCTCGTCTGGTTCAGGAGGTAACTGGGAGGGTGACCTTTCCGCTTCCAGACGCTTGGCGTACGAACTATCAGCATATGCATGGAAACAGCAACGAACTAATGCATTGGCAGCCGCCTCTCGACGACAAATGAAGGCATGGCATTCTAAGACCTTTATACCCTGGGTTCGACGTAAAACCGCCGCAAACAGGGGAGGCCGCCTAGCAGCTGGTGCTCTAGCAAACGGGGAATCCAAAGGTAAAAATCTAGGTGCACTTTCGACACTTACACGTCTGACAGCTGCGCAGTAATGTAAGCTAGATATAGGGAAAAACCTTGACACTCTCGACCCGCTCTCATCTACATTCTCCAACAAAATTCCATTCGACCACACCGATAGCCACGAGTCTATACCGCCGGTGGTCGCTCCCTTTTCCGGATACAGTTCGCGCAAGGGCTCCTGGATGCCCTGTAGACCGTCTTTGCTCTGCTGGGGTACGGCGGAGCCCAGATACAATACGCGGCACCGACATATCGGCGTCGACTCCATTGTTAACACTGCACTATCACATGACACAAATATCACTCTAAAGACACTGCAATTGATAAGTTCAGTTAAAACGATCGCTTCGTGTACCGTGTACGTGCGGTGGCCGCGAGGCGGGTGCGGGTCTGAGTGAGCGGAATTCAAGATGGCCGGTGAGTGGGCGCGCAGGTACGGAGGGGCGCGGGCGGTGGAGGGGGGGTGCGGTAGCTTTACCTGCGCTTACGCACCTGTGAAGACGCCTCTGCGAGTTTAGCTAGGTAGAAGAGTGATGCCGATGAACCGGCATTGTGTCAAATGAATTGTCGCGAATTCGGTCGCATTTCTCTTGGCCGACGCGTCATCACATTACGGTTCGACGCGAAGGAATGTAACACTTTTGTCTTGTAGTGAAATCTGAAGGTCAGTTAGTCAATGGGGAATAATTGTACATTTGTATTGCGATGTCTTTAAGGATTGCTTTGATTGTATTACATATTTTATAGTAGTTTTAACATATTTTTTAACAAAAAAAATCAAGATAAGAATCTTTTAATGACATTATTAAAACAATTTTCCATTATTTTGAAAAAACACTTTTATAATTTTAAATACAGCAAACTACAGCTAATAAATATAAATACCGCTATAAATTTTCCAAACTTTTGAAGGGCGTTTAGGTAAACATGTCATAATTAAAAATAACCTATTTCGGACTAAGTAACTCTTATCTTTTCTCGCCCATTAAAAGATATTTATTTCTAAAGTATATAAGTATTGTCTAAAATTATGATGACCTAAAATAGAATAGAGGTACCTAATATTATTAATTATTATGAATATATACATAGTTACAGGAAAAGTCATATTGAATAAGGACTCTCTATTATTCAGATCATTTATAATGAATTCGATCGATTCTATTAAGTTATCCTGAAATTTAACCGTTATTAAGATATTCAATTTCAGATATGTAAATAAAGATTTTAATTTTAGGCATACATTGATTTTTTTATATTAAGGGTTTTTTTATTTATCTAGTTAATAGGCTAAATAGGAGTTTAATAAAACCTAAGGGTAGTAAATTATTTTTTAGGCTAACATTTAGCACGTTCAAAACATAATAGGAAACTCACTCAGGGAAGCTTCTAGTGGTGACATCCTGTAACTCCTTTTAAGGGTTTGATGTAGTTCTGGAATGAAGAAGAGGAGGCAGGCAACACGATCACCTCAGCGACGGGCTGAGCTCGGTAAGCACCAGAATCCTCGGAGAGGAACTGCTCGGCGTCCACTAAGCAGTCACCGCCACATCGTGCCACACTTGGCCCAGAGCCCATTCTGAACCCGACACGAGTCAGTAACGCCCCTGTGCGTTACTAGATTACGCATTAATGAGCGCTTCCTACGAATCCCTGTTCATCAGCAGCACATAAGCTGTGGCATAATCGATGATAATGATGAGGTTGAGTTAGCATCGCGCTACACTGACCAGTAAGTAAAGTATCAACCCTTTATGTCCCACTGCTGGGCACGGGTCTCCTCCTCGAAATCAGGCGAGGAGGGTAATGGGCCATAGTTCACCGATGCGCTGGCCCAATGCGGGTTGGTGAACTCCACATACCTTCAGAGCTTTTTAATCTCATCAGGTATGCAGGTTTCCTCACGATGTTTTCCTTCACCGGTGAGCGAGGGATGGTCTCGTGTTTGGAGTGCACTTAGAAATTGAGAAAAATCCATTTCAAGGCACACACGGACGGGTCAGGATCCAACCCGGAACCTCTCGCATAAGAGGCCGAGTCCACACCTGGACCATCGCCGCTCCGCTCTGACCAATAACAAAGCAAAAAAAAATACAAAGAACGCAACAAAATAGGTTCTTTTAATGGAAGTTTTTAAAAAAACCCTTAACGTGAAAGCTATATTATACCAATAATATAAATCATATTATATTCGATATTATGTCATAATATGTTTTTTTTAATAGAATAATATTTGAAAAGACTAGTTCCACTGCGTTTGTTTCGCCGGTTCTCCTCAGTGGACTTGCTTTGGAACTGGCGGTAGACTATTAACGTTCAAAAAGATACTTTGATGGTACTATTTTTAAATAAAAAAAATTGATTTTGGTTAATAGTACTTACCTAAATAAGTAAATGTTTAAATGTGCAGTCCATGTACATTTCGTTCACATGTTAAATATGTATATTGAGTCTGTGTAACAGTATAATATACATTTAAACAAATTTATGTAATAGGGTATAATTACCAAAATGGCTACTTTCACAATGCAGTGTTCACGGCTGTTTGATAAAAACTTCTTCGCTGATTGACGACCTCCAACATTTACTACGTAATCAATGCTCACAGCAGATTTTCTGGAAATTTAAATTTTGTATTTACTGCTGTCCTTTCCCGGCAATTATTTATGTGAACTCATTAAAGGGGTAGGTACCAATTACCATAGATAAACGCGGACCGGAAAACGGAAGAAGGTCCTTGTTGCTCTATGGTAAGTACATACATTTTTATTTTTGTTCCAATAATTCAAAGGATAAATGTCATCTCTTTTTAATATTGGAGATCAAAACGTTATGGACCGCAAAATATGTATGTATGTATGGATTTTTGTTAGGTACTCTTTCACACAAAAGCCTTTACAATAATATAGCTTACTGCTTATACACCTGGCTATAATTTATTAAGATAATGTGTCGAATATTCCTAAATCGAATCCCGCGCAGATGAAGTTGCGAGTACAAATTAGTACTATTAAAAGTATGTAAAACGGAATATCTCCCATGTTTTTCATATTTATTTGGGCGCGTCTGGCATCGAGTCATAAATACATGGCATATATTACTAATTAAGGTTCGCTTACGAGAATTGATATGTAACATCGAAGCGAGAATAAACGCGTTTTAAATAGATTTTAAAATTGGCCCCTTATATTGTTCCTCATGAAATGACTTGTTTATAAAAAATATCATAGAGGGAAAGATTGATGGAAAAAGAGGAAGAGGTAGACCGAAGAGGAGTTATATGCAACAAATAAAGAAGAAGGTACAGGTTATGTCGTATCAGGAGGTGAAGGTGTTGGCGGAGAAGAGGAATGAGTGGCGAATACTCCACCGACAAGAACAAAGCTCTTAAATAGAGAAAGAGAGAACAATATCGTTCCTCATTTTTACGCGGCGGGAATTAAATCATACACAAAAGTAATAGTAGTGTTTATTTGAAACTTATATACAAAGTGGTGTGTACTGTGTCGATACTGTCTAGTACCTCGGCGTCTTGTAGTTTGTCTCGTCGCCCGCGTACTGCGGTGCTTTGCGTTTCTGTATTATGTTTTGTATCTGGAATACAAATATCATTATTTGTGATATTTCGTTGGTCACGTCTGGATACAGTACACGATTGCAATGACTCAGAAAAGTCACACAGAGTCCTAGTATAAAAAAGGAAAGTAAAGCAGCAACCCGTCTATACCCCATATTCGAAATCAGGCGAGGATTGTATTGGGCCATATACAAAAACTTTCAATCTCATCAGGCATGCGTGTTCTCTCACAACCCATAACCCATTTCAAGGCATCACAGGTCGAACGGGGGGGAGGCTGTCAAGATTGAACCCTAGATAGATAAGTCAACTACAAATTAATTGTCTATACACATAAAATGCAAATTATATCAACGCACAGCTAAAACTACTGTACTTAGGGCCTGTTTCACAATCTCCCTTTAAGTTCCCTATAGGCTATTGGCAACATATTTGACAGATGTTTGACAGATACTCCATACTCTATCTGTCAAAAATCTGTCAAATATGTTGCCAATAGCCTATAGGGTACTTAAAGGGAGATTGTGAAACAGGCCCTTAGAAGCTTAAAAACTTGGTGACGAGATTACTTTCATGGTGTAATAAAAGAAAGAAGATTTTTAATAAATCCTAAAGGGGCTGAAAATGATAACTCGAGTTTATATGGATGTTTCTTATTTCTGGACCTAGAAATATGAAAATAGGCATATAGGATCCTCATTGTAAATAAAAATGTAAAAAAAAGTCAAAGATAAATGAAGAAGAAAAACCATGTCACAATTATTTTAATTAAAACATGATATGCCATGATAAAGTAAAAGTAATAATTTAAACCTACTAAAGTAAATGCGGTCCAAATAGTGGGCAAAAGCTAGTGATTTGTAAAATATTTAATTTTACATCATTACTTGTAGTGAATTACATTAATTATTTGAATGTCCATAAGTTTTTGTTATTTTTCTTTAATTTTTTAACAGTTCAATTGTAAAGAATACAGCCGTGCCGAGAGGGAGTTAATGATCACAGAGATTCGGTATGTAATTCCAAATACTACAAGTAGTATTTCACTATTGTGACCATAAAATATCAATGAAATATGCATATTAAAAATCTTGTCTCAAAAAGAAATTATAACCTTGACTTAACATTTCAATATTATAATTTTAATGTAATGACGTATTACAATATTATATAATATTGTCAGGACTGACCTGTTGCCACTCCCTGTCGAGTTCCGCCTTTTCGCTCTTGTCCTTGGTCTTCCTGGTCTTCCGTCCGTCCTGAGTCTTTACGCCGTACTGGAAGGCGGCCTTCGGTAACGCCTCCTTGCTGCTCATGTACGCCGAATACTCCTCCTGGGTGTCAAAGTCCCAGCGACCTGACGGAAGCATTATCTGTTGTTACTCTGCATTTATTCTTTAAATACATTTTAGTAATATAAAATGATTTTCCTTTCATCCTGGCAATAATTCCTAAATACTTTTTTTCTAATGCTCTTTTTTTAAATTATAACAATTTAACTTTTTTTCAATTAAAAGTTGAATTCTCACAGCTACTTAACCGACTTCATAATATTAATAGACCTTTACATGATCAATATCTTAATTTGTACTTCATACTCCATTTTCGACTGTATTGCCTAAACTACCCAAGGTATATTTGATGTCTTACTCAACTATGTTTATTCGCTTCACCACAAATCCTCCTCATTCACCACAAATCACGGACAGACTTCAAAGTTATTCATTAATATCAACATGATATAAGTATACAATATTTAAACCGCTTATTTCGTAGAACAGCAGCTTAGCTGTACCTATTTCGGAAAGGAGGGTATCACACGCAGCATGATTACTGGCATGGAAACTTAACATGGGCGACGCCGATCACTTTCCGTCATATGGCTCGTCTGCCCGTTTGTCTGTACATCTATCTTTAAAGGTTAGTCACCAATGGGCCCCTTCTTGTTGCCGGCGTCCATCTTGGAGTAGTCGACCTCGTCGTCGGAGTCGTCGATGGCGTCGTCCATCTCGCGCAGGCCGGGGTAGCACTCCGCGTAGCCCTCGGGCTCGGCCGCCAGCCGCGTGAGCAGCGCCGCCGACCGCTTGTCCCGCTCCTCCACCGTGCCGCTCGCTTGGCGGCGCGGCAGCACCCCGGGACCTGCGGGTAACACCAATAAGTGACAATTAATAAAAGGTTTGTATGTACTAAAATAACCCCTCAACGCCTAGACAACCGGACGGGTTCGAAAGAAAAGAAATCGCGTCTCGTATCTATATTATTTCACTCGTTAAACTGCTACAACGCCACCGACAGACGAATAGATGAGTACGAATCACGCATCATCATCGTCAATATTTTATTTCATTGTTGAATTCAGTCGAGGCATTATCAATTAAGAATTAATATATGTAACATCTTGTAATGTTAATAATATAAATTAATAAATTTGTACAAAAGTATTCGGCAGTAGTTTAGTTTCTTACATTTTATTAAAAAAATATTGTTCCGTTATCGTGTTACGTTTATCGATATAGCTCCATCCCTATCAGTTTCTCCGACTCTAGTATAACCTTGTACGTGTGAAAACGTCATATTTATAAAGAAATGGAAATACAGTAGAACCTCGATAAGTTAAGGTCCAAGGGAAACACAAAATATTTTAAGTTATCAAGGGTCATATTAGTGATAGGTTAAGGGAAGGTAACATATTATTTTTTGAAGGTTTAGAGGTTTTTAAGTTATCGAGGTTCTACTGTAGTATTAGTAGTATTAGTAGCCTACTGTACCTTCTTCTTTCTCGGTCTCGACGGGTTTGTCGAAGTACCCGGTGCCGGGGCGGTCGGTACGGCGGTCCCCGCGGCGGTCTCCGGCCACATAGTCGCCGATGTCTCCGTATATCGAGTCGTCGTTACGACCCTTCTCTGTAGGCTTGTCCTTTATAAAGCAGATTATTGGTTATAAAAAATAGTTTATTGTGTGGCGCATCGCATAAGCGCGTTTACCTACCGATTGAGCTTAAAGGCCATCAGGCCTAAAAGTCTAGACCTTTCGAAAAAAAAAAAAAAAAAAAACGCATAAGCGCATCATTTATCAATACATTAGAATCTATCGAAGAAAACCGTTGAATTTTAAAATGGTATATGACGAAATTAACGATTGGTTGAACCTCATGTTCCCGTCGCCACCACCTTAGGGTTTGTCTGCATCACTACAGCACGACGCCATTAGCTTGGAACCGTACGTCAGCATTTAGTTGTGTTAAACAGATGGCATAAAAGCGCGCACCTCACCTTTCATACGTAACAAAATGCGATTGGATTAATTAATTTCGTACAATTATATACTAGCTGTTGCACGCAGCCTGCGTCAACTAAGATATAAACGGGTCCCTAACTTTAATGACAATTTAATATAGCCTATGTTCACCGGGGATAGCTAGCTAGCTAGGGGATAGAAGCTACACTAGCTTCCCAACAGTGAAAGAATTTTTCAAATCGTTCAAGTAGTTTTGGAACCTATTCAATACAAACAATCAAATTTTTCTAATATTAGTATGGATAAAATATAGGATACATACCTTAGTCTTCTTGAGTTTCCGGTGTTTCCCGTGTCGCAGGTAGGCGAAGATCTGCGAGAGCTTGTCGAGCACGAGGGGCGTGGCGGCGGCGGCGGCGCGGTCGGGCGCGCGCACGTCGGCGCGGCTGCGGGTCAGCGTGGTGGGAATGTCGCTGTCGCCGCCCTCTTCCTCCAGCTCCACCACGTACGCCGTGCGCCCGGCCGCGAACAGCTCGTTGCGCACTACCTTCTTACTCCTATATATACCATAGGTATTACCACAGGGTAGATAAATTGATAGTGGTCCAACGAACACGTCTAGACAGAGAGGCGCGATAACGAGCCGAAGCTGGCATACACGTGTCCCAAGCGAGTGTATGGCAGCTTGGGCTCGCTATCGCGCCTCTCTGTCTAGACGTGTTCGTTGGACCACTGTATCAAATATTACTATACACCGCTGTTTTTAATTACAAAAAAAAATTGGGTACTTATATCAGTCGCCGCTACTGAACATTACAGTAATAAAAAAAAACGAAAATCGTTATTAAAAAAAAAAGTCCCACATTATACCTAATTGTTGGACAAATACAATAAAATATTTGTGTACGTACGCGCCCCCAACACATAGTGACAACATTCATTTAGAATTTGTAGCTCAAAACTAAATAAATAAGCAACGAGTTGGCGGGGTATGAGGCGACGGTCGGGCGGCAGGGTTATGATGTTTATGAGTAGTAAATTGTGGGTAGTCTACATACTAATCGCCGAGCGCCAACGGTATGAAAAGGAGCGCAATAGCTTACTTCTCGCTTGGTTTTCATTAATTAAATGGCACATAGTATTTTTTTTTTTTTTGTAGAATTCTTGTGTCCATGATTTTGCATTGAATATAGGAAAACTTTAACATTTTATAACTTCGTCATTGTTGAGTAAAAAAAATTGTGACTACATATATTATTTGTTGTCATTATATGTCTTATATACTACCCTTTTTTTTTGTAGTTATAAAATAGTGGTGTATTATATACACGTCTACGCGTTTGCATATCCAACTAACACAGAGACAGAGAGGAATAGCAGGTACGTTGCCGGCCTTTTAAATAAGAGTATACTCCTTTCTTGAAGGTCCCTGAGTCTTATCGGTTCAGAAATACCGTGGGTGGCCAGGTTTCAAATTAGGATATAATATTGACGTAAACATCTCAATATAAAAGGACGTATTTTTTAAGCTATAACCTTGCTAAAAAGCAGTAAGAGAAGTACATGAAAAACATATTTACTTTTGTTCCATTATCAAATTGTGAATGTCCCTTGCCATTTGAGTTTTGAATTGTATTTCTTCTTCCTGAAACCAAAGCATTATTATTATTGAAAAAAACATAAGTACATCTTTGTAATGAAAATAAAAGGAGTGATTCTTTTTTGTTTCCTGCGAGTATCATACAAATATTGTTATAGAAATGTCATGTCACGGCGTTTGTGGTCGCATTAGTGTGCTTGATTTTTTTTCCTATGTATACATGAGACAATTGAAATTTATTATTAATTTGTTTGTAAAAAAAACCATAACCGGAATAGCCGGTTCCAAACCAGTAATAGTAATATAATAATAATAACCAGTATTATAATAATAATAATAATAATAATAATAAAATATTTAATAGTACATTTTACTTACAACTGGAACTTCCTTTTTTTCCTTGACCGCCTCAACTGGGACTGACACAAGACGTTCCATTTCTGCTTCTTCTTCCAACTCTCGCGTTTGTATTTCAGACCGTACCTTAAAAATTGCTATTTGATTAATACTAGAAATAATTTTTGTTGATATAAATCAAAACATACAAAGGGTCTCCATTTTGTAGGTTACCCTCAAGTTCTGCTCTAGGTGTTAGACAAAATTCACACATCAACAGCAGCCAGTTCACGCAGTTAGCCCCGTTGATTTAAATGTGACATGTTTAAACATATCTACTGTATAAATCTAATACATATGTATATAAAATTTACGTGTCACGGGGTGCGTGATTGAACTACTCCGAAATGGCTCAACCAATTTTTATGAAACGGGTCCATTGTCCAACATCTACTTTTCATCACCCTAAATGATATGGGTGACCCACCCCAAAATATTTATTTTATTTTCATTTTTTTTTATGATACAGCATAGAAAAATACATACAGCCTAAAATTTTCACCCCTCTACTATCTGAAGTCTGTCGGGACAGCTAGTAATACATAAATCAAACCTTTTGCAACAGAGCATAGTCCAAACCCTTCACCAAGTGAGTGTGCTCCATGTCACCTCCGAGATATTTTGACTCCTGGAATAAATATAAAATAGTGTTAGTAGAGTCAAAAATCCATTCTTAAACCAATTTTTTTTTAAATATTAATTGGCTTTATAAACTGGCAGACGTGACACCTGATGGTAAGCGGACAAAGTTATGTGTTGCCAATCCTGAGACATAAAAAGTTAAGTGCCAGTTTCTACACTTCTGCTCTGCTATTGCAAGATATAAAAGATAAATCAAAGCAAGATGGTGGTACCCTGGCAGATCGCAGCGCGGCACAGAGCAAGCCTCCCAAAATCATTTCAGATTCTTTACAGTGACCATAGTATTTGGCAATGAAGTTGTTTATATGCAAAAAATCAATATTATCATTAACAATAGGAAGGCTGACTTCCTTGTAATCCCATTTTATTTATATATTTCAAAGACTTTTTATCTTATCTGATAAGTATCTTCTTGATATTTGCCTTCAGTCAACATGCAATATTTATAAGCAAGAAGTTGCTCCAACATGTAGGTTACCAACTAGACCTTTGTAGCTTATTTGTCACCAAATCTTTATTAAGAGCAATAAAATCTTACAAGAAAATTTTTATAAAAATATTTGAATGATGACTTGAAGGTAATGTACCTAAAAACTATTTGTTTCATAATTCACAATAAACATACTTGAATCATTTGTCTTCTACGTTCTTTAGCATCCATTCCAGACTTGAGATCAGGTGCAACTGCTCTGTAATTTTAAATTGGTTATATGTATAAGTATATATACATTTACATAATAATTTTATATTTATATTTTGTATTTGTCTACTAGATAACTCGAAGAAACTAAAGCAACAATAGTGATATATGTAGTGGGACTACTAGTAAAGGCTTATGGAATACATCCATACTTCATGAGGGGGATCTTCAAAATACCATGCTGGGTCACATGACCAGGAGGATACAAAGTCTCCAGACCAAGACCAGACCTCCTCGTCAGGTCCTGGTCTATTAGTAATATAATCACATTTATGAGCATCCCCCCTCCCTTGTATGAAGTAACATACTTAGCAATTGTTACATATTTAAATTAATTTTGAATTATTTATAATTTGTATTTTAATAAAAGACATTTCAATATGAAAATGTGACATCACAAAATCTAGGTACTCTTCTACCACCTTAACATGCAATTTATGAATCATCCATATATATTATTTATAAATTAAAAAATAATAAGACAATAAATAAATATAAAAACGAAGGAAGATATTGATACATAAAGGAAAATATTTAAAAGCTAAGAATGTATGCAGTATGACCAATGTAAATATGATCTTTCAAAATATATCACTAGTATATAGTTTTGACAATCAATCACACAATAAAAAATAAAGCTTTAGGTATACCTGTAGGCACTTCCAGCAGTACTAGTAGGGTCACTTGGGTTAATATCGTTAATACCATCTCTCCTCTCTCTAGCCCTATCTCTATACTTTTCTGCTAATTCAGCTAACTTATTATCTTCTTGCTTTTTCAAAGCTGCATAGTAAGACTTCTTTTTTCTTCGAAGTTCACCTTTATTTTCAGCTGGTGGTGGCATCGAACTGTAAATGTAATTTTGACTTCAGACATACATCCAAGTATGAACATTTCATAAATTGACAAAGTATGTAAGACTAATATATCTTTGTAACTGTGTATTGCTATAATTCAAACCATTAGAAAGAACAATCAATGTGAAATCCTAATGTTAGTAGTATTCAGGTGGCAGGAATATACTGTGTCAGACTTGCGACTGCAAGTTTAAACTAAGTATGTAAATTGTAAACAGAGCATAAAATATAATCAGCCCTTCTTGCTGCTGCTTAGGGCACTGGGCACGATAATCAAGCTTGCAGCAACTTAATTGATCCCTTAAAAAGTAAGTTTAAAATACCCTGCATTGGCCATTGCCTCGCGCACCGAACCAGCTGGATGGGCTCCCCCAGCTGGTGTCGCTCTAGGTGTCATGAGAAGTTTTCTGAAATCATCATTTGTGAGTCTCTGAGACATTGGCGTGTCTTCAACATTTCTGTGATCATCCATTTTTGAATAATTTTGTATCTTCCAGCACTATATAAATGGTAAAAAATTACAAATAGTATTTCATAATATCAAGAACGGGTTATATGTATGTCGATAGTAAAATAATGTTTGTTATCGTAATTCAAACAATATCCAGATTTGAGACAAAAAAATCTCAAATCTCAATCTTTGATTTTTTTGTCAGGTGTTTCTTCTTCTTCTTTTATTTTTTTGCAAACGATCACGTTTTACGACATTCTGCCAGTGTCAAGCATAGTAATACAACGGAAAGTGTCAAGTGTGAATTTAAATAGGAAATCTCGCGATTTTTAATTTTGAATTATTTTGTTATCTGAAAAGATATACATAAATAAATAGTTAATAAATTTGTGAAGTTATAACTACTGTGGAAAATAATAATAAACATAAACTCTCAATCCACAAAGTATAATATCTATACTTCTGTATCTATATCTATACTAATATTATAAAGAGGAAAGATTTGTACCTATTTTTGTATGTTTGTAATGAATAGGCTCAAAAAGTACTGGACCGATTTCAAAAATTCGTCCACCATTCGGAAGCTACATTATCCACGAGTAACATAGGCTAAATTTTATTCTGATAAAAATAGGGTTCCGTAAGATATTTTGGTTTTTCGGACACAAGGTGTAAAAAATGTTATTTCGCGTACTAAGATCCCGTTGTTAATCTTAGTTAACGCAGGCAAAGCTGCGGGGAACAGCTAGTTATGTATATTATGAAGAAATATATTTTATTTATATATTTATAAATCCGTGATTGTTGTTACTATTTATATTTTTTTTGGTTAGTTTTGTTCCTGTTGGAACAGACTAAGACCATAAGTCATACTACCATATCTGACGTACAATATATATATTTTTGTCTGTAATATCAAGATGCGTGGTTTCGCCTTTCACGTCTCTATCAGTTCACCCACGAAGTATCGCAATTTAGATGCGTTTTCCAATTACAGAGCATAATGCGTCTCAGTGCCGCACAATGCGAAATTATGCTGATGTTTAATTGGAACGCGAATAGTTTTAAAATGCACCAGCAGACGCAGAGTGCGCTAAGTTCAGGGTAGAATAAAAAATATTCATAAAAATTAGCAATAACCTTATGATGTAAATAAAGTGGTAGGTATACATAATAATTGATTGAAAGCTATTTACGGTTATTTTAAGTTATTTGGATTTTGATTATTTCATTAACATTTTTTGTTTACTTATAGTAATTTTTTTTAATGAGTTCCAAAACAATTATATACCTTTCAATTAAAAGTATCAACTATTGCATATCATCTGATAAGTACGTATTTTAAGAATTCATATTTTGGGATTTTAAGAAAGTATTTATACTATATAATATACTAGCAGCGCCCCGCAATTTCACCCGCATACTTCCCATTTCCGTGGGAGTCACAACCTACTAAGGGATACTACGTGGGAGTACAGGCATAAATTATAGCCTATGTATCGTTCTGATGCCTATATAAGCTATATTATTGTAAATTTTCAATAGAATCTATTCTTTTCATCAGATTTTATACTTGAAAGAGTAACAAACATCCTTGCTTACAAACTTTCACGTTTTTAATATTAGTAAGATTACTAAAACCTTCTTTGTAGATGAACTTGAAACATCGAATTTTATTTCCAAGTATTCTTGGAATGAGTGCACGTACGCATATTTTTTTTAACAATAAATAATATTATTAAAGATAATATTCAAATAAAACATTTCGATAAATTAACCGTTAAATTAAAGAAAAAACACTTATTAATTTTCTGTCACAGTTGGCACTGCGCGCGTTTCGTAAAAGCACTACTTTTGAGAGTGCTCAAAAATGCGATGCGTTGCTGTAATTGGAACACCAACTTTGCCCATTATGCCACACAATGCGCGTTTGTGCTGTAATTGGAAAACAGCCTAGATGTCAGAAGTTTTACCGGTAGAGCGCGCCTTCTTTGTCTCTCCTCCTTTAAATCTTTACGCGGGAAGTATTGTGGCTCTTATTGGTCCACCACAATAGCATCGGTACGCATTAGATTCTAGCGTACTGCGCAGCCCGTTGCAGTAAAAAGAACTAAGATCTGGGTTTATAATTGTGTATATGAATACATACTATGGAAATGCCTATATCGTTCAGACTCCTTATAATATCTATACTTCGTGAGATGACCACAATATTCGCCAACCAATCAAATTATAATGTGTAATAGTTTATAGTGTAGTTCATGCGGAGACCACTAATAAGGTTATAAAGCAAAAAAAAATTATACAATTATACCATTTATACAATATATCATTTACTGTGGTCCCACTTTTATAGTTTAATTCAAATACTGATGCTATGATGTTATGAAAAGGTAGGCTTTTACAATTGACATGTGAGTGGCCTGGCTTAGCAAAATAGATACTTTACCCAGCTTTATTACTTTCGTAGGTTAAGTCTTCTATGTTATCTAAGACTACCAGATAAAATTAAACACACAGTTAGTTACCTATAAATCCATTTATCAATTAAAAATCTATAACAATATCATATTATTCAGCTTAATTCAATATAAAAAAATGTAGAACACACCTAATCCTTAGCCAAATAAAGCATGGAAAGTAGTGCCATTATATCCAACATTTCCTGTAGGTTCATCTTGAAATGTTATGTACATCCTGAAATAAGGAATTCAAGTTTATTTATTATTTATATAACCATCTTATATCTCCTTATATAATCTTAAAATAATCTCATCATCATCATCAGCTTTTAGCCGTCCACTGCTAAACATAGGACTCCTTCAATAAATGGCAAGATGGTCAATCCATTGTCACTTGCATCCAAAACGGACCACCCACAGAACGTAGATCATCAGCCCGACTAGTTAACGACCTCCACTCTTTTAATCTTATTTGCAATTATCAAAAAATGTGCTTGTCAGGTATTCAGGAAAAAACTATTCATCTGACAACTTGAGCCTGTGTGAAAAACACCATTATTAACAACAAAATATAAATGATTATTAAGTATAAAGATACCTTGTCTTCGGGACACCCAGTTCTTTTTCAACTACATCAAAAAGAACTTTAGCATGCTTCTTATTCTGTTCTACTCCAAGTGCTCCTATTGACATTAGATTTCCAATGGCACATGGTTCTGTAGTGCCTGCAAAACTCATTAATACGTCAGGAACAACAGACACCACGCAGTACTACAATGTAATTGTAAAAAATATATGTAATTAAATATATACTTTTATTTTATTCAGGAAACAAACAGTCACACAATTAAAAGAATACAAACAACATATTATTATACATGAATAGACTTAGAGTTCCATGGAAATAATATATTTGACAAGAAAAGACACAGACAAAAAAAATAAAAATTAGCATAGTCGAACACAAGAAAAAAAAAAATTTAAAAAGAAAATTAATAAAATTACAGGATATACTGATATTTGAATAGAGTTAAGTAAGGTTTTGAACATAACACATAATAAATATACATAGCTTATTCTTATGTTTATGCAAATTTAACTCATGCTAATGAAACAACTTTTACGGATTTTATCGCGGTTTATTAAGTTTTTTATATGCCCAACATTTTGGATTGAGACTATTCAGTTGATGTCACAGTATAAAAATATTTCTTCTTAATAGAAAATGGCTGTTGTGTTATAAAGAGTGAATTGATATTTGGGCTTTGTAATAAACCAACCAAACGTTACTAATTTCTATGTTACAGAAAGTTTTATGTTATAACAAATAATGTTATAAAGAGCTTACACTCTATGGTGTTTATTATTTATGAAAAAACTTTAAAAAGCTGAAATTTTAAATAAAATGTCACCTTCAAGTATACAGCAATGCTCTGTGTTATATTTATAAACTGATTGTAGCCTAATTTTTTTATTTGTGGTTTTTGCATATACTAGAAATTAGCAGATTGTATGATGATAATACAACCATAATATTGCATCTTTTATATTTGTTATTTTGTACCTTCATAGTTTATGTTCATAGATAATGTCATCCACTTACCATCAGGTGGCATATCTTGGTTTTATTCAACAAAAATAGGTAATCCTATTATCTAAGCATCAAATTTTAAAAATCTTTCAATATTATACCATTCAATTTAGGAGGCGCCGGAGGCGCGGAGGGATTGATTATAGAGTAAGAACCTTATTTATCTAATCCATGGCATATACTAACCTGTTCTGGCTTTCCAAGTGATTTGGCTAAAATTGGAACCATTTTAGTAACAAAATCTTGCGGAATTTTATTTTTGGGTACATTGGTTTCAATTCTGAAATGTGGCATTTTTTTTTTTACTTACGGAATCTAGCCACTTAACGATATTAAATCACAAAAAGTTTTATTTTTATAGTTTTTTTTTTTTTTTTTTTTCCTCTTTTGGCAATAGCGTTTACTTTTTGCCAATGACGTAAATTAAAAGATTGGGAAACTAAGATAAATAAGGATACGGAACACGGGAAAAGATCAGATAAGTAGGAAGAGGTTTGAAACGGATAATAAAAATTTCATAAATATACATATATATACTTACACACCAAATATTTAAACTTTAATATGGTTTTGAAGGATGAAAGATGACAATATTTTATAAAATTTACATGGATACATAATTATACAGGATATACAGGTAGGAAATGGAACATTAAGAGATATTAGATCATTCAGGAATGAGGAGCGGTCGTATAGAGGACATGAAAAGAAAATGTGATCTAGATCACATTTATCGGATTCACATTCACACATGTCAGTAGATACAATGCCTAATCTATTAAGATGAACAGGAGTGCAAACGTGACCCAAACGCATTCTTATGATAGAAGAACATACTAGCTTATTGCATTTCGCACGGAAAAACCATGGTTTAAGTGAAATAAGTGGCTGAAGGTTAAAATATCTCCTGCCTTTTGATTGACCAGTTTCAGTCCAAAGTCCATTCCAGCAATCCTGAAGGTGAACTACAGGAAGAGCACCTAGATCCTGGCAATAAACTTTATAAGGGAAAATATCGCCATCGACCACGGCTTCATTAGCTAGTTGGTCTGCTTTTATATTACCAGGAATGTCTCTATGGCTAGGGATCCATACAAACAACACAGAAAGACCAAATAAATTACATTTATTTAATAGATTTCTTATTTCTATGATAATAGAAGAAATATTTTTTGATTTAAATGGGAACCTATTGAGAGACTGTAATGCACTTTTTGAATCAGAGAAAATTATTGTTTTTGGAAGTTTAAATAGAATAATATATTCAATAGCCTTAAGAATACCGTAACATTCCCCAGTAAACACCGATGTTTCCGGAGGAAGTTTGATTTTTTGTGATATTTTAAATTGGGCGTGATAGACACCTACACCAACAGGATCAGAAGAGGAGTGTTTAGACGCGTCTGTGTAAATATGATGGTAATCAACCCAAACAGTATTTTTAAGAAAATTAAATGAAAAATTTATACAAATATCGTGCTTATTTAAATCTAAGTTAAAATGAATTTCTGGAAGAGACATTAATGCTTCAAAGCTAGTACTGAAAAGAGGGTAATTAATGGATCGATGAATAGGAGCTTTTATGTTAATAAATTTCTTAAAACTATTGATTAGACAAGGTGGTTTTTTATGTGTCCAATATGCAGATGAATCTATACAATGAGAAAGTTGCTGAAGTTTGTTATAAAGAGGGTGATTAATAAACTGAAAAGATCGGAATATAAATTTGTCAGCTAAATATTGACGACGTAGATGTAGTGGAGGATCACCACATTCTACTTGAAGAGCATTGATAGGACTTGACCGCATAGCACCAGAAACTACTCGTAAAGCTTTGGACTGTATGAGATCTAGTTTTTTAAAAGCCTTAGCACTGCCAGGCTCCAGCAAGAATGTACCATAATCTAACATACTTCTTATAAGAGCATTATATAACAATTTCATGCAAAAAGGGTGAGCACCCCACCAAACACCTGATAGACATCTTAAAATATTAAGAGCACGTTCACATTTAGTATTTAGGTAATCACAATGTAGGATACCAGTTAGTTTCGAATCTAAGATAATTCCCAAAAACTTAACATTATCTTTAACTGGAATCTGATTATCCTCATAAAATATAGAAATAGGAGGAGGAGTTCTTGATCTCGTGAATAAAACTATTGTACTTTTTGAAGGTGATAGATCAAGGCCATTTAAGTCCAACCACTTTTTTAAAATCATCAGCGATTGTGTTACAGAAGAACTAGCTTTTTCAATAGAATTATCACAACAGTAAATTAATAGATCATCAGCATACTGAAGAACATTTACACTATTAAGAGATGATTTTAAATCTTGTGTATAAATATTATATAATATTGGACTAAGTACTGATCCCTGAGGGAGGCCCTTTGAAACAAGACGAGTAATTGACTTCCCGTCATCTAGTTTCAGGATTATGTATCTTTCAGAAAGCATGTTTATGATAAAATTTGTTAATAGCAGTGGTATATTAAGTTGTAAAAGCTTACTCTTTAAAATACTTATCACGACGTTATCATAGGCACAGTTAATATCTAAGAATGCAGCTATTACTGATTTATTATTTGAAAATGATAATTGAATATCAGAAATGAATATACTTAAGCTATCAATAGTACTTTTCCCACGTCTGAAACCGAACTGTGATTCACATAATAGACCGTTATGCTCGACAAACCATTCTAAACGATTTTTTATAAGATGTTCTGTAATTTTCATCAAAACAGAAGAGAGTGCGATTGGGCGATAGGCAGAATGGTCTGAAGAACATCTATTAGGTTTCAGAACGGGAATTATTTCTTGACGTTTCCACGTGGAGGGGATGTTACCAGATGTCACTATTGAATTTATAAGAGATAAATAATAAAATAAAGCATCATCGTTTAAATGAGAGATAAAGGAATAAGGAATACCGTCCAGTCCAGGAGCAGAATCCTTAACATGTGACAATACACATTTTAATTCAGTGAGAGAAAATAGACAGTTTAAACCAAAACAATTATCATTATTTATATTTATTACAGGGTAACGAATTATTAAGTCTTCAGGAACGAAAGGTGGAGCCAATTTATCTAAAAAGCTATTAACTAAATGAGAAGGGATTGATTTTGTAGATGAATCTCTGTATGCAGATCTAAACCTCCTTATATTTTGCCATACAAGAGATGGTCTGACATCGGGTGATATTGAATAGCAGAAGGTTTTCCAGCCATCAAATTTCTTTTTCTTTAGAAATTTTGAAGTTTCTGACATTATCTTTGTAAGAATTTCAAAATTTTCATCAGTGGAACATTCACAGTATGTAATTTCAGCATATTTTCTTCTCTTTACTGCCTCAGTACATTCATTATCCCACCAAGGAGGAGAAGGAATAAAACCCAAAGAGCTATTTTTAATAGGAAAAATCTCATTGGCAACCTCAATAAAGATTCTTGCTAAAGAATCTGCACACTGAGATTCTGTACCTGGATTAATTTTTGGAAGTGTAATAATTTTGTTTTTTATGAGATCTTTATATAAATCCCAATCAACATCATTAAGCTTATATTTTAAACGAGGAGAATAAGTTTTATGTAATACTTTATTGTTCTTATTGCAGGTTGGAAATGATAATAATAGTGGGAAGTGATCACTACCAAAAGTAGATTGCAATGGATCCCAGGACAAAGAAGAAGCAAGATTAGGTGTAGTGACTGTTAAATCTGGAGCACTTGGGCCCTCGTCAGGATGAGAACGTCGAGTAGGACGACCATCATTTAATATACACAAATTCACTGAATCAAATATATCTATTAATGTGTTACCATAACTATTAGAAGATAAGTAACCCCAGGATTCATGGCGACAGTTAAAATCACCAAGAATAATAAAAGGCTTCGGAAGAATGGAAATAATATCTTTAATTTCATTCAAGATTGCAGAAGAAGGATGAGGTATATAAATAGATATGTAGCAGATATTTTCGACTGAAGCAGCAATGATAGAAAAATCATTACTGTGAGAAGGAATAGAGAAGAGAGAAAAGGAAAGAGGGTGTTTCACAAGTATGGCTACTCCACCATGCCCATCCACACGATCTTCCCTGAGACATGAATAACCACGAATCTTAAATAAAGACCCTGGTTTCAACCATGTCTCTTGAAGAGCACAGACATAAGGTTTATATTTATTTAATAAATAAATAAGATCACTTTTTTTAGGAGTGATGCTTTGACAATTCCATTGAAGAACTTTGTCCATTATTTGGTTTATAAATTTGAGTAATTGCGGAAACTAATAAGGCAGCGTTGGACGGTGTAAATTCATTCGTTTGACTAAGAGATTTTATAAGAGAAATAATTAAATCAATTACTGAGGATTCCAATGAGTTTTCATTTTCTTTGTTAATTAATGCACATCCATTAGAGGGTTGGGGAATATTAAAATCCCTTAAAATTTCTTGGTGAGCTGATTTGTCATACCCTTTGCTAAGTGTAGGTGGAGGCTTTGGTTTAACAAAAACAGTTTTTTTATATGAAGAACTGTTTATAGCTTTAGGTGTAGAATGTTGATGCTGGGTTGGAAAACTATTAGGAGTGATGTTAGGAGATGAGAGCAATGCATCTGCATAAGAAATTCGAGAGACAGATGGATGTAACTTTGAAGCTTCAGAATAGGAAATACAACTTTTAGCCATTGATTCCTTTATAGCTCTTTGTCTTTCATATTCTAAACATTTTTTATCAGTTGCAATATGGGAACCTTTACATAAACAACAAGATATAAAATCTTCTTGAATAGAGCAGTTATCACCACTATGTCCTTGACCACATTTAAAACATCTTGGTTTAGATCTGCATTGAGATTTTACATGACCAAACCGACAACAATTGTAGCATTGTATAGTAGGATAAATATACAAGTCTACAGTAAGAGCAGTGTAGCACATATAAATTCGTTTAGGCAAAATCTGTCCATCAAAAGTAAATACTACAGACTCAGTACATTTAAGATGGTTTTGTCCATCAATCATTGTCTTCCGTTTTATTCTTCTAATTTTTATGATTGGGCCGCAGCCAATAGGTACAGAAACATTGTCTTTTATTTCCTCTTCGGACCACTCAGCTGGTACTCCTCTTACTATTCCTATTCTACTCACAGAAAATGATGGAATAAAAGCCTTATATTTTTCAGTTTCTAAATTTTTGTTTTCAACAAAGTCATTTGCATCTTGGTGCTTAGAAAAAGAAATAGATAACCTATTCCGGCCTATCCTTTTTAAACTTCCATTTACAATATTATTAACTGAATTTCTTTTGAGAAAGCGTCCAAATGTAACTGGATGTAAAGTAACATTATCGTCGGGAGATGAAAATTGTTTAAGAATATGTACAACATAAGGAGCAGCATCAGATGAATTATATAACAGCCTTGCAACAGGGGGCTGTGGCTGTGGTGTAGTGTCCGTGTTATTTTTTTGTATAGTCTCTACTACTATAGAAGAATTATTGCAGGAATCGGCTTTGGAAAGAATTTGTTTATCACTAATTTCTACACATTGGCAATCACATTCCTTAATATCCTTTTTATCACCACGATGTTTTCGTCGTCTTTTATTACAATGCCTGCAGATTCTGGGCCGAGCTGACACTCTTTTACGTCCACTACATGTCTGAGACACAGAACCATCTGTATCCATTGTACTACCATCGTCATTATTTGTAATTGTCACTACATGACCTATATCGGGGGGCTCGGGGGCTGTCCCCCCAGGATCACCCGGGGGGTCCATCATGTCATGAATGAAAAGTAAGGTAAAGAAAACTTACCAATAGGATGAAATTTACAAAATTAAATAAAATTTACACTTTAATACAAACTAACTATTAAAATATATACAAACTACAACTTATCTGATCTAAATATCTTAAAATTTACATAAAATTCAAATTAAAATGAAAAATTATAAAAAACTACGTGCGACCGATTTAAGGTTTCCCGCCCTTTTTTTCGACTTTTTAATCCCTCTATTTTTATAGTTGGAATTTAGATTTTAGATTGACAAACAAATATCTATTTATAAAAAAAAAATATACCGGAACCACACGCTTGCGGCTTGCCGCAAACTCCTAACTACTACAAGGCACAAACATGTGAACGCGTCGCAAGCGTTTGCGGCAAATTCCCTTTAATTTGTGCACAAAACTGGCACTCATCGGATTGGCCACAAACCCTTGCAAACCTACGCAAGCTCAGATAAATTCTGTATACCCAGACGTTTGAATTTGTGAGAGTTTGCCGAGGCTTGCCAAGCGTG
The DNA here is from genome assembly GCA_905333005.2 of Lycaena phlaeas. Classification (NCBI taxonomy): domain Eukaryota; kingdom Metazoa; phylum Arthropoda; class Insecta; order Lepidoptera; family Lycaenidae; genus Lycaena; species Lycaena phlaeas. Next base: position 5,975,449 of record HG995169.1, on the reverse strand, counting down.
CGGATGCCGCTATACAATCATGGGTCAGGGCTGCCAGATGTAACAACAAGGAAATAGCACCAAAAGTGATAATCCATGAAAAAAAAAAAAAAAAAAAAAAAAAAAAAAGTGTGTGTGCAATTCACACACGATAGAAGTGAAACTCACGTTAAATGCTCAAACACAAGCAAGTATTTAACAGTGTGCAATATACATACACACCGACATATGCTCTCTCGCTCTTTTGTATTTGTGTCTCTTACCTGTCGCTTTTTCCGTTGCATCCGTTTTGAAATCACAATGATTCTAAAGAAGTTACACTTCAAAAATATTATTATATACGATATTAGGAAACTTAATATATTAAGAGTGCATGACATTCATATAATAATATATGAAATCTTGAAATTTGTAAATATAACAACAAGCAGAATTTTACAACTTTGATGGACACCGTCTCTACTAAATACATAAAGCCGGAACCTGTGACTTGCCACAATCCCCCAAGCCTTCACAAGTCACAAGCATACGGACGCCTTGACGCAAGCGCTTGCGGCATATTCTCTTTGGTTCCCTTTGGCTTGTGCACAATACCGAGACTCGTCGGGCACAAACCCTTGCAAACCTACGCAATCCAAAACAAACTCTGTATCCACACGTTTGAATTTGTGAAGGCTTGCCAAGCCTCGGCAAACGAGCGGTTCCGGCATGGAACCACAACCATAAAATTGTATGGGTCGTTGGTGTACTTTTGTACACGTAATGATATGAAGGAAAATAAATATTCAAACAGTTTTTATATGTTCAAATCCATAAATTCTTTTCAATTTTAGCGTACGCATAATTTAATATTTCCAAGATATGCAACACTACATGATATAACAATGGCGTATGAATATTTTCTTTGGCGTTTATGGCTATAAATCTATGTCCAAATAAAAAGTCCAAGTCGTTAAAATATCCACAAAAATGCAAGAAACACATTCACGAGTTAACAACTCCATAACAAAGCTTGAAATAGTTACGAAAGTACCATGAGTGACGCCATTTTTCTATAATGACGTTTAAGTAATAGCCGCCATCTTTGTGTGAAATAGCTAATATTTGAAAAACTTGATTTTTTTTTATTTTTTGCACGTAACTTATTACGATAAACTAATTTATTTTATTTTTAATGAAATTAATGTATTTTTGTTTATTTATAGTATACTGTACAAGACTAGACCAGAAATGGACCGTATCCTTTACGCAAGCCAAAACGAACTCTGTATTTACACGTTTGAATTTGTGAGGGCTTGCCGAGGCTTGGCAAGCGTGTGGTTCCGACCTTAAGCCGGATCCACACACCCGGCACCTCGGCAAACCCTTTTTTTGTTCCAAAAGAGAATTTGCCGCAAGCGCTTGTGATGCGTCCACATGCTTGTGACTTGTAGAAGTTTATAGCTTGCGGCAAGCCACAAACGTGTGGATCCGGTACCGGAAGAGTACCATGCACAGCTATATATTATATCAAAAAATGTCTATGCAATGTACTATGTGTAGTATATAAAAATATTTAATAAACTGCCGTGCCACATAAAGTGTCTACATAAAAAAGAATTTGAAAAAGAACTAAAAGATTGGCTGCTAGCAAAAAAATTTACAATGTTAAAGAATTCATTAATAATTAAAACTAAATTAATAATAAGAAACTGTTATTGGTAATAAAATGTAATTAATAGTAGACAATATGCTTTTCTAAAATCAAAACATATGCATGCCATTAAAATTGGCGAACATTATAACTTTAATTCCTTACTTTTAACACCTTATTTGTGCCTACTATGTTCTTGCAAATAAATGATTATGATTATTGAGAAATATTTTAAAGTTACTTTCCAAAAATTATTGTATTATTACTTGATACTGGCAAATAGTAATAGCTCATTGCCATAAAAGAAAAAAGGACCTTCGTTGAGTTTTGCAAAATATTTTTATACTAGTAACACTTTTTATTTTCGGGTATTTCTGTGAAATACTATTTCATTTTCACAAGATTCGTGAACTCCGGTGGGTGGTGATAACTGAAATTGCAATTTGCATTTTGGATGTAGTTTTCAATGTTGCATCCTTAGATCAATAATATGTCGTAGCATCCTCTGAAGTCTAGACTCCGTGTATAATACTAAAACTAAATTAAACTCTTTTCCGCGCTCTAGAGTCTAGAGTATTGAGTACTGACTGTGAGCTCCTGACTGAGTAGTGAGTATAATATCTATTATCTACACTCTTATGTTAATTTTGTCCAGCGTTGTTATTGTAATTTGAAAATTATAAACTAAAAACAATCAATGCAACTCAACAAAGGCTTAGCTTGATAAAATTGATACAATATGTATGAAATATGACTCATTAACATTTCTACTGATAACGCCATACTAATATTATAAAGAGGAAAACTTTGTTTGGTTGTAATGAATAGGCTCAAAATGTACTGGACCGATTTCAAGAATTCTTTCACCATTCGAAAGCTACATTATCCATAAGTACCTAACATAGGCTAAATTTTATTCTGATAAAAAAGGATTCCGTAAGATATTTGGGTTTTTTGGACACAAGGTATAAAAAATCAACCAGAAAAGTTACTTATTTTGCGTATACTAAGATCCCGTTGTAAATGTTAGTTAACGCAGGCGAAGCTGCGGGCAACAGCTAGTAACTAATATATTATTGTTCTCTATTGCGTGGGTATTTAAAAAATTGACGTAGTGAATACGTACTTAATAATTTGTCATTGGTCTTAGAGAGGGTACTCAGCTAAGGGTATAAGTTATAACTATTATTTCTATTAGTTATTTACCTAATTAAAATAATATCTCATCACGTCGAATATTTACATATAATATGCTTATTATTGTTTTGGTGTAGTTAGTAAATGAATTTGTTTTTATTCAAACAGGTAATTAATTTTGCAATGGGTAATGAAAACACTAAATGTACTCACCATAAGGCTAGGTAAGTATCTTTTATACACATTTATTTATTACAGGAATGCAATATATGTACATGGGTGGGTATGGTGGGATATGGGTAAACATTTATACATCATTGGCCTAATTTAAGGTACATAGATACAGCAAATATTTTCTGATAGAAAGATGTTCAGTACATTATCAGTGATTAGGGATAATTCGTTTTTTATAGTCATTGTATTTATTATTATTAAGTAAGTATGAGAGTTGATACTAGGTGGGATTATGAAGGAGAGACCGAGAGATCAAAACACATGATACCTAATGAATACAATACATATAACTTTCATAATAATAATATTATGGTCTGGCTTGTCCATTAGACCTGTTTACTTTGAGATGCAGTGGTCGTACAGCTTGACAAAATAAGCTTCATAATTAATCTCACTTGATTAATAAACCATATGATTTTGGATTGTATAATTTACTTGATAGGTATGGAATTTATTTTTTTAGTAAGGATGCTGTTAAAGTTGCGGTTGATGATGCTTTAAGAAAGCAAAGGGAGATGTATGAGAGGAAGTGTCAAGAACTCTTAAATGCTTGCAGAGAAGATGAAAATAAAAAAAAGTATGTATGATCTCATTATTGTTACTAATCAAATAATGCTAACTTAAATATTATGGTAGGAACAGTGGCGGCTGTTGGGTTATCGAACTGGTAGTGCAAAGTGCACTACCACTTGCTCACTAAGTATTAAGAATAGAAATTGCAACAAAACAACATTTTACCTAAAATATGTAGATTTTTTATTATTTTTTGTACAACAAATCAATGCGACGACATTTTTCTGAAGCGAAATGTTCAACCACTTTTTTATTAAAATCGAGTATAGTTTGTATAATTTTTTTTCAATACTTAGCACAGAAAGTGCGTTAAGCCTATCCTGAGACATGGTGTTTCGCAGAAAAGTTATAATTCTTTTCAGTGTCGAGAAACATTGCTCGCTCTCTACCGAAATCATTGGTATAGTGCATAGAATTCGAAGTAGTTTCACTGACTCTGAAAATGACTCAGTGAGGTCATTATTATAAAATAATTGTAAAATTGCGATTGCACTGTTTGCATTGACAAAATCGTCGCGATTGTATATTGCTGAAAGTTCATTTTTTAATTTATATTTGTCCGAAGCAGCGTATGTGGAAACCGTGAGGGTAAAATCTTGATCGGGAAAAGTAAATCGGTACGTAGTAAAGTTCTCGCAATAAAATAATTTAGCCGCTATCAAATGGTTACTAAAACTAAATCGGTCTTTTACTTGGGTAATAATTATATCGCACACTTCTTTTGCAATGACAGACATAGACGATTTACACCTCTTTTGAGGCGGTTCTTCAAATTGGTCTACGGTGTTTCGTGAGTTCTGGATACTAATTTCAAAATCATGAATGCAGTTTTTTATATGAACCAAATCAATATTCCTTTTTTGCATTTGTTTGAATAAAATTTCACTGTGCGGTAGAATAGATTGAAAAAAATTAAGCCAGTATAAAAAAGAACTGTCGTTCAAATATCTGTGAAGCATATCAGCCTGATTTATAGAATTGGTATCATTTTCCGTTTCTATAACGGTGGTCATGCATTCTTTTAAAGGCTCCTTGGCTAATAAATAAATAGTGTTAGTAGAAGTAAATGTACAAGTAATAAAAACTATAAGAAGTATACTTACTTAATATATTTTAGGCAAGAAACTATTGACAAAGCACTTGAGGCACTTGAGAATGAAAAATATATATATCAAAAGAAATGTGAAGAGCTAGCGCAGAAACAACAGCAAGAGCCTCATCAAAGGTGATCCTGATCATATCATCGTTATTTTCCTCAATAGTCAATATCAACATCTCTTCACATCAACCTGTAAAGCGAATTTTTAACAGATTTGAAAAGAGATCTTAAATAAAGCATTAATTATTGTGTCCCACAGAAAACATTGCTATGCATCGACCACATAACTCATAGACTCCTAATAACAGGGGAACGGGTTCTGGTGACACATCTGACTTATAGTTCCGATGTAAGCCGTAAGCAATGTACTCAAACTATCGTGTCGTCTCATTCTTTCTCATTGCGAAATATATCCATTTCTTTTTAACGTTCCGTGATTGGTACCTAAAGTATGACATTGAATTAGCTAATCACAGCATTGCAACCCCTCCGTCTCACCTCAGCTAGTTGCTAGAATGCATTTAATACGAAAAATCAAACATTAGGAGTCTATAGGTTGTGTGGTCGATGCTGCTATGTCACTTTAAATTATTGAGCAATCCTTTTTTTCATAATTGCCCAAACAATGGTTTCTGCCTTCTAGTGTCCTTTATTTATAATAGGTGAAAAGCCAAACAGACACAAACCACCGGAGGGTATGAAATCAGTGTTGCCGATAAACATAAACAGGTTCATCTGATACATTTTGTGCCTGTAGTTACACTGCATGTCCTGCTCTCTATCCAATACAAAACAAAGCTATTTAATAGAAGAAATAAGAAGGGTAGGTAGGGGTACTACCATACCTATTCAGACATGAACACTGCACAATCATATGTGCCGATTGTCACAATGTGTCTTATGTTATTTATATAGTTTTTTTCAATATTTTGATTTAAATAACATCCACTAGATATAATAAACACGAGATATACAAACTGATAATATTAATGTTTCATATATCATTTATACCCAAAAATTTAATTTATCTAGATTTATTTGGAATAACGCTTATTTAATCGAAAATTCATTCGATTTATGGATGAGATAGCTTAATTTATTTCCGTGCCCAAACAAAAGAGACGAAAGACTAAAACATACGTATGCAATGGAAGTATGTAAATAGTTTCTGAAAATTAATATAGTTAATATATTTCCGGAATAAGTAGGAAAAACAAAGGGCCTCCAACCACTTCTTTGGAATTATAATTTGTTGACCGCTTCAACCACTTCCGGTTATGAGGCTAGTCATTAACTAATCGCGAGCAAATCCGCGGGCGCATATGCTATATTAACAAACTGGGCACTATGAAGTTACTTGAAAAAAAAATCGATTAACAGTTATCAGGCCCGTGCGACGATAGTCCAGTAAGTATGGTTAATGGTTATTTGACTTGTCCAGTAAATATGGCTATTTGATAATTGTTAACTGACTGCAAATAATTGATTAATGATTGTATTAAACTAGTTAATATTATGTGTTATGACTGCTATATCTAAAGATTTTATGTGTATGCTTGCAAATAATAATTTCAATATCAGTAATAATAATATTATGTATAGTATGTAAGTTCAATTCTAGTTATATTATATACTCATAATGTTTTGCACGCCATTTAATGGCAAATACACTGTACCATTTCACTGAATTATTGTATATCAACATTTCGACGTGTATTAGCAAATAAATAAATAAATAAATATGGTCTCGGCCTCTTATGCGGCCTGTTCCGCGGGTTCGATCCTGACCCTCCGTGTTCCTTGAAATGGATTTTTCTTAAATTTCTAAGTGCACCCTAAACACGAGATCATCGCTCGCTCACTATTGCCCATTAGCCTCGACCTGTGCTCAGCAGTGGGACATATAAAGGGTTTATACTTACCTACTTACAATTTTCAGTTCAAATATCAACCACAATACTGGCCCGATGATAAATATAAATGAGAGTCTTCAAAACCAAAGCGCTATTTACCCCAGCCTACCCCATAACAACAACTATGCTGCTCAATCTACGAGTATGATGCAGCCTCCCTTTATGAGTGGACCAAGTACAATACACGTATTTAGGTAAGTTATTAATCGAATACGTTATGGGAGTACGTATTTAGTTAATTTTTAAATTGAAATATATACAGATCTATACAAGATTTACGTCTTAAAGTTAATATTTTCATTGCAATGTATCAAGTGCTTTCGTTCTGTATTCTAAGTAATCGATCTGTGCAGTTGAATTCCTACGGTATCGTTGTAGTGTATACTGGGCATAAGAATGAAGTTTCAAAAAATAATAACAGTAAACACCAAAATTCTTTTTATTGTAATACATTACAATATGAACTAGAAATTTTTATTTTTAAGTTTGTTGTTATGTAAAATTATGCAGTGTTATAATGGCACAAACATTATTGTTGATTGAGTGATCTACAATACAAATCAATCATTCAACTAAATTTTAAAAAACTAGTACCGTCTCGCAATGTCCTCTAAAGGACAGGGTCTGGAGGACCTCTGAAATCCTCCTCCTCTGTATGATCGGGCGATCATTGATAGTGAACTTTTTGGATTTTCCTTTAAATTGCTGAGCTACGGTCTACCTACAGGTTGGTACCTACAGGAGCTAGGTAGCTAGCTCGAGCTCACTATGGAGATCCGCCTTATGGTAGTGGTACATTAGAACTGTCATGAATATCTCGTGTCCCTTTAAAGTACGTTACGTATTCCTAGTGGACGTTATTATTGTGAATGTTATAATTATATAATAATATTTTTAATATAGTATGTATATCTATTTATTTAAGTTATTCGCCATCGGCTCCCTCAGCGCCCCCAGCTTTCAACAACTCTCCAACGGCACACTGGTAAGTTTATCAATTAGCTGAATGAGGCAGCGGTTTACTTTTGTAGTGGATTAATATTTATGGGTATGCACTTCTCTATGTCTAGTTAGTTAGCCCTTTCCTACGGGCGCTTTTTAACCGAGCGTTAAAAAAAACTGTTTGAATGACAAATGTATAGCCGTGTATTTGATCACACGAAAGCGTTTAGACTAGTTCAGTTGGATTTTGATTCAATTGAATTTCATTTGAATCGAATTGAGCTTGCCGAATTCACAACTCGAGCTAACGTCGGCTTCGCGCGACGCTTATTAAGCGCTCGTGCGAGCGGGGCCTCAAGGTTTTGCCTTGAAAATGAAAAGTCTGGATTTGAGGCAATGACAAAAGCCATGACTTGTGCAGTTGTGATGAAAAGCATAAACAACATAGGAAGAAAACTATTCCTCATAGATTTCTTTAAAGTAGTTAATAGAATCAGGCGTTACTTTGCGGAAATCCATTTTAATCTAATAATGTCGGGGTGAAACGTGCGAAGATTTTATGGTAGTGTCTGTGTGGTGGTGCATGCGAGTGTACACAAATGCAGCGTGGGGAAGGTGGGCGGTGCTATATGCATGCATATGCGTGCACTTACACATTTACTGTAAAGACTGCATGACTTGCAGGATATTGCTAATCTTAATATATATATTTCTTGTGTGCGTGTGTATGTGACTGAACTCCTCCTAAACGACTAGACCGATTTGAGTGATTTTCTTTGTGTGTGTTCAAGTAGATTCGAGGATGGTTTAGATTCACAAATCAGACCGGCAGATGGCGCTGCAGTCGGTATCTAGGTTATTGATCTGTACTGCCACTATCGATTCGTATCTAAAGGACAACGTCTGTGGGGTCCGCTAGTAATATATAATTTATTATCTTTTATAAATCTTTATAGTGTATGTGATGTTCGTAAACGTACCTTGGGCCAGTGAATGGTGGATCTATGACCACATCGACAACCTCCGAGCGGTGGCCGGTCCGCGTTGGATGCGAGTGGCAAGGGATCGGTCGGGTGGCCTTCATCGAGGGAGGCCTATGTTCAGCAGTGGACGGATGAAGGCGGATGATGATGATGATTAGTGCACGAGTAGCAGTTCCCAGCTTATTTCCAACACATGCAGGGTAGTCAATAGCATCTTGTGTCTTAGAAAAAGCAATCTAACTAGCAACCGGTGCAGGCATAATTGGGGCTGGTCCAAGATAACCTTATCGGTACGTATTAAAATATTAATACTGTATAAAAAAGATTCATATTATTCATTATTATATGAGCATACTATACCTATACGATTTTATATATTATGTATTCATACTGATGCTGTATCTATCATTTACTGAAAAGAAACTTCTCATAGTTCAAGAAAGTATCATTTAATTAATTGGAATATTGATCATTTCAGCCAGCCAGCTCTGATACCGCCTGCAATGACCAATGCTGAAGCTAGAAAATATGGGTAATTATCACTGAATATATTTTGATAAATACGACTATAACTAGGCAAGAAATCTATACCGATAGCGATATCACGTATTTGCAGTTAACCAGAAATTGTAATATACGAAATGTGATATTGAAAGTTATAAAATGTTAAAGCTTGTTTTGTGGTTTTTATGGAGCGAGCCATATTTCTCATCAAAATACAAGATACAGCCTAGACTCGTTGATGACTGGTGAAAAGTGCCCCGGGGTAACCGAATGCCTGGACTGAGTCGGAGATGGCTACAGGAAGTCTTATAGCGGGATGTCAGGATTGACCGATGACGAATAAAGGCTAGAACCAAACATGAATGAGACAGACAAGGGACAGAGGAGATTGGCAAAGCCTGATGATGAAAATGATGGATTTCATTTATGATTTTTGTACGTTTTTGTATGTACCCTGTCCGATATAGATGGGCTGTGGTTTAAAGAAGTAGACTTATCTCTCGTCATTTTATTCTGAAAATCAAATAATAGTTTATTTGATTGGTAAACCCTGGTATATAAGGTTGATAAAAAATGTGTAATGGCACCTACTGAATCCTTCGTGCGCGAGTCCGACTCGCACATGGCTTTGTTTTGTACTATGTATATGCATGTATTTATTTACGCTATTAAAGAGATTTTAAAGCGCGGCGCTTTTTATCAAGTTGGATTTCCGACGTAAAGCGCTTAATTCGAAATGAGTATGTACCCTGAATGCCCGCGTCGGGTTTTAACATTCGAAATGAAATTTCTGTACTGTACTTCCACACGCACATGCTAATCACCGCGACACAATCGTAGGGTCGCTTGCAAGGATGATTAGTGACCTTTTTAACAGACTTAAAAAAAGTAGGAGGTTACTCAATTCGGCCGTATACATATTTTTTATTGGTGTTCGCGGATAACTTCCACATTGATGAATCTATTTTGATGGTTTTTTATAATTGGAAAGGAGATATTTCAAGGACGGTTCCATGAAAGTGAAACCATGATCCGATGGCCTCCCAGAGCAATAGGGCAATCTTTATAAATAGGAGGCGTTACTTCATTTTCCATTAAGTTTATTAATGCATTAATTTAGTGAGGGTATTCGAGGGAACTCTTCAACCATTCACAACAGTTATCTTGTTCCATTAAATCTCATATATTTTATTTCAGATCTGGTCCGAGTAGGGAAGAAAATAACAACCAGTTGCACTGCCAAAGTTGCAACAACAAATTTGAGAAACAAGTATTTAGATGTCAAAACAAACATAACTCGTGCAGGAACTGCAGAACTAGACAGGTACCCTGTGGCGTGTGTGGACAGCCTATTATCGACTTTAGAAACTTCGCATTAGAAAAACGCTTGGTCGGTCTAAAGTTGGAAGAGCCAAATAATCAGGTACCATACCATACCATACCAGGTCATAACATTTTGATATAATTACGTGTTTGTAACAATGTATTTTCGTTTACGTATCATTGTTACTCTTTCACGCAAGGACAACTGGATTTTGATGAAATTTTATAATATTAACTTAAACATCAGAATATAACAGAGGCTATAATTAATGCCCAGGCTCCTACGGACTACGGTGATGAGAAGAGACATAGTTAATATAATATAATAGTAATGTAACAATCAATTTGCTTATAATATTATATTAAATATTATATATAAGGCGATGATGATCTAGTAGGAACAGGCTCTGCCTCTTGAGCGAGAGGGCTTGTTTCTTGAGCGACGATGGTTCAGTGGTGTATGGACTCGGCCTCTTATGCGAGAGGTTCCGGGTTCGATCCTGACCCCTATGTTCCTTGAACCAGGTTTTTCTAAATTTCTAAGTGCACCATAAATACGAAACCATCGCTGGCTCACCGGCGAAGGAAATGTTCATCGAAACTCCATCGACTGTCAAGATAAAGGCCGAGGTATTTCATAAACTGCCCGATTTGTACAACGGTGTTAGCTATTTGTATTGAACGAATTGGTGGTTCTGTGTTACGGCGAAGAGCATGGAACCATAAAGCCTTAGTCTTTTGTGGTGCTATTTTTAGACCTAGTTCATGGATTTTTTCCACAACTTGGGCTATCCCTCGCTCAGTAAGTCTGGTTGTTATTTCAAAAGTCTCTCCTTCACCTATTATGAGCGTATCATCTGCATAGCATTGCTGATTCTAAGTGTACCCTAAACACAAGTCCATCACCACGTTCGCTCACCGGTGAAGGAAAACATTGTGAGGAAACCTGTATGGCCTTATGAGTTTAAAGTTCCTGAAGGTGTGTGAAGTTCCCCAACCCGCATTGGGCCAGCGCCTCGGTGAACTATGGCCCATTATCCCCTCCTCGATTGATTTCGAGGAGACCCGTGCCCAGCAGTAGGACATATTATATGGGTTGCTACTTTACTTTATATATTGACTGGTTTTATGGCTACTGTTTTCACATTAACGACTCTCCCTCTTTTTTAGCCGTCTTTCTACGCACATTTATATAAAAGATGCTATATAGTGTTTAATTCAGATTATTTATTTTTTGAAGTGGCCGGTCCGCGTTAGATGCGAAGGGCAAGGGATCGGTCGATTTAGCTTTCATTAAGCGAGACCTATGATAATAAGTGGATGGATAGAGGCTCATGATGATGATTGTTTAATCATTAAATCTTTTCAGATGGAGAAGTGTCCCAACTCAATTGATGGATGCTGTTTACATTTCAAACCTCAAGATATGAAGATGCACTTAAAAGAATGCCCATTCAATGAAATTATCTGTCCTCTTGTGTACACTCAACAATTTAAATGTTCCTGGAATGGTATGTATCCGGCAATGTCTTAAATGACCTTTGAGAATCTACTAATAATCTACGGTTTGAAACTGAAGCTAAGTGCTAACTTCACCGCCCAAAGATTCACTGTCAAGATATGACAATTTTTAGGGATACACTGAATCAAAATCAAATCAAAAATATCTTTATTTCGTTGGTAACAACTTGTACACTTGAAATAAGTCAAAAAAACTAGTCAATAAGAGTAGGTAATAAAAAAATATAAAAAAAACTCGTTTGAGATGCAAGATCCCCTAAGAAAAACGAGAAAAAAAACTTAGGGGTTGCTCTTTTGTCAACAAATGATACATATTAATATTTTATAAATACAACAAGTAACATCTTACGAGTGAGTGTCTTATTCCCAAGGTGTAGTATCTTCAATAAAATCTTTTATTTCGTAATAGGCTTTACCACACAAACGTTCCTTAACAGTTTTCTTAAATTTATTGAGTTACCCTAAACCCGATCTAGTTTATTATTTTAGAGCCGATCTTACACAAACTAAACATCGTGATAACAAATTTCCAATTATTCTTTAAGATCAGGTTAATATTTTATTATATAATAAAGAAATATATAATAAAGAATCATAGAAAAACTTGACTTACAAAAACTACAATATATGTGGCAAGGGATCGGTCATATTGGCGTTCATTGAAAGAGGCCTATGTTCAGCAGTGGATGGGTTAATGTTGATGATGATGATTTTGAAGTACATGAATGGAAAAAATAATAACTTGATGATACCTAGAATAATTACATATTGTATGGGTATATTACACTATGTTATTCCTTTTACCACTATATTTTAGTAACATAAGTGTATATTTATGATACTGTATTTCAATCAGGTAAACCGATTTGCATCCAATTTTTTTTATTAGAAAGCTATTTTACTAAAACCCATAAACATGGTTTATCAAAATCATTTCAGCCGTTCCAAGGTCATTTAATATTTTATTAATTTATATTATTGAAATTTACAGGAAAAATAAATCAACTAAGACAACACTTTAAAGAGGATCATCCGGAACAGTGTGTAGCTGACGTCGATAAAGAGATGAGTCTCGAAAACATCAACGAAAACTTCTACAGCGCGTTCTTTGTCACTCTCGGAGCATTCAATTTCATGGTACACATAAAAGTGGAACATGCGACCATAATGATGACAGCACAGTTAATTGGGACTAAAATCAGCGCAGAAAAATGGACGTGCCAATTTCATGTATACAATAAAAGAACACCAAGAAGGAAATATCAATACAACGCGGTATGTCACTCCAACGCATATCTCGTCCAAAAAATATTTTCCGAAGAAAATTGCGCAGTGTTAAACCCTGTATATGCACAGAGCTTCGCTAATAATGGGCAACTAACATACAAATTTTATTTGATTATGGGCAAGAAAAATTATGAACAAGGAAACAAAACGCCAAACAAAATTAATTAATTAAGAAATTTATAGTTATAATATAGCTCAATAAGCTTCATGTTATAATCATTTTCAACATTAACCCATTTTTTGTGCAGTATGGTTTTCCTACTACATAAAAACTTTCTCGCCAAATTATGTATCTGTAATCTACCTTTGCCTTGCTTCTTATTCATTTAAACTTTTACGTACTCTTCCCGCTTGGTCTTCCTTTTTCATTCATACCCTATAGGCTATAAATGATATGACTTTCTTCACTTTGTAAAACAAGTAGCACTTATGTGTTGTTATACTATTATTACTACATAATATGTTTGCAGAGTTTAAACGTATATACTATTACTCATAAGTAAATTAGTATTACATTAGAGCATTTGCTTGAGCAAATGAAAAGCCATTGTATGAAATTTTAGAGTAAATATGTGTTAAAGAAAACTGAATATCAAATGGTTCCACCATACAAGTTCAATGATTTTTGGTGCTTTTTACATGATAAAATTATAGCAAAACCAAAGTTTTATGTGTTGGTAATTAAAGAGACTGAAAAGAATCTTTCAAATTTGAGATCAATATTGTAGGTAGTCTAGGTATATATTATATACTATGCTCAGGTCAGGCATTTAAAGGGCGACACTGTAAATGGCAGTGCTTCTTATAATAATTATCCATTACTCGCTCCACGAAGTATAGATATGAGGAGTCCGAACGATATGGGCTTTTCCGTAGTATTCACATACACAATAACAAACCCATATCTTAGTTCTTTTTTCTGCCGCTGTCTGCGCTAGGGCCGGTTGCGTACTGTTGCTATTGTAGCGGACCAATCAGCGCCACAACACTACCCGCGAGCGGACCAATCAGCGCTACAATACTTCCTGCGTAAAGATTTAAACGAATACTTATTAAAGAAGGCGTGCTCTACCGGCAAAACTTCTGTCATCTAAATTGCGACCATTCAACATTACGTTTGGACTTCTCTATATATATACTCCGGGACTAGCTCAATCTTTTTAACCGACTTCAAAAAAAGGAGGAGGTTATCAATTCGACTGTATGTTTTTTTTTTTCATGTTGGCATACATGCCACCTAGTGGTAAGTGGTTGGCATCGCTAATTATTTTTTATAGGATTATTAATTTTATCTTAATTTTTGTAATTTCTGGCATAGTCACGTTTAAGCCACCCTTACTCTGCCTCGAATCTCATTATGTTAATGATAACAAAAAATGTTTTAACCCCGCGATTTACAGTTCCTTTTTAAATGATAGTTATATTATTTGAGATTTTGATTTATTATATTATATCGTATCTAATGTTTAATATTATGTAATATGTCATTTTTAATTACATTGTGAGAATATTGTTGGATTTTTATTGTTATCCTTGAAATCCTCATAATCTTGGAAGAACATTCCAAACGCTATGAGAGTAAGCGTACGCACACGATGCGCTGCGGCGTCACGCCGCAGTCCGCACACACAAGAAGAAAGCCACCACCGAAATCGACGTAGAAGCGTACGGCAATTTTGTAACATTTTATTGCAGTAACATTGACGACTTTTTAATTCCTCCAATACAAAGAGTTTTATTATTTTTTACGTAGCAGTTTCGATACCCTCCAAATGCAATAATTTGTATTATGAACACGAATGTGATGTGTGGATCCATGGACGTGAATATTATAATTATTAATATTATGTATTTATATAAAATAATTAAATTTACCTTACTTTCTAGAATCCGTAGGCCGTAACACAATTTATTACGAACTTACACTCCCTCAATGAACGCCAAGACGATCGATTCCTTGCTACTCGCATCCAACACGAACCGCTTACTGCACCGAAATCGTTTTTCCATCTGGTTAATGGCCGACAAACACTTCGTCTACCTAAGCTAAGCCTACACTTTTAAACTTTATTAACCCATCGGCCGTCGGTAGCTTTAGTTCTCTGGCGGAAGCACGCTCCAAAGCACTGTAAACTTTCGGACGAGTCGTAAATTAAATGACAAGTTAATAGTTTTATTGAGGTCCCGATATTTCAGCAATGTTTCAACTGCCGTGGCCCGTGATCAAGGGAAGTCTTCCCGCGCTCATGTAGTACTAATATATATTTAAATACGAATAGTGATCGTGTTAGTTTAAAACGGTCACGTCTTGTCTCCGTAGGGCATTACGAGAATGGTTCAAGACTTTCGGTTTCAAACTACGGTGTCGACAATATGCAGGTTGAGAATATGACCAAGCTCTCTGAATCCTGTCATCCCAATTCAATCCTCCTATCAACTTCTCTCTCGAAGCTATGTCCTAGCTGCATAGCATTCCTATTTTTAGCTAAAGCTATTATTAGAATAGTTATTATAAAAATAGAACAAATTAATATTCTACTCTTCTATGACGAAATGTTGTATTTAAACTGATTCTGAATGAATTTTTAAATCAGCAGAAAGCAGCAAAACTGTCAACTAAAATCATCCGGTCAAAACCACTTTTGCGTTTTGGAGCATTGACTGTAACATTTCCCAATCTTATAAGACCAGAAGACGGGCGCCATTAAAGAATATTAGGGGCATACTATAAAAAATTGCGAAGAACACGCATCACACTTTATTTTCTTATTATAATAGTCACAATAGCTTTGCTATCATAATACACTACAGGGAATTTATGTTCAATACAAGAAACCATTGCTATTTATTATTAGTAATACTACTAAACGAGTGCTAGTCAAACAGTCGCCACATTACTACGCCACACTACTAGTAGGTATATCTTTAATATATATTAGCCATTTCCGATCGCATCAGCGCTAAATTCTGTGCCAGGAGTCATAAGTGGTCGCCATGGCCGAAATCGGTCGGACAGACACACACATTAGCCAACATGCGAACACCTATTTTATCATATTCTAGTTTTCTTTCATGCTATACGTTGCCAGTTTATGAGAAACCTAAGCCTTCGCATCATCCTTAGTATGAACTGGTAGGGATTTCAAGATAAAAACATCGGCGTTTAGCGTTCGTAATACATATTAAAATATCAAATGCGCTGGTGCTCCTTCCTATAGTGGCGGTGCCTCAATCCCACGTGGCGCCTACTTCACGTACTTTAGCCGGACGAAAGCGAGGCTTAGCTCGCACGATCTTAGTTTAGTTTTTTTTTGTTAGAGCTTAGTTCACATGAGCGCTTTTTACCATAAATAAAAAAAAACGTTGGAATGAAACAAATGGATGTCCATGTATTGTTCACACGACGTTTTTAAAGCGCGACACTTCTTAGTCCAGGGAGCTTAGTCAAAACGCCATTACGAAAACGAACTTCGCTGTCGTTTTCGTAATGGCGTTTTTGGCTAAGCCCCCAGTGCTGTTGGAGTTTCGACATTGTTTGACGTTAAATCGAACTTAGCATTCGTAACTCGAGCTAACGTTGGGCTTTAAGGCAACTCTTTTTAAGCGCTTGTGTGAACGAGGGCTTATGTCCGATAAACAATCCAATCAGGCTAAATAGAAAACCGCCGCGCTTTAAAAACGCTTTTGTGCGAACATAATATGTATTATACATGAGTATAATAATATGTTCGCACAAAAGTGTTTCATAAAAACATTTGTCTCATTCCAAGGCATTTTAACGCTCATTTAAAAAGCGCTCGGGCGAATGGGGCCTTCCGTGTGAACAAATATACGCATATCCACTTGTCTTATTCAAACGCTTTTTTTATCGCCCGGAAAAAAGCGCTAATGCGAGCGGGGCCTTAGGCGTCGGAATCGTATTCCTGTCCAAGTAGTAGTCTAATATATTATACTGCAGCGACTTATAAATTGACGTATGACATTATCCATTTAAATGACAAAAACGACAATTACATTACACCCAAATGATTACATTAAAGTGAACACAGTGTTTACTTATTATAGATTAAAAGAAAATACACTTAATTAAAAACAATTCACAATGGACGGCACAGTGCTTATTTTTTGCAAAAATTTACAATTTTAAAGCTGAAACTTTTATAGACCAAGAGTCTTTAAACTAGGGTTGCCAGATACGGGCCTATTTTTCTAGAACGTTGCTAGGGGAAAAACATGTTTGAGTTGTAAAGTTTGCAGACCCTTTTTTAAGGGACCACTAAAACAAGGAAATGGTCGTGATGGCGTTATTTTATGGAAAACTTGTATACATGAATTTCGGGACATTACGGTGTCATTAATGCATATGGGAGCATACACGAAATTCTGGAACTTTCCCGACACTCCCGGCCTGTCTGGCAACCTTGCTTTTAACCAGCGCTCACTCAATATTTTTTTACAATTTACTAAACGTAACGCTATAACTTATATAATTTGGAGGAGCTACTGTGAAGACTTGTGCAACCACCGATATTGTGTTACATTTTTGGTTATTGAAAATAATATAAACTAGTAAGAACAGTCATTATTAAGTCTATTATATTATGTAACTCATGTGATTTATATTTATTTAATCGACAGAAGAACAAGTAAACATTGTGCATATGTTATAGATATTTTGTCAGTATAATAGGGCTCCAAATGCTATCACACATAAAGAAAAAAAAAATTAATAAAATTAATAGGCACATGGAACTTTACTTTTGCAAAAATATGCAGACGTCTGATGATGTAATCTAATAAACAAGTACTTTTGTTTCATTACAAGTTGGCCATTACCTCCCCTCCCGCTCCTCGTACTACGTCTCAAGCGCTCGCCCCTTTAGTATGGATAGCATTTACGCGGTCTTCTATCTATGCTTATAAACAAATGTTACGAAGGGAAATATTTTAACTCTTAAAGCCAACGGACGAATATTGAATAGTTTTCATTATTAAAATGCTATATTAACACTCAGTGAATATAGCATGGAGCATATAACTGGATTACTTGTTCCTCTTAGATTATTTATAACACAATCATATACAAAACATACACTTCTTAAAATGTATTGTGTAAAGATTACAGATAGTTCGTATTGATAGAGAATTACATCTGGCAGTGATTGTTACACATATTCCTTTTAAAGATTTCAGTCATCTTTTTCATCAGTTTTAACTTATTATTTATTATATTATATATATAATTTTTTATTTGTAGCATCTGCACAGCCTATCCCAAAATAAGACTATAAATAAAATAATGTAAAATTAAATAAAAAAACTAATGACCAGACACTTTAAATTAATAATCTATCAGGCTGTTTGACCTAACAATGTTAAAGAATAAGATAATGCAATGGCAAAAAATGTCTTGTTTAAGTCTTTCTTATTTTTTTCAATATTTGGTACCTGATATGCATGTAGCACTTAAACCATTCTGTAAAGAGAAATTAGCCATTCGAATTATTTTATCACAAGTGGAACTTCTGACAGGTATTATCAATTTTTGTCATAAATATATCTATTAATTATCATAAAATATATTTATATCCCTGTAGTATTTCTATATTTACTCCTAAAAGTTGTCAAATATTCCAAAATAGATTTAACATGTTACATCCTATAGTAGCTATACACTCTTTCTGATATAGTCCAAGAAAGAGCAGACATAGTGATCACTTTTGACCGAAAGTGTACAGCAAACATTAAATGACTAGAACATTTTTTTTTTATGTGACATTTCTTCAAAATATTTCAATGTGATTGACAATCAATATATCAGCTAAGTGAATACAAATAATATTGTAATTCAATAAACAGTGTTGTGTATATGTCAAAACATAAAAAAATGTATAATCTACTTAAAATTATTGCACCATTGGAATTTTTTTTATAATTTCATTGGTCAAATATCCTTTAAAATATAAAGTCTTTAAAGTTGATATTTTATATCAGGAATGCACATAAATCAATCACAAATATTACCAAAGTACAATGGAATGTGCAAAGGAATGTTTAAGAATAGTTTATCAATTAATAAGTATGTAAGTTTTTGTGCAAACATTACATTATTATTAAAGAATAGGAACACAAAATAGACAGTACCAATCAATATTAAATTTGTGTCTAGTGCCACAGCAAAATGCAAAACTTGTAGAATGACCTTTATATATTAACTCCACCATTGTAAGCATAATCTGCTTTGTTGTGCATTACAAGATGATTATCCACAAAATAAAAACTATCTGAACAAGTCTCAAATGGAGTTGCAATCATTTCTTCCACTGCAAAAAAGAAAATATAATTATTAAGCATTCTGTAACCATATAAAATCAACATCTCAATATGGAATTTTTCAAGGTATATTGAGAGTAAAAAAGTCAAACAATTGTTATATCAAGTAAATTCAATATATAAAAGATAAGATGCATAAATACCTAAATCTGGAGGTAATGATGGAAATTCATATATATGTTCACAAGTATTTCTGGAAAATGGAATGCAGAAACCAAATTCAAAGTCAAACGTTTTAAGTAAGGTATCTCGAAAAAAATGCTTTTCTATCATCCTAAAATGATTCACAGGACGTGCACCAACTGTAAATTCAACCCTGAAAATAAGCCATCATAAAAAACTTTATTCAGTTAAAAATCAAGCATATTAAGACATTAGTAACTAATAACATAATTTTTAAAATGAACAATGATTCTTACAACTTGAACTTGTAAGGGAATACTTTAAAAAATCAGTGGAAGGTGTGCAGTTCATTTTTTTAAATATAAAAGTACTCTTTTGAGCAGCCCCATTTAAATTATATGATCTAGATTATTGAGTAACTTACGTAGCTCCAACAGTTTTAAGTTTCAAGAATTGGGGTGTAAATTGATAACGAACAAATCGACCTGCATTTGGGTCCAAGGGTTCTTCAGATGTATCGTCATTGGCTTCGTTATCCACTCCAAAATCTGTTGGCGGCTTAGCAATTTCAAATAAAACAGTGCCCGTTTCCAAGTCTCTTATTTTGAATCTAGTAAAATCAATATCGTAAACATTTGCCTCCGGACTACACAAATATGCATCTGTAATTTTATCTAATCTTAGGACATCTTCGGGAGTAACATTACTCAGAATCAAATCTTCCCTGTTTTGATCACGAACTGGTATCGATTCACCCTTTTTTCCTACCAAGCTCATTTTAATATTATGTTATAAGCCAAATGAAAATTAAGTTTAATAAGAATAAATTTAATAATTTAAAACTAAGAATTAATAGGCATGATTTTGTTAATTGTATTATTATGTTTTGGTTTCCTCAACAAGGATTTTAGAATAAAATTGCCGTTTATGAATTCAGAAAACGAAGTTCTTTGACGGCCGATGCTTCAGTGTCAACTGTCAAGTGTCAACTTTCCGTTGTATTAATGTACTCTATGGTGTCAACTGTCAAGTCACAAATGAGTACGCATTACACACGTCGTGCTATAATACTCTGGGCAAAAGACTTGGCGAGTTGTTAAGTTAACAGTAATGTTATTTAAAGCTTACCTGTGAAAAGATACATTGCAACCCCTAAATAATTCAATTGTACAAGTAAAAAGGCAATACTTTTTCACTGTGATAATTCTTAAAACTGATCTCACTGTGACACTTAACTGGGTCACACATACCATCAGAAATAAAAGAAATAAGCAACAAAAAAGTTGTGTGTGCGATTCACATACGATAGAAGTGAAACACACGTTAAATGCTCAAATACAAGCAAGTATTAAACAGTGTGCAATATTTAACACACCCACATTTGCTTTCTCGCTCTTTTGTATTTGTGTCTCTTACTGTCGCTTTTCCATTGCATCTGGTTTGAAATCACAACGATTCTAAAGCAGTTTCACTTCAATATATTTTTTTTCTAGAAATAAATTCAATTATAATTTCTTGTCTTACAGTTGTTATTGTTCGTAATGTGCGCGTGATACGTTTAAGCTCGCAGCGAACACGCAATAAAAGCTATAATTCTAAGATGATATGTACATATTTCAGATAACGTTACACCAATCTATACGCACCATTAGCTTTTAAAATGAATAACTGAGTTTGAAGACCAAGAGAATTGTATAGCAAATTAAAAATAATAATAATTAGTGAGCTAACACGCATCGGCGTAAAAAATTGTCTCTAAGGATGTGTTGTATGTAGTGGTGCTTAGCAAATTATGTATAGTCCATTTTTTTAGAAGTGACCAAACTAGTAAACAAACCCTGTCGATGCGTAATTTACGATTTTTCGGCTTTTATCACTCACTTTCACAACAAATTAGCTTACGGACATTTGTAACACTCCATTTACTACTTATTTCACTGAAAACAACTATCAATCTAGCATTAAAACACTTAAAATCTTATAAAATACGAATATCGCGTGCACAGATATTTAATAAATTTGAATGTGACATTTCATCTTACTTTTTTTAGAAGAGAAATAGGGATGGGGTCATTTCATTTTTAGAGGTGATCGTGTATAAGTGAATGAACAAAATGAACAATAAAACAGGCCGTGTTCTGTAGTACAGATATTTTAAAATTCCATTAATTACAATTTATTTATAGTTTTTAAGACAATGTTACTATAATGCAATTTGTTACTAAGTCGTTCAATTTTTTTAAATGTTGCGAGCAAAAAATGCTTACAAAATATAACAAAATAGGGTCAATCTTTTACATAAAATTGTTTAGTTTTTATATTTTTATAATATGAATATTTTTGAATATCTCAGCTTAAACATTTAACAATGTCCCAGATAATATAAAAATATAGCACTAGCATGAAAGTTCACGATAGTTCACAGGAATTTTTTTTTGTAACTTTAGGATGAGACTAAGGATGCGAAAAACAATGTTAGCAGACATTAATTGGTTTCGATGTTGGAGACAGAGCGCCGCTGGCGCAAGGTTTTTTAACCATAGTAAATACAAATAATATAATAGGGTTGACTTTTTTTTCTAGGCCAGGCCGCCTTATTGTATTCAAATATCAATAGTGAACACATAATGACATTTTACATATAAGCATCCAAAATAACTAGCGTCTCTTTTGTTTCCTTATCTTATAGAAATTGTGAAAGGCTTAAATTGCACGTGTTCCTAAAAAACATTATTCTTTCTTTTGTCTATTGTTAATCATTATATTTTTATAGGTGATTGTGTATTTGAGAATGAGCAAAATGAACAATTAAATAGGCCGTGTTCCATACACATATTTTAAAATTTCATAAATGCAATTTATTAATAGATAGAAGGTAAAAGATTAATAATTACGCACATCGGCAGCGCAGATGGATTTTTAGAATGAGCAGAGTGGATTTTTGAGGCCAAAAAACATGAAGGGGATTACCACAGTGAAATGGATACTCATTATTTTGAGAAGTGGTTTAATACTGTTTTAAATAAAGTGGAGCCTGGGTCAGTAATATTTTTAGACAATGCACCGTACCACTCAAGACATTCTGTCAAAGTGCCTAACATGAGTTGGCGGAAAGCAAACATACAAGCGTGGTTGCTAGAAAATAATATAAGTTACCATGAAACTGAAATAAAAGCTGAACTCTTAACAAAATTTAATAAGCACGATTATGACAAAAAAAATATTGACGAAATGGCAGCCCAAAATAATAAAATTGTCTTACGTCTTCCGCCCTACTATTGCGAATTAAACCCCATAAAATTAATATAAAGTTTAACTCAAATAAGTGCGGTGTCATGGAGGAACAGTATTGAACATGTAATAAAAGAAGAAGATAAAATGATGCAGCTTGACGGAATTATAGATGCTGCATCAGACGCCCCAGGCTTCAATATCCACGTCTCTGGAGACTCTTCCGATTCATCAGAAAGTATGAACAGCATTTAATAAAAAATAAAATAAATAAGTTCCTTATTGGCGTTTTACGTATTCTAGTATTTTCCTTTAATATTTTTATAAATAAATCAGTTATAATAGTTTATTTATCTATTCCAGTCGAAGAGCAACTTATTTCTATTATTATTATATAATTTTGTACTTCTACTAATTCTTAAAAAATATTATGAGTTAATAATAATATATTATAAGTTTTTGAACTAATTTTAGCAATATAGTGTCGTTGAAATATTTGATTATAAAATTAATTATACTTTTGTCTATGGCTTATTATTTTTATTCATTAATTTGCTCTTTGTGTCACTTCACTAAGCTACACTATTACTCTATTTGTCTATGGCCGGAAGTACGCCATATTTGTTTACACTTTTGGTCACTTCTATAAAAATGGACTATACAAGCGAATCCCGTTAGTTGTAAATCGGTTCATAATAATCTATAATATATTAATAGTACAATAATATTATACAGCTTATCACTTTAAGAATCAATTAGCACAGTAATCGGTGCGATCTGCAGGTATCAGACACTAGCTTTTATCGTTACTCAATTAACAGTTCAATACAAGAGCTATGCAAACAAAATAGTTGGTTTTGTTAACGCCTCTGAAAACTTCTCACATTATACGGAGACGTGTTCTAAATGGTTTCATATGTAGTTATACAGATATTTAGATCTATGAACATAGCAATTCAGAAATATTGCCGGTTGACGTAACCAAAGAGTATATATATATACCATATTATAATCACTACGTTGACGTAATATCCGTTGCATCACTGACTGAAGCATGCGCCTTGTCAATTTCGGTCATTGGTTAATCAAAGAGATTTAAAATTACAACAACTCGTATAATCGGGCTATTGCTCAAGTGTTGAACTGTGATAAGTTTTATTTTAAGATTTTTGTGATTAATCTGATGTGCATTTAAGTTATCTAAATAAATTTACAAGATGCTTATTAAAGAATAGTAAGTACAGGTTATATTATGTCCTTGTTGTGAATAATAATCGATTTTTAGTTTGTCTTCTGAATAGTGAGAATATATTCTTGCATATAGCATCATCAAAATGTTTAAATGTTTTTGCTAATACTTTAAATTAACGAGTCCATCGTATTAAAATAAATAGAACAAATATCTAGTTATAAAATTAGCTCGTCGGTTTTAGAAGATAACAATATGCTTTTATATTAAAATTAAAAATAAATTAATTTTCTATTTTTCTCTTTCAGTCGTGTAACTCTCCCCCTAACAGTTGAAGAGGTAAGATTTGCATTTATTTAATTTCACATAAATAATGACTATGTACTATATACAAATCTTAAATGTGTGTACTATTAGCTACATTTGGCATAAAGATGTGGGGGCAAATTAATAATCTTAGATTAGACATAAGAGCTGATGTTTTATATTGATGGATTAAATTTTATTGTAACTTATGAGTTATAACAATAAATAATTATCAATTTTGATAAGTTTCTGTATAAACATAAGAGTAGTTCGCAAAAATTTTCTTATCTGTAAAAGTTGTTACACTGATATTAATAATTTAATCTTTGTAAAATAGTTTACATTTAGGCTTAGTGAATCACCTCACTTAAATATTTAGAAACAATTTGATTTAAATAGTTTAAAACCAGAGAGTGCCGGATTATTGAAATGTACGGATTAATGGATTGTGTAGAAAAAACCATAACAAATTTAATAAAGCATTTTAGAAAGAAATTACTAAACATGACGAACATATATTTAGGTTCCTATTTTATACATTTTTATAACAGAAACATTACCAATCTCAAAATAAACTTGTAATACATAGTTTTATAATAATGTTTAATCAAAGTTTTTTTTCGTACAACTTGTAGTGTTGAGAGTAGAAAAAGTGCGGGCAAAGAGGATGTCTGATTATTGGATGTCCAAAACCAACATCTATTGAAGTTGAAGTTTAGTTGGTCTAGTCACTAGTGAATTAGACTATTATACTAACTTCTATTACTTTTTGATATTAAAAAATACAAGATATGGAATAGGTACTAAAAGTAAAAGTTAAATATTATGGCATATAAATAGACTACATTACACTACATTATAATCATGAGCCTTTATCCGTGCACTGCTGCACATAAGCCTCCCTCAATAAATTAAAAGTTGACCAGTTTCTTGTCACTCACATCCAACCACAGATTGGCCACTGCATTGTCTTCCCAAATATTCAAATCCATATAGATTTCTTTTATCATGCTGCCATGTTATAAAACATTTTTACAACTACCTGAGAGTTGTAAAACCTTTTTAAAAGGGTGTTATTTAAACGACTAGCATAATATTCGTATTTTTGTGAGCAGAAAAATATAATCTGGTAGCAGAAATAGCTAATTGAGCGGCAACTTATGTTCAGCAAACATTTTAAAATCAAGCAGCAATTTTTGTCATTTTTTATGGCTGTAATTATTTTTGAAAGGCATATTAATTAAAAGAGGGGCAATGTGCTGCTCCTGTTTAATAAAATTTTGGTAAGCACTCGGAGGGTAAGCAAAAAAAATAATTTTGTGCTGCTTATATAAGTAGCATGAATATAACTTCAAGCAACTTTCTTTTTCATTAAATTCTGCGTTATAGCCCAGTCCACAGGATTTGATGACGTCATGATTTGAATTAATTCCCTGGTCCTTTATTAAGAATGATAATATAATTTCTTATTCAATTTTTATACAAAATTTTAGTTTGTAAATCGTATTTATAATTATTGTAATATCAAAAAATATTATTTAAAAATGTATAAACAAACAAAAGAAGAAATTTATAGATAATGGTATGAAGAGGATTTGAACTTACGAACGACAGCGTACAACCTGAGCGCGCGCGGACAGTTAACCGTAGAGCTGTTCGTCTTGTTACAAATAAGTTTAAAATTGTGGATCCATTCTTGCGTATTGAATGTTTTAATCTGATTTGATTTTTGTAGGTAATGATTGAATTGAATATTGCAAGTTTTTGAACTGCTTGTTTATTTTACACACCACCTACAATTTTTAATACCTGCATAATCTATCTACTATCTACATAAATCTACTAAACTGAAAGAAAATAAAATCTTGAAGAAAAAAATTTCATCATCATATTATCAGCCTTTAGTGGACGGACCACTGCTGAACACAGGATTTGACGACGTCATGACCTGAATTAATTTACTAGTCTTTTACTAAGAATGATAATATAGTTTATTAATTTCTTCTTCAATTTTTATAATTTTGTTCAATAACATACTTACAACACCATCTAGCGGTAAATAGCGCAAACCTACACCGGTGTGAACACAGGACATAAAATGTAATGCAAAGAAATATGCCGCTCAAGTAATTATTTTGCCCGATGAATATTTATTATGCGAGCTCATAATATTGTAAGCTGCTTATATATGATTTATTTTTTGACCATTATCAAAATTATTTGCGGAACAAGAATTGCTACCAGCTTTATTTTATTGCGTACAAAATCTTTGTATGCCAACCAAATTATTTAAATGCCGATTTTTTTTTGCCCCTCCAAAATTTATAATGCCGTTCATTTAATTACTTCCCTTTTTAAAATCCATCTTGCATAGGCTTGTACTGACTGTTTAAACATAACCTTTAGCAGTATGTTGAATTTTATTGTTGTGAACACTAAGCTTTGGTCGCACCAATTATAGGTTGCATACCTAAAATTTGTTATATGGGAAAGTTTCATATATAGCAGTGAATCCTATGTGAACTGACTGACGCTATAATTATCAACTACTTGCTACTTGCTCACCTCAATAATTATACAGCAAATGTCTCTTGAATTTTTATTAAGAAATCATTATGTTGTATACTATCAATTTTACTAATCCAACTTATATTTTAGTTTGAGTTGTATAATAAAGTTTCTTCATACCATAATATATTTTTCATAAAACATACAATCCTACTTCATATTAGTATTAAAATAATATACTATATTAGGTTTCTAAAGAGTAAATACTGGATACTTGAAACAATGAAGCTGTTACAAAAACTACGATTTTTATGTTTATAAAAAGCAGCACAAAATATTTCACTTATTTCTTTTTAGTTATAAACATTATATTTGATACAAGCTTATAAATACAGTTAAAATCATAGCTGAAATCTCAAGCAACATTATCATAATATAAGTAGGTATGCTGTAACATTCAGTCGGTATTTTAAATCTTATAGTACATATACTAATGGCATTAAATAGACATTGTATGTCTTGATTTTATAGCAGAGTGACACCAAGACGGACAAAGCCATATTACTATTAAAATGTGGAATATATTTCCCTGTCTTTGTCATCTTTAATAAGGAAATATTATATAAATCTAATTTCAATGTGTTAACACTAACACAGATTATGACTTATGAGATAATGAATTGGGTAGGCTCTGCTATTAACTGAATTTTCGTGGATTCCTGTTGATGCTGTACTATTATATAATAACATAAGGTGAATGAGACACCTCACGATTACCCCCGCAGACGCCGACAGCTTTCGGGTGCGTCGTTTACCTTATCCAAGGAAAAAGAAATTAAGACCCATTCTTAATTTCTAAGAGTTACGAAATATACTTATTTTTCTGTTCACGGCATTTTCAAGTAGGTTATTATGGCCAGTCGGATATTACGGATATAGAGAATTCAGATTTATAAACTGTGCCTTGATAGTAACGTGTGCTTAGTTAAATAATTATAAATTTTACAATAATGTTGTACATCTGAATAAAATAGTGTAAGGTCTGTTCCGGTAAATCATAACGGGCTCGTGTCAAACGAGCGAGACTGTGTCCTTGACCCAGTGTTCTATTAGTGTGACTGTCGACTGGCGACCAAACCAAGTTTTGCTTTTATATGAAGCTCAGCACCAAGGTGACCGTACAAGTTGTTTTCACACAATTACATCTTACGTCCAATAACCTGTTATACGTCGATTACGACACAAGTATGTATAAAAATCTTAACATCTTGTTCGCTGTAGATGTATGATTTAATTTGTTTCATATGTATATGCTAAAATTATACTTTGGCTGGTAGGTATTTCGAGGAGGCATAGTTACAGTTCAAGAGTGGAGGACGCGTTTAGGGAGATGAAGTGTTGATCGGCCATTAACCTGGTGGAAAGATGATCTCCGAGCAGTGGCCGGTACGCGTTATAGCGAGTGTCAAGGGATCGGTCGTCTTGGCTTTCTTTGAGGGAGGCCTATGTTCAGCAGTGGACGGGTGATGCTGATGATGACAGCTGGATACGTATGTACGGAAATCCAACTGAAGTACATTCTCGCATTAGTCTATGTCTTTATGTTATCTCAAAACTCTTTCCGTAACTTAATTTACATGTTTACACTAAGTTAAAAAGGAAGCTGGCGCGCTCACCATTTTCATAATTTTTAGTATCGCGTTACAGGCGTGAGGCGTTTGTGGGTGGCAATAACCACTTACCAACTTGTTAGCCGCTTGCTGAATCGTCAGATTAAAATGTTATATTATAAAACAATTGACGAGCTCTGAAAGACGATGGTCTAGAGTCTAGACTCTAGTGGATATAGACTTAGCTTCTTAAATCACAGCATTGGTTTCGAACCTGAGTCCTGACTACGAGCAGTAGTCGGGACTACTTAAACTTACTTGTAATGCCATTGTCTGCATTGCTCCGTGCACCTGAACATGAGAATTTCGATTGGCCACCGGTGTAGAAAAACATGAGGCCATCAACCTTCATGCCTGATAAGATTAATAGTCCCCGAATTGGGCCAGTGCATCGATGATCTGTGGGTCCAACACCCTCCTCGCCCTGATTTCGAGGAGACCCTTGCCCAACGTGCCCAGTGGATAGACGTTTATGAATTAATTAATTTGTATATTGTAATAATGGTTACTTATTATAGTAGTTTCGTTTCTATGGCGATACATCACTAATGTGTTATCGCGACTGTGATGACGCTTGTTGTCATGATGACAGATCATTCGGACATTTTAGGCATCTATTAGAATTACGATGACAGAACCAATACGTAATCGTAATTGTAGTAGTGAATATATTTCTACTGATTAGTCAGCGCCATGTGTGCCATAAAAATCAAATTTTACGACATGTTCAACGGAGTATCAAATATTCTGACGGATACGTATTTGAAAATTAATCGGTACGTAATATGCATCCTAATAACAGGGGAACTGGTTCAGGCGACACATCTGACTTATAGTTCCGATGTAAGCCGTAAACAATGTACTCAAACTATAGTGTCGTCTCATTTTTTCCCGTTGCGAAATATATCCATTTCTTTTTAACGTTTGATGATTGGTAATGTATGACATTGAATTAGCTTATCACAGCATTGCAACCCCTCCGTCTCACCTCACCTCACCAACCAGAAGTAGTTGCCAGAATGCATTTAATACGAAAAATCAAACATAAGGAGTCTATAGGTTGTGTGGTCGATGGTAATATGTAAGTTGGTCAGATTAAAGTTAGTTTGTATTACACACAGTATTGAGCTTACGCGTCACTGGTTTTGTGTAGACAATGCACTTTGTGACGTCACGTCAATCTGGCCAAGCTAAATTGCGCTCACTGCATTATAGTATTAAAAAAGAACTGATTTTTGCCAAATAAAAACAAATTCACACTCCTTTGTCAGGCACCTTTTATTTAAAATAAAACAATAAACTATAGAGATACACAAACTTAACATTTGTAGCTTCTACGAGAGGGTTTCTAAACAATGTAAGAAGGTTTCCTCGTGAACAAAGATTGATTTGCCCTTAACGTTTGTACTCATTAGTAGAGGCAAGAATTTCCATTATCAGAATTAACATTACATTTTTGTGTACATAAGCTACAACAATGGTAAAGTGAAACAGGTACAAGGTCGAATTCTATACAATTTGTATAAGTGATGTATGGACGAAAATTGCTGACATCCAATTCCTCTTTTTTTTGTTATACACATCGCAATTGGATTAGTTCCAAGTTTTTTTCTCTTACACTCTTACTTTTTCCGACACATCTTAAGTCCATTTATATTTTATCTGCTAATAGATAGTTTGCATTTGCGTGTTTTTCATATGTCCTACACGTGAATGAAATATATATACATATGAAACGAAGTTCCTTACGGCAGGCATGGAGGAGATAGGGATTTTGCTGCGCGACCGAACTGAAAAAAATGTGATAGTAAAACCGTAAGAAAAAGTGCGTGGAATAAAAAGCGTTAAATGAGACATGCGCAGGCGCGACAGTCGCATACACAAGCGAGTAGTGTATAATACCTTTCTTTTTAGCAGAAGGAACTTCGTTCCTACCTGGTGGCCCACGACACCACATTTCTTTTTTTTATTAAAAGATGAATAATTAGATTTTGGATAATTGCAATTAATATTAAATGATAAATAGATAATCAAACTGTAAATTTGCTATTTAATACAGTTTAAAAATGTGCGTTTTGCAGTATCACAGTAATCACAATTTACTGGTACACTGTATATTTTGTGGTCATCACATAAAAAGCGGTGCGAGTAGGGTTGCCAGGTCACCAAATTTAATAGCCAGACAGACCAGCCACCTTGGCCGGGCATTTGGGTAGAAAGACCGGACACCCAACATTATTGAAGACTTTGTCTCAGTATTTATAGGTAGGTACGACAAAAAATTTGTATGTAGAATCAAGCTTTTTTATTAATATGCGAAATGTAAAAAGCCTAACAAATGCCAAACACCGATTAGTTTGGCCGGACAAGCAAAAGCCTTTTTTTTAGCCGGCTTTATCCAGACGCCTGGCAAGTCTCTAGGTGCCAGGGATGCGCTGTGCCGCGCTCTATGGCTGAAACAGCTTTGTTGCGTTTCGGAGGGAAGGGCAGGACTGGCAGTGTAATTACTGGCACCGAGACTTAACATATTGTCTCAGGATAGGAAACACATAAATAAGTTACCTGGGCTAGTTCGATGTATACTAGGTTACATATATTTATGAGGGGACATCGAGCACTTACCATCACGTTGTACGTCTGATAGCTTCCCTCTGCCGATTTGCCAAATAACCTAAAATTAACCACCACGCAAATGGTTCAACTTTTACTACCCAACATCGACCTTTCCTGATATTTGTGTCATGGAAGCGAGATGAGATTAAGGCGGTTTAAGAATCTATAAACGGTAAAGCCAAGCGATGCGTAACGTATTTAACAATAATATTTACGCCTTAACCAAGAGGGTGGCGATTATTAAAATATCGGCCAAGTGCGAGACGGACTCGCGCACCAATGGTTCAATACCATTATATATAATATTAAGTATTATATTCAACATTAGACACCATTAGACCTAAAGCGCCTATTTAACTCAGAGACCTTTCGTAATAGGCGCCAACTGTGTATGGAAGAAATTTTTTACTTTTTTATTTTATGAATTACTAGCAATTCAGCCCTCGGGCTTCGCCCGCGTTAGCAAAAAAATTCTTTTTTTATTGTATCCTATCTTACTTCTAGTACCTACCTCCGAGAATAGGTGTACAAAGTTTTATGATGATCGGTTAAGTAGTTGGTAATAAACATACCTACTTTCACATTTTTAATATTAAGTAAGGATATAAGGAGGCCATATTTTTTTTAAGTCCAGCCCTTATCTGACCCCCAAAATTCCAGCACTCATACACTTTAAATGTACCTAAATATTAATCGAGACTGGTCGATTTACAAATGATTAACCTAACAGCTTTTTGGTTGATATTAAAATTAAATAAACTCAAAAATTCAACATGTATTCTTCACATGCAGTTTTCATGCATAATATAATATATAACAATGCACTCACATGAATTTTAAATGGCTCCATTCATTTTGCAGCGTATATTTTTATTATTAGCAAGCAAATATGAAATACAAACCTGTTAAAACATTCACGAATACTCCCGTTACATATCTATACGGCTTATCACTCGCTGTTCTCATAATCCTACTAATATTATAAACGCGAAAGTTTGTGAGTATGGATGTTTGTTACTCTTTCACGTGAAAACTACTGAATGGATTTAAACGAAACTTAACAACAATATAGCTTATACACCAGAATAAAACATATGCTATAATTTATTACCGTAGTCCCACGGGAACGGGAAGTACGCGAGTGAAACCGCGGGGCGCTACTAGTTGTTAAATATTTTCGAAATGCAGGAGTGATGACAAATTGCACACATTGTTTTTCATATGTCCTACACGTGAATGAAATATATATACATATGAAACGAAGTTCCTTACGGCAGGCATGGAGGAGATAGGGATTTTGCTGCGCGACCGAACTGAAAAAAATGTGATAGTAAAACCGTAAGAAAAAGTGCGTGGAATAAAAAGCGTTAAATGAGACATGCGCAGGCGCGACAGTCGCATACACAAGCGAGTAGTGTATAATACCTTTCTTTTTAGCAGAAGGAACTTCGTTCCTACCTGGTGGCCCACGACACCACATTTCTTTTTTTTATTAAAAGATGAATAATTAGATTTTGGATAATTGCAATTAATATTAAATGATAAATAGATAATCAAACTGTAAATTTGCTATTTAATACAGTTTAAAAATGTGCGTTTTGCAGTATCACAGTAATCACAATTTACTGGTACACTGTATATTTTGTGGTCATCACATAAAAAGCGGTGCGAGTAGGGTTGCCAGGTCACCAAATTTAATAGCCAGACAGACCAGCCACCTTGGCCGGGCATTTGGGTAGAAAGACCGGACACCCAACATTATTGAAGACTTTGTCTCAGTATTTATAGGTAGGTACGACAAAAAATTTGTATGTAGAATCAAGCTTTTTTATTAATATGCGAAATGTAAAAAGCCTAACAAATGCCAAACACCGATTAGTTTGGCCGGACAAGCAAAAGCCTTTTTTTTAGCCGGCTTTATCCAGACGCCTGGCAAGTCTCTAGGTGCCAGGGATGCGCTGTGCCGCGCTCTATGGCTGAAACAGCTTTGTTGCGTTTCGGAGGGAAGGGCAGGACTGGCAGTGTAATTACTGGCACCGAGACTTAACATATTGTCTCAGGATAGGAAACACATAAATAAGTTACCTGGGCTAGTTCGATGTATACTAGGTTACATATATTTATGAGGGGACATCGAGCACTTACCATCACGTTGTACGTCTGATAGCTTCCCTCTGCCGATTTGCCAAATAACCTAAAATTAACCACCACGCAAATGGTTCAACTTTTACTACCCAACATCGACCTTTCCTGATATTTGTGTCATGGAAGCGAGATGAGATTAAGGCGGTTTAAGAATCTATAAACGGTAAAGCCAAGCGATGCGTAACGTATTTAACAATAATATTTACGCCTTAACCAAGAGGGTGGCGATTATTAAAATATCGGCCAAGTGCGAGACGGACTCGCGCACCAATGGTTCAATACCATTATATATAATACTAGCTGTTGCCCGCAGCTTCGCCTGCGTTAACTAAGATTCACAACGGGATCTTAGCGGGATGATATATCTTTATCGATAAATGGGCTATCTAACACTGAAAGAAACATTCAAATTCGACCAATAGTTCCTGAGATTAGCGCGTTCAAACAAACAAACTCTTTGGCTTTATATCTTAATATAGTAATAGTAATAATATTATATAAAGCTGAAGAAACTCTTCAGTTTGAGTAGAACTCCTCTCCTGTAGGCTGTACTCCGGCCCAGGCGTGTCACGGTCACGGCATAGCCGCGAATTAATTTTATTTAAATTTTATTAAATTCGTAATATATTTCAAACTAAAAAGTTATTTACAGGCATTTAAACGGCCTTTTTTGAGAAATCATTTATTTAGATACAGATTAAGGCAAACCTTTGCCTTAATCTGTATCTAAATAAATAACTTGATCTGATTTTGGTCGGATTTTAAACATAACTACAATAGTTAGATACATGCTATCCCGACATGATTTGTAGATATTAATATGTTCTTTGATATTGTGAAAGATTTTTTGTTCTATCGTCAATAGTTTTCGCAGCGGACGCGATGAAAGATATTTTATAGGCATTTTTTTTACACCTTGGGTAACATTATTGTAGTTTTAGTAGGGATCCTTATTTTTTTCTTACAATTAAAATAGCCTATATTAATCAGTGACAATGTAGCATTCAAATGGTGAAAGAATTTTAAAAATCGGACAAATACTTTTTGAGCAAATTCGTTACAAACATACATACAAACCTTACTCATAACTAATATCTAACCTCGCACGCGCACCCCTTAGTGACGCCCATTTTCCAACGCGCCGTGCAGCAGAAATCGTAATATTTTAATTTCGCCATAACTTCAAAACCAAACGTCCAATTTTAATCATTCAAAGTCGAAATATTATCTACATAAACTGTACTTAGTGATGAAATAATTTATTTTGATAAGGATCCATGAGCATGAGTAAAATAAACGCGTTTAAATGTAGTCCAAAAAAATTCAAAATTTCTAAATAAAAAAATGGTTATTGTGACTCACTCGACTTAGATAGGTATAGTGTGTCGCGGACTTTTTTGTAGATAATTATAAGGTCTTCAATTAATTAGAACATTTTATGGTTCTATCTTCTATAGTTTAGGCAGCGTACGCAAAATAAGTAACTTTTCTGGTTGATTTTTTACACCTTGTGTCCGAAAAACCCAAATATCTTACGGAACCCTATGTTTTTTCAGAATAAAATGTAGCCTATGTTACTCGTGGATAATGTAGCTTTCGAATGGTGAAAGAATTTTTGAAATCGGTCCAGTACTTTTTGAGCCTATTCATTACAACCAAACAAACAAACAAACAAACAAACAAACAAAGTTTTCCTCTTTATAATATTAGTGTAGATTAAGTATTATATTCAACATTAGACACCATTAGACCTAAAGCGCCTATTTAACTCAGAGACCTTTCGTAATAGGCGCCAACTGTGTATGGAAGAAATTTTTTACTTTTTTATTTTATGAATTACTAGCAATTCAGCCCTCGGGCTTCGCCCGCGTTAGCAAAAAAATTCTTTTTTTATTGTATCCTATCTTACTTCTAGTACCTACCTCCGAGAATAGGTGTACAAAGTTTTATGATGATCGGTTAAGTAGTTGGTAATAAACATACCTACTTTCACATTTTTAATATTAAGTAAGGATATAAGGAGGCCATATTTTTTTTAAGTCCAGCCCTTATCTGACCCCCAAAATTCCAGCACTCATACACTTTAAATGTACCTAAATATTAATCGAGACTGGTCGATTTACAAATGATTAACCTAACAGCTTTTTGGTTGATATTAAAATTAAATAAACTCAAAAATTCAACATGTATTCTTCACATGCAGTTTTCATGCATAATATAATATATAACAATGCACTCACATGAATTTTAAATGGCTCCATTCATTTTGCAGCGTATATTTTTATTATTAGCAAGCAAATATGAAATACAAACCTGTTAAAACATTCACGAATACTCCCGTTACATATCTATACGGCTTATCACTCGCTGTTCTCATAATCCTACTAATATTATAAACGCGAAAGTTTGTGAGTATGGATGTTTGTTACTCTTTCACGTGAAAACTACTGAATGGATTTAAACGAAACTTAACAACAATATAGCTTATACACCAGAATAAAACATATGCTATAATTTATTACCGTAGTCCCACGGGAACGGGAAGTACGCGAGTGAAACCGCGGGGCGCTACTAGTTGTTAAATATTTTCGAAATGCAGGAGTGATGACAAATTGCACAGCCATAAAATAAAACACTAGTGGCATACTTCAATCGATCTTCAAAAGAGTGAAGTAACACTAATAAGAATGATTATATGCGTTATAACCTAAAAAGTACGATGAATCTCCTTCAAAGAACTTGCCACTCGCATCCAACATAAAAGAAGAGAGAGCAGGCCTTTGTTCAGCAGTAGCGGATTAAGGCTGATGATGATGAATCTAAAAATCCGCTAGCTGGGCCTGGTACACTAAAAGGCTAGTTTTTGGTAGGCTTTGCTGTACTTTGCAGAAAAAGACAACAATTAATGGCATCGAAACTTAACATTTTATGTGGCAGATAACTCTCGAACTTATAAATGTTTATGAGCGATGTGGAGCACTTACAATCAGGTGGTACGGCTGATAGTTTGCTTGTCCAACAAATATAAAAAGTTAGTTGTAACCATCGACCACACAACCTATAGACTCCTAATGTTTGATTTTTCGTATTAAATGCATTCTGGCAACTAGCTGAGGTGAGACGGAGGGGTTGCAATGCTGTGATTAGCTAATTCAATGTCATACATTACCAATCACCGAACGTTAAAAAGAAATGGATATATTTCGCAAAGGGAAAAAAATGAGACGACACGATAGTTTAAGTACATTACTTGCTACATTGCTTACGTTGCCAGAACCCGTTCCCCTGTTATTAGGAGTCTATGGGTTATGTGGTCGATGGTTGTAACATAAAAAATGTAACGTAGTCAACGTTGGAATAGTTGGAATAGTCGAGGTTGGAAGAACCACGATTCCGACCTGAATCGTGGTCAATCAGGAACTGAGGAGGCTCCACCAGTTCCTTCAGATTCTAACTATATGTATAGGATGATTATCAATGTCTTGGTCCAAGTTGGATACGAGTGGCGAGAGCTGCCGTCTTTGACACTCTTGAGGGCGTGAGGGGGCGGGGTCTATTAAATACTGCTCATACCTGAAATTATTCCCTTTCTATTTGAGTTTTAACTTGCCTTCTTCTTTATTATGCAGTATCAAGTGGCACAGCTGTACTGTGTGGCGGAGGTTTCAAAAAACGAAACGGGCGGCGGCGAGGGAATAGAGGTCGTCAAAAATGAACCCTTTAAAGACTACCCGTTGCTTGGTAAGTACATTGTACTTGTTTCATAAGATACGGTAGTTTGTAATCAATAAGGCAAAAATAATTAATTTGAGAATTTTTGACACAATTAGGGCTATTAATTAGGGTTATTATTGATATTAATATATATTAAGTATATATTAATTAATTAGGGTCCCTGTAGTATAGGGGCCACGTATCATTGGTATGGCTGATGGCAACTTTGCTGTAAAGAGCGCGACTCATTTTTTTTAAGTGAGCCATCGTCAGCTTACATGGGCTGAGCTGAGCATTACTTTGAATAGGTTTTATCGCGGCTTGTCTTTCCGAAAAGTGTAACTACGTGTGAAATATCAATATTATCCTTGAAAAACAATAAATGACCATTTTTGCACCCATTTCAAATGTTACTGATAAAATTCTTGCAATAAACGTATACGATTAATAATCTTATCGTGAACCACGTTTAACGCCACACATTCGAAGACTTTGCTTTTTACTATTCTTATTGAAAATCGATTTTTATCGCAAAGCAATCCTTACTAATACGATTAATTAATTATCAAACAATTAGTGTTTGCCTGTTTTTAATAAAATGATATCCCCAGAAGTCCAAAATTAAAAAAAAATGAAAAGCTTCTTATTATTATTTGATTTTAAAGATAAGATAAATCAACGATCCTAGATTTTATCTTATCACTTCTTCTACATGATGATGATCATTATCAATAAGGAATCGTCAATTGATAATTATATCTATGGCTAGCGTGCATATATTCGCATCGTACGCATCGCATCAAACGAATTGTAGTGTCTTTGTATAGTAGTCATTATACTTAAATGTGATTTGTACGGTGTGGACCTATAGACTATAGGCACTCTTGTATGAGTTTCCATACAAAACACTATAATCCGTTTCATGCGATTCGTACGATGGCAAAATGTGGACGCTTGCCGTGAACGCTGAATCGGCCGTTCTCGTAGAACTTTATACTGGTGCCGCGGTGGGAGGGATGCGATGTGCTGCGCTGCCGGCTGCATCACACGCTTGCTTCTGTCTTCCCTAAACAGCTTTGCTGTGTTTAGAAAAGACAGACAGTGTAATTAAAGAGACTTAGCATCTGCCTCAGGTTGGACAACACATCTTGCCTGGGTTAGTTCAGGTAAACTAGTGCTATGTTCGTGGGCGACGCTGACATCTTAGCATTAGGTGTCAAGTTTGCCACCTGTATTATCGATATAAATTGAAAATTTAACCTTTCTAATGAGAAATTGCTAATACTCTGCTCGGTTTTCTCTACTCACATTTTTTAACCGTAGAAGAACATTCAAACTGCAACTTGCAAATTCCAATAAAAGGATATTACATTTTAGGGAAAAACTATAATTAAAAAAAATCATGTCTTATTTATTCTACAATATTTAATTTTTTATAATAGATCAGAAATATTATATTATAGTCATATTCTTCTTAAATTTAAGAGCTTCGCTCTTGTCGGTGAAGCTTTTTCCATTCCTGTCTGCACTCCGTTCTTCTCTTGACCTCCTGATACGATGCGACCATCAGTTTTTCCTTCACCTGGTCCATAAAACTTCTTCTCGGTCTGCCTCGCTTCTTTCTACCTTCTACCTTCCCTTCAATTATTCCTTATTAGTTTGGGTATGACACTCCCATATGCCAGTCTTATTTAGGGTCAGGATCTACTCGGCGATCCTGGATATGTCCATAGAAGAATTTTCCTGTGTTATCAAGAAAACCGCTTCGACTTAAATATATATATAAGTTAGTTATATATAGTCATATTATGACACCGAAAATTACGACAGTTAAAAGTTATTATTTGAGTAAGAAATAAATCTTAACAATTTATTGTTTTTTTTCCACGTTCATATTTATTTATGTACATTCAACATAGTTTATTTCACCAAGGTTAAATGTATTTAAGTATTAAATACATAATATGCTGTTATATATTTTTAAGGATTTACCTTTTTTTAATTTCATTATTTCGCGCACGTATTGATAGATCTCAGAGGTACTCGTCTCTTTATATTAGTCAATTCAATCAAGATTAAGCCGTATTTGAATGGTAAAAAATACAAAGCAAAAATTTATTTGACGGTTTTGTCGAGGGCTGCTTTAAATTATTTTCAGCTTCGACAATTTCAGTCTACGCTGAATTTGATGGTGAATAAATGAATAATAAAATATTATTCATTGATTCATTAATACTTTATAAATACGCTTTAATACTTTTGAAGGACATCAAGCTAAAATTTAGCATTACCCTTAAACCCCACATAAAACCTTTTTCGGCCACGCTTACGATTTTTTAAGATGGGACGATGTTTATTTGTTTGAGTCAAACTTTACGGGCTGTGGCCATTATCACATTAATTAATTTAAATGTTTTCGGCTTTCTCACATAAACTACTGAGAAGTGCTCCAGAAATAAGTTTCTCACATTTTTGAACGGAGCACCTTTCAAAGTGATATAATTTATTTAACTTGTAAATCTTTAATTAATTTTTAATGAAGCCACTGTCCTGGTTATCACCATCTGCCACTCATTCCCAGCAGTTACTAGGTGCTCAAATATCATAAAAGCAGCTTATCGACTGTTTGGAGGACCGAGCACCGTATGCAGTCTACCCTGGAGTCTGCCGAAGTATGGCAACGTACAGTGCAACTATTTTCGCGTGTTGTCCGCGTTTCCTTACCGCGAAAAATGGGGCTAATGGTGCGATAAGGGTGCTTGCTGCGCTAAGGGTAGGTGTGTGGGAAGTCGTAGCGTCCCTTGCTACGACTTGCTTCTTACCGTCTTGTCTCAGATCCTATCCAAGTTTTTAGTTATTAAGTAGTGGTTTTAGTTTGGGTATGACACTCCCATATGCCAGTCTTATTTAGGGTCAGGATCTACTCGGCGATCCTGGATATGTCCATAGAAGAATTTTCCTGTGTTATCAAGAAAACCGCTTCGACTTAAATATATATAAGTTTTATTTATCGTCTCTAACTCGTGCATTGAGTACCGACGTAGTCCGTAGCCGACATCCGGTTATAATCTCTTTAGTAAACACCTCACCTACAATTTTCTAGGAAAGTTTTATTCTATTAACTAGCGATGTACATTTCGATTCTATCTTTCAAAATAACTGTTCGATTATTCTTGATGCACAGCTTCTACTATCGTATATCTCGTATGTCGAGTGTTGTCTACGTTTTAATGTACATAAAACATCATTTACACATGAACGAATAAACAAGCCTACTTGTGTATCGTATGGCCCTACTTCTGTTGGCCATCTTAAATGACATCACACGTTTGATTTAATAACAGACAAACATCCGTACATCCAAAAGAACACACACATCTTCGTAAACTGACACCATTGTAACTAAGAGCAAGCGCACCTTTTTAAAGTACCTACTCGTCGTAATACTTTGCTTTCCTTGTTTTGATGATATGCCAACAGCAGGGCTATTCTGTAAGGTCGTTTTCCATTCTCGAAAGCGGAGTCCGCGGTGATATGACGAGTTTGACGAATTTGTATTCTTTAAAATTCGACTCTATCTATATCAATAAAGTTCGCTTTCGAAGTGAGCGTAAAGCGAGCTCTATCATTCATGTGAAGCTCGATATCGAAATGGTTTTACTAGAATAACCCTACAAGTCGTGTTTGGTGTTTATATTATATCCTGCCATTCTGCAGTTAGATTGGATGACAATTTGTTGCTGTGTTATGAAAAAAAAAGCCAGAAGTTCCAGTAGGTACGGGCTCTGCCTCTTGTGTGAGAGGGTCCGGGTTTGATCCTGACCCCCGGTGGTGCCTTGAAACGGATTTTATAAATTTTTAAGTGCACCCTTAACACAAGACCTAGAGGACATCGTTGTATGCCTGATGAGATTAAAAGTCTTTGAAGGTGTGTGAAGCTCACCAACCCACATTGGGTCAGCGCATCGGTGAACTAATGAACGTCGAGACAACCGATCCCTTGCCACTCGCATCCAACAAGGATCTACCATCGCACGGAGATCGTTTTCCCACGTGGTTAATGGCCGACCAATTCTGTGTCTACCACAACGCTATTAGATTGGTTAAATACTTAGTATCTAAGATTTTAGGGGTTTTAGCTAAATATATACGCGAATATATTAGTGTTAAAGTTCTAGTATCTGGTGGACCGAGCATTTGCTCGGTACCCTTAGTGATAAAATACGATCAAATGTTTCTTCCAAAAAAAAAATATTTTAAAAAACGGAAAAATAATTTCGGACCGGAGATTCGAACCATGCTCGTTCGGATTTAGCTGCCTAATTTCACCACTAAGCTACCATGAGATATTATTTGACAGCGAAATTTACGTTCGTATTCTAATCATATTTTATCGATGCCTCAAAACACGGATAAAAAAAAGTTTTCTAAAAATGTATCCTAGCTAGATTGATTTATCGTCGTTTTTAACGTATGTATACAAAATTTCATGAAAATCGTTGGAGCCGTTTCCGAGATCCCGATTCTATATATACATACAAGAATTGCTCGTTTAAAGGTATAAGATTTAACTTAACACTTATTACTACTGTTCTAGTTGATAAGAATAACCATGTAACAAGTTCCAAGAAGGAGGAAGTAAACGAATCGGATTCATGCGGCAAATGCACTCCGTGTGTACAAGGTGGTAAATGTTACTAATCCTTACGTAGATACAATCAAATTTGCTCATTTTTGTATTGTAAGCGTAAGTAAACTTAGTTTTCGTTTCAACAAGTAGAAGCTACTAAGCTTCTGTAATTTTTTTTTCTGTATATATAGCGGTAATGTGATAAAACTTTTAAATCGTACGAGACAATAATTCAATAAATGTATTTTAATGAGTAATGGTAATTAAATTCTTATGTTGTAAATTTTATTCCTCTTCGTAGATAATTAGGTAGAAAAATTATGATTATAATTTTAATATATTATCTTAGCTAGTTTATATGACTATTAAAAATAATTATGGTTAATCGTTTTTTTTTTAACTTAGGAAATAACTACCATGTGTGACCAGGTGTCCGTCTTGATATTAGATCGTATTTAGACAAATAAAAAGTACATAAATTACACGAATTCAAATATTTATAATTAGCATTTACTTCAATTAAAGTTCTTATGAATATTTCAGAATTTTGGTAAAAGGGTGTTATTTAAACGACTAGCATAATATTCGTATTTTTGTGAGCAGAAAAATATAATCTGGTAGCAGAAATAGCTAATTGATCGGCAACTTATGTTCAGCAAACATTTTAAAATCAAGCAGCAATTTTTGTCATTTTTTATGGCTGTAATTATTTTTGAAAGGCATATTAATTAAAAGGGGGGCAATGTGCTGCTCCTGTTTAATAAAATTTTGGTAAGCACTCGGAGGGTAAGCAAAAAAAATAATTTTGTGCTGCTTATATAAGTAGCATGAATATAACTTCAAGCAACTTTCTTTTTCATTAAATTCTGCGTTATAGCCCAGTCCACAGGATTTGATGACGTCATGATTTGAATTAATTCTCTGGTCCTTTACTAAGAATGATAATATAATTTATTAATTTCTTATTCAATTTTTATACAAAATTTTAGTTTGTAAATCGTATTTATAATTATTGTAATATCAAAAAATATTATTAAAAAATGTATAAACAAA
Organism: Lycaena phlaeas; assembly: GCA_905333005.2. Lineage (NCBI taxonomy): Eukaryota > Metazoa > Arthropoda > Insecta > Lepidoptera > Lycaenidae > Lycaena > Lycaena phlaeas. Next base: position 5,932,806 of record HG995169.1, on the reverse strand, counting down.
CAAAAGAAGAAATTCATAGATAATGGTATGACGAGGATTTGAACTTACGAACGACAGCGTACATCCTGAGCGCGCGCGGACGGTGTTAACCGTAGAGCTGTACGTCTTGTTACAAATAAGTTTAAAATTGTGGATCCATTCCTGCGTATTGAATGTTTTAATTTGATTTGATTTTTGTAGGTAATGATTGAATTGAATATTGCAAGTTTTTGCAATAAGCAACAATTTTTAATACCTGTATAATCTATCTACTATCTACATAAATCTACGAAACTGAAACAAAATAAAATCTTGAAGAAATAAATTTCATCATCATATTATCAGCCTTTAGTGGACGGACCACTGCTGAACACAGGATTTGACGACGTCATGACCTGAATTAATTCACTAGTCTTTTATTGAGAATGATAATATAGTTTATTAATTTCTTCTTTAATTTTTATAATTTTGTTCAATAACATACTTACAACACCATCTAGCGGTAAATAACGCAAACCTACACCGGTGTGAACACAGGACATAAAATGTAATGCAAAGAAATGTGCCGCTCAAGTAATTATTTTGCCCGATGAATGTTTATTGTGCGAGGTCATAATATTGTAAGCTGCTTATTTATGATTTAATTTTCGACCATTACCAAAATTATTTGCGGAACAAGAATTGCTACCAGCTTTATTTTATTGCGTACAAAATCTTTGTATGTCAACCAAATTATTTAAATGCCGATTTTTTTTTGCCCCTCCAAAATTTATAATGCCGTTCATTTAATTACTTCCCTTGGTAAAATGCCTTTACGGCGTACCAAGAAGTGGTATACGTTTTAGTTTTTATAATTTATAAATAAATATGAATAAATTCTACATAAAACAATTCAAGATCACCATCGAGGTGTGTTTGGTTGACATATTTTTCAATCAGTATCCGTTCTCGACGCGCTCAATTGCGTACAAGCTGTGCACATGGCAATTTTTTTTTTGTTAAATCCTAGGACTTATTTCAACCCCACAAAAGTTAGGTTCGTAATAAGCTAGTTTGTTGCGCGCGCTTTGATGTAATTATCGGAATTCAGCGCGCAGCTACCACGCTAGTTAGAATTTGACGATTTATCGCGCGTTGTCTTTGAAAGATTTGTTGATAAGACAACCGAAAAATATTACGTTAGCTACTTCAATTATCGTCATGAGAAACGTCTTGTCTCAAAGCGATGTGTCGTTTCGGTGTTAATAACTTTCGTCCACTGATAACGTTTGTCGACAAAACGGGAGCCAATGATGTCAACGGTTCTGGTTATATAGTTTCATATCGGTACAAGCAAACTATAGCCTTGCGATTTTACCGGTATTCTATAAGTTAAATAAAATATGTTTCTTTTTTTAATACTAGAACAAAGGTCTTAAAACGAGCTTTCATTCGAGGGCGTCAGGTGTTCAAAATTCACAATTATAAAATTTTTGAATTTGTATTTAATTAATCCAAAATAAATGTCAATGGTATTAAATGTTTTTTGACAATGTCATAATATTTTGAAGTGTAAATTTTGACTTCAAATAAATTAATGATTTGATATGATAATGATCTAGTGATGAATAGACCCAGATTGAAGTCTTAAAAATATCACTAACATTAACGCTTGGTTTCCGAAAGGCTGATCAATGCAAAAATTAACAAATCAACTGTCACATCTCGTTAGGTGTCAAATGAGTTGCTTGGTTAAATTATTTAATTTGATCAGCCTGTCAGTTGACATAGCCACTACAACGAAAAGCTGTCAAATTTGACTCTAGAATCGTATGTTAACCGCCATTAACAGCCATGTTAGTTGACCAACGTTTCAGAAACCAGGCGTAAGTGCGAGATTTTAAAGTCCAAAAACAGCCATAATGAGTGCTTTAAAAATCTAAATGAACGTTTTCTCGCATTGTATTTAGTATTTACAAAAATAAAATACAAACTTCGAATATATTCCCATCCGAGTTTTAATAAACTGGTGTTACTGTATACAGTTTAAAATACATCTGACATAATAAAAATCTCGTTATTTAAAACTATATTAAAAATATAGTGTGAGTTGAACTCACGACCGCTACGTGTAATAGACCAAGACGAGTCGCATAGTCAGTGACTGCAATATGGAGGCTTTCAAGCCCGACGAGGATCAGAGACGACGGCGTTTGTCGTTTACACAAGTGTTTGATATATTCAGCTGGGTGGCCGTGCAAAGTCCTCAACACTTGACCTTGCCACAACTTATCCTCTGTAATTTTATTGTTTCTGATTAATTAAAATAAAACTTACATTAAAATATACGTAGATACTCGAATATGACGCGGTAAATATACTCACAATATTAAATGTATAATGTGTTGTGTCGCGACTCACGATGTACGGGAATAAGTACTTAACCGATTTTGATGAATTTTAGCTTACTTATTTTAAAAGTTGAGATAGATAGTTAGATAATAGTAATATGGCAATTGGCAACGTACGGCCGCCCCACTTGCAATATAAATATTACGTTGGTCGTTCGTTTTACTGATGAGTGAAGTGTCGGGACGATAAGGGTCACGTCAGACAATCTGTGACCAACTTTTTGTAGGAAGAAAATAGAACGTACTGATTGCAATAGTATAACGCACACGACCGACAAAAAGTCGGTGAGTAATAAAATCGGCGCATCCCGACCGATCCGATTGTCGGTGTTTCAAAATTTTGTCGGTGATTTTCGGAAAGCTAGTTTTGTCACAGAAAGATCTGATTACATTTACATTGCGCGTTGTTTCTCAATTCTGTTATGTGATGCCAAACTGTACTTTTTGTAACCTTGGTTTAATTAATTTTGAAGGTTTAAAAAATAAACGTTTATATATAAGGTACTTTCTTAAAATATTCCTGACAATATTATAATACTTTATTAAGAAACTTCTAATACAGATTGTGTTTTTTTTTGTTTTATTTACCAATGAAGGAAAACATCGTGAGGAAATCTGAATGTCTGATGAGATTGAAAGTATTTGAAGGTGTGCAAGTTGGAGGACTATGACTTAATACCCTCCCCGCCTGATTTCGAGAAGACCCGTGCCCAGCAGTAGGGCATACATGGGTTGATAGTTGATACCTTTAAATTGCCGATTTTCTTTAAATACGTATAAACTTGTAAACATAACCTTCCTTGTCGCAGTTGTGTGTGTATAGGTGTCGGGCAATCGGATAATTACGGACTGTTTCAGCGACGGCCCTGATGTTAAACAGCAGGTACAGGCAAGACGGCCTCGTGACGTCACCAGCTGTAGACACCGACACGGCCGTCAACTTGATTTATTAAACATTCATAAAATATAAAACACTAGTCGCTGACCGCTGCTTCGCCCGCGATAACTTAAATCTACATTCGTATCAGAATTTATGAATTAATTATGTTCTTGTAATGGCTGATGTTATTATGGAAACAAACGGTTGTCTGTAAAGTCGGTTTACTGACGATAGTTGAACGTGACAACGTCATAAGAAAATACTGATGGGCCGGTTGTGCCTCTTCGTCGCTCGTTCCGCGCTCTCGCTTGCACTTCAAGCCTTAAATAAACGCCTCAGAGCGAGGTAACAGCATGAGTCATGTTTTTTCGTGCGTGCAGCCGGCTCCATCGAATTATAAGACGTTGTGTAACGTAATATCTATTTATGTGCATAATTTCATGGAAGGTCCTTTATAATATAAAGCATATGATTAATGGGTGCGCAAAATGATTTGACTAAGTGGTTATTACGATTGTATACCTACAAACACAGTCACTGTATACATGTGTGCACATTTATTTTCATTATTCAAATCTTGGAGATTAAGCAAAAAAACGCCGTATAAACTTGAATAAACGATGATAAAGTCGCATTTATCAATATTTTCCCAGCTATAATACTCGAATTATGTATGTATTATCACCATCGCGATCGAGCATAAAACCGGAGTAAAGCGGGGTAATAATAAAATAATAATGCATGAAATAAATTCCGCCATATGTGTGCTGCGCTTTGATTCGTCGACTGGTGGCCATTGATAGATTATTGAACGTACACATAGATCTGAATAGTTAGTTGGTTGCTATTACGTCAGTGATAGATATATTTTCTCTAACTGTCGTGTGTCGTGACATTCGGTGCGTGTCCGCCAACACGTACAGACCTACCGTCCCTACGCTCTCTGCGCAGGTACAAGTTCTCGCGCTCCATTGTTCTCGTAGACAAAGGCTGTGCTCCAGTACTGTCCTTTGTCTATCGTTAGAGTCAGTGTTGCGTCATCCTAGTGCGTTTCGTACAGTTTACAAGTGCTCTTAGATATTGAGGCCGTCAGACGACTCAATCGCGTTTAAACCCGTCCGTTATATCGCGCGCTTAGAACCGCGTTCGTAATTACGTGGTGTTCCGGTGCCACATAGTCGCGTTCGTTGTGATAGTGCCGCGTTATTAATCGCTCGCATAGCGAAAAGTGTGTTCCCGAAGCCGAACACGTAAGTTGTTTTTCGTTATTTACACACCTACTTGGGTTGCGTCCCGGTACCTGCCCAGGTAGACGACCGTATTATTTCCTTTGTCACACACCTCCCGCCAGGCGGGAGGGTAGGAACACAATGGCGTCTTAATGACGACCGGTTTTTTGTTTCAAAACCATTAACAATATAACAATGGCGGATCTCATGAATGACATTCCGAAAGAGGCCCTTATGGCTTTCCTGCGCGAATGCATACCAGACGTAGATGCGAAACTCAAAGTTTTCATCCAAAAGTCAGGCAGTAGCCAAAGCAACAAAAAAGTGAGGAGGTTCTCGACCGACTCACTCGCGTCCCCCGCCGCGTCAATCGACGACGGCACGACCGAGGCCGGATCGGAAATCACGCGGACTTCCCGCTCGTCAACTCCGTCAGAGGAGGAGATGTCGGTAGCCGGCAGCTCCTCCGAGGAGGAGACCACCAACAGCGGATTCACGGAAGTCCGCAACAAAAAGAAGAGGCGGCGCCCGGACACCGGGTCCGCGCCGTCCTCCGCGCCATCCCCCCCGCCTAAGGCTCCGAAGGTAGGGACCCCGCCCCCTCAGGGCAACAAGGTTAAAGCGGCATCATCATCATCGCCGCAGGTCACCAGGCGCGACCAAGTCGCGTCCCCCGCGCCCGGTACATCGGCGTCCACCCCGAACGAGGGCATGGACACCGAAACGCGCACGAAAGCGCCCCCCCCGATAGTCGTCCAGGACACAAAAAGCTGGACTATAGTCTCGAAGGCTATTTACGCGAAGCAGATTTTATACAAATCTGCACGTTCGTGCGCAGACGGCATAAGAGTCCAAGTGGCGGACTCTAATGACCACCGTAGGTTGACCGCTTTCTTAAGCGCCAACAAAATAGGATACCACACGTACGCGCTCGAAGATGAGCGCGTACTGCGTGTTGTCATCGGCGGTGTCCCCCGGGATATGGACCCGTCCGAAATCAAGGAGGACTTGATCCTCCAGGGATACCCTGTGGAGGAGGTACATAGGATGTACCACCCCCGCAACAAATTCAAGTACAAGATGGTACTTGTCATCCTGCCGCTAACGCCGGCGGCGAAAGCAATATTTAATGTCCGGGCCGTGTGTAACATGACCGGGCTAAAGGTAGAGTCCCCCCGTAAAAGGGGCATCATAGGGCAATGTCATCGTTGCCAATTATATGGTCATTCGGCAAGAAATTGCCAGGCGCACCCCAGGTGCGTTAAGTGTCTCGGCGACCACGGGACCCCCGACTGTCCCCGCGATAGGGCCACAGCTACGGAACCACCTAGCTGTGTCATCTGCAGAGGCCAAGGGCACCCGGCTAACTACCGCGGCTGCCCGAAAGCCCCCGCGGTGGTAAGGAAAGGGAGGAGAGCCGGGAAAAAACCTGGTCCTGCTCCCAGATCCACCACCCGACCCAGGGAGGAGAAGTATGTCTCCGCTCCGCCCCCTAAGACGAACGCGTGGCATGACAGAGCGGCTTCCCAGCCGTCTGCACCCGCAAAACCCGCTCCGGGCCCTCCAAGCCCCCCAGCGGCAGTAAGCAGGCAGCAAGCCCCCCCTGCAAGTACGAAGGTACGAGCAGCCCCCAGCTGTCCCGCTTCCCCCACCGACGAATTCGGGATAAACCTAGCGTTTGTCTCTCAGGCTCTCTGCGGTATAGATCCAGAAGAGCTAGCCGTCCTGGCCCGCAAACTACGCGCCGCCACCACCCTACAGCAGACATGCCAGGCATATAGTGAACATGCCACCCTGGTCGCCAAGATTAGGTCCCCCCCCTCTCAAAGCCCTTAAATGGCTACCACGGCTAGGACAAAACCGCGTTCGCTCCGACTAGTGTCGTTCAACGCGAACGGCATTAGCGCGAATTTAGAGGAAATTCGCATTTTCGTAAAAAAATACGATGTTGACGTCCTCCTTGTGCAGGAAACGTTTCTAAAACCATGTAATAGCAATCCGCGTATCCCTAATTATAACATCGTTAGGAATGATAGGTTGCGATCCCGACTCGGAGGTACACTAATTTATTACAAAAGAACACTCCATTGCATCCCATTAGACACACCGCCTCTAGCTTCACTGGAGGCGTCCGTCTGCCAGGTGAGCATGACCGGCCATCAGTCGATCATCATCGCCTCGGTATATCAATCGTGCAATAAAACATTACTCTTCAGCGATCTCAAATCGCTATTAGAACTAGGCAACGCCGTCTTTATAGCCGGCGACCTAAACAGTAAAAATCAGGCATGGGGCTGCAGAGAAAACAATAAAAATGGTATAATTCTCTGCCGCGCCGTCGATGATCTAGCCTGTACAGTAGTCGCCCCAGATGAGCCAACACGCTACGACTTCGCAAACAGCGATAGGAGTAATGTGCGGCCATCCATATTAGACATATGTATAATACGCAATGTATCCCTTCTGGTGCATTCTATTCAAACAGTACACGAGCTTAACTCAGACCACAGACCAGTATTAATTCAATTAGGTAACCCCGAGAATAATACTAAAAATCTAAAGAAAAAGATCATCGACTTTAAATTATTAAACGAAAATTTAAATTCACTTCGCTCGAGTCAACTCGACAACATCCCGGACACTATAGATAGTCCCGAGGCGGCCATTGCGGCCAGTTCCGACCTTACCGACCATCTGGTAGCGACGATGGAAAAGTCATCTAGGGAGATCTCAACGTCCAGCGATGGACACTGGGAGCTCCCGGATGACATTAAAGCACTCATACGCGCCAAAAACACCGCAAGGCGCAGATACGCTCGCTACCCGGCGGACGAGTATCGTCGTGACCTCCGTAACCTCGAAAGAGACGTTAAAACACGCATCTTAGAGCACAAAGCCGAAAAGTGGGATCGCCTCCTTAGTGAAATCTCACCCTCCCACGTGGCCTACTGGCCACTCGCTCGTTCTTTTAAAAAGAAAACGGAGGCATCTATGCCGCCATTAAAAAAAAAAAAACGCGCGCCTGCACTAGAGGACGCCGACAAGGCGGAACTATTAGCCGACACACTAGAGAGCCAGTGTACCCCCAACATCACTACCCCCTCACCCTCCATAGGCTCCCACGTAGAGGAGGTAATTAGGGTAGTAGAGTCGAAGACTTCTGCGCCGCCGGAGGGGGATCCTATCCCTCCGACGGATGTAGAAGAAGTCCAAGACATTATCAAACGACTTCACTCCAAGAAGGCCCCCGGGCCGGACGGGATTTCCAACAAAGTCATTAAAATACTCCCACCCGCTCTTGTTTACCTCCTGGTTAGCATTTTCAACGCCCTCCTAAAGGGCTGTAGGTTCCCAGACCAATGGAAAGAAGCTACGGTTATCGGCATACCTAAGCCCGGCAAACCGGGCACGGAACCGTCTAGCTATCGGCCCATCAGTCTACTAAGCTCGATTGGCAAAATCTACGAACGGGTTCTGCTTAAGCGGCTCAAAGCCGTTATAGGCGAAAAGAACCTGTTCATAGACGAGCAATTCGCCTTCCGCGAAAACCACTGCTGTCCAATGCAAGTCCACCGTATGACCGAAGACATACTCAGAGGTTTCAATAAAAAGAACTCCCGCGATACGTGCGCCGTATTTTTCGATGTAGCTAAGGCCTTCGATAGGATATGGCACGAAGGCCTCGTGTACAAACTGTACAAGCTAGGAATACCGGATAGGCTAGTCATCATCATCCGCGACTATCTGTCAAACCGGTCATTTAGGTATAGGGTCGAAGGCACCCTCTCTTCCCTGAGACCTCTGAGGGCCGGAGTCCCCCAGGGCTCCGTGCTGTCCCCAACTCTATACAATCTGTACACATCAGATATCCCCAGACCTCCGGACGTCAAACTGGCTCTCTTCGCTGACGATACAGCTCTATACGTTACCCACCCTAATGCTAATAGAGCATCGCTATTTCTCCAACGTGCCGTCACCGAACTAGGCAACTGGTTCGCAAAATGGAGAATAGCTATTAACCCCGATAAAAGCGCGTCGATTCATTTCTCTCGTAAGAGAAAGACACGCTTACCTAAACGCAGACAAACATGGTTCACGATGGAACCAATCTTACTAAATAACGTCGTTATTCCCAGAGTTAGACAGGTCAAGTACCTGGGGGTCACCCTTGACAGGTCGATGTCGTTTAGACCACACATCGCCGCGATTTCTAAAAAAGCCCGTTTCGTCAGTAGTAGACTGTACTTCCTCATAAACAAAAAGAGCAAAATGCCCCTCAGGCACAAGCTCACCCTCTATAAATCATGTATCCGCCCCATCATGTCATACTCCTGTGTGGCATTCGCGCATGTGCCTCAGTATAGACTCAGAGGCCTCCAAACGATCCAAAATAAATTCTTACGTGTGGCAACCGGTTGCCCGTGGTACGTAAGAAACATCGACCTACATCGCGACCTCAGACTAGATTCGATTAGGGGCCATTTCAAAGCGATGTCAGAACGTCACTTCGAAAAGGCACTTCTCCACCCGAACCCACTCGTCGTGAGTGCGGCAAACTACACCCCCGATAACTTAGCACCTAATAAGTCTAGGTTACCTAAGAATGTCATAACCGATCCTGTTGATAAAATCACAGAACTGTTAAAGCGCGACGCTGAAGCGCGACGTAAGCTACAACACACACTCAGACATAACACAGCCGGTGTTAGGCACACATTCACACCGCATGGGCCCCGGGGTCGTATGCGACGTCGAACCCTACACTCCGTTGACCAGTTGATCCGGATCAACCGCGACAGCATAGGCTCAGATCAGCTACGAGTCGACACCAATATAGACCGTGTAATCACCGATAGCACTCTGCTATCGGCAGCTTGCTCGGGTCCCGCGCTTGACCCGCCTCCCCCGCTACCGGGGGAGGGGAGGGCCGGCCCTCACGATAGGTTTCTAACGTCACCCGTTCCAAACCAGTCGACCGTAGCTTACCAAGTTAGGTACAAACCCGACGCCATGAACATGGCGGGGGGCAACCCCCCAAATTTTTAACGTCATAGGATGATCCAACCGGATCACCCCATTTCCGATGACGCATAACGGTCACTAGGACCATTAGCATAGATCCAACCGAAAAAAAAAAAAAAAAAAAAAAAAAAAAAAAAAAAAAAAAAAACGTGTGTCGTGAATGTCGTTAACCTGTCTTCTATTAAGCTTGTCATCTGGTTGATCCGTTTACTTATTATCAAAGCATAAAATATTAACAGGCCGTGCCTAGGAACTATGTATTGGTTACCTTAGGTAAGACCAGCAGAGATACGACCAGCGATTGTGACGCAAATTGTATGAAGAATCGATCGAGCCTATTACATCTGAAGGGATAGGATCTCGCGTCAAATGCAGTTCACGGTTTAAATCCCGCCAATTACAAAAATCTTTATCTTTATATAGTATAAAACAAAGTCGCTTCCTTTGTATGTATTTTCATTTTGTATTAAGGAAGGTTTATATGCATAATACATTCACAATATATTATCCCGCTTAATCCCGTTCTAAATCTTAGTTAACGGCGAAGCTGCGGGTAACAGCTAGTATATCTATAAATTTCCTTTTGTAATGAGCTAAAGGACGCGGATTCTAGCGTGTAACCACGAGTAATCACTATGTTGAGGAAAAGTGGTTTTTTCGTACTTAAATATCGTAATAGAGAACGTATAGTTTGCCAGCACAGTATTCAATTTTACAGCCGAGGCCAAGGCAATAAATGTTTCTATCAAAAAATGGATCGATTTATGTGAATCCAAAATGACAAAGGTACGGGTGATGTGTTCCAGATAAACTGACATACATTTACAGCCCAATTGCTTGCTGCATCTTGTTGTGGATGTTGACTACACGAGACACTTCAAAAGCTTTTATTTTGATTGCCCCGCTGTGTGTAGTTCTGTATTTCGTAGGTTATGAAGGTGGACTTATTTTATACCTTCTGGCCGTTCCCTGCTGAAGATAGGCTTTTTTCAAGTAACTCCAGGACAACCGGTCACTCTGACCAGAACCAGATTGCGCTCGTAGGGGCTCGTAGGCAATGTGGAGAATCTGGTCTTTGCGGGACCAGTCTGTCGCTGTAGATTTCCCGTTCACGCAGCGGTTTTAGTGGGGTAGCGCACCCAATGCGAGTCCCCACACACGCCAGCGCGCCTACCCAAGGCCCTGATAGGGTCCGAAAAGGATTTCCGCTGCGTTATCAAAAAAAAAAAAATGTCACGTAGGCAATGGACCTCAAAGCGTCATTGCATTTTTTAAAGTTCTTATAAATTTAAGGATTAAATATGGAAAAGAAAAAACAGAAGCTCAACCCTCTAATAGGCGGATATCCCATAGACAGTCACTATCTTATGGTTCATACGACGCTAGCTGCCACTGCGCGGATGTCGTCATCCATTTTACCAATATGCCAATTTATCAGTGTTCAGTTGTTTGTGTTATGGCAATTATGAGTAAATACCTTCATTTCAGCGCTGTTACACTCACTTGAACATTTGGAAAACTGCCAATTTTAGTTTTGTTTGTATTTAACGTGTGAGAATCGAAAGTCTTGCCCCTATAATTTATTTTCATCTCACGATCAAAATTATATGTTTTTTTTTAAATATGAATATACAATAATGAATACATGTTCTAAACAGGAGGCAAATACTCATCAGGGCAGTATACGTACAAGATCTACCACCTCGCGTCCAAAGTGCCGGCTTTCATCAGACTTTTGGCGCCCAAAGGATCCTTAGAAGTGCACGAAGAGGCGTGGAACGCCTACCCCTATTGCCGCACAGTGTTGACGGTGAGTTTACAACATTTCATATCTGTTCTACCGGTGCATGGGTACCACCATTCTGTTTGTTGAAACAGGATGGTGAAACAGCTTTGCTGTGTTTCGAAGAGAAGGGCAAGACAGGTAGTGTAATTACTGACACCAAGACTTTGTCTTATGTCTCAGTATAGGCAGAGAATTAGGACGTACATACAAGCACAAATCTTAAGGATTTAATGTGCCGACTTTATTGGGGACTAGTCTCCAGTTCGCACTCGCTCGCTCTCGTAGGCTCATACGCTGGGGACATCGCGGTGTCCCTCTCGTCACGCCGCCAAGCGCACGTTTACATCGCAGAGTTTGTCCTCAAAGCGCCCATAAGAACTGTCCTATGTACGTCTGAATTCTTTGGTATAGGCAACGCATAAATGAGTTGTCCGCGCTAGTTCCAGTCAAACTATTTTATGTCCACGGGTCACGTCGGCCATTTACCATCGAGTGGTACGTCTGTCAGTTTGCCAACCAACTAACATTAATAAAAAATATAAATATTATTTATCTAGGTATGAGTGGAAACTTGTAATTGTCCATCTTACTTTCGGTTTTAAATTTATAAAATATGCACTCTAACTATCTAGACGTAAGTTTTCCTGTTATTGTAAAATAAAATAAAATAAATAAAAAGTATATCGGCAATTAATTCCGCTTGATCCATCTAGTAAGATGTTCTTCTTCATGTTCGAATCTTATTGGAACAGGCTGAAGATCGATTAGTGGCGTTGGAGTAATTTTACTGTGTCCAAACGCGTGATTTGCATTCGAATAGCATCACAGATCATACAATCGATCTGAAACTCATAGATTAAGTGTCTATCTAAATCGTCAAATCAGCACAAAATCTTCTAAACAGTGAACAACGACTGCTACGGTACTCGTTACGTAATCACCTACAATTATTAATTATGCATCATTACTACAATTTTATTATGCGCTAGTTGTTTATACGCGGCTCCCCTGCGCCATACTATCATAGAGTTATTATTAATAATGTACTGGTGGATCAACGACGTGGTGATCGATATTAGAAGTTAATCGCAAAAAAAATCGGTACTCTATACTCGATGTAGAACGTATAATGAAAAAGCGTTACTAGGCAACCGTCCGACTACAGGTGTAACAAACATTTTTATATGTTGTATCATAAAAAAATAAAAAAAAATGTTAAGAAAATAGAATTAGGGATGGACCATCATGGACATTTAGGGGGGTGAAAAAAAGTGCCCGATTCTCAGTCCTACGCGATATGCACACAATATTTTATAAAAATCGGCCCATCGAAGAGGACTTGTATGCATCATACATTTGTTTTGTAAACTTCGAATTGTTGCAACACTTGCAATAGTGCCATATTTTTGTCATTGGTCTCAAAAATTCTCAGTATAAAAACGGTGAGGTCATTTCCGGAACCCGTTATGTATGTATTCACACATAAAAATAATTAAGAAATAAAAAAGAAACCCAGAAATATTTCCATTGTAATATCTTGTAACTTAAATTGTCTCGAACGTGTACTAAATATTACCTAAATATAAAATATTTTTTCTACATGAATTCACTTGAACCATGGCTCCAATCGGTAACGCCAGAGTGTAGTAGTGTGACGACTGACGTCACTATTGTCTTATACTCTCCTAATATTGACCTAATTAGTTGAACTTGGTATCAATAAAGTGCAATCTGGCGAATTGCCAGAAGTTGTTTCACACTTTATTGTGTCGTTTACAGATATGACGGCTTTGATCCCAAAAATAATATTTGCATGTCATCTTCCATTTTAAGTTTGAGGTTTTTTGGGAGGTCCAAAGCTTTAATGGGTCCTGGACTATTGTGGATGCTATATGTGATTCGGGTATTTGTCCAAGAAAGACAGGAATAGTACCTACCAATGCGTCCTGAATGTTGCAGGATTGCAAGAGAAGATTGATGCGACAAAAAATAGGCGAGAAAAGATTACTTTATTTGCATATAATATGTATATTATTGATATAGTTGTGCCCACAGATTTATAAATTAGGACAGATAGAGCATGCCGAACACCCGAGTGACGCTTTAAAGCGAATACAAACTCAAAAGCGCTCTCAAGTCTTGACATAGCGTCGTACTCTAAACGTCTATTAGATTATGTTCGCTTTTGAATTTGTATACGCTTTGGTGGCGTCACTCGCGTGTTCGGCATGCTCCATCTGTATTTATTTATAAATCTGTGGTTGTGCCTATCGAGTTTGAGGATTATCGAAATTACTAGTCACGGAGCTTAAGGAAACTTAAAAGTCAACATTAATAGACTCTGAAGTCTGACAAACTGTGAGATACTTCTAATATACAACAGGAGAACTTTAAAATAAAAGTAGTGAGCAGCAACAAGAGTTTTATATTATACTTTTGTTTCAGAATCCCGGATACATGAAGGAAAACTTTGTTATCTGCATAGAGTCTTTGCATTTACCAGACGCTGGACACCAAGAAAATGTAAGTCGCTTTATAAACTTGATTTCTTTATTTATAATCTGATCGTCGAAAAATCGCGAATCCAAATGATGCAAATTTAGCGAGTTTGTTTACTGTAAGTTGTAAACCTGATTAACTTGCATCTACATCATCATCATCACCAGCCTTTATCAGTCCACTTCTAAACATAATATTATTGAACGCCAGGACAGACGAGTGCTACTATGTACTGTTTTATTATTATATTATATTATATTTGTTTGTCATCAGAATTTCTAGCATTTCGAAAGTAACTGAGATGCTATTTTGAGCCTTTTTTGTAATTCCCGAAAGTAGTTTTCCTTTTTTTATATGTATCGAAAATCTTTACATCGTATAAAACAAAGTCACTTCCTGCTGTATGTTTGAAAAGGTCTTTAAAAGTACGCAACGGATTTTGATGCGACAATGACGAACAAACATGACGAACGAATGAAAACGACGAACAATTCAAGAAGAAGGTTTATATGTATAATACATGCATCATCACTGTAGTATACTGGGTTATCATCACCGATACCACAATTACACGGGCTCGACAACACACCATATTTGTTGGTCGCAAGCGCACGTCCGCTCTCGTCCATGGCTCTTGATGTAGTGACGTGCGCACCGTCCGTACCTTGAGCACGAGATCGTGTTCTATAACTATTAAGATAGTTATACACTAACTACAGACACTACATCCACCAGCCCGCTTAGATCCCGTTCTAAATCTTATCTAACGCAGGCGAAGCTGCGGGTAACAGCCAGTAATTAAATAAAAACAAAGATGATAGCGTTAGAAACTAGCCGTCTATTGGCTACAATGGATAGATTTAAATTGTTTAGAATATTTTCCCGAAGGCGTAGGGAACTAAAGATTATGTCATTGTAATGTAGTTGTTTTCAATTTAGAGAAACGCATACTATCGTTTACTTTGCACTCAATCTAAAATGTACCAGAAAATTTCATTATTGTTGTTTCGTTTCTAAATTCTTGAGGCCTATATTCCGTTTCATTAGAAATAATTTTACGGCAAAACGTTTTAGTAATGTAATAACTTATGTTAAATCGCGAAACTAGTTTAAGGAAGTCTTCTTAAGGTCACTGTGTGTTACTGAGCAGTATCTTCGACATTTTTTTTCAACCTAATAAATTTTAATGAATATTCATGTAAGCTAACAAAAACTTGATTTTATTTTAGAAGTGGGTATTATTTATTATTATTCATAAACATTGGTTTTACGCATTATTATACGATTTAATATTACTTTATCCTTATATATTTTTTGAATTAATAAAATTCTGTGCATGACTGTTTTATTCAGTCAGTAATACTGTTTGTTCTATTCTCTCGTGACCATGGTTAAAAAAAAGTTAAGTATCAACTCTTTTATGCCCCATTGCTGGGCACAGGTCTCCTCCTCCAAATCAGGCGAGGAGGGTAATGGGCCATATGCACTATTCACCGATGCGCTGGCCCAATGCGGTTTGGTGAACTTCACATGCCTTCAAAGACTTTCAATCTCATCAGGCATGCAGGTTTCCTCACGATGTTTTCCTTCACCGGTGAGCGGGCGATGGTCTAGTGTTTAGGGTGCACTTAGAAATTTGAAAAAACCCATTTCAAGGCACACGTGGACAGGTCAGGATCGAACCAGGATCCTCTTGCATAAGAGGCCGAGTCCACCCACCATCAAGTCAAGAGCGACGATGGTCCATCACTGGACCATCGTCGCTCTTTTCCATGGTTGCTATAAAGTATTTGAAACGCCTACGAATAACAAAAATCTGTATATAGTTTTTACTTATTTCATTATAATTATAAACATATACACAAGTGGAAAAATAATTGGTGATCCCAATAGTTATTGATTTCTTTTTATTAAAAGGCGACAAAAGGATAGTCGGAGTTATATGATAACCGACGTCCATAGACAACACACAACCAATCGATAAACAGATGCGTTGCTCTCCTTTATCCAATCCAACCAATGGGCCAGCATAGCTATTACTTTATGGCCGGTGTTATGTGAGCGAGGGCTACCACCCCGGTCCTGCCGGCCCAATTCGGCCGTAAAGCGGCATGGTCCTACCTTTTAATAGATATTTTGATTAGTCAACATTGATTTGTTACAAAACAAAATCTATCCACAGTATTCTATATTTGAATGTTTATCGAATCAGATTTCTTTTATCAATTTTCCTGTTCAAAGTGAAAATATCATAATAATTGGTTGTTAATCAGCGGACGATTGAATAATATGAGCGAGACGATACTTGGCCTTATTGCTCAGGGTTAATTTGCCGTTATGGATTCCTGCTCCCCACTTAATATACAAATCACAATCACGATGTCACGTGTACGTAACTTAAAAAAAAGTTAAAAACCTTTGGATTTTTAATAAACATGGCTATTTTGATTAGGTAACAAAAGTACTTAAAAAGTAATTCTTACAATCATTCTCTCTTCTTACAATCATTCTCTCAAGATTGTGCGGAGCTCGCATGCTATTTCATCGTTGCCTAGTGTCTTCGTCTCTCTCGTCTCGTTGACAAGATCGTTTTGACTTGATATCGTCTTATAAATTCCGCATTCGCGGCATCCTTCGTTCCCGGGATATAGTCTACAAATTAAAAAGACTTCTCCAACCCTGGTACTGGCACATGGGGAACAAATGTCTGGTCATGCCACCTCCGCCGGGTCCCTATCGGAGGAGTAGACAAAAAAATGATGGCTTGATGTTGTCAGGGACACCGTACATGCCAACGAAATCACAAAACAGGATGCTAAAGCCCGTGCGAAGTAGAGGGTGATAAGTGCTCGCGTACCTGTGAGATATGAACATTGGCGCTCACCCGGATTATGAAGTTCAAACATGGCGCAAAACTAGGCTATACTTATCGACTATTTTTAAGCTATTGGTGCTGGTTTCGATACTAGTCAATATCACACAACAAGGCTGGTTAGCGGAAGGTTTTAAAAATAAACCGTTTACTTTTATACAAGGGCGTCAAATTTAACAAAATTGACAAAAATCGTGGAACGTACATCACTCTCACGAATGTTTAGACGGTAAATATTATTTTGCAAATATATAATAAATATAAACATAAACTCTTTTTTACAGTTTTACATAATTATTTCTATATAATTGTCCCGTGTAATTACATACTTACGTCGCCTCGTAATGGCCTATTATTGTATCTTAACTTACGCAATATCATCATGAAGCTAGTTTACACGGTGACAAAGATTAAGAACAGATTAAAAAAATGCGATAATAGCTGTACACGATAGGCTCGTTACTCTGATATATTAAATATGTTTTCACTATTCCAAATACACGAAGAAAGAATAAGTCTAGCATTTGGATATCATTCGAATAAAATATATAATTCCAACAAAACATTTCCAGAGGATAACAACTTTAAATTAAAAATTAAAAAATACCCATAATTTACCACACTTAGCTATTTTTGTGCTATCGCCAAGTATTAATTGGTTATCAGCGAGTTCAGCGACCCAATCATTTCCCGCTTTCGGGGAAACTGCACCTCTACTGGCAACTCGTTGAATCTTCTTCTTCTTCTTGTATAATAGCTCCCACGAGGATTTGCCAATGTCTTTGGTAATTTTTAATACAGGGTACTTGCTTATAAAAATGGTGTTATGAAAGTACAAGGGTTAGAATTTTACATTGTAATAGTAATAAAAGATTTTCACTGTTGAATTACCTAAAACAAACACATACACAAAATTGTTAATCTGTTAGATAGACATCACATTGCTATTTAATCTCGTTGAATCGGTTCAGTGGTTCATTTTTGACAGAGACAGCTTCTATGAAATCTGTCATTATATAGTGTAATTATTTTAAGAATATCCCATTGCGATCAGTGTTTATTATGCCAATACGAAATTCACAAAATGGTGACGCGGATTAAACCCTTCGCGCTAATATACAATTACACTGTAATTGCTTCTAATTAAATGTGCAAGTCAGCTAAAAGGTGAAGATTTGATCCCGACTGTGTTTGGCACATGACTTATCGCATTACTAACCCCTTTCCTCAGTTTTACACTTCAAAAAAGTCTAGAATATTTATTCAAGACTTTTTTGGAAATGTAGTATCTTCCTCTGTAATTATACTAATTCAACAGCAAATATATATGTGGTAGCTCCTTAAATTAGCGCGTTAATATATAAACTCAGTTTTATTAACTGAGCGTGGATTTATTGAAATGTGGAGTTGAATTGTTTCAGAAGATATTATTATGCTATTTTCCTAGTCATTCACGTTTAGACTCGTATCCAGCAGTGTAATAGATTAAACTATTATAATTGTGAAAAAAAAAATGCATTCATAGCTTATTAAGAGCGTCGTTGAAATGACTTGCGTTAGCGAACTAGAAGATTTCCAATTAAAGCTATTAATTTTCTTCGTGGCTTCCACTTTGTTTGTTTGAGTAAAGAAAACCTCTTAATCTTGAGTCATTGTCGGTTTTATTATAAATGAACGTTATATTTATGTATATGTATATTAAACTTTTTTTTTATTTAAGCCCGTCATATACTTAGCTATAATATATATTAATATTTTTATAGCTAGGCATATTACTATATATTTTCTATACTAATTTTCGCGTGATCACACACTCAGCTATAATATATATTTCTGTAACGTCACCTAGCGATACCGTAATAAGTATAGAAAATATATATTAATATGCCTAGCTATAAATATATTAATAATATATTATAGCTAAGTCTGTGACGGGCTTTAGACAGAAAAAGGCGTACTGCCGCAATAACATAGCGAGCCTGTCTTATTATGAATATCATAGATATACTCTATAGAGCCAATAAACTAAATAATAATAGTGTTGTTATCATTAGAATATGTGTTTTCGTGTTTTATTCAATATTATCATCAAGATCAAACTGTCTCCACTCACTGCTGACTGTAGGCTTCTGCAATGAACGACAATATTAGAAAAACCTGGCTTGAAGAATATTGGTGACAGTATGATTTGGACTCGCCTTGAGTAATTTTATCTGGGATATAGACTATAGTTTTCCTATGATTTTTTTTATCGCTAGAAGCTTAACTTCTGAACCTGTATCTTCAGCTTGCTGGACAACATTTATAGAACTAAACATGGCTAAATAAAAAACCTTATATAAATAAGATTAACGCTTTCGCCTACTTGTAATTAGCTTTTATCATTTAGCTCTTATCTTTATGTATTATTTTTACTCAGATAAAATCTTTATCAAAATTATATTTATGACTCAGTAAAATAAACTTCCTTGTTATACAAAAAAGAATACGTGAACAAAAATTATTCGCCTAAAAGTACCTATTATATATTTATTAAAACATTTTATTTACAACTACATACTACTTCCTTGTATAAAAAAAATGGTTATCTGTAAAGTCTGCTTGCGGACGATGATTTTGCTTCATGACGTCATCATGCCCCACGAGCCGAACGCTTAGGCCGATCGGGTCTCTATAGCTTGTTCCGCGCTCTCACTCTTAGCACGGTTAACTCTGGCTAGCCTTAAGAACGGGATACGCTTTTTCCGAAACGCGTACATGCAGCTTGCGTTCATCGTTTTATAAGCTTGCTAACTATAATATACACAGTTGTATAGTGGTATGACTGAGTACACCTCGCAGTTAAATCTTTATCAACACAGGTATCTTAGATTGTTATTGCGTACAACTCTGAAATTGGGTGAAGATAAGCTAAATGTTATTAAAATCAGTTCAGCTATTTAGGTCCAATGTGGACTAACGACGTGGCACGAAGCTTTTATACATAATGATATGAGTTCCTATTTACATTTCTAGTGAGCGACGATGGTCCAGTGGTACGGACTCGGCCTTTTGTACAAGAGGTTTCGGGCTCGATCCTAATCCCCATGTTCCTTGAACCAGGTTTTTCTAAATTTCTAAGTGCACCATAAATACGAAACCATCGCTGGCTCACCGGCGAAGAAAAACATCGTGAGGAAACCTGCATGCCTGATGAGATTTAAAGTCTTTGATGGTATGTGAAGTTCACCAACCCGCATTGGTCCAGCGCATCGAGGAGACCCGTACCCAGCAATTGGACATAATCGCTCACCGGTGAAGGAAAACATCGCGAGGAAACCTGAATGCCTGGTGAGATTCAAAGTCTTCGAATGTATGTGAAGTTCACCAACCCAGCGCATCGAGGAGACCTGTGCCCAGCAATGGGACATAATATATGGGTTGACACCTTTCTTTACGTTCCTGGTACCCAAAAGTTATTACGAGCTCTCCAATAAGAATACGTTTAATATTTTTAAAGGTATTGTTATCCTAAAATCAATACTTAACATAATATACCCATAATGTGTACAATTTTTCGTTACAGGTACACGAACTGCCACCAGAAAAGCTAAAGACCCGCGAAGTTGTCAACATCGACATCGCCAATGATCCCATGTCGTCGGCAGACTACAAGCCCGAGACGGACCCCACGAAGTTCAAGTCGGAGAAGACGGGTCGCGGCCCGCTGGTCGGCGCCAACTGGAAGAACGAGGTGAAGCCGGTCATGACCTGCTACAAGCTAGTCACCGCCGAGTTCAAGTGGTTCGGCCTTCAGGTGAGCTCATGCGAATTGACATGACCGATCGGAAGTTAGTTGATTTGACATCGCAAACGTCACTCTGATTTTTGCATACTATCTAATATGAAAAAAAAAATATTCGTGTTACATTACCATACTCCTCAGAAACGGCTTGACCGATTTTTATAAAATGTTGTGTGTATATCGGGTAGGTCTGAGAATCGGCCAATATCTATTTTTCATCCCCGTAAATGATAAGGGTGACCCACCCCAAAATATTTTATTTTTTAATTTTATGGCTATTTTTTTTTTGTTTAAAATTTTCTATAATACAACATACAAAAATACATACAATCTCAAATGTTCACCACTTTTCGACCAACCCCATTGTAATTTTAATTTTTATTGTAATTTTAAATTTGGCAGAACGAAGTCTGTCGGTGCAGCTAGTATACTTTAAATACGCTAATAATCAAAACTCAGTGAAACTAGTTAAAGAAGTCATCGTAACTTTACTCACTTTTCTAATATCATCATCATTCATGATTATTCTTTGTCTGACTTGGACGTCATAGCCTCCACGAACGCCAAGACGACAGCTGGCGTCCAACTAGAACATCTAGAACCGACCTGCTAGAGATGGCAAATTTTGTGCACGAATTATTGTCACTTTTTGACACGGTTCTTTCTCTTTTTTCAGAGTAAAGTAGAAAATGTTATCCAGAAGTCGGAACGGCGATTATTCACCATATTCCATAGGTGAGTCATTCTTTACTATTACTTCTCTGATTATCAAAAAGATAATAATAATCCTACCGATATTTTAAACGCGAAAGGTTGTAAGAATGTATATTTAGATGTTTGTTCGTTTGTGCAAAATTACTGACTGTATTTTAATGAAACTTTACAATAAAAATCATGTGTAATCTCAGAAACGTTAACAAATCATTCATTATTTGAAGACTACGATCAAACAGAGTGTAAATAGCTTATTCATTTTTTCCTCTGCATTGTTAGCTTTGAATACAACAAAATGACTATTTTAATAAAGAATCACTCACTGCGACACTTTGAGCTTGGCGACTAAAATGATTCCAATAAAATCAACTAATTAACGAAAAAGCAATCTATAATATAGGTGTAATGTAGAGGTATTTGCCTTACATAACTGCGGTGAAAATTCCATTAAAAAGACAAAATTTCTGCGAAAGTATTTTTCGCTAATTTCACTGAGTGTGTTAGAACTATTATCTTGCTAGGAATGTTCATTGTTAAAGTTCTGGAATATCTGAAGAGTGAAAATCTTAAATCGATAAAATCCGTGAAAATTGCGAGTTAAGATATAAAGCGGTTAATATACTTAAAGACTATTATGATGTTTGCAGGCAAGTATTCTGCTCCATGGACGACTGGTTCGGCATGACCATGGCGGACATCCGCGCCATCGAGGACCGCACCAAAGAGGAGCTGGAGAGACTCCGTCGCGAGGGCGAGGTGCGCGGGATGCGCGCAGAGAACGAGTAGATGGCACGGGGTGAAATCGATATTCGCAATAAATATGTCGACTCGTCATTATTGTCTAGATTTACAATCGTTCCATTTAGTAGGATACACTGAAATTATAAATAGGGACGTGCTTTCAGCGATTTCATTGTCCAAATTTTAACTGTTATAAATCTCCGAATAATCGATATATCGACATCGTGTCCGGTGTACGTCGTGTACGCGAGTGCGAGTGTCTAGCGCAGGTAATATAGGATAATTATATCGAGCAATATTATTTATTACTTTCGTCTTTCGTCTGTGCGTATGCATCTTTATTGAGAAAACATTGCCAACTATTCCTGCGCTCTCTACTCTACCCAATTAAAGCACTCGTTGTCCAATCTTCAAACTAGAGATTGCCTTAGTTGTAAAAGTTTAAAACACCAAATAATTAACATTAGTTCCTACAACAAATGAAGTCCTAGTTTCCATCTGAATTTGTGCCAATACGTCACATTCGTCAGCAAGTCTCGTTTGAAGTGTGGGCAAAACACCATTAGCAAATAATTTCATTCAAATGTGGTATAAATTATTTATATAATAAGTATATGTAGTCGGGTTAAAGGTAGTGTTGTTGTTACCTATCAAAATAATTCGATTAATCGATTAACATTTCCTGGACGAGTATGTTGGCGTTGACATTGGTGGAATGCAATTCTTAAATGTTTCTCAGTTTATTACTTACGTGTAACCCGGACTAGGGGAGAGTATCGTTTGGCTGTTGTATATTATATTAATAGAAATTATATTTAAAAAAAATGCATTAATTTTGATCAATCATTGAAGTTTTAAAGTGCAATATTTTAACATTGGCAACCCTAGTTCTATGAAGGTAGCATGGTTACTAATATTTTTCGCAAATCGGGTGAAAGTGGACACTTAACTATAGAGGTCTTCGGCAACTGGTAGCGGGTAGGGTTGAATTTTTCAATAGGTGTATATTCGTTCGGTTAGCAGATCAGTATTCTTACATTGTGTGACATTCCAGATAATATATGAGAAGTTTGTGAACTATTAATGTAGTCGTTCAGTTTGTCCATTTGCGCTCTCTAATGGATTTCACGTAGGCAGTGACGACCGAATGCCATTATAGATAGATCGCGAATGTGTTAATAAAATTATTGTACAGTGAATAACTTGGTTTAAATAATGTTGGTTGTATTATTTATTTAATGTCATTTAGTTTGGTTAAGGTTGGCCGTTCATTTGTCCTCGGTAGATTCATGTGCCCGCACTGAAATTTTGTGTTTAGTTGTATATGTTTCTAATATACAGTATCGATTTTCAATTAAAACATTTTTGGACATTGTTTTTTTGTTTCCTTAACAATATTGCTTTTAATTACGCGTAGCGCTTTTGTTTTATTTATTTTTATATTTTTTTATTTGTACTTAATTTATGTATCCATGTCTAGCACATTATTTAGTAATCCTGCGTATTATTTTGACCCATGAAATTTCAATTTTCTATTATCTGTGGTTTTTGCACTATGATGAAATGTCTAAGCTTACAGTTACCAAATAAAATTTAAGTACATAATCTTGTTTTTTTACTCCACACACCTGTACGGGACTATTATTTGCTGATTAATCCTATGCTTGCTCTATTTGGTTATTTATTTTTGTATTCAAGTAGCAATGCATTTTAGTGCTTTTACTCTAATGAAGGTGCATTTATCCTGTCACAACCCTTTATTTTATTTATATAATTTATTGAATGCCTTACGAATTTAAAATATTAAATAAATATCCTCAAGTAGAGTTTTCGCACTTTTACAATGGCTATATTTATTTTAATAGAAAGAGAGAGATGTATATTTAGCAAAGGCGATATCTATTTTTACTTACTTTATTTCACATAACTTACCCTTAAAGATGCCTTGTTTATGATACACATATGTACACAAATATACACTATCTTGCACGCTACTAGTTTTCGCTGAAACGCTTCAGTAAAATGTGTAATAAACTATAGAGTTACACTAAAGGTGAGGTCAAATCACACAGGTAATTGGAGTAAAGGATCATACATTGGCTCAAAATAAGTTCTTTAGATTTGTTTATCCTTTTTTATCTAAATTATGTGAGACACATGATTACTTCAAAATATGTAGTGTTAAAATAATATCAAGCAATTTTTGGTAACTCATATGAAAATTTATATTTCGTAACTTTCAAACGTTCTTCGAGCTTGGCAAATAAACGGCCTTTACTTTAATCTAAGTACTATGTGAGTATTTACATCGACCTTACTACAAAATTAACGATAATACTTATTTTAAATGTAGGTAAATAAATTTCGATCTCATAAACACACTTGAATTTTTAATGAAATTAATATTTGACCTAAGTAATGGTTGTTTTGGTTTTAATGCCTTCTTTTGTCATACTATTTAGATTTAGCTAGATGACTGTGAGTGAGGCTATCTGTATTCTGTAACATAAGGCATCAAGCGATTCTTGAAGTCTACAGTATTCTGCTATTAAGCTAGTTGACGACTCACAAAACAATCAAATACCTATTTGTCACCTTGCTCTGACACGTTGAGCAGAGCATTTCTAGTGACGTCATGGCGGTCAAGGTCTTGCGATGCGATAAAAAGATTTTGTTTGAACATGTTTAATTTGTAACGTGCGGAAGACATTATAATTGTCTATGGATTAATAATATAAATTACCATCTGTTTATACTAGTTATTCCAGAGTTGAAAGAGCAATTTTCAGTATTAACATACTTAATACAAATATACTACTATATAAATTAAGACAAATACATTATAATATAGTGGGCACGTCGTGTTAGTACTTTGTAACGTTTCAAATGTATTGTCAATTTTAAATGTTCGTCTCGAATGTCTATATTGGATCAGTGTAGATAATCATTGATGTACTTATTACTTATTGTAAAATTAGTAATTGTAATATAGACTATTTTCTGGGCCAAAATATAAATCTTTTAATCTGCATATTGTTTAAATATATATTTATAAAAAGATTTTTTTTTATAAAAGCTGAAAGTAACATTGGATCACAACTAATAAATCATTATAAAAAAGTTCGCTTATGCTAACTTAAGAAAGCTTGGCACACTATTATTTAACCTTCTCATGTGCGGAATCGTTATCAGTTGAAAAGATGAATTATGCGATAAGCTTATCATAATTAGCTAGAAATTTATCAATAGATAACATTTTACCACTGAGTCGAACGATGTCAGACGTCTAAGAATCAATTTCTCAGTATGAGAAAATATTTATCAACATTATCTTTATACCTTTATCGTATATATATCGTTAAATGTTGGATCTTGCATCCAACTTTAGCCGGCTCATGTATAAGGGCTGT